>CM031236.1:644285698-645008198 GCA_018340775.1 Taxus wallichiana var. yunnanensis
CTGTCATGGCCCACTGATAAGTTGCTCCTACATTCTTAAGGCCAAATGGCATCACCTGATAGTAGAAGGTGCCCCAAGGAGTTGTAAAAGCTATTTTTGTGTTGGTCCTCCTTCAACGATCTTAATTTGATTATAACCCAAAATCCATCCATGAGTGATAGCATTTCGTACCTACCGTTGAGTCAACAATCATATCAATGTTGGGCAACGGAAAATCATCTTTAGGGAAAGCTTTATTGATGTCCCTAAAATCCATGTAGATTCGATACCGATAGGTTTCTTCTGGATAGAACAATGTTCGATATCCATTCAGAATAATCAATTGGTCTGATGAATCCCACTGCAAGCAATCTTTCCAACTCTTCCTTAACCAACAAGGCCACTCTTGGATGCATCTTTCAGAGCTTCTATTTGATAGGCTTGGCATGTCTATGTGCATGCACAACTAGGTTGTGCACGACCAAAGTTGGATCTAAGCCAGGCATGTCTTTGTAAGACCATGCAAACACATCAATAAACTCTCGCAAACATAGTGAACGTCTTTTGTTCTCTAGCTGAGAGTGATGCCCCCAATTTTACTATCTTGGGATCTTCTTCGTACCAATATTGACATCAATGGTTTCTTCGACTAACAATTTTGATAAATCCTCCATACGCGTAGGATCAGGAGGTAGGTTGAGATCTTCATCCAAGGATGTCTCCACGAGATTTTCATCCTCGTGTGGTCACTTTGTTTGTCCTTTGATTTTCTTATTTGTTTGTCAGCCAGTGCCTCAAAGAGGTTTTCACTGTGTGACTTGGACTTCGATTTTTTCCGAGGCTTTTCTTTAGAACTTTTTCCCTCACTTTTCTTTAAATTTTTTGACCACAAAGTTCAACCTCCTCACCGAAGTAGGCGCAGGTGTCTAAGTCGATAAAGAAACCTTTCTTGTGATCTCCAATGGGGATTGTATCCCTTATGCCCATGAACTCCACAATAGCCTCATCATTCTCAAATAAATCTAGTGGCACGTGACGTTGTTGGTCCCATTCAACAAGGGAAGGGTATACAAGGTCAAGGGTTGGTTCAGTGGGGGTTATGGTTAGGACAACGTTATTCATGAAAAGGTTCATGGAGGCCAGATCCTCATATTGGCTACAATGGGAATCTGTATCACTGTCTAGATAATCGAGCTATCCTCACACTCAAAACAAGTCACATCTTGATCATTGGGGTGTGCTCCATAAGGACGAATCCCAATGCCATATCTTTCTATTTTGAAATGTGGAAGAGGGACTGGTTCTCTTTGTCCTTGTTCATTCCTCCCACATCCTAGGCCTTTGTAGCCCATGGAGTACATCATTCTACTAGATTTTTCATATTCCGGGTTTGATAACAAGATGGCTGAGTGTCCTCAGGACCCAAGTCAGAGGTGGATCAAGCAATTTTTCCTCAACCTAACAAGCCTCTGGTAGGAATGACCCAATAGTGTGTTCTCTCTAGGTCTCCTGAAGTGGTAGTTGGTCGACCTCTAGTCTTGGGTGACAAAGAGAGGTCTGAAACCAAGAGTGCTTGTTGTACATTATACTCCCCACAGCCATATTCTAGGATTTTCATCTCCCATGAATCAAATGGAGATGTTGAAGTAGATGCCCCATGAGCACAAGAACTAAGAGAATCTAATCCACTTGGGATTCCATGGCCTCAGACTGAAGAGGAACAACTATATCTGTGGAGGGACATGCATATGTACCCTTTCGTGCAAAGCTATTGAGAGCTCTACAATGAGCAAAGGGCTCTAATCTCCTAGTATTGTAATCATGTCCCTCATGCTTCAACTTGATGCATTGATGAAACGTTGATGGCACGGCCTGCATGGCATGAATCCATGGTCGGCCTAGAAGCATATTATATGGAAGTTCCAAGTCTAGGACGTGAAACTTTTTTTGATGACAAGTGGGGCCCACCTCCATGGGCAGCATGAATGGTGCCTACTGACTCTCTTTCCGTTTGTCGTATGTGGTGATAGTGATAATATGGGACTCAAGATCTTCCTCCGTATGTCCCAATTGTTTGACCAACTTAAGCGTGCAGATGTTCAACCCGATCCGTTATCCACAAGCACCCATTTGATTTTCCTATGGGTGACAACTACCTCAATGTATAAGGGAAGATTATGTGTAGGATTCTCAGGGGATCTCCTATGGTTGAAAAGTGAGATGTTCACTTGGTGCAATGTTTGCCACCGCAGCTTGAAGGTGTGCAGGATCGACTTCTAAAGGCACTCCCGACCCCTGAAGAGTTTGATACAGAATGTCCTTATGCACATTAGATATCTTGAGAAGATCTAAGATCAAATCTTAGCAGACGTCTTCTCAAGTTGTTCTAAAAGGTTATATTTACCGGTTTGCAGGGGTCAACAGAGAGGGTTCTAATCACGAGGCGGGCATGCCTTGTTACATATCGCAAAGCAATCCTTTCCTTGATCCGATGGTGTTTGACACTGGTCAACAGAGAGTGAATACATCCGATAAGTGAATCATAATGATTGTTATCTCTTTTGGTATACAAGTAATTCACGGGCTTTATAGGTTTGGGATGACTCTCCCGATCCGGCTTTGTCTTTTTGACTTATCATGCTTGGGGAATGGTTCTTTATAAATCCCCATTTTCTCATTAGGTGTTTGTGTTTTTCCAGGGTTATCCACCTCTATCTCCCCATTGTCAATGAGGTCCTGAATATAATGGTGAAGCCACAGACATTTTTCTATCTTATGTCCTTTAACGTGATGCATTTCACAATATTCATGCTCCTTATACCATGAAGGTTTAGGAGCATTGTCATCAAATGGTTGTGTATGTAGGATAGGTCATCATGTGGGCCACATCCAACTATTTTAGTATGACTGACAATGGTTCATTGAGAGAGGTGAATGTTCTTCACTTTGGTGGTGGTTGAATTGGGCCCTTGGTCAGTTTAAAAGGTTGACCAGTTTGGACCGTTTGAACATGTTTGGAATCAGTGATTCCATCTCCCACCACATTTTTTTTTTTGTTAAAGATCTTCAGGCTTTTCCATGGGTTTGACACTTTGGTTGTCTTTAGATTGGGTTTTGAGGGTGCCTTTGCAATGAGAGCCTTTTCTATCTAAATCCCTTTCTCGATAACCTCCTCAAAAGTGTGGACACAATGCATTTGGAGGTGGAAAGCTATATCCGGGTTGAGATTGGGAACGAAAATACTGACTAGCTACTTTTCAGGGAAAGCACAAGGGAAGCGACTAGCTATCCCTCTCCATCGGAGGAAGTTGGCGAAGGTCTCATTTGGGCATTGCTTGGCTCCACACAAGTCTACCATGGTGGTGACATCACTCTATGTTATATGAGAAGTGACACACGAATCTTTCTACCAATTCTGGCAGTGAAAATTGATCCTCGTGGTAAGCATGTAAACCATTCCAATGCTTGACCTCCGAGACTCTTGGGAAAAAGTCTGATGAGGTAATTATCACTATAAGACACCTCTTGACATGCCATGTAAAAATATTTAACATGATCCCTTGGGTCTCCTTTCCTTTGTATTTGTCAAACTTTGGCATATCAAATTTCTTTGGAAAGGGTTGAAGGGTCATTGTCTTGTCAAAAGGATAGGGGCATAATTCTTCATATTGATATTTCCTAATGCTCCCTATATTGCTCTCTTGTAAGCTCACAAGCATCACTTTCATAGATTGCACTTCCTGTGTGAGCAATTGTTCTTTAGTGGGAGAAGTGGGGATGTAAACATGATGATACCCTATGTCTTCTTCTCCTTGTTTTTCCCGATGGAGTTCATTGATCTTAACCTTAGGCCTCAACTTTTGAATGTTCTTGTTTGCATCTTTCTATACATGGGAAGTAAGCAAAGCTAGTTTTGGCTTAGGTTACTGATTTGTTGTTGGATTGTGGCTTGGTTTATAGCCTCTTCTTCTAAAGGTTCCTCCTCTTCATATTATGGAGGTTCTTCACCTATCTCATGTTCTATCTTGTTTCTTCATGGCACTTTGATGAGGGTATTCTATGCCCTACCACTTTATCATTTTCTACGTAAGAAGTGGAAGCATGCCCGCCTATTAAAATATCTTCCATATTGATAAGGGGACGTTCTTCCTCAGTAGTGTCATTTTTAGGTAGTATTGGTTCATTCTCGATGGGTAATTTGGCCCCTAATTCGACGACCCGTGCCAACACTCTATCTTTGTTTCTAAGAAGAAACTCGTCTAGTAGAGTAGGGTCAAAATCAAAGTCTACACGTGGTGATTCTAATTCATTTCCACTATGGTCGACCATTTCTTCTATTTCCTTTTCTACGAAAAAAATGTGGTCCTAAGTCATGTCCAATGAAGGGGTTTGACCCTTTTCTATTAGAGGTTTCCCAAGCTTGCACTTGTTGTCCTCATATGTCTGTTTCTTTAACCCTAGACGTGTTTTAGGGAGCCATGTTTTCATGATAGTTTCACTAGGGTAAGTTGTAAATGTGTCCAAAGCTTAATGACTACCCCTAAGTGAAATGCAAGATGTATTTGTTAAGAGTATGAATAAATCAACAATGTGAGAATACCAATGTGATAGAGTGATAAATCACCAATGATACAAGCGTTTGGTATTGAAACCTGTTTAAATGAAGTACCTCCTAGACTACGTTTCAAAGAGTAGTTCACGTCACAAGATGATTAACAAGATGTCTTCACTTATGCCAAGTTCAAGGGAATGAACAAAACGTAAGTAAATACAAGAAGTCAATGTGATCTCCCAATCAAGATATACGATGAGCGAGCTCAAACTCGATTAAGACCTATATCTCAAAAAGTGCCAATTACAATTTGTGAATGACACAACAATATCACCAAGATATGTTAACCCACTTTGCGAGAAAGTGAAGTATTGATATCAAGGTGTTATTGATATAACACGCACAAATGGTAACACCTAACACTCTTTGAAATCGAGGTAATAATAGAACCGAACTAAAAAGCTCAAAGTATAGCTAGGAATAGTTAAAAATGTGTGCAACGTAACCTTACAATATAGATATTTATGTCAAGTTTACAAGAAACAAGACGTAAATATCAAAATTGTAGTGATATGATACAAACAAGCTAACTCTTCTAAGGAAGTCCACGGTGATGAACCACGCCTAACTACAATGATGATCTTGACATGGGTATCAAGATCACAATGGCTACCAATGACGTGAAAATGCCTCCACACACTTTAGATGTTTAACTAACCCAACCACAAACATGGATGGGCGTAAATGGACATAAAAGTGAGAGAAACAGTCGATTGGTAACACAAAGGTAGTCACCCTTCTTTTGATCAACAAAGTGTCAAAAGAATGTGAAGGAAGTAAATCAAAAAAAGATGAAAAATGCTGGCCTCACTTCGGCAGAGTTTCACCTCGCCCTAAGGCAAGTAAAAACTAGGTGAAAGTAACGTCACACGTTTCTCAATGAAAATATGGTTCACAACTCAACACTATTTTAGAATGGTCAAAGTGGGCTCCTGCCAAAGTATATCTTCCTAGGTGGTTCTCTCGTCCTAGGTGCTACAAAGATTATCCACGAGTGGGACGATTTACCCAAAAAGTCACAATGACTAGTTTGGGAGTATCTCGACTTTTCCCCCTTCAAGCACAATGGGCAATAAATGCATCCAAATGTGTACTTAAAAGGGTCACGTAGGGACAACTTGTAACTCTATCTCACAAAGGATTTACTAGTCAGATAGGTAGTGCGGAGCACTTCCCGTTTCATCCACAAGGTTCCCTCTTGTGTGGACTACTTTGGGGTTCCTGGAACCACCCCCATTGTTGTAGCTTAAGGCGTTATGCCAAAGGGGTTATGTTCCAGTTGAGCGGAGAGGGACGTACCCTTTTCTGAAACCTAAATAGTGTTTTGAATATGTTGTTCTTTTTATCTTTTTTAATTAGATGTGGTTTGCTTGAACACCATTTGGCAACCTGTATAACAACTGTATTAGTAGTTTTCTGACTTTTGTTTCATTCCTTCATTCTTTGACAAGCGTTTTGGTCCTATATGATGATGATTAGTAGTTTTCCATCAAAAGAGAAGGCATCATTTCTGATTCTCCAGATCATCCAAGGACGCAAGAGAAGAGCATACGTGATGTCTTCACAAATCCCAAAAGATAACCAAATGGAACAACACTTTAATTCAACAATGCCAAATTAACCAATTCCAAATCAAATACTCTTAACAATCTCAAAGTATCAAAAGGACTTAAGAATCATTTCTGATTCCCAAGATCACCCCAAGGGACGTGAGGGAAGAGCATACGTGATCTTAAT
The DNA here is from genome assembly GCA_018340775.1 of Taxus wallichiana var. yunnanensis. Classification (NCBI taxonomy): domain Eukaryota; kingdom Viridiplantae; phylum Streptophyta; class Pinopsida; order Cupressales; family Taxaceae; genus Taxus; species Taxus wallichiana. The sequence continues at coordinate 644,292,027 of CM031236.1, forward strand.
CCTATAAGTAAACAATGCAAAATATTACCTAATCAAATACAAACATGTAAAAATAGCCTACAAAGACAAATATATGATTAGATAAACCTACAAGAATGTTAGCACATCAACACTTTAATTTCAAAAAATGCAAAAGGATGCCTGCGCCCCTTTTTTAGCCTCACGCACACGGGTTAGGGCGTATGCGCCACCAAAGGTTATTTTTAGCACACACAGTGTACCTGCGCCACCCGAGAGATGTGTGTGCACCCCAAAATAATGCTGCGCCCCTAAAACAACACCTACACCACTCTGTGGAATTTTTAGATCTATTAAATGCCTGCACCACTCGAGAGGTGTGTGTGCCACAAAAAACAACATATGCGCTACTATGAGAAAAATAGAAAAAAAATGAAGAATAACCGCATTACCAGAAAAATATACCTGCACCACTAAAACCGCATGTGCACCCTGTTAGGGTGTGTGTGCCGATCTGATAGGTTTTAGAATGCAGTGAAGGTACAATATGAAATGACGTGTGCACCCGGGTTAGTGCACCTATGCGTGGGTTAGGGTATGTGCGCAGTGGTTAGTGTGCATGCGCCAGGGTCAGTTAGACAGAATGACAGATTTTAACAGCATGCCTATGCCACCAGAGAGATGTGTGCACCCAAAATCATGCCTACACTCAAAATCATGTGCCTACGCCCAAAATCATGCCTGCGCCAAACCTGCAACCAAAGTATGGAAAAAAAAAAAGAAAACTTCACAATATCTCTAAATTTTGACAAGTTAGTTTAAAATGGCAATAACCCATTAAAATTAAGGCTATGAACATGAAGTTACACATATCAAATGAGCAAAAATTCCAAAAAATGGACATTAATTACTACATGTGCATATCAAAAGTTAGCCAAAATAATGAAACTTTAAACTAAAATGCCATGGGACTAAGTGTCCCACCGGCATGCCAAATGTGTGCAAGTGTTGTTTTTAAACTAATGCTAATGTAAACAAAGACTAACACCTAAATAGTCTTAATTAGCAAGAATTAAACAACATTATAAACACCATCATGATAAGAATTAATCAAGGGTTAGATGCTAACATTTATCAATACAAAACTATGAAATTAACTATGTTAAGCACCTAAATATCCTCTATTCTCTAACAACATATAAATGAAGGAACCTAGGTAGGTTCCATGGCTATCAAAAATAATTGTCCTTAATGTTCCAAGAACCTAGGAATGAGGGCTAGTCAAAGTTGGGCTACAAGACCCTTTTGACACCTCCCATATGACCTAAGCACTTTAAGAAAGAGGCTTAACTCTTCAAGATGATGAACTCTCAAGAGGACAAAGTGCAAGCTCTTAGTCTCTTTGCTATATGCTTTGCATTTTCTCTCTTAAGGAGTTTAGGTGTAAGTAAAAAGGTAGGTGGAGGGCTCTTTATATAGCCCAAAGGATAAAGGATTCAACACATCCTCATGAATGTGGGATAAAGGAGATGTAGAGTTAGTTATGGATAAGGGGGGTTTAGATGGGGTTGAGTTAGCTTTAGGAGGGTTTAGTTTGTCCTCAAGTGGCTCATGTGGATAAAGGGGGTGTATTAATTAATCAAGATGATTAATTAAATACATGTGCAAGCTTTTATAAGCTTTTAGATGGATATTAGTGTGATTTAGACCATTAGGAAGGGATTAAACCAATTAAATAGAGATTTATTGATTTAATGAGAAGGGAGGCTAATTAATTAATAATAATTAATTAGACTAGATAGAAGGTGTTGATTAACGAAAGGTCATTAATTAGGGTATGTGTTGGATAGGTGACTTAATTAATTAGCTTAATGTAATCAATTAATAAGTACTTAAATGAGAAAGAGAAGATGGTTTATGGTACCTCAAGATTGACAATATGTGGACGGGTGCAAAGATGAACTCCTCCTCATTGTGAGCTTGATAATCTGCATTATGGACGCCAGGTGCAATAAATAAGACTAAGAATTAAAATGGATTAGTATATATATGAAGGGTTGTCCAACTAAGTCGGTCCCAAGAAGTGTGAGCTTCCTAGGATGGATGTCAACCCTCTTGTAGATAAGATAAAAGTGAAATCTGATAATGGATTTGAAGTATATGCGGTAGATCTAAGATTCCAAAATACTTGAAATGTAGAAAGTGAAGAAAACACAGATCTGATCTAAATACCGAAAAAATAAATAAAAAATGACAGGGGTCAACAGAGACTTGAGATTGTAGAGGGGCAGTTGACGGTGAATGGGGTTGGATGAGAAGAAACTGCACCAAAATAGACCCGCAAGTGTTCTATAGATGGATCACGAAACCGGAAAAAATATGAACCGGGAAAGACACATGTAAAATTGAATGAATCTGAAAATGGGTGAAAAGATGCAAGAAAATTAGGAAAAGTGAAGGTAAGTAGTAGTATGAAGCTAGGTCTGGTTGATAATGATCAACGAAAATCAACGGTGACCGCGGATGGAAAGAACACATATGAAGTGGTAGATCAAGAAGATGACAAAATTTGGGTGGCGAGAAGGCTATGGAAACATAAATGGAGATGACTAATGAATTGGATGGTAGAAACAAATAAACTAAAGGATAGGTCGACGATGATTAGACAGGTCAATGATGACTTGGACTGGTTAGGGTTTGAATGAAATGGGATGGGCTAAAATGAAGACTGTAGATATAAAAGATGACCGAAAGAGGTTGATGCCGAGTCCTCGAAGGTATATGAACCCACACAAGATGTTAGTGGCATATATGTGTAATAATATAGCAATAAAAATACACAATATGTAAAGGTAAAAGAAGCCTCCTAAATCTTCAAAGTTGATGTTCCAAAGCCTTAAGAAGAATCAAAGATGGGTATGATAGCTGAAAAATCACTCGAGATGAAGACAAGATCCCAAGATAGCTCAAAAATCTCAATTTTGCATCCTTAAGAAAGGAGGGGGCAAGTGTGTACTTATAGGGTCAACGATGACTGGGTGGGTCACTTCCGATTAAGGGCATCCGTCCATTTGGGCGATGGGGAGATGATGGACTTGAGGAAAAGGGTCCATTAAGAGCGAGATTAGGGTTTTATGATGGTTAGGTGAGTTAGGGATGCATAAGGAAGTGAAATGGGTAGGTGAGGGGTGAAAATGAGTAAATAAAGGCAAGGGGATGGATGAAAATATTAAATGAGGGTGGTGAGAGTATAGAAATGGTAAAATGGAGGAATCTAAAGACATGAAATGGGTTAGTGAATGATTTAATAAAGGATGATTAAGGAAAGATAATGGGTGATTAATTAATTATAGGAAAATAATAATATGGGATAAATGAAATGAGATTAAATGTGGGAAAACGAGATGAATTAAATTTAGTAGGGAAAGTGGTCAATTTGAAAAATACAACAAATAACTAACATGGAGTGAAGAATAATGATACCAAAATTGGTGTCTACATTTGCCCCTTTTTATTGAGTGGTTAGCTTGCTGGGCAAGCCATGAAACAAAAAGAGAAGGATGGGAAAGATAATTGACTAGGTTCTCCCCCTCAAACTTGGGGTTGATGACACAAACAAGAAATCAATCACAAGTTTGAAAGAGATAGGTGAAGAAGGAGGAAAAGGATGAGAAAATAAGATGAGGGGATAAGATATCCGAGACGAGGATAAACAAGAACTAAAAGGGTAAATAATAAGATGGCAAGGATTTTAGAATAACTCTAGTAGGGAACAAAGTACGACCTTAATGGAGATGAAGAAAATGTCTTACGACTAATGAGTCATAAAAACCACTTTGCAAAATGGAGGGAAACCAAGGGGAATCCACTCAAATGGATGTGCAAGCTATGGGACCAAGGGGTCAAAGGCAAACATCAAGTATGCACAAAAATGCAAGAAAATGGTCGAGACAAGGGTCACAACAAAAGTATAGGGGGAAAAGTGAATGCAATATCCTGCCAGTAGGAGGAATTAAAAAATATACGTTTGGGGTGGTATGAAAGGAGGGTAAAATTATGGTGCCCTAATAGGGAGCACGAGGATGGCCACAATGAAGAGATGATGAAAAACAAGATGCGATAGATAAGGGGGACCCATGTGGGACACAAAAAGGATTTAGGATGAAAACCAATTAAAACTTAGTGGAAGAAATGATAATTTTGAAAGGAAAGATTGATCAAAAGGAAGGAAAAGAGAGATGGCTGAAAAAGTTAGGTTCGGTTTGACGATTTATTGGGTCGGGTTTATCATTGACCAGGGGAGGAAGTGACAATGACCCAAGGGGATCGGCTTTACGACCATGTTTGATGGGATATATAAGCCCCAAGGTTGGATGAATAGGTTCATTTGCATGCTACGAAGTGACGGCCGAGAGCTCGGTCTATAAAGAGAGTGAGATTAAGTGTGAGATGGAGGCCATAGGAGCAATGAGGAAGTGCCAGGGACCGTAGGATGGTGAGTGCCTAAACCTTAGTTGGTTTTTAAGTGTTTTGGTGTTTTAATTTAATTTTTTAATTTTTTATCCCGACACCAAGGGCGATCGGTGACGAATGGACACTATCGCCGTCAAACCATCCTAAAAGGAATCTACCTTTACTTGGATGCATCGATCCAACCTAGGTCGATGTCAATTGGGGCGGGATGTTAGATTTTGGATTTTTGATGAAATTGGGATAAAATATTGATGATGAGGATTATGATGTTTACATGTTTGATCGGTTATATAGGCTCGAGAGACCTTAAATTTAAGAGATAGAATTCCATCCCTCTATGAGCAGATCAGGGGTGATATAAAAGACGTTGAGTGAGATCACTTAGCGGCAGTTGGTATGGGTGGATTTTGATATTATTAGTGGATTCCATGAGATGTGGGTTTGATGATTGCAGGTGGAGAGGTGGGATGTGTGTACATGCACATTTTGGTTTAGGACAGGTGAGATGACTATCACCTTAGAGGATGTATATCGCATCTTGAGATTATTGATACAAGGGGAGCATATAGTTCCCATTATAGTTATTAGAAAATTATAGGTCTTGACATGATTGGTTGGAGCCGATGCCCCATGTATTACATTTGCTTCAGAGGCATTTTCATATGAGATGAGATATGATCGCGGGGTGCCTCGGAGAGCAATTGATTTGTCTAGTGATGGTGGCCATATCCTGCTATGCACTTCCTAATTCAAGGGTGCTAGGTTTCCATGACACTAGTGAAGTCATGAAAAATATTATGGATCACAAGACATAATTTTATTTAGGCACTGCATTGTTAGCACATTTGTATCATGAGCTGTGCTTGTATACAGAGTGGAGGAGGACATGGTTGGATGTAGGTTTCTCCTACACTGCTGGGATTATGAGCATATAGCGGTGATCAAGCCACTAGGGATACCATGGGTGGCATCTGATCACATCGAGTTAGCAGTAATATTTTTGAGATGGTGAGATGATTAACCTCAAGTGGATAGGAGGGAGAGTGATGCAACATGGTACATAAATAGATTATCAGAGTTAGAGACAGATCAAGTGAGATAATGACCATATCGCAAATTTCTTGTATGGCATGGGAGTCGATATAGAGTGACCCAGGATGAGACAGACGAGGTGGATACATGGAAAAAGGCCTAATATGATTGAGGACGTCCAATTTGATAGATTTTAGAGGCATTTTGGATTAGTCTAGACATCCCAGAGAACCCATTGTGTATAGGAAAGAGGAGTCGAGCGAGACTTTCCTAGTATCGCCATGGCTAGTCCATTGGAGGAGGTAGGGGAGCCATCAAAAGATGATGATGATGTGGGAGTTGGTATGGGTTTTGGAGAGTGGATGACTAACACTTGGGAAACATGGATGGAAGTTGAGGGATCCGAGAGTGACGATGAGGAGGATATACCTATAGAGGAGGATTTAGCTCCTCAAGGTGAAATGGGGTATGATGGAGGTGTTGTGGTGGAGATGGGCCAGCTATGCGTAAAGTGAGACTTGGAAAAACTAGAGAGAGCACAACTCAAAAAGAGTGAGAGGCAGCTCAACAAGAGGCCTTGGATCTTTGACGAGAGAGAGAGATCAAATGATGGAGCGGAGGGATCGATACAAAGAGACAATGAGAGGCCTATAGAGCCATGTTTGGCAATTTTCACCGATCCTTACAAAGAAAAGTCGGGTAGTGGTGCTCAAAGCATCATAGGGAGCTAGGCAGATGACACCACCTGGGTACTCTACCTTTGAGCTTATAAAAACACTCGTGGTGGAGGCGAGGTATTATGAGAGGATAGTGAGGCATAAGTTGCTCGGACATTGAGATATGCAGAGTATCTAGTGACACAATGAACAGAGGAGGTGAAACAACACCATGAGGGAGTGTTGCGAGTGTGGATCAGCCACCGTGAGATGAGGGTCATGGTGTGGCTAAGGGATAGATATCTCATGCCTACCCTAGGATGGAAAGCCTCGAGATTATATGATGTACAATTTGATAATTTTGATGATGTATCAACATTGAGACAAGACCCTTAGATGCATGTTATATATGATGTATCGATGTATTTTGGACTCGTGATATATATATATGTGATGATTTTGGATTTTGACTCATGATGTGCTAGTGTGTCGATTTGATGATGTTATATGTTAGATATTAGATGGTTAATTTTGATTTAGATGATGAAATGATGATGATGGTCTTCTAAGGATGTTAATTTATTTAAATGCACATGTGCTAATATGATTTAGACGTGGATTAGATGTATATGTGATGGTTTAGGGTTTACTGATTTATGTTATAAAAAAATTAGAACATGAGATGAACTTATGCATATATGGATAAAGAGATGATTATGTTATGGATAGATGGTCGTTAGTAAATGGAAATAGGTTCAAATATGGACAATCATGATAAATGTTATACTTGAAAGTAAACATAGGGATATATATGACATGGTTTAGATTATATATGATATGTGAGGGTGCAATCTTGACAAAATTGAGTTAAATGCAACATATTTGTAATAAGGAGTGAACGAGGAAACAATGTTTCAACCGATTGGAGGTAAGCAAGAAAATGAGCCACTTAAGGAAATGCACTTGCAACCAATAGTAGGTGTTAACACATAACAAACGATAGTTATTTATTCTAAGGATCATGTGGAAAATCTGAAAAGGTGGACTTATAAACCTAAAGTAGACACGATAAAGAGGTTTAGATGTGATCATGTACGTAGGAATATATGTTCTCCATAAGTGGGTTTCCCTAGGTTTATGCCCTAGCTCTGGGTAATGGGAATGCAAACTGATTAATGCGGGAAGTTCGCTATAAATGAGAAAGATGATCAATGTGGGAATATTTCCTATGATGCTTTCTATTTTATGCTTTTTATTTGTGAGATAGAAGGATGATCAATGTGGGAAGCCTTCATTGCCATGATATAAAGGGAGTATCCATCCTTCGAGGGAGTGGTATAATTTTTGCTTTTATGTTTTTGAATGTTTATTTTTACTTTTTCGGATGGCAAGGATAATATATGCATGAACAACTATCCTTCGAGGGAGCAGATCTATTTGTTTTTGAATTTTGATAATGAGTATCCATGGAATTTTGACTTTTATGTGGGAAGATTTGAAGATAGTTAGGTAGACCACTTAGGAGAGAATGATGAATGTACAAGTGACACCTATGGACCCTTAGCGTGTTTCCAATAGGTAAATAAGAGGGTGATGGATGCAATGAGCATGAAGTCTTCACCAAGAAGGGAGAACCTATCCATAAGAAATATGCTATGAGAAAAGTCGTGGTGCCCATATTCAAGGTCACAACTAGGAAAGTGACAGTAGACTACATAATTCTAGATCATTGCGATGAAATATAAAAGAGGTTAATGATGGGTGGATGACCAATGAGATGACTAAGTGCACATTGGTAGGTATGATAACAATAGAAAGGTTGCAAGTGAAATGCATTAAGAGGTTCTTTTTCGGTTTACCATCAAGGGAAGCCAAACGATAGGCCCCAGACCCATACTTATGCATGATAATATAAGGTCCAATCCAGTTGGGAGAAAAATTTCCATGTTGGATCCTTTCTAGAGTAGTGACATTTTGATTTTTTTAAGGACAAGGTCACCGATGTTAAAATTGCGTTCGTTGAGATGCTTGAGTGGATAGGATGATAACTCGTGAAATATTAGAATGAGGTGAGATAGATAAGAGGTAGTAAGAGCTTACACACTATCTTTTGAATAATGAGAAAACATGCTTCCATGGTGAGGTGAAGATAGCCACAAAAGTAAGCTTAGGATGAGGCATGGTACCCCAAGAGAGGCATAAACATAGCCACAAAGGTGGACTTAGAATGAGATGTAATAATATATAAATAGATGAGATAACAAATAGATGATGGATAAGTAAATTTGGATGGGATTAGGTGAGATTAGATGAGACAATACAAGGATTAAGAGGAAGAGACCCAACTTGATAGTAGATTTGTCTTATAGTTATTGTGGAGATTTAAGGAAGTTAGGGTAAAGAGACACAAGTTCATTGATATCCATGGGATGGTTGGATGAAGGAGAACGCATGAGAGGAATAAGAGAGAGGAGTGGATTCTCCCCCAGTGAGAGACACTTCATCACATTAGGTAAATTAGATATATATATATGGATAAGCTAGTGAATGAAAAAGGATATTTGGAAGGATCATTAAAAGGAGTTGTGATGACGCCTCTAGGTTTTGATTAGATAGACGATTGAGGATCACAAGGAGGATTAGTAATGTGGATGGTGTTGATGAAGAGAGGGGGCCTCCCTTTAGGAGAAATAGAGCTTGGGGGATTGTGACGTGATTAAACTAAACTTGAATATAGTAGTATAATATGATGTTATATGAACAAGAAATGAATGACAATAAAATGCAATAAATAAACCCAAGTATACTAAGAAATGAAATATAAAAACCCTAAGTACAAAGAGGGTTAGAAATGCCTTAGCTGATTTGTAGATGTCACGAGATTGTTTTGTAGTGGAGATCGACTTGAACATGAGGAGGATACCATTGTACAAGAGCTAGAGAAAATGAAGATCCGAGTTGGTGACTAGACTGGCACCTAGAAAAGGGATAAGGGTGCCTGAGGCACGCTAGTTTGTAATCCGGGTGCCCTAGTTTGTGGAAATGACCAGAGAACCTCCTTTGAGGTGTCGTTGAATGTTCACCCGTGTTCACTTCTTGTCGGGTGAATGTCCCCGTATGATCACCAAAGTCTTGTAAACCCGTGATAAAATAATCACTTGCAAAACTCCATACAAAGCATCAAAAATCTAAAAAATAAAGATGCATATGCGGGGGCCGAGACTATCCTCACCACCCATAATGGTGGACTTACTAATCGGGCACGACACTACATCTCAGACCCAATGTAGTTCTAGGTGTGTGTGTGTGTGTGAAAATCATGCCCTAGGTGCTCTTGTGCCAGTCACACTTTGTGAGTAGCAAGAAATAAATATATGTAGAATGTAAATAGATGGTGCATGGAATAGAATAAACTCCCCTTCTATACAATGTGATGCAAATGAACTAGATTTTGTCCCTTGTGATGGAGCTAGATGGATGTAAATGGAGCTCTAGATGCCTTGGATGGATGCAACCTTAGGTGGTGATAGTAAGTGCTTAGTGCTTGGTCCCTAATTATGGTCTCATAAATTTATATTTATATGGTTATCTTGTTCTAATTTCTTAATTAAACCCGAAAAGGCCGAACACCAAGAATATAATAAGTTTAAATGGCTAGAAAGTTCCCAAAAGGTGAGAGTAAATTGCCAAGAGGATTAGGACACCCCGAGAAGGGACTAGGGCACTGGGACGCCCTAGTGATGCATGATCATCACGGTGAATAGCCAATTTTGGTTTACTTTCACATTTTTAGATTTGCAGTAGGTCTATTAGGTGTGTTTAGGCTACTATTGAGCTTTCTCGAGCCTTCATGTGTGGTTTTGACCTCTTAATGTATTTCCCTCCAAAAATGGAGTATTTTGAATTTTCAAATCTAAGAGGAAAGGGTCTAATGGAATTGTAAGAGTTATAATTAATGTAAAAGGTCATTTTAGACCTTATGTGGGGTAAATAAGACATGTTAACCTTTGTCATAGAACTCCATGAACTATGGTCATCTCAAACTGTGGTTAATCAACCAAATGCAAGTTGCAACTACCTTTCTATTGTTAAAATAGAAAAAATTCGAATGTGAGGAAGTTAGAAAAGGATGAAGCAATTTTTAGAAGGATAATACGTTGGGGAAAGAGCCAAGAGGCTCTAAACATCTGTAATCTATATGAAGGTGCTAGTTAATGCAGATTTCCTTTTTGTGTAAGGCAAAAAAATGTTTACTTTTGATGGTTTTTAAGAAAGGAACAATATTATTCCATTTTTATATGATTGATGATGCTATATTAGATGCATTAAAGTTTTGATTGAATGCTTTGAAAGAGTGAGTTCCGGAAAAGAATCATTGGGATGGTAAGAAGAGCTTGTTGTTATACATGCACAAGAGAAGTAACATAAGTCGGCTTAAGAGAAAAAATCTATGAGTGTTGAAGTATGCTTTACATATTTAAGGTTTAGAACCATGTATTATTATTTGAAGAAAATTGAAATATTATCTTGTGCAAACTTTACTTGTGAGAAATATTTACATTTGAGTAAGGGTTTGAGAGGATTAATAATTAATAATGTATAGTTTAGTAAAGATTGGAAAAAAGCTGATTTCTTGAGGTTTCAAGAAACAATAGGATGATTTGTCATGTTGGAATGTGTTGAGAAATAGGATTGAATGATTTTAGGTGCAAATAAATCCTTGGATTAGTCTAAAAGTTCAAAAACATTACTAAAATAACAAATAAACTTGCTTTGCGAACTATACCCTATCTAGGGTTTTTGAATGTATGAAATTTTTCTCAACTTGGTAACTAACCATTAAGGGATTGGAAATTGGTACATATAAGTAAAAGCATGGGGAAGATTCATAGGATAAATTTTAGATAGATTCGAGTAAGGAAAGTGTGCCAATTTATTACCAAGTAAATTTTGATTTCTGTATCACCTTGTTATGAGGGTTTGATGTAAAACCAATAAAAAGTTTTCATAAATTCTTAAGATTTACCTTTGAGGTGGTTTTGGTAGGTGAGTAATAATGTGAGAAAGGTGGAAAAAATTTAGAATCATCTAAGGAATTCATATGTGAATAACTTAAACAAAATTCATAAGATACAATTAAAGCTAAGAGAATTTGTGTGTGCCTAATTTTAGGACAATAGTGATAAATTTTGATTACAGCATCTAAATGATCTGAAATTTGGACTGTAGAATGATGATAACAATGTGTAAATTATTTTTAACCATTTTTTTCTATTGTATGTTTATTCGGAGATATGATGAAATCTCAGTCTTATACTATCAAGAAGTCTAGTGAAGACCAAAGTTAGAAAGTTGCTAAGAATGATGTTTAAGAAAAAATCAGCCTCAATAATGCTATAAAAATTATGGTATGAAGTGGTGGAGAGTGTTTATGAGGTTGAATGAGTTGATAAAGATCAAAAACCCAAAATTTGACTCAAAACCTAGCTTAAGCCTAGAGAGCAAGCCTAAAGGAGCAAATTTGGAATTGGGTGAAAAGAATAGGAGTTGGAGTAAAAAAATTAGCAGAAAGCTCAATACAGAGAATGGGAATCTAGAGAGATAATCCAATTTTTTTGTGTGTAAATTTACCTAGACATGGAGCTTTGTGCTTTATAGAACGACTAATTGGGCAATTTGAGGAAAAACAAGAAAAAGAGCATAAAAGGAAATGGGAAAGGAGTTACTTGATGTAACTTTTTAGGATGGATATTGGGATAAATGGGTACTCAAAACGTTTACCAATGAGTCATGAAACAATGAAATGTGAATTTTATCCTCAAATATGTAATTTTACAAGGCTAGTAGCAAATATGGTGGTCTAGAGTGAGTTGAATTGAAAAAGAAGTGTGGAAACTTGTTCAAGCTTATAAACATGGTTGATAGGTGTAATATAGTAGGTGTAAGGTGTTCTCAAGCTTTGAAACATTGTATATAGAAAATTTGGGTAAAAGAGAGTTTTGGCAATAACAAGAAAGTGAAAATTTGCATGATTTTTGCATATTGTTTTCAAATGATTGTCCTAACTTGTGATGTTTGTTATTTGTCATGACCCTCTTCATGATTTGGTATTAGAGAAAAGAAAAAAATGGAAGAAATAAATAAGTTGATGAAAAGTATGAAATAGGAAAAAGAAAAGAAGAGAAAAGAAGAAAAGAAGAAAAAGAAGAGAGATGGCAAGAAAACACAAGTTGTGGGTTGAACAAGAACTCAAGGAGCTCAAGAGAGATGTGGAGAAGTTAGGGAATTTGATAGAAGCTACAAGAATGATGAGAGAGAGAATTACACTTGTATTTGAGATGAAAAGAGGAGTCAAGTGCCAAATAAAGCTACTTGTGGAGAAGAGACAAAAAGAGTAACTGAGAAAGATGATAAAAAGGAAAGAGAAAGAGATGAAGGAGATAAAAAAGAGGATGAGAAAAAAAGAAAAAAAGGATGCTAAAGAAGTTGTTTAGAGATCGAATGAGGAATATGTGATTGCAATATTCTTAGCTTGCCTTAAAGAAGAACAAGAAAGAGAAGAAGAGGAGCAACAAAGTGAAGAAAGCAAAGAGCTCATTGATGGAGCTTCTCAAGGGCTAAAGCGCCTCAAAGTTTTAAATACGAGCGTGTATTTAAATGTGTGAATGCAGGTACACAAAGTGAAGAAGAAAAGGAAATAAATGATGCCTTGAATGAAGAAAAAGAGAAGAAAAGTGAAGAAAATCAAAAGAGGAAGTTTGTGAGCAAGTGCAAGCTCACTATGGATCAATCAAGAGTGAAAATGTAACATTGAGTGTGTGAAAGGATCATGGAGATCTCTCACAAGCATATGGAGCTGGTTGAGTGGAGAATATGAGATGAAAAACAATTAAAATGTTATCAAAACCTTGGAAAAGAAAGAAGACAATGAAGATGAAAGTGTGATGGAGATTCAAGAGGAAAAAGTAAGCCAAGAACTTGATAATTCACAAAGAAGATATAATGCTCTTAGAAGAGATAGAGCAGAAAATCAATGAAGAAAGCAAGTTGACAAGAAGAGAAGATAAGGAAAGGACTATTTGTCCATTATTTTAGCATTCTAAGGTGGCTTTTAGCTTTGTTTGTGCAGGTATGGACCAAGACATGAATGAGAAAGATGAAGAGAAACAAGAGATTGACGAGGAAAGCAAGTGAATGATGAAGAAGAAGAAGACAAAGATGAAGAAAGAGAAACAACGAAGAAAGAAGGAGACAAAGTAAGTAACCAAGGAACCAGGAAAGAAAGTAAAAGAGAAAATAAAGTCAAAGAAAGTGAAAATGAGTTCAAGAGCAAAGAGAAGAGGAAGAATTTTAAAGGAGCAAAAGAATTGGAAGAAGAGAAAGAAAACAAAATTGAGCTCAAATCTCTCCTCTTGGGGAGTATGATGCGAGATCATCATGGTGAATAGTAAATTTTGGTTTTCTTTCACATTTTTGGATTTGCAGTAGGTCTATTAGGTGTATTTAGGATAATATTTAGCTTTCTTGAGCCTTCATGTGTGGTTTTGGCATCCTAATGTATTTCCCTCCAAAAATGGAGTGTTCGAAATTTGAATTTTCAAATCTAAGAGGAAAGGGTCTAATGGAAGTGTAAGGGTTATAATTAATGTAAAAGGTCATTTTAGACCTCATGTGGGGAAAATAAGACATGCTAACCTTTGTCATAGAACTCCATGACGTATGGTCATCTCAAACCGTGGTTAATCAACCTAGTATAAGTTGTAACTTCCTTTCTATTGTTAAAATATAAGGAATTCAAATGTGAGATAGACAAAAAGGGTGAAGAAGAAGTTTTGAGAAGGATAATACATTGGGGAAAGACCTAAGAGGCTCAAAATCTGTAATCTATATGAAGGTGCTCATTTAATGTAGATTTCCTTTTTGTGTGAGGGAAGAAAATGTTTACTTTTGAGGGTTTTTAAGAAAGGAACAATATTCTTAAATTTTTATATGATTGATGATGCTAGATTAGGTGCATGAAATTTTTGATTGAATTTTTAAAGAGTGAGTTACAGGAAAAGAATCATTGGGATCGTAAGAATACCTTGATGTTATACATGCACAAGAGAAGTAACAAAAGTTAGGCTTAAGAGAAGAAATCTATGAGTGTTGAAGTATGATTTACATAATTAAGATTTACATATTCAAGGTTTAGAACCATGCATTATTATTTGAAGAATCTTGAAATATCATCTTGTGCAAACTTTAAATTGTGAGAAAGATTTACATTTGAGCAAGGGTTTGAGAGGATTGGTAATTAATACTTTGTATAGTTTAGTAATGACTGGAAAATACTGATTTCTTGAGGTTTTGAGCAACTATAGGATGAATTGTCATGTTGGAATTGGTTGAAAGCTGAGATATAATGATTTTAGGTGAAAATAAATCCTTGGATTAGTCTACAAGCTCAAAAAAATTACTAAAATAACAAATAAACTTGCTTTACATGACTATACCCTATCTAGGGTTTTTTGAATGTATGATTTTTTTCTTAACTTGGTAACTAACCATTATAAGGGATTGGAAATTGGTACATATAAGAACAAAAATGGGGCAGAGTCACAGGATAAATTTTAGATAGATTTGAGTAAGGAAATTGTGCCAATTTATTACCAAAATTCTAATTTCTGTGTATCACCTTGTTATGAGGGTTAAATGTAAAACCAACAAAGAGTTTTGATAATTTCTTAAGACTTACCTTTGAGGTGGTTGTTGTAGGTGAGTAATAATGTGAAAAAGGTGGAAATAATTTATAATTATATAAGGCATTCATAGGTGAAGAAGTTTAAAAAAACTCGGAGAATTTGTGTGTGCCCAATTTTAGGATAGTCATGATAAATTTTTATTCCCACATCCAAATGATTTGAAATTTGGAATGTATAATGATGATAGAAATTTGAAAATGTGTTTTTAACCATTTTTGTCTATTGTATGTTTATCCGGAGTTATGTTGAAATCTCAGTCTCATACTATCAAGAAGCTTAGTGAAAACCAAAGTTAGAAAGTTGTCAAGAATGATGTTTAAGAACAAATAAGCCTTAAGAATGGTGTAAACATGATGGTATGAAGTGGTGGAGATTTTTTTATGATGTTTAATGAGTTGATAAATATCAAAATCCTAAAATTTGACTCAAAACCTAGCTTAAGCCTAGTGAGCAAGCCTAAAGGAGCAAATTTGGAGTTGGGTGAAAAGAATAGGGAGTTGGAGTACAAAAATTGGTAGAAAGATCAAGAAAGAGAATGGGAATATATAGAGATAAGACATTTTTTTGTTGTGTGTAAATTTACCCAAACATGGAGCTTTGTGCTACAGGAGGGCTAATTGAGTAATTTAAGTAAAAACATTATAAAAGGAAATGGGCAAGGAGTTACTTGATGAAAATTTGTAGACTAGATATTTGGATAAATTGGTTCTCAAAACATTTACAAGTGAGTCATGAAATAGTGAAATGTGGATTTTATGCTGAAATATGCAATTTTGCAAGGCTAGTAGCAAGTATGGTGGTCTAGAGTGAGTTGGAGTGAAAAAGAAGTGTGGAAACTTGTTCAAGCTTATGAACATTGTTGATAGGTGTAATCAAGTAGGTGTAAAGTGTTCTTAAGATTTAAAACATTTTATATAGAAAATTTGGGTAAAAGAGCAAGTTTTGGCAATAGAGAAAAAGTGAAAAATTGCATGGTTTTTGAATGTTGTTTTCAAATGATTGTCCCAACTTGTGATGGTTGTTGTTTGTCATGACACTTTGCATCACCTAGTACTAGTTGGGTACCCCAAGTAAGAGTAGGAAAACACGATTATGAAAATACCGACCGGGAAAGTGTGGGTGCAAGATCAAAAGTAGCAACATAAAGCAAATTAAAATGGCCAAAGACATCGATTAATTAGTACTCTTTTTCACTCAAAAATTATATGAATAATAGTATGAGACCGAGACTAAATAATTATCCAAAGTGTGTGATTTAATGTCTAGATTTTTCCCACTTTATGTTGGTGAGTGGAAAGCTCGGTAACATAAAGTAGATAGAGATGCATACCTGATATCCATGTAAAGTGATGTAGAAAGTGTGCTGAGGGACTAGACAAAGCATGGAATGACAAAAAGATGGATCATGGAGACTAAGGATGAAAAAGTGTAAAAAGTGATGAGAGTGAACCTAGGGCGGAAGCGTGTGTGTAGATGTAAATGTTTGTGATGTACCTGTATGTTAGTATGATGTGTGTGATGCCGAGTGATTTAGTTGTTGATTGCTTGCTTCCCATACAGATGTACTTGTAAGGAGAAGATGATCAAGTAGTTAAATAAACATGTATGTGTAAAAACTATGTGTAAAGACGCATGTATATATGTAAAAAATAATGTAATAAAAGTATGAAAATGAAAAAGGAACATGTACACCTGATCCATGATGAGAAAAAGGTGTAGAAAGGATCCTGTAAATGTCGATGAAGTGCGAGTTTTTTGGGTGATCTCACGCCACTAGCCGAAGAAGTGTAGGGAGAAAGATGTGTTATTCTCCAAATCAGAATCGCTTTCTAGAGAGTGTGAAGAGATCTTTGTATTGTCTGGTTTTTTGGGTGATCCGACGCCACCGACCAAAGAAGTATAGAGAAGAAAGTATGATATTCCTCCATCCCTAGAATGCTAAGGAAAATCTGCAATGTAAAAGCCGCTTTATGTATGGAGTTGTATTGACTGGTCTAAACCCACTCACTGTATAACCCATGGTGTCATGGATGGAAACTAAAATCTCAAATGTATCGATATTGTCTTTGCGTAGTGTGTATAAACCAAAATTATGCCCCCCTCTTTGGGGGCGCATGTGACATCATGGATAGGAGGATGCGGCCCCAAAAGAGAACTCACCACATAAACCGTGCTTTACGGGGGGAAAGAGAATGTGCTTGGTAGAAACCAAGGCACATACAAACAAGTGGCTAGAGACAAGTGTTAGTATGAACAAGCATGCATGTAGAGACAAGTGTAAATGATGAAGATAATATGTAAGCTAGTACGCAAGCGAGATAATGTAAACACCCAAGCCAATGTAGACGATGCAAATTAGGTTTCAAACATGGGACACCACTCACGATGTTGCAAGAAACTCAAGTCCACAATGGCTGCAAACAAACAAGTGTGTACACAAGACAAAGGGTGAGGACCGCAAAACAAGAACAAGTAATAACAAACAATGTAACAAACAAGTATGGAATAAAATATCCCTGCATAGAAAATGCTACACATGAAACACCCGTTAGCATGTTAGAAAGATAAAACATATGTCAAAGCATGTGTAAACCAATAAAGTAGTGTTCTATGAACAAAAATGAAACAATAACACAAGTATTGTACGAATGTGGATGCCCCTAGGAATCACTATGGGACAGTGCCAAACATCTATGCTACATGTAATGGACTGCAAAGTGTACGATCACCACTAGAAAGTAAGTGAATGTGCATGTGTGTATGATTAAAATAATAACATTCCAGATATCTAGCTAGCATGTGTAATAAAGTGAACATGTACAAGTAAATGCAAGCAACAGTTAATGTAACCATGAAATGCAACATGTTGTGGAAGGATGTAATAGAATGTAGTGTGAATGATAGGATTTGTGTGCAACCCAGAGTGAATGGAATTATATGCAAAGGAGGTTAATTTGGTATGCCCCTCGGTAGTTAAGAATGAACTATAAATGAGAGTGCATCATCGGGAAATGGTTGAAGTGTGTGTTGTGTGTATCACACTGTGGGTGAATGTGTAATGATGACATACGACATAGGGATGAGATGTGCGTGATGTTGTAGCCTAAACACATATCATGACAAGATGATAAAAAGGAGTGATGATTTATCCTAAATTTTATATCAATAAATGATGACTAGAATAGGGGATGATGATGCCGAGTAAGTGATGATGTGGCCAAGGCGTATATCACTATAAGATGAGTAGAAAGAGTGGTGATGTAGCCTAAAGTGTATACCACTAAGTGATGCAAGTGGAAGTGACTATGTAGCCTATGGCGTATATCACTAAACTAGGAATGTCGCATGAGGGATATGATTAAATGATGAACACGTGAGTGTGATGAGGTCCATTGGTGATGTATACCATCGATGTATAGTATGGACCGTGAGGCTAGAGTACGTCATAGGATAGTGAGTGCAACACGTACAAGTAGATGTGAAAAATGTGTAGTATGTGTAGTGGTGATAAGATGCAGTGTGAGATGTGTAATGCCTACTATGCAGTGTGTGAGATTCATGTGTATAGGATTCCCTCAGTAGTCAAGTGTGAATAGAAGTAGAAGAATGTGTCATCGGGTAATAATGATGCTAAGGTGTAGATGATGATGCATATGCTAGGATCAAAAATGCGTTAGTAGAAGGGGGTGGAAGAGGTAAATGTCATGCCCTCCAAGTGCATGTGATCAAATGAACTAACCAATGAAAGTGAAGGATGATCGTCCCTCATCTGATGCAGGTGGTGATGAAAGCGTATGACCATGTGCTAATAGCGGATGTATAGTAGATAGATGTTGTGTAGGTGAGTGAAGTCCATGTACATGTAATGGATGAGTATATGACGAGCACATAGGCACACCAAACTACATAGGTGATGGAGAATGATGAGAATCCGAGTGTGGAGGTGATGGATATCTATGCGAAGCCACATGTGATGGTAACAAGCACTGACGTGGAATAAAGTGAGGAGTTGACTTACGTTGAGATGTAGTAACTATCCTAGGAATGGGATTATGTTGGTGTGTAGTACTAGCGGAGTGGTGAGACCATGTATATGGTTTACGAGTAGGTAAACTAGGAGTAGATTGCACTTTAAGTAACATAGATTGTGATGTACTAGATGAAGTAGGAGATGCATTAATCGGTGCTCGAGGAGATGATGACCATGGAGTAGATGGAGGTACACCATCGATAGAAACAAATTTATTGTTATGAATGAATTTGAGTCACAAATGATTCATAGAGATAATGGTCGTAGACCTGCGAATTCGATTGAGACATAGAAGCATGTCACAATCGTCGATTGCTTGTCTGATAAGGAAGGGTACAAGCATAGTAAGAGGACCTACCGTAACGTGAAGTTTGACGACACCATATGAATTATTCATCGGATATGAAATTTTGATAGTGGATAGCCAATAGCAATGAGAAGTGGAATAGAGCATGCACTAATGGGCCAAGACGGATCAACCTTAATATTATTGACAAAGACTAAGCCAATAGATATGTTGATATGTAAGTGATTAGATGTGAAAGTCACATAATAATCATGATCAGAGAAGGAGATGATTGGTGGAGAAGTGTCAGTATGCACAACTAGAAAGTCCACAAATTTCTAATGCAGGAGGAGGCACTGCATGATATGCATGATTAGCTAAAATTTCAGCTTCTTTCTTCTCATATTGCTTTGAAGCGAGTTATTATATAGTTTAAGCTTATAATTTTTAGTGACTAGTGCAAAGTGTATAAGATCTTGGAACTCTAGATTGTTGTTATTAATAAGATCTTGGATGATGGTGCAGAGCTTTGAAGTATCTATTTGTAGAGTGTCCCACAAATCACGATAGTTGCATCGAAATTTATCATTGTAATTTCTACCTTTTGGTTGCGATGGGTCTAATTTGAGTGGTGGAGGGAGTGTAATAAGATTAATCTTAAGAAGCTATTACAATATAAGATGTGGGGACAAAGGAAATTTAGTGAATGTATGTTGCGGGGGTTGTGATTGAAGTTATTTAGTAGTATTTATCCCGTTGAAAGCGATTTTGGTGTCGAGCTTGGTTTAATTGTAAATGGTTTAAATGTTGTCTTGTTTTCAAAATGAGTGGAGGAGGATGCTTGTTCCTGATACTTAAGCTTGCCTATGGATAGAAGCTTGGTTTCACGAAGCTTAAGAGTATGACAAATTTGGTCAAATGAAGGAGAGGTCTCAAAGAGGAAACTCTCCTGGAGAGGTGGTAAGAGACTCTGAATGAATAAGTCATGAAGCTCATAATCTGCAAGAATATTGGACATCTTAGCTAAGTTATTTTTGTAACGCAAGACATAGTCTGCTAAGTGTTCATTAGATCCCTATTTGAGTTGTGCAACTTGGGCATAAGAGATCTTAAAGCTGATGTTGATAGATAAGTGAGTGAGAAAAGCATCGAGATAGATTCGTGAAAGATGTTATTGAGTGGATAGGTAGGTCATAAAACTAACTCATTGCATATTTTTGTAAACTACGAGGAAAAATGTTAACAAGTATGGTATAGTCATCCACATAGTCTAGGCATGTGACATGAAAATCTTAGAGATGCTCTTGTGGTCACCATGCCCATTGAAAATGAGAAGCTTAGGGGTGAAAAAACTAGGAGGAAGTAGATAAGTGGAGATGGCGGGTGTAAATGGAGTATGCAATAATAAGGTGGAATCCAAAGATGGAGATGCATGAGAAGTATCATGTTATAATTGATGAATTTGTGCTTGGAGGTCTTGATAGAGAGAGGTTAAGTCTTGAGTGCCAAAAGGAAATCGATGTGTATAAAAGACAAGGGGCGGTGTGAAATGATTTATATGCATGATAACAAAAATGGGGATGGTAGAAATGGGTAGAAGAGTAGAAGCAATGGGTTGAGTAGCAATAGAAGTAGAGATAGCTGCAGAATCATTAAGCTCCACCAAATTGGTAGCTTCCTCACGAGAAACATGTAAAAGCAATTTGAGATCTTGGGGATGTTCAATAATATGATCATTAAGGGCTTTAAGATGTGCTTCAATAAAATCATCATAAGAGTGAGCCATGGTAAGAGGAGAATAATAACCCTAGATGAAAGGTGGAGTCACAGGTTTAGGTTCAACATAATGAATAAACTAAAACCGAATATAGTAGTTTAATCTGATGATATAGAAGAAGTAAATGAATGAAAATAAAATGTTGTATATAGACCTAGACAGACTAAGCAATGAAATATAAAAACCCTAAGTACAAAGAGGGTTAGAAAGGCCTTAGTGATTCACAAATGTCGCAAGACCATGTAGCAATGGATATAAAGTGAATAGCAAGAGAAGACCGCTGACATGAGCCCGAGAAAATGCAAATTTGAGATGGTTGATCTGAAATGGGGCACCTAAAAAAGGGATAAGGGTACTTGGGGCACCTAGTCTATAATCCGAGCACCCTAGTCTGCAGAAATGGCCAAAGAACCTCCTCAAAGTGTCGCTGAATATTTTCCTTTGTTCGCTTCTTATAAGGTGAATGTTGTTGTATGATCACCGAAGCATTGGTAAACCTATAATAGAATAATCACTTATAAAAACTAGACAAGACATCAAAATCCTAAAAAATAAAGATGCATATGAAGGGGTTGGACTCTCCTCAACAACCACAATGGTGGACTTACTAACTGAGTGCTACACTACATCTCATACCCAATGTAGTTCTAGGTGTGTGTGAAAATCATGCCTTAGGTGCTCTTGTGCCAATCACACTTTATGAGTAGCGAGTAATAAATAAATGTAGAATGTAAATAGATAATGCATGGAATGCAGAATAAAATTCACTCCTATGAAGTGTGATGCAAATGAACTAACCTTTTTCCCTTGTGATGGAGCTAGATGGATGTAAATGGAGCTATAGATGCCTTGGATGGATGCAACCTTAGGTAGTGATAGTAAGTGCTTAGTGCTTGGTCCCTCATCATGGTCTTATAACTTTATATTTATATGGTTCTCTTGTTATAATTTTGTAATTAACCTCGAAAAGGCCGATCACCAAAAATATAAGAAGTTCAAATGGCTAGAAAGTGCCCAAAAGGTGAGAGTAAAGTGCCAAGAGGATCAAGGTGCCCCGAAGGGACCATGGTGCACAGGGCACCCGATCTGACCGGGAGCCCCAATCGAGTAGGGAAACATAGTTATGAAAATACGGACTAGGAAAGTGTTGGTGCAAGATCAAAAGTAGCAACAAAAAGCAAAGTAAAATGGCCAAAGACATTAGTTAATTAATACTCTTTTTCACTCAAAAACCATATGAATAGTAGTATGAGACCAGGACTAAATAATTACCCAAAGTGTGTGATTTAGTGTCTATACAATGAATGATTTGGATGGAGAACCTAACTTAGATTCCTTAAGAGGTGAGGGTTCGATTGGAGGATTGGATTTGGACGTGGATGAGATAGGAAGGAAGAGGGTGGTCTTTGTGGATGAGAAGATCATCCCCGTCACTAAATTACGGATGATAGTCTAGAGGGCCTTACAATGTTTGGTGTCATATTCCAAGGTGCGATGATAAGTACACATGACATTAGGATCAAACCACGATGGCTTTTTTCCATGCAGTTAAAAGGTTTTATAAGAGGAATGGAGATTACTGAGGTTTTGAGTAAGTGCTAAAATATTTCAAGATATGATCTAATGGGGGTTGTTGAAGAAGAGGTTATAGAGAAGTGGATTTAGGAATGGGAGATGGATGTAAGGGAGATGATCCTCTTCGATGAGGCTTCATGAGAACCTTTGGTCCAAATTTAGATTTGGAAGGAGGAGTGGATATCTCGTAATTTGGTTTCTTTGACTTGGGACTTAGGTGATTTTAAAGGAGAATTGAATCTAAAAGGAGGGTTAAATTGTTTGGATCTAGATTGGTTGATGATGGGTGTCTTAGATGAAGGGCCTAGCCCTAAGATGAAGGGAGGTGTTCCCAAGAGTGATGATGTAACATTGGTTTTCTTAGGCTTGGGAGGAGGGAGCTCCAAAATTTTGTGAGGATGTGTAATATATTTTTGGATGGGGATGCCAAGGTTCTTAGAATTTGGTTGTAAGGATTTTCCTTTGGAAGGAATGATAAGGATTTCTACCAGAGGATCTGTAGAAATAGAACTAGATGATGTGAAGGGTGTTGTATATGCAGATGTTGTAGATGGAAGGGATTTTTGGATGATGTGCTTGATGAGATCAAAAGGGGTTGTAGATCGTATAGGTCTCGAGATTGATTGGTGTAGGGGTGACTGGTTTTATAGATGGGGTAATAATAACATTTGTGGTAGTCTTAAGCAAGGATTTTGTGTAAGAAATGTTTCAAGGGGTATCAAAGATATACATGTAGATTGAGATGTATATGTAGATATGGTTATGGTAGTAGATGTGGTTGAGGTGGAAGTGGGAATGATAGATGTTGATGAAAAATTGGATATGATAGATTGGGATATGGTGGTAGGTGTAGAGATAGGCATGGATATCAATGGGGTTTGTCTTGTAGAAGAAGTGTCTAAAGTAAAGGTAGATGTGGTAGATAATGGGGTAGTGGATGTAGGTAATAATGTAGGCTCTTGATTAATGGTGTTAATTGTGTGAGCATTAGGTTCATAAGATGTGGGGGTGGAACTTGATTTTTTGATGGAAAATTGGGTAATGGTTGTTTAAAGACATCAAGGGGTTAATTAGGTGATGCATTAGGATTGTCTACTTGAATATCACCATAGTATATACTATTTTGGATAAGATCCTTGAATGCCGATACCTCTTTATGTCATGGCTGCAGACTTGGTGATAGTTACAATAGTGTTAATCACAGTACCATGCCGGTTTGGGTCATGTTTCATCATATGTTCAGATAGGTGGAATTCAGATGAGGTTGACCACCATTAACTTGTCAAAGATTGAACTGTAGGTTTCCCCAAGAGGGGTATAGTTAGGGGTTGGTCTAGGAGATCTTTGTGAAGGCTCCACATGTGAAGTGGATGTGGAAGTGGATGAGGATTTGACCACAATGGCATTGGTGGCGGTTTTAGATTTATCACCATGCCTCACATATTTGATGAACTCAGTTTTAGGTTTGTTTGATCTAAGTTTAAGGTGGCCTTGCTTAAGGGCACAAAGTTTGAGTTTACAAGCCATAGTGAATTCCTCTTCAAAGGTTTGAAAATATTGAATTTGAAGATTTGAAGAGATGTACTTCACACAAGACCATGAAAAGAGTTCAATGAGTTTGGTCTATGGAAGGGGAAATGATAGTTGATTAATGATGATACACCATCGTGTAAAAATATCCGATAGATTCGTTGTCGAATCACAAATGGCATAGAGGTCATAAATAGTAATCTTGTGTGTAATATTAATCAAGAAATTTTCAAGGAATAATTGGGCAAGTGAGTGAATGAGAATAGTGAATGTTGAGGGATACTATTGTACCAATCTAATGCGGGGCCGCTAGTGACATAGAGATTGTGCAAAGAATGAGATCTTGATCGTGAGTGATAAGATAACATGCATGTCTAAAAGCCCGAAGATGTTGTTGGGCATCCTCCTTCCTATTGAAATTGGATAATTTTGGTAATTCCCAATGAGGATGATAGGGTTTCATCGGGATGGATAGATTTATGGGCTCATTGCAGGTTTGTTCATATGAAAATATGGTTTTAGATCATGAGGCTATAGCTTCAAGGTTAACCATTCAATTCAATAATGCTTGTAAGTGATCATTAGATGGTTGAGATGTTGAAAGATGAGTTTGAGATGTATAAGAGGTGGATGGGTTAGATTGTTGATATGTTTGATAAGTTTGAGGATGTGTTGGTATTGGTGGTAATGGTTGATAAAGGATGTAATTAAGAGGTTGAGATTGAATTTCTTGAGATAAGGCTTCATGTTAAGATGTGGGAATGTGATAAGATTGGTTTGATTGGGTAATTTGTTGTGAAATAGGAACGCGTTTGGTTGGTTTTCTATGGGGTTGGTTGGAATGTAGTTGGTTGATGGTTGGGATACTTGCATTGGTTGAGTGAGAGGTATGCATTGATAATATACTTAATGAGGGGTTGATAAGTTTGTATGGATTTAGATGGTTGAGGTCAGTGAAATAACTACATTAGCATGCTCATGTGAAGTGGTGGCGAGAGGTAAGGTTGTTTGAAACTATTCAAATGTGGGAGGAAGCAAGTGCAATTCTTAAGAAGATTGAATTGGAAGGCAACTAAGCGTGGTAGATGATGAGGTGATGGGGAGAGAAGAAGGGATAATCGTATTAATACGAGGAAATTTAGGTTGGATAGGGACCACTAATTGGGTGGTGTGATGGTTTTGAGGAATGGAGAAGGATGACCGATTAGGATCGAGATCATGTTGGGCCCTACCGAGCTCACCCATGGCTCTAGGAAAGAACACACCAAGTTGGGAGGTAAGAACTTGAGTAGAATCCAGATTACAATGGTACGCATAAAGTTGTTGCAAGGGAGGCCCACAAACAGAAGGTTGGTGATTTTCCAAAGGAGATAATTGTGGAGAATAACCAAATGTGCATCAAGAAGCTCCTGGAACTCCAAAGATCTATGAGGGATGAGAGGAGGCCCGTAAGGATCAACGAGATGTGGCCAAAGGAGGCATGGCTGGTCTAGATGGGATAGAATGATGATAGAGGAAAGGATTTGTTGTGTCATGAGCGTTCAATTGGTTTAATTGGGCTTCTTAAAGAGGTGGAATCATAATGATATGTTGAGTACATGTGGTAGGGACAAATAAAGGGGTGGAAGTAAGGCTAGATAACGTAGAATTATTTTGGATGGTAGCGGTAGTTGGACGAGAAAATTGTTTGTCGGCATGTTTTGTTAATCTTATTGGCTTGAGATCTCGTGATAACTGGCATAAAACAAGAAACTAAAACTATGTTGATTTCTACTTAAAGCAAACAAGTCACACAACAAGTTTTTGTTTATCTTGATTATTTTAAGATGTGAAAATAAATGAAAATGGGATAAAGGGGTACCTAGGAAATGGCAAGATAAGGATGGTTTTAGGTGGTTTTGGCTGTGGAGTCCTCGATATACCCGAAGGTACGTGAGGCCTAAATTTGTGATAAATTTCTAACATGGTCAGAACACCGTGATTTAATTTCCTATTGGGTGATGAAATCCCAATAGTTCCACCTAGTAAGGAGTGTTTAGATGTGTAAGTTGTTCATGTGTTTGGTTGTGTGTGATGACATGAATGCAACGTGTTAAACCACCTAGTCAATATATATTTTCAAGTAAATATGAAGGGTTCGCTTTTAGATCCAAAACCAAAATGCATGATTCATTGAGGAAAAAAAGACAGTGATGCAATGCGATAAAGAAAAAGGATGGGGAGAAAAAACAAGGAAATCTTGGTATACACTTTTCCTTTTTATCTGATCTTCAAAGCATTTAAGCAAGAAAAGGAAAATCCAAGCAATCCACGATTCAACGCAAGCAAGCAAGCACGATCCAACGTATATTATTCCTTTGTAAGGTTAGTGGAAATGGAATGAAGATGGAAATGAAAAATAATAGTCAACTCACCTAAAAAGGGTGGGTCCCACTAGGCATGCCCTAATGTTGGAAATTTTTCTCTTTCCGCTTAGATTAGTGAATAAGTACTTAAGAAAATGAGAAACTCATAAATATGGAGGGTTTATGGTACCTCAATATGATGACAATATGGACGGGCACAAAGGTGAAATCATCACTTGCGAGCTTGATAATAGGCACAACAAAGAAAACTTAGAAGGAAAGTAGATTAATAGATATATGGAGGGTTTCCTAACTAAGTTGGTCCCGAAACAAGCGTGACATTCCTATGATGGATATCAAACCTCTTGTAGATAAGATAAAAGTGAAATCTGATAATGGATCTGAAAGTTTATGTAGTTGATCTAAGATGACATAATAATGAAATGGATAAATGAAGAAAACACAGATTTGATCTAAATAATGTAAAAATAAATCAAATCTAATAGGGGTCAATGACAACTTGAGATCTGCAGAGGGGTAATCGATGGTGACTGGGTTGATGAACAAAACCTACACCAAAAACAGAGACCTACAAGCTCTTACGTAGATGGATCTCAACTAGTTAACAAATTTAAACCGAGTAGAAACACTGTAAAACAAAATGGATCTGAAAATGGGTGAAAGGATACAAGAAAATTAGGAAAAGTGAAGGTAAGTGGTATGAAATTGGGTTTGATTGACGATGACCAAGGAAAATCAATGACGACCGGGATGGATAAAATAGATATGAAGTGGCGGTCAAGAAGATGACAAAATATGGGTAGCGAAGGCTATGGAAATAGAAACATAGATGACTAACAACGTGGATGGCGTAAACAAATAGACTAAAGGTCAAGTCGATTTAAGATCATACATGGTCGACGGTGACTTGGACTGGTTAGGGTTTGAATGAAATAGGATGGGATGAAATGAAGACCTGTAGAAAAAAATAGATGGTTGAAAGAGGTTGATGTAGAGTCCCCGAAGGTTTATGAACCTACACAAGATGTTAGTGGCAAATATATGCAATAATATAGCAATAAAAACACACAATATGCCAATGTAAAAGAAGTCTCCCTAAATCTCCAAAGTTGGTACTCCAAAGCTCCAAGAAGGCTCAAAAATGGGCATGATAGCTGCAAAAGCACTCCGAGATGAATACAAGATCACAAGATAGAAAAAAATCTCAATATTGCATCCTTGAGAAAAGAGGGGGTAAGGGCATACTTAAAGGGTCAACGACGACTGGGTGGGTCACTCATCGATCATGGGCGTCCGTCCATTTGGGAGATGATGAACTCGAGGCATAAAGAAGTGAAATGGGTAGGCGAGGGTTAAAATGAGTAAATAAAGGCAAGGGGTGGATGAAAATATTAAATGAGGGTGGTTGAGAGCATAGAAAGGATAAAATGGAGGAATCTAGAGATAGGAAATGGGTTGGTGAGCGATTTTATTAAGGATGATTAAGGAAAGATAATGGGTGATTAATTAATTATGAGAAAATAATAATATGGGATGGATGAAATGGGATTAAAGGTGGGAAAATGGGATAATTTAAATTAAGGAGGGAAAGTGGTCAATCGAAAATGACGACAAATAGTTAACGCAAGGTGAAAAATAACATTACCAAAAATTAGTGTCTACACTTGCTCGTGTACGCCAACTATATGGTCACAAGGAACATAAAACAATAATAATATTTATTAACATCATTATTGATGTATTTATTTAAATATACATATTTAAAATTTCTATTTTAATTTCTAAAATTCACAAATTGTTATACACGAAATGAAAAAATGTTAAATCTTCTAGAAATAGTTGTACAATCAAATGATCATTTGATTAGAACATTAAGTCCACACAATCATTGTTTGTAACTATACAAATATTTGAATATTAATATAATATAACACGCCCCAAAAAAAGCTCTCCCAAATTTAAATTTAATAATTTAATATTACCATGGACCACACCACTAAACTAAGGCAAGATTAATTTTTTTGGACCAACTATTAGAGTCATAAATACTAATTATGCGATATGCGTTCCCCTTATGGGAAAGGACTTTGTAGACATTCACGGAACTATGTTAAATTTGATGGTCGTGGTGATGGTTTAGCTTTTCTCTACTATTTTTGTAGATTTGCTATTTTTAACAATTTTATTTTTCCAATTTTGCATGTTGTAGTGGGTTTGCTATTTTTAAGTTTTGTTTTTTTGTTGAAGTTTTGTTTTGACATGCAATAGCCTTTAAATAGGGAAATGAATTTGCGGACATTCACGGGACTATGTCAAATTTGATGGTTGTGGTGATGGTTTAGCTTTTCTCTATTATTTTTGTAGATTTGCTATTTTTAACAATTTTGCTTTTCCAATTTTGCATGTTGCAACGGAAGTTTTGTTTTTTGTTTAAGTTTTGTTTTTTGTTTTGACATGCAATAGCCTTTAAATATTGGTCACCATGCATCCAACGTTGAATACATTGTCAAGTATTCAATTGGCTTTAATTTGGAGCTCTTCAAAAAGCGTTAGCAAAATCCTCAACAATAGAAGTAGAGTATGCATTTATAGTGTATTTATAGATGAAATTTGTGTGATATGGGACAATTAGTAGAATTTTGTTTTTCATGCATGAATTTATTCCGATCTGCTATAATTGTAGTAGACTGGTGTATTTATGGACCTCAAAAGCTGCAAGTTTTTAAAGGAGAGCATATTGAGCTCAGGTTTGGATGTATAGTTATGTACCATGGCATGTACACGTTCTTGTGTTATGGTTATTTGTGGACATTAATTTCAATTTCAAATTCAAATTATCTATGTTACCTCTGTTCATGAATGACTGTAATGCCAGATCTTGAGGTTACAATGGATACATACATAAAAAGTTGGCGGGATCCCAAGAGTCTAGAGGAGTTATATAAGGCAAAGCGCTAGAAAGCTATATCATTAAACCAAATGTTCCATTCATGGTAGAGGTATTGGAGAAATTTGGTAAAAGTAGTAGTTATGTCAATGATGACTTTGATTATCAAACACAAGGTATTATATGATTTTTATGGCATTTTCAGATATTGATTTCATATAGGTTGGTTGGCTTGGTTTTGGTAGGTGTAAGATATTAATTACGACTTTTAAATCGATGAGGTGAAGTTTGATTGATTTTGAATTTAACAATGTTGTTTTTGGTTTTAGATGTAAAATATTTACAGAAACGATCATGTATCTCCCTGCAAATCATACCCTTTATATTATGTTTAAATATTATATTATTTTACATAATTGAAAGAAGACTACTGAAATGTTATGTTTAAAAATTGTTTCACAGGAATGACGTGAAGTTGCACATCTTGTCCCTCTTCGAACTTGTAGTCGGATGGTTTGTAGTAGGAGAGGGGCTCCTATAACATTGTTTTCTGTTCATAGCTAATTTTTGAACATTGTTCATTGGGATTTGTAATTCATGTATACGTAGAGATTCTCTAGATTCTTTCCAAGAAAGACCAGGTTGCTCTCCATTCATAGATTTCTCTTGACCTTGAGGTGTTTCACAAATATGATTTTTGGAAGCATCCTTCCACTAGGTGGCCTCTTTCTTTTGATTATGTTGCACCACTTGAAAACAAAGTTGTATGGATATGGATACAAATGTGGATACGATGCATTGGTGACAAAATAATCAGGTTTAAAATTTTTTTGTATCTGAGCACGTGGAGAGCTATTTGTCCTACTAAGTATTTCTAAAAGTGGTCATTGCGGTACGCATTACAAGATATCTCCCTCAATATTTTGGCGTTCACATTGTACATTTTCATGTATTCACGTTTAGTTCAAATAAAATAGTCTGCATAATGCTACCATTCATGATATAAGATTTGCAAAAAAATTGTCCACAAAACACTACCACTAAGGATATAAAATCAGGACATGTATGGAAGTCTTCATGTATTCATGTTAAGTTCAAACAACCTACTCGCAAAACACAACCACTAGTGATATAAGATATGCAAATGTATATGTACGAATTTGCAACAAATTAGAAATGTAGAAATAGAACCTTTAAATGTAATGTTTCATCTATATATCTACACCTACAAAATAAATCATATCCATTATCAATGTCAACTACAAAAGTAATAACTATCCCTCTAAAACAAATAACATATATTGTTCGTGCGTTCACATTGCATTGTACATATGCGATTGCTAATATTAGTAAAATAAACAACCCCTTCAACATTCAATGCTATGAATAAAATCTTAATTTACTCAGTTTATATTATTTCAAAATAACAAAATAAACACTAACTTTATCGATATCATTATGAGAAAGTGGTAAGTGTAACATGCCTAATAAATATGATGTCACTTTTAACTAATTTAAAAATTAGCTAAATAATAAGTCTGCATCAGTTGTAAAGGATTTTATGCCACATTTAAATGTGGCCGAGAAAAACAAAAAAATTTCTTGTGTGAGGCTAAAATATAATTCTACCGCGTCTTTTAATTGGCAACCTTTCCTCAACTATATAGTCTATACACTAATTTCACCTCTAATAAGTAATGAATATACTCAGATAACCGTACTTAGTTATTACAAGAATGCATTCACAAGAAATACCTCATATAAGGCAAACTCCTCCATGGCCGTATAATAAAGTACTGTTGTACTCGTGGAACATTCATAATAAGTTTGATGGATACCCGCCATCTGTTTGATAAAATGCTCGAACAAGATATGTAGGAGACTAGAAAATGCATGCCAATTGGTTGACAAAATGTCTCAACGACGATACTTCTCCTGGAATACTATAATTGCAGCTATTCTCGATATGGCCATGGAGAAGAAGCCTTAGAATGTTTTACCAGATACAAAGATAATGTATTATTCCGAATCAATATAGTTTTTCCTTGTTCTCAACGCATACAACTGATTGTTTTGTGAGAAATAAGGCAAACATATCAATGTTGGGGTTATTAAAAGAGAGTTTGAGTCTAATGAATTTGTGGGAACTGCACCTCTTGAATGTTATGGGAAAACTTTAAATATTGATGATGCATACCAAGTGTTTGACATAATGCTTGAATGAGATGCAGAAATGTGAAACGATATGATTGCAGGTCTTGTTTATCACCTGTATAGTGAAGAAACACTGAAGCTCTCTTTCGACATGTTAAGTGTTATCCAAATAAGCTCCCATGTTTATTCAGATCACTTTTTTATGTTTCATACTTAAACAATTTTGGATTGGAGGTAAAAATATCAAAAATTAAGGAGTAACAGTGTTAGGCGAGCTTGGAAGGGGTGGAGACTGGAAATTTTTAGAACCAACAAAGGAAATAATTCTCCGAGAAAGTTGTGCAAGAAAGGAAAAAGTCCTGGAGAAAGCCACACAACAAAAGAAAAAGGTTCTCAAAAACTCCGTGCAACAAAGGAAAAAATTATTGGGGGAAAGTCGTGAACCAAAGGAAAAAAGTCCCCAAAAAAAAATGCGCAACAAAGGAAAAAAACCCCAGAAAAATCTGCGCAACAAAGGAAAGAAGTCCTCGAAAAACCTGCACAACAAAGGAAATAAAAAAAAATTCAGATTTACCCACATTTCATTTTTTAACCTCTTAAATCCATCCAAAGGAAAAATTGGAGTATGTAAAAGCATGGGAAGGTTATAAATATGTGAAAGATCATTATTGGAGCATCTAAAAATGGGGAAAACCATTCTAACTATGAAAACAATTTTTTTAAATTTTTCCCAAACACAGGATGTTATTTTTAGCACATTTTTGTTAAAAACGAAGCATGGAGAGTTTAAAATAGATGAAAACATGTAAGGGAAGTTTGTTTCATCATCCAGAAGGTTTAATAATAGAACAAAGCATGCAAAAGTAGAGGAAAAGCTATTTTTCTATTTTGGGAGTGCAAATTTTATTTTGGGCACGAAATTGGATAAAAACAAAGTATGGAGACTATTTTTAGAGAAAAAGAAAACAAATAAAGTAGAATGCACGCCCTTCACTCAAAAAGAGTTATTTTTGGAGCAAGGAGACAAACCACACATGTTTTCCTATTTTACAAGTCAGACTTGCATGTTTGGGATTTTCCTTCTTTCATCTCTCTTAGATTTTCTATAAAACTCCATAATGCATTGTAAAAATATCTTGGCCTCTTCACTCATTGTTCTTGGAGTAATTCAGTATTCTAAGTGAGAAAGCAAGGATCATGAGTGATTCTTTGTGCTTATTCCACCTCTTGGAGCAATAAAGGAGCTATTTTAACCTTTCTATAATCTGTGTTTAGTGCATATTTTGTTTTAAATTGAGTTTATCTTTGTGATACGTGTTATCCTTGGTTTAACAGATTTAATCCTCTCGTCTTCATGCAGTTTTTTTTTCAATTTACAAGTCATACATTGTGTTTATTCATTGTATGCATGATTTTTTTGTGGAGCCATTTGTTGCTCCTTTATTTTGTCACAACTTAACTCTGAACCCTTCTATGAAACACTTTTTCTTTGATATAGTCACTTGTAGTTAGTGTATGGTGTGCATAACTCCCATGGTGCCCCGTGTGATTCTAATAAGTATAAGATCCTAAAAATTTCTGGTGTATCACCATCTTTTCAAGTTTTTCTCTTCTTTCCTTCTCCCTTTTCCTTGTTGGTTTTGGTAGAATAGAGTAGTCTTAGAAATAGAAAATAGTTTAGGTGTTGCACTAGGGAACCAACCCTCTCTAAAGACTCACTCCAACATACAAGTCACCCACAACCTAGGAGTGTTTCCATTTTGTCAATTGAAAGGAGAGTTATCACACCATTCTCCAAAAGCTACCTTTCAATGTGACAACACTAGGGTTAGGTACAATTCACAATCAGTTTAGCTAAAACTAAAATAGTATTTTGAGCGTTTGTGATGATGCTTGGGATCTCAAATGTATGAGATTATATTTAAACCGTGTTCCCTGACATGGATGTAATCAATGTTTTTGGTAATTTTAGCCATCTCTAGTTTTCCATGATTTTTTAACCTGCTTTTGCTTTTGTGGGTGGCTAATGTTTTTTTGAGTTTCTGGTTGCAGGCAATTTCTGTGCAGACAAGAAGCCCAAAACAGTGAACTGGATTGAAGGGAATGGGAAATCAATAGTTCGTGAGGCCATCATAACCAAGGAAATTGTTAACAAGGTGCTGAAGAAAACATTTCCAACATTGTTGGAGTTTCAAACATGCCGAAGAATTTGATGGGATCTGCAATGACAAGTGCCATGGGTGGTTGGCAATGCCCATGTTGCCAACACTGTGTTTGATGCGTTCCTTGCAACAGGTCGAGACCCTGTTCAAAATGTGGAGAGTTCCCACTGTATTTCTGCGATGGAGGTTGCAAATGGTGGTAATGATATGCACGTCTCAGCCACCATGCTATGTATTGAGGTAAACAAGAAACAAGCAAAATAATAAGTGCATGTTGGAGCATAATAGAGAAAGGACGGAGGATTGCATCAAATTGGTAGCTCCAATCCATTCCAACAAGATTGGAATGAGTCTGCACGACTGATGTGACTGCAATTTTTCCATTCATGGTCGTGGAGAGTTAAGAGTTCGATGACATAAGTCTTTCTTCTATACTAGAATTTCTTGAAATAAATGAAAACTTTTTAATATTTAAAATTATTACGAGTTTAATATTTTGACTATCTATTCCATATCAGTGGGATGCCTTAAAACCATGTCACATTTTAATTCATGATAAATCCAAATTTCATCCTACATAATCCAACGTCATCGATTTTGTTTTGTATTGATTAACATTATTTTATATGGCACTATTCATTTTAAATTAAATACAATTTACCTTTTTAAATAATTACTACTAGTTCACCTAAGGCGTCCACCTTAGAATATGCCTCTATTGGAAAGTGTCAAATTTCAACAGCTTCTTTCGAGATTAACATTTCCATTTGAATTGTTGTTCCCAATAAACAATCAATGCAGTCTTCTCAGTTGTTCAAGGCTCTTTATGGCTCTTTATGTTGTTTACTTTTGACTGTCTCATCCGACACTATTTATCCATCCTTTCTAGATGGCTGCTAGATGCATGACAACAAGGTAGTTGAACCTCATTTAACCGGTGTTTGTTTGTGAGCAATTTGCTATGTCTGAGTCATGGTCGTGAAAGATCACAATTTGCTTTGCCTATGTGCAGAAACTAGGATCGAGCAATTATAAATATAGTATTTACAACATACCAGCGGTCAAAGGAAAGGCAATTGTTTTCAATTGAAACATGTCTCTATTTAGCAGATTCTTCTACTGAAGAAGGCCTCCACACGCTGTCTTGAATTTACCGAAAGCGTTTATTGTAAGCATGATAATAGTATTGTTATGCTACTTTTGGATTTTCCTTCTTGCAAGTGAATGTATTGACACTTACATTTCATTTTGTGATTTGTAGTTTCGACTCTTATTTTTCAACCGGGGTTTTACCAGTTGAGATGTATCATATTTACTTGCGTGAAATTGTCATCGAGTTACATGAGCGAGCTTCAGAGTCTTACTTTCTTGCATTCAATTTCGAGAAGGCAAGAAGAGAAGCCGATTATGGATTACCCAAGACAATATGAGAATTACCTCATTCTTCCGTTGTCCCTCATCCAATATTTCCTTCGGAAAGTGATAACGGCTATCAATGAGAAATCATCATAATTTTGTACTTATGCATTGTGAGAGAGGAGGTTGGCCTTTTCTTCTTTCAAGCTTTCATATTTACAAAAAGCTTCAGACGGGTGAACAAAGAACTCTTGACAACGTTTATTCGTAGGCACCAAAAGGTTATTTGCAACTTTTGTCACCCCTAAGTCCATTTCCTACACATTTATGTTGCTAGAAGAAATATGTCACTAGATGACCACCCATGGAGTGTGCACTTTCATTAGATTGTCTCATTATTTGTGTTGTACCTAACTTTGATTCTCGAACGGATGTTGTCCTATCATTCATATTTTTGAGTGAGATATCCATATTAAGGCTGATCTCTCTACAAAAGCTTTTTTCCATGGCCAAGAAGAAGAAAACAATGAGGCACTATCGGCGGTGTGAAATTACTTGTTCGTGGCTTAAGATGTATCTCATTTTTGTTCACATTTATAAGTTTGATCATTTTTGCGTGGAGCTATTGTGATGAGACATTACATCCTTAAGGAGGTTGATTGCATGTTGTGAAAATAGACATTCAAAGGTGCATGGTTCAAGGGGATATTATCATGGCGTGCATTATTTAATAGTATGTATTATCAGAACTACCTTTACTTGCCTTCCATCACTCTTAACAATGAATAGAAACATAGATTTAAAATACAATGTAGGATGCTTTTGTTTGGACATTGGCAAGATTTCATAGCTTATGTTTAATACAAATTTTATTCGGTCTAATATTGGTGCGTAGGAGATATGTCATATGATTCTAAGATTCCCCCTCTCCAATTGTAGTGGTACATTCATTACCCTCTCCGTCGGTAAACAAGTATTCAAATGTGTCCTCACAATGTACAAAATACAACACAAATCTCTTCATTCATAGATGCATACATAAAACACCCTTTACAACCGGAGAACACCTCCCTCTTTAAGGCTACCCATTGTTGGTCATTTAACAACCAAAGGAAAGTTACACAATGGCTACAAAGGATAACCCATGCAATTGTTCATGTATTCCCTCATTATTGTGATGTCCCTACCCCAAATGTGGCAAACTATGAGGATATCTACTGGTTAGAACTTTTGATTTATAAACCCTTTTGACATATACAGAAATAGACATCGACATTACTACATTTGAAATAACTAATCAATGGGAAAAATGAAAAACTCCTACCTCCCTTTACACGTACGCAAAGCCACTACTCTAGAAGAACTTGCCGAGATGGAAAAGAAGCAAGTGACAATAATTTTCACAGAGCCAACCCCTGCAGCAGCATCTATTTGAATGGGAGCATATATCTCAGATGCATCTGTCACTCAATGCAACAATTGATGACGTACACAAGATAGGACATCGTGATTTTGAGGTATAATCTAAAATAAAGTGGGGGAAGAGTAAATTCTTTGGAGATTGAGGTTTGTGAATGTCAAATAGGGCATAGATAAAACACTTGCAAGCTTTATAAATACATAGATTCATAACTGGAGCGGAGACACTGTAAAATTTGGATTCTTGCATCAGTATGATTGCTAAAGAAACTGGCATTATTTGGCCCTTCCAAAGCTAGCTGCCATTGCCAAGGATCTCTTTTTCCGGCCATGGCCGCGCCATATGCCTTGAGAGCCAAAGGGTGAAAATGGCATTTTCTTTCTATGTACTTTGCAGTCTGCAGAACCTCTGGCAAATAGGCGATTCGCTGCTTCTAAAAGCATATCTCTCAAACAACTTCCAACTGTCTCGTGTCTGATAAGCGATCGATATCGAACAAAGTCATATCCACTTTTATTTTTGTGAGATCTAATCTTTTCTATGAGAGATCACAATAATATTAGATACATTTTGATTGATGAGAAACATGCCGAGATCGGAAAAAAGTGAAGGATCTTTTTGCCTTCAAGGTTCCTAAAGAGTTAAACTTTTCCCTTTTCTTCACTCCATGTTTTGTCAAAGGGCATGTCGTATTTTCTCGGCAATGGAACTTTATAATTGGGAATAATATTAGATACATTTTGATTGATGAGAAACATGTCGAGATCGGAAAAAATGTGAAGGATATTTTTGCCTTCAAGGTTCCTAAAGAGTTAAACTTTTCCCGCTTTCTTCACTCCATGTTTTGTCAAAGGGCATGTCGTATTTTCTCGCAATGGAACTTTATAATTGGGAATAATATTAGATACATTTTGATTGATGAGAAACATGCCGAGATCGGAAAAAATGTGAAGGATCTTTTTGCCTTCAAGGTTCCTAAAGAGTTAAACTTTTCCCTTTTCTTCACTCCATGTTTTGTCAAAGGGCATGTCAGGTATTTTCTCGGCAATGGAACTTTATAATTGGGTGTAACCAACACGCACAAACTATTGGTCGACCGTGGTAAAAAAAAATTGACCAAAGATTTTTGCTGCATCGCGGGTAGAAATCGACCCTCGCACCTCCTTATTTTGACCACGGCATCCCCACCACTACCCCTGCGCATGCCGCCTACACGTAACACAAATGCGCTTTAATTTAATGTATATAGATTCGAACTTTGCCGAAAAAAATTGTCGGTTCTGCTTGGGCAGCGTGGGCAATCATTTTTGCATGATGGATAAGGCTCTCCGTACTTTACACAAGCAATCTGACCATTGAAATTGTTACCCATATCATCGAGGCATCACTCGCAAAATGATTCTTGGATCTCATCACTGCTCCACACGCACTTTGCATCAACATGGTGATGTTGGTATTTTCCTCACATGACCTTATTTCCGACTGCGCCTTGAAGGAGAGCTTGGTAATTCCACGACTTTGGTGGTAAAGAAATAAATAAGAAAGCTTCCATGCTATAACTCGTTGTAGATAAGTCTAACTCGGGAGGAATCCATAGGTAGGGGCATTTTCTACACCGCACACGCATGGGGTGGAAGACCGTTGTACATTAAGGCCTTGAAAACTGTTGAACTCGTGGGAATGTAGATTGTTTTGTTTTTAGCTAATAATCATGTTAGCCCCACGAGCTTTCAATCCCAGCTATAAATCCTAATCCTTATGTTTGATATTTCGTTGACCTCTGCCATTTCATTAACCTATTAACAAAAACCCAGTAATCAATTAAGTTTACTAATTTTCAATAGTTCCCTTTTTCGGATACACTTACATATGAGAGAGAATATTTTGACATTTCTCCGACAATATTAGGCCGACTCTAATTGGATTGGATTGTGAGTCAGGAGAGAGATCATAGATCATAGAATATATTTTACGACAAATTATACCTCATCCAAGTAACACCTTGCATACTCAATGAGGGAAACACCCACCATTGAAGATGATCATTCAAGGAACTGTTGGTACAGAAAATCATACCTCATACAATGCATTAGAAATGGGCTTCAAAATATCACAGGAAAATTAAAATCATCCATTCTTGTACTATCCCCAATAGGTATTGCTACATTCAACATAAAATCATCTACTATACATTCTGCCCTCCGAATACCCATCCGACATGAAACCTCTTGAATGCCAAACCCTAACAATATTCCAAGAGCGTATTACTACCATAAAGTACATAGTCATAGATGAAATGAGCTTATAGGTTCTACAATGCTAAACACAATCAATCTGCAGATTGCATGAGGCATTCCCCAAGACAATAACCATCCACTCGGTAACTATTCAATGATTTTGGTGGGTGACTTAGGCTAGCTCCTCTCGCTCAATGATGTACCATTATATGCAAGAAACAAAATAGGATGCTCCCTCTGGCATGATTTCGATACAATAATTACCTTGGACACAAACTTCAGGCAACAAAGCTTGAACCCGATGTAACTTAAATTCAAAGAAATGTTGACCAACATCAAAAATACAAATCCAATAATTAAGGATTTTCTCTTTTCATGTCACATACAAAGTCATGCGTGTCTACCTCGGAAAACTAGCTTCCCAACTAAAAACACATATTCACAACGAAGGAACTAACATGAAAGAACAATAAACAAATTTTAAAATCCTTGCATGTGCGATTGCAAAAGCATCACAGAACAAAGAAAACATAGCTTTAACTCGATGCCAATGACATTCAACTGGAGAAAATAGTGTTCCTATTCACCAAACAAGAGGTCATGCTGACATCTAACTTGTGTCTTAGCTCAGGATTGGTTAATGGTGCACTTGGGTAAGTTATCGATGTGGTGTACAATCTAGAATCACACCCACCAGACTTGCCATCCTTTATTGTTGTCAACTTCAAACACTACTAAGGGCCCCCATGGGACGTACTCAACCTAATCCACTTGCCCCTACCTCTCCGTCACACGTGGAAATCATAACCAAATTCCACTTACAATGTCTTAGGGCCTCACCATCCACAAAGCACAAGGCCTAACTCTTGACAAGGCCACAATAGACATCGAAAATGTTGACCGTCAAGGGCTAACATTTACAACAATGTCAAGAGTGTGCACCCTTAGGGATCTACAGATCCCACCAACTTTTACGTTTGAATGCTATGCAAGAATGAAATATACAAAGAATGTAACTGCATGCAAGGAAGAAGAGCACAAACTATGTCATACACAATTGCCACTTGACATACAACACATGTGTGCTCTACTACTTACATCATACACACAATAGTGTTTACAAATCTTGTTTCCAACACACATATATAAACAATGTGTTCCACAAATATAGATCTGAAACCCACTTATAATGCAATACAAATAAAAGTCACTTTTAATTTAAAACCAGACCATATTGTACACATAGATTCAACCCCTATCCAAATGTAATTTGCAATTCTTGTGAAATTGCTACTATATATATATATATATATATATCGCAATGTCAATTCGACTTTAATGTGAATAATACAAAACTATCAAATTCTTATTTAGTAATTTTAATTTTAAATTTTCATACAAACTTAACATAAAATCCATTTAATGTTTATATATTTATGAATCAATATGTATTTCTATGAATCAAACTTTACTTTTATTAATCAATGTTTATTTTTATTTTGTTGGATACACCTTGAGAACCACCAACATAAATGACCCACATCCAAATTATTAATATTAAACAAGTAAAAATGAATGTTACCAATTATTATTGACAAAAATCTAATACATCATCTACTAACACAATCACATTAACAACTTGCAACTACATGATGAGGTAAGGACTAGCTGCATCACAACTCTTGTTTATTGTTAATGTTATATTTTATCAACATAATAAAATCTTCGAAAAACACGAATTTTTTTATGGTCAAGTTGTACTAGGCTTATAGATATTTTTTTTCCCCAAACTCATATTGGAAGCAAAAAAATCCTTTATGTTTGTTTCTCTTTATCGATTGGTTTCTCTAATAAATCTATTGATTTTTTCCACTATTAAAGTTATTCTAGAATGTTTTGCATTTGATTGCATTATTTTTTTGTAAATGACATAGGAGATTTTTACGTTTCTTTTAGGTCCAAGTATTTTGTTTTGTGTTGTAAGCTTGTTTATAAATTTAAGAAATATTATCTTTTCATTACTATTAGACTCCAATCTAGGGCCACTTATCCGAATGTCGGTGTGCAATATCTTGTCCGAGTGTTTTTATAAGTGAAGGCGTCTCAATTTGAGTCCTTACATGTAACAAATAAAATGAAATTCTACATTATTCATTCTCTTCTTTTAAAAAGGTTCCATATACTTAATCTTTCTAATGTGTAGGAACTCATGGTGGAACCTATCTACATACATCCAAATGATGGAAGGAAGGTTAACTACAACTCTCGGTTTCCTAATTAGATTGTAAATAATTTGCAAAGGTTATTTATAAACGAGCCTCAACTTTGTTGGTAGAATTAAAAGGTGGAATAATTTAAGCACCTCCTTAGAGTACTCAACTCGACCAAGAATGTAATAAAAAATGTTTCCACGATAGTTTCAAAATATCAAATTATTGAAACAATTTGATGTTGCGATTGTGGCCACAATGTAGCTTTGTGCGAGACATTTTCAATCATTAGATTTATGTCACCTTTATAGTTTGGAACTTTTTATTTCTTATAATATATTTTCCTTTATGAATTGATCTTCTAGTTTGTTTCATCTTCCAATTAATGATATAATAGGCACTTTCATGGATGAAGGTAGTTTGGAATTCTAACTCTTGTTTGATTGTCTATGTGGGCTTTTCTAGTTGAAATTTGCATGACTATTGGTATGATTCTATTTCAATGGATAATCATTTTTTCTTATACTATTAATTTTTCTTCAGATTATAACTAATTTAAGGGTAATGAGTTCCAAATTTGTATGTGTGCGCAAGGACATTGTGGTTCTTGTTAGGAATTTGTTTTCGTAGAAGTACTCTCTAACTAGTTTTATATTCATTCTAGTGTGACAAACTGACAATAAACCTCAAATATGCTTTACCTATGTATGTGGTTATCTATGGTTCATCTATGAACAATTCTTTAAAGAAAACACACCAAATATAATACCATTCAATAAACTATCCAACGTAATGCAAGTGCTCAACCCTTATCACTTTCAATGACCTAATAAGTGTAATAATAAATGCTACATACTATTCATATTTCTTTAAATTCTTGAATGATGCTCTAAATGTTTATATTTTTATGGGTTAATTTTGCATCATTTTTTCTTTATAGTGATGCAAAGGTGGTGCACCACCTTTGTGTAACCTTCACCTTGAAAACAAAAATGGTACCTAATTTAGGGTAGTATGATTTTCTTATTCACAAAATAAAAAAGTAAGAGCACAACAAATTCAACTTACTTGGGTATAACAAGTTACAATTTTGATGAAAAAAACCTCTACTTATAGGTAAATAATGTAAGAAAATTTACCCAAAAAGCAAGTCAAATGAATTATGATAATAAAAAGGAACAAAATGGTTACCAAAAAGTTAGTTCATGGAATTGCAAATTTTGCCTTGTTTACCATCAATAAGTTAATAATGTTCAAAATAATCTATAAATACAACTAAGTTATATGCCAAAACTTAAAAGTGACAAGCCAACTGTAGGCCTTAAAATAATCATAAAACCCAAAATAGATACATAGAGAATAGAAAAATGGCTTCTTTAGAATATGGCATGTTTCTCATTCCTAGTTTAGGATTAAAAAACAAGTCTCTATGAACACTATAGTGAAACATAGGAAAAAACAATTGTGCATGAAAGAAAGATTAAGAAAAATTAACATTTAATGATTAGGGTTTTGTAAATATTTTGGATCTAGAAAAAACATTTAGATACATATGTTGTTGTGGCTCATCCAGTGTTCAAAAATGATATTGCCACAAAAAATACAAGAACATGTTACGAATATTAGCTAGCCAACTTGAGGCAACATCTGCAATACTAAAAGATATTGACAAATGGAAATCCAAACCATGTTTAAGACAAGATTTTTTTTTCATATGTATATTAAAAGGGAATACATACATGTTTATCTTACGAAACATTGTTGTTGATGATAAAGTGCGAGAGCATTTAATTTTAAGTATGGGTTTGGTGTGTATAGGTACATGTTGCAAATATTATCCAATCAACCTAAGAAAACATTTGAAATACTAAAATATGTCAAATGGAAAGCCAACCGTGTGATGCCGCTAAAACGACGACGATCTAAGAACTTGCTTCCACAAAACACATAACCCGAAAATACGACTAATTTTTTTTTTTTTTTTTGGCAATACAAGAATAACGCAGGGGTTTTCCAACCTTTACAATTCATTAACTTACTTGCATTACTTAACTTAGGTTCAAGATTGATAAACTAGATTCCGGTAAGGAGTATGTATTAACACAGTACTTTCAGGGTTCATTAAACAACCGTTCTAAGAAAGATGACAAGGTTAAAATAATTTAACAAAGGTTTTCTATTCTTTCCATTAAGCTTAGTTATTACATGGTTAACCTTGAACTATATTAAAAATAATACATTTTTATATTTTGGTGTATGATAATTTATTTAAAATTAATTTTAGGATATAATTTGTGTTAATTTTTATAATTAAAATTTTAAAATAGAAATAATGATGAATCCAGCCCATATGTATTCCGATCATATTAGCTTCCTCAATTGTCCAGTATTTTGATTTGCATGGCATATGAACTTTTAGGAAAAGAAATTATACCATGGCATATGGCCTTTTCTCTTAAACTCGTCTTTATGAATATTTATTGGTGTATCCACACTCAAGTTTGTACACTATGCCGAGTCCTTCCTTTTTGATAATAGGAGATAGTATTGAGCCAAAAGACCAGTTTATTAAAAAAACATTTAAATCGGGTCACTTAGTAGAATCCTCTAAAGAAATCTTCAACGTAGGAGGAGAAGATAAGTTTGTTCCATTATTTATGGCAAAGATTCTTGAGATTTGCCAAGATGAGAAAGTTAGTTTGGAGATGATTGGGCTTTTAAATAAAATGATATTAAGTTGAATCAAATCTGCTTATAGCAGACCCGTATTCAAACAATGATAAAATGGAGCCAATATCAGAATATATAATAAATTACGGGTGGATTCAAATTCCAAATTATGTTTGAAAATTATGGTTGGGGGTGGGTGGCTCTAATAATCACCTGCCATTCCATTAAGACCCCATTCCCCTTGCGTGCAGGTTACTCCGTGCTGGGCCGCGTATCTTTATTTATTGCATTGTGGATCCGGAGATCTTCTGCCCCCCCTGTTTGGTCTGCCTACTTGTCTTTACTCGGCCCTGGCCGCGCGGTTGGACATGGTGGTTATAGATGAAGCTACAGCTAGTGGGGTAGGCGTGTTACCTCCACTTCCATTGGGTCTCTGCGAGGTGTGTTCTTGGCGGGGATCCACGGCCTCGGCTGCAATAATGTCGACCAGTGCAGCGGATCAGTCGCGGTGGAAAACAAAAGCCTTTTGAGCGCTTCCAACAAGCAGGTTATCCAACCCTGTTGTTATCTGTTCAGTATCGAATGCATCTTCAAATTCGATTCACCTTCAAGATATTTTTATCAAAATCGATCAAGGGACAGTGAGAGTGTTACGAGAAGACCTGGTGAAATTTATTACAAAGATCTTCTATTGAGATCTTCCTGTTTACGGTGTAGCTCGTGGAAGAGAATCTCATAGAGGTGGATCTGTTTCATATCAGAATATTCATGGAGCACGGTTGTTTTGCAAAATATGAACTTGCCAACCTGTTAGTTCGTTGTTTTCCGCGTGCTCAGATCTTAGGAGGCCTGTAAAAATGCATAAAGATACGTAGGTTTATTTATATATATAACTATTAT
Source organism: Taxus wallichiana var. yunnanensis (assembly GCA_018340775.1). NCBI lineage: Eukaryota > Viridiplantae > Streptophyta > Pinopsida > Cupressales > Taxaceae > Taxus > Taxus wallichiana. The sequence goes on from CM031236.1 coordinate 644,336,450, forward strand.
CATTTCCTTGGCTATAGTTGTATTAGCATACTTTTGTTAATATATATAAAAAAGTATTAATAGTACATTAATATTAATATAATTTAATAATAATAAATCCATTAGTTTTAGTATTACTTAAATATGAATAATATTTAAAATATTAGTTTCCTTATTAAGCATTAAGGACATATGGGTAATGAACTTAATAAGTTTAGAGCTTTTACATTAAAATTTCTTTCTACACAATTTAATAGGCATTGTACGGGATTTCAAATAGATTTGATTTCATTTCCCTTAACAATTTTGTTATCCCGTTTTGAGTTCACAACGAAACGATCGGATAACCCCTACAAAATTTTTGAAGTGATTTTGCATTATGACCTCTTTTAGAGAAAATCGGGTTTTCGGGTGTTACTAACAAACTTGACATAAGTTTTAACATGCTTTATGTCTTATGACCTCCGAAACCCGAAACCCGCCTTGCAATGAGAAAATCCTTTGTAATCGGGTTTTCGGAAATTCAACTCATCGGAACATATTTGAGTTAAAACATGCTTTGTGTCGCGTGACTTCCGAAACCCGAGACCCGCCTTGTGTTAAGACAATCCTTTGTATTCGGGTTTCGAACTCTAAAGCATCGGGACATTCACGTTCCAAAACATGTTTTATGCGCCATGTTCTCCGATTCCCAAAGTCCGCTCAATCCTTTGTAATCGGGTTTTCGGAAGTTCAATGCATCGGAACATTCATGATTCAAAACATGTTTTGTGCTCCATGTTTTCCGAAGCCCGAAACCCGAAATGCACTAAATCTCCTCGTGTCGGGTTTTCGACTCCTCCAATCATGCCGACGTGGCATTCATGCCGGGTGGTCGGTGGTGAGTTGGCACGTGCCGAGCTGAAGTGAAGTGTATTTATTACGATTTTCTTATAAATACGCGGATTTCCACGTCATTCTTACCGCTCATATTTTTAATTCGTGGATTTTTCGCATGCTCTTCCGCTCCCAAACCCGCAAACTCACGTTACGGTGGATCGTTTGTTTTCGATTTTACTGTCTCGAATTGAAGGTATTTTTCGTTCCTTCTTTATTCTTGATTTTTCTGGATCGACTGCGTGTATTTTCTTTCCAATTTCTTGCCAGTTGTTGAGGGTTTTTCTTCCTTCTTCTTTCTGTGTTGTTTTGGAAAGGGTTTTGGGTTTTTAGGGTTTATTTTCTTTTTGAGATTATCGATTGGTGCTGTTCCTTCCAAATTTCAATTACTTGCATGATGTATGGAATATGAATAACAAAAAAGAAAGGAAGTTGTGTATGTAGAAATTCAAAGGAAAGACTCTGTTTTTGTTTCCCAGATTTTGAAGGTTGTGTTGCAGATTCAAAAGTCCGAAGAACATTGGAAGCTCGAAGTGACGGGGTTTCTCAACATTCCGACCTCAACACTAAGTGCCGGGCATCTCCTAAGTTCCGTCATCGAAAGTGGGTGCCGGGCATCTCCTAAGTTCCGTCATCGAAAGCAAGTGTCGGGTTTCGCCAAGATTCCGACATATCAGACCTGTCGGGTTCTCAAAGTTTTCCGATATCTTCTTCTGCGTGTCGGGTTCTTCTCTTCTTCCGACGCATTCAGTCAATCAGGTTTTTCAGTGTGCACAGCATCTCCGGAGTTCCGAGCCTTTCTCCTTCCAATATTCTTCATGTCGGATCCTGGTTCATCACAGGAGAAGGCCGAAAAATCTAGCAGAGATGAGCTTAAGGAAAAAGTGGAGCGAATTGATAGAGTTTTGATCAAACTCTCAAAACCCTTTGGAATCCATACCATCTTCCTCTCACCCCGGATTCGATTTCTCATCGGCTGCCCTACGATTGAGAAGATTACTAAAAAAGGAAGGGTGGTTGATGAATGGATCCAAAAGTTGCTCCAACAAGGGAAGGAAGTAATTCAAGACGTGGTGAAAGTTCATCAGTCCTTGGCAGAGATTCAGAAGGAAGGAGAGAAGATGGATGAGGAATTCACTGAAGAACTTGGACAGCTTGATTTGACTTGTGAAGCTCTCCAAGTGCTAAAGCAAATACCAGCACATCTCTTGGTAGAAGAAGGCGTTCTTCCACATACAGATAAACACTTTCAGCTGATCAAGGCCATCAAGTTCAGAGTAAAGATTCTCAACGAAGCCTGCAGCAAGTTGAGAGAATCAAGGGATAAATTGATCGATGGGAAAAGTGATCTGGAAGAAGAATTGCTAAAGATTTGTCCAAAGGTGTCAGTTGGGAACTCAAGTGCCCTATCAGCAGATGATCTCTTCAAACAAGTTCAAGAGACTGCTCAAAGATGAACTCAGATGGATTCGACCTTGAAGTCATTGGTCAGTTTGTGAGGATTGAACATACGTTGGAGGCCTTAAGAAAGCTCAGCAAAAGGTTGAAAAAGCTTCCCGGCAGTGCCAGTGATATCCATGAGACCTGCGAAATGTGGAATGATCATTCCACTGCACCTGAGGAAAATGAAATGCAAGGCATTATTCGGAAGTTCCAGGAGTTCCGGAACAAACAGTCTCAGCTGGAAGAAGAGAAAGAAGAAGAATCAAAAGATGATGACTCGGATTAAGTTCCAACGTCCCATGACATTTCTATTTTTAGAATGACATATCTTTTATTTCCGTTTTGTCATTATTTTTAATTCATACTTTGACTTGATCTCCTGCGTGAGAATCATGCAAAGCTGAACTCTAGTTAGCATGCTACTTTTCAGGATCTGTCCTGTTTTATCTCTAGCTTCTTTTGTTATAAATAAGGGATGCTTGTGCATTCTAAAGGGTCGAGAATTTTTGAAGCATTAAGAGGCTATTGGAAAGGAGAAAAACTTTGTGTTTTCTTTCAATCATTTTGAAGAATAGAAGTTGATATTGTTTTGCAGACTTTGTGTTGTGAAATATATCTTATTTAAGATAGTGTTCTTATGTTCATGATCTTAAAGCTATTCTTTGCATAGAATCTCAGTGTTTCTAATTATCTCGGACACTATATCTGTGATCTAAAACTCGTATGATTATTTCGTGCTCTGTGTTTACTCGAAAGAAAATACGTTTCTCCCATTTCTTTTCTACCGTGCTTCTTTCACTGTAACAGTTTCTAACCTATTTCACTTATGAAAGCAATATCCTTGAATCGTGTGAATGTGGATTTCGGGATTTCATCCCAACCCCCAATGGTTAGATTAGTGTGAATATTGTATATATTATTTATTGTGTTTTAGATTAGCAATAAACAGGCAGCCTCACCTGTCTTTGAGGAGGGATTTAATCCCATGTACTGTGGTTGAACCTCATATTTTGGTTTGACAAAATATCCAACCAACAGTTTTTGGCGACTCCGCTGGGAAATACGGATCAATAGTATAAAGCTTATCCTCTCGGTGTCTGGCGACTCCATATTTGCCTTATTTTTAATAAGATCTCCTTTCAGTTCAAGCTGGCCAGGAGGATCTTCACTCGGTCTCGCCGAGCTCAAGGTGAAATTGATCCACTCTTCGAGTTATGCAGCAAAGATAATTTCAGCCTTTCTCCCAACAGCGTTGTTGTCTCTAACCGAGCTGTTTCTTCACCTGCTCGGGAGAAACCGGATCCTCGAAGAACGGGAAGCATCTGCAACTTGTCGTGCACTACTCTTGTCTGATACTCGATCCCTGTACGCACTCTTTTCAGAAGGATGGCGGTTCAACCTGTGCCTTGGGGTGCAGTTATTGGTCCTCTTTCCTTGACTCCTCCATTGAATGAGTTACCACGTGGATCACGTAAAAACATTCCCAAGTTCAATGGGGATGGGAAGCAGCATCCTGATGAGCATATTGCGTCTTTCTTTGTTGCATGCGGTGTCCTCGGAGTAGCCCACGAAGATGTCTCTGTTCGACTCTTCGTTGAAACATTGCAGGGAGTAGCAGCTGAATGGTTTTATCACCTCCCGAATGCATGCATTCCAGATTGGGCTACCATGCGGACCAAGTTTGAGGCACGTTTCAAACCAGCCGAAGATTCTCATGCTTTGTTAGCTCAGCTCACTCATATGAAGAAGGAATCGCATGAACCTATGCGGGAATTCGTGGCTAAGTTCAATAAGCTGATCCGGAAAATTCCAGTAATAGCTGTACCAACTTTGGAAAACCAAAAGTGCTTCTTCATCAATGCTCAACCTCCTGATATAAGCTTTTTATTACGAAGGTCGGTTATCCCAGATTTGGCTACTGCTCAGTCAACGGCTACTGAAATAGAGGATGATCTCATCTTAGCCGGAAGGATCAAGAAAGATATACCCAAAATCAAAAATCAAGGTTCTTCTCAAGGTAATACTGACCCTATGTTTCAAAAAATGGCTAATGATTTGATTGCTTTAAAGAAGCAAGTGTCTCAGCAGGTGAGCAATGTTCCATACCGGGATATCCCTAGGCGGAATTTTAATAACAATGGTGCACCTGCCAGAGATAGGCCACGGTTAGCTCCTGCTCAACCGAGATTAGCAATTGAAGCTCCGCCTGTTAATGCAGCAGTGAAATAATTGAAGAAGATGATGAACCAGAAGAACAAGATTCCCGTGAGGATTTCGAAGCTTCAGGATATGCTGATGAGTCTTATGATGAGTCAGCTGGCGACTCCAGCATTGGTTATTTGGAATATGATGAAGATGAATGTGAGCCAGATGGTCAATCATTTGCTTGTTTCACTCGGTCCCAATCTCGGAGTTCCCGTAAAGCCTCTGGAAAATACTAAGGAGAAGAATAAGGAACCTCCTGTATCCATAGTCAAAAGGGGTACCCCTATTTCGGCACAAACCGAAAGAGAGGTTACTAAAAAGACAATGCTCCTTATTTCCCTTCTCCTAAGGTCGGTGCCTAAAAGACAAGCTCATATAATTATAACCGAGCCTACTATCATTCCTTCTTACACTTTGCTTTTGACATTATTGATCATGCAAAGAGAACCAAAATTCAAATGTCGGAAGCGTAAATACCTTCAGTCGAATCCCGAACAATTTAAAAAGCTGGCCAAGTTCATCGAAGTAAAGCGGCTGCCCACACCTGCTAAAGGTCTCCTTTCAAATCCTACTCAACCCACACCTCAGAATAATCTGACTTCTGCTTCTTCCTCAGGAAAGATTGAACCATTTTATTTGTCTCTACTTATAAATGGGTTTAAACTCAGTAATTGCATCATTGACTCAGGGGCTTCTGATAATGTTATGCCCGCAAAAGTGGCCCATGCCCTTGGGCTTACTTTGACTAAATCATATGGACGGTGCTATTCCATGGAAACTAAACAAGTCCCTCTGATTGGTCAAATCAAGGACGCACAGTTTGCATTTGTTGCCTTCCCTGAGAAGAGAGTAAAAATGACTATTCTGGTTGCTGATATCCCTGCGGCTTATGGTATTCTCTTGGGTAGAGGATTTTGTAAAGATGTCGGAGGAGAGATTAGTATGGATTGGACCAAAGCCAAGATCCCAGTCAAAGGGGTTCAACAGGTTCTTTATCCTGAACCGCAGGCAAAGTATTTGGTGACCAAATCAGATGATCCTAAGGCTCAGATTCTTTTCGAAGATGCTAGCTTCGGGAATTATTTCATGACTTCAGAGATACCAATTGTAGATGTTGAAGAGGAAGATCCCAATGCTATTTGGACGCTCGAATTTGATGGTAGCTGCTCAGCCTCTGGATCAGGCGCTGGTGTTGTTCTCATATCTCCTAGCTCCGAGATTTTCCCATCAGCTTATAAGTTGCAATTTGATAATACTAACAACACGGCCGAATATGAAGCCCCGTGTTATTAGGATTAGAATTGGCCGACATGGGAATCAGAATCTCAAGGTTCAGGGGGATGCGGAGCTGATTGTTAATCAGGTCAGGGGTATATATCAGGTGAAAAATGATCGGTTGAGGCATTATAGGAACAAAGTTTGGGATAGTATAGAATGCTTTGATGCATTTTCTATTAAGGCAGTTTTAAGAGATTATAATGACAAGGCTGATTCTTTGGCCGTATCTGCATCTCTTCTTCTTCCTCATCCTCGCTTAAGCAAGACACATACTCTATCGAGATTGTGTACCGCCTAGCGTCCCGATAATGCAACTCACCGGCGGTATTCAATGATGATCAACAAATTGGCTTTTCTAGAAAAGGCCGACAATTTCAAAGTGAGCTATATTTTTTTGAAGGTTCGAATCAGCCTTTCGTGAAACTATTTCAGATCCATATCAAGAGGTTGATGGTGAATTTATCCAGCTGAAAGGCAACAAGATACCAAAAGGTCTGGTTTCTCTGGAGGGTCTGTTTGACAAGCATGATCGCTTTATCCAAAACAAAAGGCAAGTTGAAGGAGCTTCTTCCTCTGAAGTGGATCAAATCAATCTAGGTTCATCTGATCAACCTCGGATGGTGAATATCGGTAAATGTTGTTCTCCTGAAGAGAAGGTAAGATTCACTTCGCTTTTGAAGAAATACATCGATGTGTTGGCATGGTCCTATGCAGATTTGAAATCTTTCAAGCCCAAAGATGTTCAGCATAGTATTCCTCTGAAGCCTGATGTGAAGCCGTATAGACAGAAGCAAAGACATTATAATCCAAGATTTCGTGGGACAATCTCCAGCAGAAATTCGAAGATGTTAGATGCTAGAATTATTTTCCCAATCCATCACTCCACTTGGATTGCTAACATTGTTCCTGTCAGGAAGAAGAATGGCGAGATTCGGATCTGTGTTGACTTCCAAACTTGAATCAATCTTCACCGAAGATAATTATCCCTTGCCTATCATGGATCGGGTATTACAAATCAGAATCGGATCGAAATGTTATCCATGCTCGACGGGTTTTCGTGGATATAATCAAGTCAAGTAACCACGTAAGATCAACACAAGACAGCTTTCACGACCCCATGGGGTACCTTTGCTTACAGGAGGATGCCATTCGGCTTGATCAACGCCGGAGCTACTTTTCAGAGGGCTATGGACCTAGCATTCAGAGATCTGATGGGCAAGGTCATAGTCGTGTATTTGGATGACTTGACCGTTTTTTCTAAAAAGCGGAGTGATCATTATGGTCATTTAGAACAAGTACTTTTAAGATGCAGACGTCACGGAATTTCATTGAATCCTAAGAAGTCTATGTTCGGGGTAACAGAAGGAAAGTTGCTAGGTCATATTGTGACTAGAGAAGGAACTAAAATTGACCCAGAAAGGGTAAAGGCTATTCAGAGCCTTACCTTGCCCACAAGTAAAACAGGAGTTCATTCTTTCTTCGGAAAGGTTAATTTCTTGAGAAGATTTGTACCTGATTTTGCTGACAAGACCAAGGATATCCTTGGAATGATGAAAGGCAAAGTTCCATTTCGATGGAGTGCAGAAGGGAAGCTTTCATTTGAAGAAATAAAAAAGGCAGTTGCTAGCGCTCCTGTTTTAGTATGTCCAGACTTCAAGAAAGATTTCATCATGTATAGCTATGCTTCTGCCCACACAGTGTCAGCGATCCTGATGCAGGAAAATGGAGAAGGCATTGAAGCTCCTATCGCATTCATGAGCTGTCCGTTGAAAGAGCATGAATTGAAGATGTCGCAGATTGAAAAACATGCTTATGCGGTGGTGCGAGCGGTGAAGCATTTCAGGTACTATGTGCTGAATTCTCATACTCGTGTTCTCGTTCACATTACTGCTGTTAAAATCCATTCTAACTCAACAAGAGCTGGGAAGCCAACGAGGTACTTGGATTGCTAAGGTTCAGGAGTATGACTTGGACATCAAACCTACCAAGTTGGTACGAGGAAGAGGCCTGTGTCAATTGATTGCAGAGAATCATGCTGAAGCAGAGTGTGAGAAGAATCAAGATACTTCTTCCGAGCTGCCTATGGTGCTTTTTGTCAAGTACGACCGATGAATGGTACACGGACATTGCTTTCTTCCTAACTTATGGTGAATGCCCTCCGCATTTAAATCAAAAGGAGAAGAGGACCGTCAAGTTAAGATCTGCAAAATACCTTTTGTGGAATAATGCAATATACAAGAAAGGTATTGATGGTGTCTTCTTGCGTTGTGTCGATAAATCACAACAGGAAAAGTTATTAGAATCCTTTCATAGCCTAGCATGCGGAGGACATTTTTCGTCCTCTGTAAATGATATAAGATCTTACGGGCTAGGTATTATTGGCCTACTCTTTTCCGGGATTCAGCAGAATGGGTGTCTAAATGTGAAGCTTGTCAACATTTCGTTGGTCGTCCCAAGCTAGCAGCTCTTCCTCTGAAGCCTGTGGTGATTGAAGAACCTTTTCGCCAATGGGGGATTGATTTTATCGGAACATTGAATCCTGCTTCCAGTGCTGGACACAACTATGTGCTGACTGCTACAGATTATTTTACCAAGTGGGTAGAAGCTGTACCAATCAAGCAAGCAACTTCTGAAGCTGTTTGCAAGTTCCTGAAAGAAAACATAATCGTCAGATTCGGTGTGCCTCATAAGATTGTAGCAGATAATGCCTCTAACTTCTCGTCACATGAATTGACAGAATTCTGCTATGGATTCGGCATTACTTTGGCTCATTCATCTGACTATTATCCACAGGGCAATGGGCAAGCTGAGTCTAGTAATAAGAATCTGGTTACAATAATCAGGAAATTAGTAGACGAAAATCAGAGGACATGGCACAAAGCATTATATGATGCGTTGTGGGCTGACCGGATCACTCCAAAGCGAGCCATAGGGATGTCCCCTTTTCGGTTACTATATGGGATTGATGCTGAAATTCCTATCTCAAGAGAGAATTGCACTTGCAATTAGCAAAAGCGGTTGAAGATGTAGCTTTTCAGAATTCTATCGAAAAGAGGGTTATGTACCTAACCAAGCTAGAAGAAGAGCGAATTAAGGTGGTTGATCATATAGCAGATCATCAGAGCAGGGTGAAGAAGATTTTTGATAAAAAATCAAAGCAGCGTGACTTCCAGATTGGAGACTTGGTGTTGCTTTGGGATAAAAGGAGAGAACAGAAAGGAATGCATGGAAAGTTTGATTCTTTATGGAAAGGACCTTTCAAGATCCACGAGTTGAATGGTGAAAATAGTTTCCTTCTATCATATCTGGATGGAGGGTTACTCCCTTTGCCTTTCAGTGGACAACATCTAAAGCTGTTCCACCATTAATGCAAGATGCTCTCTTGCATTGTACATATTTTTGCTTTTGTTGTGTGTTTGCTTTTGGTTTTCTTTCTTTCTTTCTTCGTTTTGTTTTGTTTTGGTTTTCTCCTTGACCCGTAGCCCAATGGATAAGGCCCTGGTCTGCGAGACCAGAGATTCTGAGTTCTCTTCCTTTGGTATTGCAAAGAAAGTCCCCAATTGGAGCCAGCTGTTATCCCCGTTTTGAGTTCACAACGAAACGATCGGATAACCCCTACAAAATTTTTGAAGTGATTTTGCATTATGACCTCTTTTAGAGAAAATCGGGTTTTCGGGTGTTACTAACAGCTTGACATAAGTTTTAACATGCTTTATGTCTTATGACCTCCGAAACCCGAAACCCGCCTTGCAATGAGAAAATCCTTTGTAATCGGGTTTTCGGAAATTCAACTCATCGGAACATACTTGAGTTAAAACATGCTTTGTGTCGCGTGACTTCCGAAACCCGAGACCCGCCTTGTGTTAAGACAATCCTTTGTATTCGGGTTTTCGGAACTCTAAAGCATCGGGACATTCATGTTCCAAAACATGTTTTATGCGCCATGTTCTCCGATTCCCGAAGTCCGCTCAATCCTTTGTAATCGGGTTTTCGGAAGTTCAATGCATCGGAACATTCATGATTCAAAACATGTTTTGTGCTCCATGTTTTCCGAAGCCCGAAACCCGAAATGCACTAAATCTCCTCGTGTCGGGTTTTCAGACTCCTCCAACATGCTTTGACGTGGCATTCATGCCGGGTGGTCGGTGAGTTGGCGCGTCTTGAGCTGAAGTGTATTTATTACTGATTTTCTTATAAATACGCGGATTTCCACGTCATTCTTACCGCTTCATATTTTTAATTCGTGGATTTTTCGCATGCTCTTCCGCTCCCAAAACCCGCAAACTCGCGTTCTGCATTTGATCGATCGTTTGTTTTCGATTTTACCTGCTCGAATCAAGGTATTTTTCGTTCCTTCTTTATTCTTGATTTTTTTCGGATCGATTGCGTGTATTTTCTTTCCAATTTCTTGCCGCTTGTTGTTGAGGTTTTTCTTCCTTCTTCTTTTCGTGTTGTTTTAGAAAGGGTTTTGGGTTTTTAGGGTTTATTTTCTTTTTGAGATTATCAATTGGTGCTGTTCCTTCCAAATTTCAATTATTGCATGATGTATGGAATATGAATAACAAAAAGAAAGGAAGTTGTGTATGTAGAAATTCAAAGGAAAGACTCTGTTTTTGTTTCCCGGATTTTGAAGGTTGTGTTGCAGATTCAAAAGTCCGAAGAACATTGGAAGCTCGAAGTGACGGGGTTTCTCAACATTCCGACCTCAACACTAAGTGCCGGGCATCTCCTAAGTTCCGCATCAAAGTGTGGGTGCGGGTTTTCTCTGTTTCCGCCATTGAAAGCAAGTGTCGGGTTTCGCCAAGATTCCGACATATCAGACCTGTCGGGTTCTCAAAGTTTTCCGATATCTTCTTCTGCGTGTCGGGTTCTTCTCTTCTTCCGACGCATTCAGTCAATCAGGTTTTTCAGTGTGCACAGCATCTCCGGAGTTCCGAGCCTTTCTCCTTCCAATATTCTTCATGTCGGATCCTGGTTCATCACAGGAGAAGGCCGAAAAATCTAGCAGGATGAAATATAAATTTAAGAAACCAGAATCCCCGTCATATATCGAGGTTTATGATATCAATACTCTGGGCAACATAGATATGGACGACTTTTGGAATCCATGACCAGTTCTTCTCAAACCCCATGGATTCGATTTCTCATCGGGCTGCCCCATACGATCGAGAAGATTACTAAAAAGGAAGGGTGGTTGATGAATGGATCCAAAAGTTGCTCCAACAAGGAAGGAAGTAATTCAAGACGTGGTGAAAGTTCATCGGTCCTTGCGAGATTCGAAGGAAGGAGAGAAGATGGATGAGGAATTCATCAAGAACTTGGACAAATTGATTTGACTTGTGAAGCTCTCAAAGTGCTAAAGCAAATACCAAAGCACATCTCTTGGTAGAAGAAGGCGTTCTTCCACATACGATAAACACTTTCAGCTGATCAAGGCCATCAAGTTCAGAGTAAAGATTCTCAACGAAGCCTGCAGCAAGTTGAGAGAATCAAGGGATAAATTGATCGATGGGAAAAGTGATCTGGAAGAAGAATTGCTAAAGATTTGTCCAAAGGTGTCAGTTGGGAACTCAAGTGCCCTATCGCGAGATGATCTCTTCAAACAAGTTCAAGAGACTGCTCAAAGATGAACTCAGTAGATGGATTCGACCTTGAAGTCATTGGTCAGTTTGTGAGGATTGAACATACGTTGGAGGCCTTAAGAAAGCTCAACAAAAGGTTGAAAAAGCTTCCCGGCAGTGCAAGTGATATCCATGAGACCTGCGAAATGTGGAATGATCATTCCACTTTGCACTGAGAAAATGAAATGCAAGGCATTATTCGGAAGTTCCAGGAGTTCGGAGCAAACAGCCTCTCACTGGAGGAAGAGAAAGAAGAAGAATCAAAAGATGATGACTCGGATTAAGTTCAACGTCCCATGACATTTCTACATTTTTAGAATGACATATCTTTTTATTTCCGTTTTGTCATTATTTTTAATTCATACTTTGACTTGATCTCTGCGTGAGAATCATGCAAAGTCAACTCTAGTTAGCATGCTACTTTTCAGGATCTGTTCTGTTTAAACTCTAGCTTCTTTTGTTATAAATAAGGGATGCTTGTGCATTCTAAAGGGTCGAGAATTTTTGAAGCATTAAGAGGCTATTGGAAAGGAGAAAAACTTTGTGTTTTCTTTCAATCATTTTGAAGAATAGAAGTTGATATTGTTTTACAGACTTTGTGTTGTGAAATATATCTTATTTAAGACAGTGTTCTTATGTTCATGATCTTAAAGCTATTCTTTGCATAGAATCTCAGTGTTTCTAATTATCTCGGACACTATATCTGTGATCTAAAACTCGTATGATTATTTCGTGCTCTGTGTTTACTCGAAAGAAAATACGTTTCTCCCATTTCTTTTCTACCGTGCTTCTTTCACTGTAACAGTTTCTAACCTATTTCACTTACGAAAGCAATATCCTTGAATCGTGTGAATGTGGATTTCGGGATTTCATCCCAACCCCCAATGGTTAGATTAGTGTGAATATTGTATATATTATTTACTGTGTTTTAGATTAGCAATAAACAGGCAGCCTCACCTGTCTTTGAGGAGGGATTTAATCCCATGTACTGTGGTTGAACCTCATATTTTGGTTTGACAAAATATCCAACCAACATTTTGGCGACTCCGCTGGGAAATACGGATCAATAGTATAAAGCTTATCCTCTCGGTGTCTGGCGACTCCATATTTGCCTTATTTTTAATAAGATCTCCTTTCAGTTCAAGCTGGCCAGGAGGATCTTCACTCGGTCTCGCCGAGCTCAAGGTGAAATTGATCCACTCTTCGAGTTACTGCAACAACACAATTTCAGCCTTTCTCCCAACAGCATTGTCTCTAACCGAACCAGAAGTTCTTCACCTGTTCGGAGAAACCGGATCCCTGAAGAACGGGAAGCATCTGCAACTTGTCGTGCACTACTCTTGTCTGATACTCGGATCCCTGTACGCACTCTTTTCAGAAGGATGGCGGTTCAACCTGTGCCTTGGGGTGCAGTTATTGGTCCTCTTTCCTTGACTCCTCCATTGAATGAGTTACCACGTGGATCTCGTAAAAACATTCCCAAGTTCAATGGGGATGGGAAGCAGCATCCTGATGAGCATATTGCATCTTTCTTTGTTGCATGCGGTGTCCTCGGAGTAGCCCACGAAGATGTCTCTGTTCGACTCTTCGTTGAAACATTGCAGGGAGTAGCAGCTGAATGGTTTTATCACCTCCCGAATGCATGCATTCCAAATTGGGCTACCATGCGGACCAAGTTTGAGGCACGTTTCAAACCAGCCGAAGATTCTCATGCTTTGTTAGCTCAGCTTACTCATATGAAGAAGGAATCGCATGAACCTATGCGGGAATTCGTGGCTAAGTTCAATAAGCTGATCCGGAAAATTCCAAAATGTAATAGTCATTGTACTCAACTCGGAAAACCAAAAATGCTTCTTCATCAATGCTCAACCTCCTGATATAAGTTTTTTATTACGAAGGTCGGTTATCCCAGATTTGGCTACTGCTCAGTCAACGGCTACTGAAATAGAGGATGATCTCATCTTAGCCGGAAGGATCAAGAAAGATATACCCAAAATCAAAAATCAAGGTTCTTCTCAAGGTAATACTGACCCTATGTTTCAAAAATGGCTAATGATTTGATTGCTTTAAAGAAGCAAGTGTCTCAAAGAGTGAGCAATGTTCCGTACCGGGATATCCCTAGGCGGAATTTTAATAACAATGGTGTACCTGCCAGAGATAGGCCACGGTTAGCTCCTGCTCAACCGAGATTAGCAATTGAAGCTCCGCCTGTTAATGCAGCAGTGGAAATAATTGAAGAAGATGATGAACCAGAAGAACAAGATTCCCGTGAGGATTTCGAAGCTTCAGGATATGCTGATGAGTCTTATGATGATGAGTCACCGCGACTCCAAAGATTGGTTATTTGGAATATGATGAAGATGAATGTGAGCCAGATGGTCAATCATTTGCTGTTTTCACTCGGTCCCAATCTCAGGTTCCCAGAAAGCCTCTGGAAAATACTAAGGAGAAGAATAAGGAACCTCCTGTATCCATAGTCAAAAGGGGTACCCCTATTTCGGCACAAACTGAAAGAGAGGTTACTAAAAAGACAGCTGCTCCTTATTCTCCTTCTCCTAAGGTCAGTGCCCCAGCACAAGCTCATATAATTAGAACTGAGCCTACTATCATTCCTTCTTACACTGCTTTTGACATTATTGATCATGCAAAGAGAACCAAAATTCAAATGTCAGAAGCAGAATACCTTCAGTCGAATCCCGAACAATTTGAAAAGCTGGCCAAGTTCATCAGAAGTAAAGCGGCTGTTCCATCACCTGCTAAAGGTCTCCTTTCAAATCCTACTCAACCCACACCTCAGAATAATCTGACCTCTGCTTCTTCCTCAGGAAAGATTGAACCATTTTATTTGTCTCTACTTATAAATGGGTTTAAACTCAGCAATTGCATCATTGACTCAGGGGCCTCTGATAATGTTATGCCCGCAAAAGTGGCCCATGCCCTTGGGCTTACTTTGACTAAATCATATGGACGGTGCTATTCCATGGAAACTAAACAAGTCCCTCTGATTGGTCAAATCAAGGACGCACAGTTTGCATTTGTTGCCTTCCCTGAGAAGAGAGTAAAAATGACTATTCTGGTTGCTGATATCCCTGCGGCTTATGGTATTCTCTTGGGTAGAGGATTTTGTAAAGATGTCGGAGGAGAGATTAGTATGGATTGGACCAAAGCCAAGATCCCAGTCAAAGGGGTTCAACAGGTTCTTCATCCTGAACCGCAGGCAAAGTATTTGGTGACCAAATCAGATGATCCTAAGGCTCAGATTCTTTTCGAAGATGCTAGCTTCGGGAATTATTTCATGACTTCAGAGATACCAATTGTAGATGTTGAAGAGGAAGATCCCAATGCTATTTGGACGCTCGAATTTGATGGTAGCTGCTCAACCTCTGGATCAGGCGCTGGTGTTGTTCTCATATCTCCTAGCTCCGAGATTTTCCCATCAGCTTATAAGTTGCAATTTGATAATACTAACAACACGGCCGAATATGAAGCCCTGTTATTAGGATTAGAATTGGCCAGACAGAAGGGAATCAGGAATCTCAAGGTTCGGGGGATGCGGAGCTGATTGTTAATCAGGTCAGGGGTATATATCAGGTGAAAAATGATCGGTTGAGGCATTATAGGAACAAAGTGTGGGATAGTATAGAATGCTTTGATGCATTTTCTATTAAGGCAGTTTTAAGAGATTATAATGACAAGGCTGATTCTTTGGCCGTATCTGCATCTCTTCTTCTTCCTCATCCTCAGTTCAAGCAAGACACATACTCTATCGAGATTGTGTACCGCCTAGCGTCCCAGATAATGCAACTCACCGGCAGGTGTTCAATGATGATCAACAAGTGTTGGCTTTTCTAGAAAAGGCTGACAATTTCAGTGAGCTATATTTTGAAGGTTCGGAATCAGCCTTTCGTGAAACTATTTCAGATCCATATCAAGAGGTTGATGGTGAATTTATCCAGCTGAAAGGCAACAAGATACCAAAAGGTCTGGTTTCTCTGGAGGGTCTTGTTTGACAAGCATGATCGCTTTATCCAAAACAAAAGGCAAGTTGAAGGAGCTTCTTCCTCTGAAGTGGATCAAATCAATCTAGGTTCATCTGATCAACCTCGGATGGTGAATATCGGTAAATGTTGTTCTCCTGAAGAGAAGGAAAGATTCACTTCGCTTTTGAAGAAATACATCGATGTGTTAGCATGGTCTTATGCAGATTTGAAATCTTTCAAGCCCAAGGGATGTTCACAAAGACAAGATTCCTCTGAAGCTTTGATGTCAAGCCTTATAGACGAAGCAAAGACATTACAATCCGAAGATTTCAGGGACAATCCTGGCAGAAATTCAGAAGATGTTAGATGCTAGAATTATTTTCCCAATCCATCATTCCACCTGGATTGCTAACATTGTTCCTGTCAGGAAGAAGAATGGCGAGATCCGGATTTGTGTTGACTTCCGGAACTTGAATCAATCCTCACTGAAGGATAATTATCCCTTGCCAATCATGGATCAGGTATTATTGCAAATCACATCGATCGAAATGTTATCCATGCTCGACGGGTTTTCAGGATATAATCAAGTCGAGGTAACCACAGAAGATCAACACAAGACAGCTTTCACGACCCCATGGGGTACCTTTGCTTACAGGAGGATGCCATTCGGCTTGATCAACGCCGGAGCTACTTTTCAGAGAGCTATGGACCTAGCATTCAGAGATCTGATGGGCAAGGTCATAGTCGTGTATTTGGATGACTTGACCGTCTTTTCTAAAAAGCGGAGTGATCATTATGGTCATTTAGAACAAGTACTTCTAAGATGCAGACGTCACGGAATTTCATTGAATCCTAAGAAGTCCATGTTCGGGGTGACAGAAGGAAAGCTGCTGGGTCATATTGTGACTAGAGAAGGAACTAAAATTGACCCAGAAAGGGTAAAGGCTATTCAGAGCCTTACCTTGCCCACAAGTAAAACAGGAGTTCATTCTTTCTTCGGAAAGGTTAATTTCTTGAGAAGATTTGTACCTGATTTTGCTGACAAGACCAAGGATATCCTTGGAATGATGAAAAGCAAAGTTCCATTTCGATGGAGTACAGAAGGGAAGCTGGCATTTGAAGAAATAAAAAAGGCGATTGCTTGTGCGCTCTGTTTTAGTATGTCCAGACTTCAAGAAAGATTTCATCATGTATAGCTATGCTTCGCCCACCAAAGGTCGGGCGATCCCGATGTAGGAAAATGGAGAAGGCATTGAAGCTCCTATCGCATTCATGAGCTGTCCGTTGAAAGAGCATGAATTGAAGATGTCGCAGATTGAAAAACATGCTTATGCGGTGGTGCGAGCGGTGAAGCATTTCAGGTACTATGTGCTGAATTCTCATACTCGTGTTCTCGTTCCTGATACTGCTGTTAAATCCATTCTAACTCAACAAGAGCTGGGAAGCCAACGAGGTACTTGGATTGCTAAGGTTCAGGAGTATGACTTGGACATCAAACCTACCAAGTTGGTACGAGGAAGAGGCCTGTGTCAATTGATTGCAGAGAATCATGCTGAAGCAGAGTGTGAGAAGAATCAAGATACTTCTTCCGAGCTGCCTATGGTGCTTTTTGTCAGTACGACCGATGAATGGTACACGGACATTTCTTTCTTCCTAACTTATGGTGAATGCCCTCCGCATTTAAATCAAAAAGAGAAGAGGACCGTCAAGTTGAGATCTGCAAAATACCTTTTGTGGAATAATGCAATATACAAGAAAGGTATTGATGGTGTCTTCTTGCGTTGTGTTGATAAATCACAACAGGAAAAGTTATTAGAATCCTTTCATAGCCTAGCATGCGGGGGACACTTTTCATCTTCCGTAACAGAGTATAAAATCTTACGGGCCAGGTATTATTGGCCTACTCTTTTCCGAGATTCGGCTGAATGGGTATCAAAATGTGAAGCTTGTCAACATTTCGTTGGTCGTCCTAAGCTAGCAGCTCTTCCTCTAAAACCTGTGGTAATTGAAGAACCTTTTCGCCAATGGGGATTGATTTTATCGGAACATTGAATCCTGCTTCCAGATCTTGGACACAACTATGTGCTGACCGCTACTGATTATTTTACCAAGTGGGTAGAAATGCGTACCAATCAAGCAAGCGACTTACAAAGTTTGCAAGTTCCTTAAAGGAAAACATAATCGTCAGATTTGGTGTGCCTCATAAGATTGTAGCGGATAATGCGTCTAACTTCTCGTCACATGAATTAACAGAATTCTGTTATGGATTCGGCATTACTTTGGCTCATTCATCTGACTATTATCCCCAGGGCAATGGGCAAGCTGAGTCCAGCAATAAGAATCTGGTTACTATAATCAGGAAATTAGTAGACGAAAATCAGAGGAATTGGCACAAAGCATTGTATGATGCGTTGTGGGCTGATCGGATCACTCCAAAGCGAGCCATAGGGATGTCCCCTTTTCAGTTACTATATGGGATTGATGCTGAAATTCCTATCTCAGTAGAATTGCCAGCCTTGCAATTAGCAAAAGCGGTTGAAGATGTAGCTTTTCAGAATTCTATCGAAAAGAGGGTTATGTACCTAACCAGGCTAGAAGAAGAGCGAATTAAGGTGGTTGATCATATAGCAGATCATCAGTGCAGGGTGAAGAAGATTTTTGATAAAAATCAAAGCAACGTGACTTCCAGATTGGAGACCTGGTGTTGCTTTGGGATAAAAGGAGAGAACAGAAAGGAATGCATGGAAAGTTTGATTCTTTATGGAATGGACCTTTCAAGATCCACGAGTTGAATGGTGAAAATAGTTTCCTTCTATCATATCTCGGATGGAGGGTTACTCCCTTTGCCTTTCAAAGGGACAACATCTAAAGTGTTCCACCATTAATGCAAGATGCTCTCTTGCATTGTACATATTTTGCTTTTGTTGTGTGTGTTTGCTTTTGGTTTTCTTTCTTTCTTTCTTCGTTTTGTTTTGTTTTGGTTTTCTCCTTGACCCCGTAGCCCAATGATAAGGCCACAGTCCGCGAGACCGAGAGATCTACGAGTTCTCTTCCTTTGGTATTAAAGAAAGTCCCCAACTGAGCCATTTTGTTATCCCCGTTTTGAGTTCACGACGAAACGATCGGATAACCCCTACAAAATTTTTGAAGTGATTTTGCATTATGACCTCTTTTAGAGAAAATCGGGTTTTCGGGTGTTACTAACAGCTTGACATAAGTTTTAACATGCTTTATGTCTTATGTCCTCCGAAACACGAAACCCGCCTTACAATGAGAAAATCCTTTGTAATCGGG
Source organism: Taxus wallichiana var. yunnanensis (assembly GCA_018340775.1). Lineage (NCBI taxonomy): Eukaryota > Viridiplantae > Streptophyta > Pinopsida > Cupressales > Taxaceae > Taxus > Taxus wallichiana. The sequence continues at coordinate 644,355,126 of CM031236.1, forward strand.
TTTTCGGAAATTCAACTCATCGGAACATACTTGAGTTAAAACATGCTTTGTGTCGCGTGACTTCCAAAACCCGAGACCCGCCTTGTGTTAAGACAATCCTTTGTATTCGGGTTTTCGGAACTCTAAAGCATCGGGACATTCATGTTCCAAAACATGTTTTATGCGCCATGTTCTCCGATTCCCGAAGTCCGCTCAATCCTTTGTAATCGGGTTTTCGGAAGTTCATGCATCGGAACATTCATGATTCAAAACATGTTTTGTGCTCCATGTTTTCCGAAGCCCGAAACCCGAAATGCACTAAATCTCCTCGTGTCGGGTTTTCGGACTCCTCCAACATGCTGACGTGGCATTCATGCCGAGTGGTCGGTGAGTTGGCACGTGCCGAGCTGAAGTGTATTTATTACTGATTTTCTTATAAATACGCGGATTTCCACGTCATTCTTACCGTTCATATTTTTAATTCGTGGATTTTTCGCATGCTCTTCCGCTCCCAAAACCCGCAAACTCGCGTTACAGGCATTTGATCGTTTGTTTTCGATTTTACTGTCTCGAATTGAAGGTATTTTTCGTTCCTTCTTTATTCTTGATTTTTTGGATCGATCGCGTGTATTTTCTTTCCAATTTCTTGCCGGTTGTTGAGGGTTTTCTTCCTTCTTCTTTACGTGTGTTGTTTTAGAAAGGGTTTTGGGTTTTTAGGGTTTATTTTCTTTTTGAGATTATCGATTGGTCTTGTTCCTTCCAAATTTCAATTACTTGCATGATGTATGGAATATGAATAACAAAAAGAAAGGAAGTTGTGTATGTAGAAATTCAAAGGAAAGACTCTGTTTTTTCCCGGATTTTGAAGGTTGTGTTGCAGATTCAAAAGTCCGAAGAACATTGGAAGCTCGAAGTGACGGGGTTTCTCAAACATTCCGACCTCAACACTAAGTGCCGGGCATCTCCTAAGTTCCGTCATCGAAAGCAAGTGTCGGGTTTCGCCAAGATTCCGACATATCAGACCTGTCGGGTTCTCAAAGTTTTCCGATATCTTCTTCTGCGTGTCGGGTTCTTCTCTCTCTTAGACGCATTCGATCAATCAGGTTTTTCGGTGTGCACAAAGCATCTCCGGAGTTCCGAGCCTTTCTCCTTCCAATATTCTTCATGTCGGATCCTGGTTCATCACGGGAGAAGGCCGAAAAATCTAGCGAGAGAAATGAGCTTAAGGAAAAAGTGGAATTATGATATCGATTGGGCAACATAGATAGGTTTTGATCAAACTCTCAAAACCCCTGGAATCCATACCATCTTCCTCTGTATCTGCCGGATTCGATTTCTCATCGGTGCCTACGATTGAGAAGATTACTAAAAAAGGAAGGGTGGTTGATGAATGGATCCAAAAGTTGCTCCAACAAGGGAAGGAAGTAATTCAAGACGTGGTGAAAGTTCATCAGTCCTTGGCAGAGATTCAGAAGGAAGGAGAGAAGATGGATGAGGAATTCACTGAAGAACTTGGACAGCTTGATTTGACTTGTGAAGCTCTCCAAGTGCTAAAGCAAATACCAGCACATCTCTTGGTAGAAGAAGGCGTTCTTCCACATACAGATAAACACTTTCAGCTGATCAAGGCCATCAAGTTCAGAGTAAAGATTCTCAACGAAGCCTGCAGCAAGTTGAGAGAATCAAGGGATAAATTGATCGATGGGAAAAGTGATCTGGAAGAAGAATTGCTAAAGATTTGTCCAAAGGTGTCAGTTGGGAACTCAAGTGCCCTATCAGCAGATGATCTCTTCAAACAAGTTCAAGAGACTGTTCAGCATGAACCTGTAGATGGATTCGACCTTGAAGTCATTGGTCAGTTTGTGAGGATTGAACATACGTTGGAGGCCTTAAGAAAGCTCAGCAAAAGGTTGAAAAAGCTTCCCGGCAGTGCCAGTGATATCCATGAGACCTGCGAAATGTGGAATGATCATTCCACTGCACCTGAGAAAATGAAATGCAAGGCATTATTCGGAAGTTCCAGGAGTTCCGAAACAAACAGTCTCAGCTGGAAGAAGAGAAAGAAGAAGAATCAAAAGATGATGACTCGGATTAAGTTCCAACGTCCCATGACATTTCTATTTTTAGAATGACATATCTTTTATTTCCGTTTTGTCATTATTTTTAATTCATACTTTGACTTGATCTCCTGCGTGAGAATCATGCAAAGCTGAACTCTAGTTAGCATGCTACTTTTCAGGATCTGTCCTGTTTTATCTCTAGCTTCTTTTGTTATAAATAAGGGATGCTTGTGCATTCTAAAGGGTCGAGAATTTTTGAAGCATTAAGAGGCTATTGGAAAGGAGAAAAACTTTGTGTTTTCTTTCAATCATTTTGAAGAATAGAAGTTGATATTGTTTTGCAGACTTTGTGTTGTGAAATATATCTTATTTAAGACAGTGTTCTTATGTTCATGATCTTAAAGCTATTCTTTGCATAGAATCTCAGTGTTTCTAATTATCTCGGACACTATATCTGTGATCTAAAACTCGTATGATTATTTCGTGCTCTGTGTTTACTCGAAAGAAAATACGTTTCTCCCATTTCTTTTCTACCGTGCTTCTTTCACTGTAACAGTTTCTAACCTATTTCACTTACGAAAGCAATATCCTTGAATCGTGTGAATGTGGATTTCGGGATTTCATCCCAACCCCAATGGTTAGATTAGTGTGAATATTATGTATATATTTACTCTTGTGTTTTAGATTAGCATAAACAGGCAGCCTCACTGTCTTTGAGGAGGGATTTAATCCCATGTACTGTGGTTGAACCTCATATTTTGGTTTGACAAAATATCCAACCATCAAATTTGCAAATAGATTTACAATAAATTCTTAATATGAGGAAAAACATAATAGAGCTAAAACCTAAATTACTTCATTGACATATTGAAAACTATTTAAAACTTAAGTCTTTCCATCAACAATACAAGAATAGAAAATGCACTAATATTCCAACTTTTTCAATACATCTCTTTTAAGTAACAAAATGAAATTCAATATATATTTTTTCAAGTAAATTTCCCAACATTCCTCAAGAGGGTTTCAACAATATTTCCATTAAGTTTTAAAGCAAGAACTACTAACATTTCAACAAGATCAACATACTCATATGAGGTTCCAAGCCAAGTTAAAGGAGAATAAATAAATTGTCTTTCCTTCAACTTTCAATTCCATCCACATTACAACCTTAATAATGAAGATCAATACAACTTTCCTTCAAAATCTTGTTACAACATTTTCCACTTAATGTGGGAACAAATTTACAATAATGGAAGCTAAAATACAAGCAATATTTCACTTTCTTCCACTCTAGGTGGGTAAAAATACAAGGTAGTTTCACATTGTCATCAACAAGGCTCCAATGCTACAAACATCAACAAGGTAGCTCCTCCAATAGTTTTCTTGATTCACAACAAATAAGGGGAGAGGCAACGCTCTCCTCCCAACCAAGATACCCAATGGAGAAGAGAAGCCATCCTCTCCATTGGCCCCCGAGCCCCAACCACATTACAATGGGAGAAAATCCAACTCATGGCAACTACTAGCTTCCACATAACTTAACATAAAAATTTCACAATCATTTCACAATCCTTCAAAACAAAATCAACAACTCAATAAGATGGAAACCATCAAAACAAAAAAGTCACAAGGCTTATCAAGAAAGCCATAAGAGTAAGACCTATGGGGAGGCCACTTATGCCTCCCAATGGGAATGGGTGCCACCTAAAAGCCTCCAATGCAAAACACAATACCCCTAACAACTCTTATGCCTCCCTCAAGTACCCCTTATCCCTCCATCCACTCTTATGCCTCCCTCACCTCTTATGGCTCCCTCAAAGTAAGAACAAGGAGAAAATGCAAGCATTTCTCATACTAGGTGGGCACCCAACCCAAACTCCCTCCTCAAGAAAATGATCTCTTATGCCTCCCTCAAATAAACTCCCCATAGTCTCCTCCCACTCCCAACTTAGGCATTCTACCCATTCCCAACAAGCATTTCAAACAACAACATTCAACACAACATATATACACATACATATAACAAAAAAACATAATACAAACAAAGGTGAAGCTCCTACCTTTCCATGGTAGAGCTTGTTCCAAGTATGAAGTCTCAAATCCCTCCAAAGATCAAGCAAGCATCCACAAGCTCCAACAAAATTCCCACAAGTATCAACAAGCTCCAAAAATCCACAACTCCTTCAAAATCCTCTCCTCTCCAAAATACAAGAGACTAAAAATGAAACCTCCAACCCCCAAAACAAACAAGAGGATCCAATAAATAGAGAAAAGAGAGGGAGGGATGATGTGGCTCCAAGTAGGATGCCACCTCCTTTTCCCTCCACTCCACATCACTTGGTCAACCTCATATTCCAATGCACCATTAATAAGTGGTTGAAAGAAAGGCAAGCACCTTACACACTCCACCTAAGCCCACTTCCCCAAAGGACAAAATTAAATTTTTGAAAGAAAGTGCAATTAATATTTTACCCTTTTTATCCCCCCAAAACACCTAAAAGACCCTAAATTTGGCCTTCCAACCCATAGGTAGGGTTGGCATGGGGTTTTAAGAGGTGTGGGACAAGTTTGACTTGTCCCACAAGCTTCCAAATTTGGCCTCTAAGGCCAAATTCGAGTTTCCCATGTGGGGTAGAGTGTGCTACACTCAAAACTCAAACACACATCATTCCACACAAAATCCAAAGTAAATCAAGCCTAATAAATGAACTCCCTTTTGGTCATGTCTTTAAATTTGCTTAGGACAAATTCAAATTAGCTTAATTAAGACACTACAACCCATGACTAATAAAGGGGTAAACACCAATCCAAAGAATATGAATAATAACACAAGTAACATTTCACTTACTAAGAGAAACACATACTAACATAATAGAAAGGGAAAATTGAAACAAAACAACACATGACCCCTAGGTCACAATTTTCCCCTAACCAAATAATTCTAACACACACACAATTACTTGTTGCCATGGTGACCTTAGTTGGATGCTTCTCGAATTCCGATGTGGTTGGTCTCCACTCCCCAATATTGTTGTGAATATAATATACCTGCAGAACAGAGAATACCTCCTTCGGCCTGTTGGCCGCATTAAAATATTCATGCCAAATATACAATATAATCTAAAATAAACGACACATGATTTACTATCATCTATGCAAGTACGATATCACTTACACTTTCTAGCACATTTCTATTCCACATTTCATTTATGTCAAAACAATCATCACATTAATCCAATTATCAAGTTCTACTCAATATGATTAAATATATCACATGTTATAATTAAAGATAAATAACCATGTCAAAAGTATACAAATATCATCATCAAAAGTCCACCAGTAGACCATATGCATCATATAAAGATCAAATCAATAACATCCGATTAATACATGATATCTACTAGCATGCTAAATCAAGAAGCCATAATAAATCCATAAGTGAAGTAACTTGAGTCTCGAAAACAACAAAACGAAAATGGTGTCGAAGGGAAGTGGGCACTACAAACCGTGCTTAAGACAAGGACTGATTTATTCGAGATACAACTTCAAAAAGGGAGATCATGTACTTATTCATCTTGTGAACATTGCTGATTATGATAAAGTGTTAGAGCATTTAATTTTAAGTAAAAATACTGTTCATGATTGTGCACCATTAGTTTTGATTGTAGGAAGAGTTTTGTTGTTGGTAGAAAATATGGGTGTTATTTTTTGAATGGAGAAAAAATGCCATATAATCATGATAGGTTTCCCATTAAGTGGAGACCTATGATCTATGAATCTAATGAGCATTGTAAGTTTTCTCCAAATTCTCATAAAAATTGTCTAAAAAGGAATCAAGTTGCATTTGGAGGTGTAAATAAACATAAAAGATGGGGTGTATGTTCTCGGATGTAATACCAACTACGTCTTTTATCTATGAATATGCTAAGAAAATTCTCTCAAGTGAGGAGATAGACCAGTGAGTTGAAAAAATGAATATATACTTCACGCAAAGAGTGCCCAAGAACATTCAACTATTTGGGGTGATGTTTCTGATATCTTCTCTAGAATGATGCAAGATGGTACTTGTTAAAATATCCCTCCAATGATGTTTGCCACAAATTCTTAAAACATGAGAAAATATTTTTGTTTCATCAATCATAGTTGCTCTCCAAATGTTCAACTTCAAAATGTCCTTTATGATTACCAAAATTGTCAATTTCCACACATGTTTTTTTCATGGAACATATTCTTTCGTTTACATAATTGAAATTTGATTATGGAGTGCTTGACAGTGGAGAGGATAAGAGTTATTTCAAACCTAATGTTTGTTCATGTGGGTAAATGAATTAGCTTATGCCAAATCTATATTTGAAGAAGGGCATATTTCTAAGAAAGTTCCTAGAGTACAAGGTGTCTAAATCACGCAAGATACTCAAAATATCACCACCAAATTTAACTGAGGGAGTTTAGTGTAGAGAAGTAGTCATCTTTTGGAGAGGACCGAACACCTAACTACATATTTCAATTCTTCCCAATATTCAAAACGAATAAGTATGTGACAAATAATATCATCAGGCAGTGAGCTTAGCTTATCTTTTTGTGGTGTCATACTAGAAATCATAGTTAACAGAACACTCAAGATTCCAAAAACATATGTGAGAATTTAATGTGGGAAGATTTTAATAATGACGAATTCAATTTTTTCACATGTGGGTTGTATCTTTCACATGATGCCTTGAAGACTCTTAATTAACATTATCATCCATTTGTGACCGAGTTGCTTGAGTAGGGGTTATCATGTGAATCAATGAGTTGGTTACGATTAACAACTCATTTGTCTTAAATACAAATGTGTAATAGTGAAGCCTCGATTAAGAAGTCCCTGGGCAAAAAACATTTTATTAAACAATAAAACAACACACTAAACATTTTATAGTAAAATTATAATAAAAAATTATTTTTAAAAATGAGGTGGAACAAAGGTTTGTGTCACCTTGTCCCCTAAAATTTAAAAACATTAAGTGGGAGGGCCAAAAGGCTTCCCACTTCATTATTTTGGTTCTAAATAACGACGGGACATGGGAAATAAAATCAACAAGTGCTTTGCGTTGCGACTAGAGTACTACTTAGCCATGAGTAGCAAAAATAGCTGGGGTAAGTGACTGAAGCTTACTTTATTTGAAAGGCGAATTTGTCGTGGAGGGAAGAATTGCAGATCAGAATAAGACTTGTGAGCCATGCAGACGAAAGAATTTTTCTAAGATTGATACGGGAATACACAACAAATGTTCTTGTAGTCTGAGAAGGCCCACTTCTTGGGCAGCTTGCAAAAATCATCTTTGGAAAAATGATATCTTGGGCTTGTGCAATGCAAATTTAACAATTTTACAGACCAAAATGTGAAATTGGAGTTGACGTCTAGCTTCAATAAACCTTCAGGCGGCGAGGTTGTGTGCTCGCACAATCAGCTGGGTACCTGTAGCTGCAAAAATGCTGAAACAAACAATTGGCCTATTGTGATCACATGGAAAGTGATGAGGCATTCTCATATGGCCCAAGTTGCACACTACTGACCTCAAATCATTTTGCTATTGCTTAAACAATTTCAGATGAAATGAAATCTGTCTGGCTATTGTGATGGGTTGGATAGTGATGAGACATCCTTATATGGCCAACTTGCACACTCCTTGTATGGGTATGGAGATATACATGTAGTGAATGTCAGGGAGATGATCATAGGGAGCAAATATTATCAAACATGTGTCTGAAATTCAAAGCAGAGGAGTTTCGAAACAAAAGGTCATGGAAGAACTTCCGAAGGCCATCAGAACTAGGATTTCAAGTTTATTGGTTACAGATTGAGCTCTTAAATCTATGTTGGCTTGATAGAATCCAATATTGTGGACTTGCTGGAACAATCAGGGAAGATGCATACGCAACAAATATCTCCTATTGCGTATAGGCAAGTTTAAGATGTTGGCCACTCGGAAGGGCCATGAAGCAATGCATATCCATGGATTTGGTGATTGATACCTTCAGTAATTTGATGCATTGATGAATGTTTTCATACTAAGGATTAGTGGTAGGGGCGTATGATTCAATTTTGCAGACATCCTAGACACATACGTGCGGTAAATAGTCTTCAGATGGTAAATCTAGAGAAGAAATTTCAAATGCAATAATAATGTATTTGAAAATAGAGTTACACATTTACAGACAAATGAATATTTTTATATGAAAGTATTGTACTTTGGTAATTTGTCAACATAAATTAGCTGGTCCAATGGAATTAGAGAAGCATTGATTCTAAATCATTAACCTAAATGGCCCATCTTCGCATAATCCCCCTTCAATTTAAATATGATAAGAAATGGTAATAGAAACAATGAATTTGGTACAGGCTGAAGCAAAAGTAATCCAACTCAAAACAACTCACCTATTAAAAGGCTATCTATATAAAAGACAAGGTCACTACTGCATTTATTGTACTAATAATTAAAATCGGAGTTTGCATAGAAGACAAGGTAACTCCGGCACCAACACATAGACAAAAGATATACAACACCTGTCTTATAATAATGTATTGCTCTCAAAGTTAAACACCTAGCAAATTAAAATAATTACAAACACCATGCGCCAGATCATGGATGTCTAGTTCTAGTTTCATGACATCCACACAATGACATTTTCCTAATGACTCACGGCTCCAGGCACTGGTGTTGGCATCGCATACACCCACTCCTTGGCAGTGTTGCCATTCTCACCCTTCAAAGAAATCTGCATCACCCTTGTCTTTTCCAATCCATGGCAGTAATAAACAACGTAAGAGCTCAAACTGCGTGTAGAGAGGTGAAAAAATCAATGGAGTGGGAATCCAAGCATATGAAAATGACATCTGAACTCAAAATCCTTCATATTTTCTCCTTCAAATGATCTGTATGCTTCAGCGGCCATTCCTCCCCTTCATAAAATTAAGTTTCTTATTTCTTTTCTTGTCTGCCTGGCCGCAAACCCCGTGGCGTTCACATAGAATATGCAAACAATAACGTTAGCAGTTAAAAACCCTTCTGTTCTTTAATAATTTGTCGATGCTTTATGCCACTCCATATGCTCTAAACTAGCAGTTGCTCCATGTTTGTGGGGAGCAAGGACATGCCATGGAGAGGAGAGGGAGAGGCTGTATTGGAGTGCATCAGAACAGAGCAGTGGTTGGTATAGTCTTTCCAAACAGGTGCTCAGAAGGAGAAGAAGCAAAATCAATAGTGGTAGGCGTTATGGGTGAATGAAGTAGTGTGTTGGCATAAACTTTTGACCCTGTTCCAGATACAGATTTAGATCAATGAATTTGTATGTAGTAAAATGTGGAGATGTATCCGCTTGGGATACAGGTACAGATAGATCTATTTTTGTATGTAGCTATGAAAAAATGCAAGAAATGCAATGGTAGCAGCGTATTTGGAAGATTTGTTTGATGGGAAAACAGTCTCTATCGCATGCAGGAAGCCACTTGTGTTTAGCATGCATGAACAACATAGGTGGAGCAGACAGCACATGGCAAATCCTAAAAGGAGAATAAAACTTTAGTAAAACCGGGCATATCTGCGGCAGGTACAAACAAGCCCGGTAATGAAGGATTAACCAAGCACCAATAAAAAACCACAGAAATAAAATATTTGCCAAAGTTAAACTATAGTTTTCATAAAGCGGGTTTTCAACTTTAGACAAAGCCATCATATTTCAAATAATCAGCCACTAGCAGAGTCCACTTGCCCCACCGTATTAGAATTAATAGACAACAAGCAAAAACAATAGTATCCTCGCCGACGACGGCAGTACTAATAAAGGATAAAGGGACAACGAAATGGAGAGGGAAGATTGCGTACCATCACATAATTTCAAAAAAATTAAGACCTCCTCCATGACAATTAAAGGAAGAATATGTTGAGCCTTTATGAAATATGAGATTAGATTAATGTATAGTTTTTAAACAATGTAGTTTTTAAGCCTAGGATAAAAAATTAGATATTTTATTGAGCCGAGGCATATCAACCTAATGACATCCTTAACAATTGCAAGAGACTTAACATACAATTGGGTAGTTATGTACTTTTTGTTATGTGTTGTGACCCTTGTTCTTTTTATTGTGTAGCATTTCACATTGTGTTGTACTTTACCTATAATGTGTTTTCATTAGATTGTGCTTCACATCGTATTACACCTTGTTTTGTTTTATAGTGTTCTTGCGACCAATTCATTATGTTGTGTTTTCTATGAGTGTTATGATTTGGTGTTGTGATATGGTTAGGAATCATATCTTAGTTGTGTGAATATGTGTGAATTTGGTGTATGTGGTATCAAAACCCTTGAAAACGTAGTGATTGTGTCCTCATGGACATTGTTAATCCTACATAATATTTGGGTTGGGCCCTGGTGAGATTAAGTGTTAAGGCTTTAGATAGCAGTCCAAGGCCTACCCTTGTGATGAATTGAAATAATATCACATTCATGTATATAGTGTATTATTAAACTTGCTACAAGAAATTTTAAAGACAAAAATGCATGCGAGTTTTTGGGTAAGTGCATGGAAATGGGGGCCAAAGGGGGTCAAAAAGGGACACATTTTTCCTGAAATCAACGAAACTTGAACTTCATCTAATAATTCGGCATGCATATGCTCAAAATTTTACAAAGTGATAAGAATAAGTACCGTAGAGCTCGGAATCTAGTTTCTAAACTACTAATTTTTTTTTGAAAATGGTGGAGATTAAGAGGGTCAAATGTGGTGCGCACACAAAGTATGTCTATTTTTGTGTCAAAAAGATAACAACCTATTGTGTGTACGCACCCCCATTTTTTGAGTTTTATAAATTATTTTTCAAATCCCTTCAGTAGAAAGTTAGCTAATTCCATGTACGAGGTCCCACTAATTTTTGGATGAATATAATTTTTTTATTAATTTTCAAAGTGCACACATCCTGAAAATGAAATATTTGTGTGTACACCCCCGTAACTTTGAGAAAAAAAGTCATTTTTATTTTTTTAATTGCTGTAGAATGGAGTTTAGAAGAGGAGTTTGTTTTTGGAATTTGGATGAAAAAATCATAAGTTGTGTACAAAAATGTATGCATACGTTTTGACAAGAAAAAGGGAACTAGTAAAAGAAATTAAGGATGAAAGCCTTAAACTAATCGATTTTAGAAAGAAGTATATTGTCACCAAGGTAAAACCGAGCTTGACGTCGTAGTATAATTTTTTTGGAATATTGTGTTATAACACATAAGATATCTGGATGTACATGTGAGAATTTGATTTTTTTTTTTTTTTGAACATTGATTTATTCACGGATTACAAAGTCCAAGCCTTAGCATGGGATATCGAAGGCAAATCCAAGCCTATGGATTGGGATTCCCAAACCCATAGAAGATGAAACACAAGCGTGTTATAACGCAGCTTTGCGTTCCTATTTGTTATGTGGTATAAAGTATAAGTTTTTCTTTTATTAACCTTTAAACTTTATTATTTATTATACTTTAAATTTGTTTTAGTAAATATAAGAAGTTAGGGTCACTCTGCACCTTATGGAACTAATCTCACATGACTCCATTTGTCAAGGTTTAAAATATGGTATTTCATATTCTAACATGGTCAGTACATAGGTATTTTTCAGGATTTCAGCATTCACCTAAAGCTTTTAGGGTTTAAATTATACAATTGATGTCTATTTTGGGAAAGAATATAATCATTGTTTAGGTTATGGTTATTGACATTTGTAGGAGTGTTAAATGTGTCAAAATTAGAATTTTCAAACCTCACAACTCCCAAAGGTATCGACAAACCGATCGAATATATGGAATCATGAATTTTCCCACGAGTATGGAGTTGAATCCCTAATTTTTCTTAGAATATGGTAAAATCATACTATGGATGAGTACCTACTTTACAAGCTTAGGGAATGCATCTTTTGCTTCCTGGTCAATGGTGCGTCCTTCCTTTGGCCAACCTGCCTCAGTACCACTCTCAACCTGGATCAAAAGAAATTATTAACAAGATTTTTTTAGTTTGTTTCAATGTGCAGGGATGATTGGATATGATGATTGATGAGTTCAGTGTGACTTGATGGAAGATAACTTCCTCCGGAGGCCTAAAAAGACCATTTTGAGCTAATCAAACACCCTCTAGGAGAGTTCAAGAAATATATTAAGTATCTAGAGGTGATGTCAGAGAATCTTGGAAGTGTTGGAGGTAATTTAAGAATATTGTTTAGGGCTTAGGGTTTATTGTTTAGGGTTTATGGTTTATGGTTTAGGGATTAAGGATTAGGGCTCGGTGTTTAGGGTTTAGGGTTCAAGGTGATAAAAATAAGGTTTAGGGTGTAGGGCTTAGGGCTTAGGGTTTAGATTTAAGGGCTTAGGATTTATGGTTGAGGGTTTATGGTTTAGGGTGTACAATTTAGGGTTGAGGGTTTACGGTTTAGGGCTCAATGTTTAGGGTTTAAGGCTCAAGGTTTAGGGTTTAGGGCTTAGTTTTTATGGTTTAGGGGTTTAAGTTTTAGGATTTAGGATTTATGGTTTAGGGTTTAGGGTTTACGGATGAGGGTTTAAGGTTTAAGGGCTAGGGTTTAAGGCTCATGGTTTAGGGTTTAAGGGTTAGGGTTTAGGGCTCAAGGTTTAAGGCTTAGGGTTTAGGGCTCGAGTTTAGGATTGATGGCTTAGGGTTTAGGGTTTTGGTTTTTGGGTTTATGGCTTAGGATTTAGGGTTTATGCTTTAGGGTATAGGGATCGGGGTTTAGGGTATAGGGCTCAAGGTTTAGGGTTGAGGGTTTAGGGCTCAAGGTTTAGGGTTTAGGGTTTAGGGTTTAGGGTTTAGGTTTGATGGTTAGGGGTTTATGGTTTAGGTTTTAGGGCTTAGGGCTTAACACTTAGGGTTTAGGACTTAGGGTTTAAGTTTTAGGGTTTAGGGCTCAAGGTTTAAGGTTTAGCGTTTAGGGATCGGGGTTTAGGGTTTAGGTTTTAGGGTTGAGGGTTGATGGTTTAGCGTTTAGTGCTTAGGGTTTGGGGCTCAAAGTTAGGGTTTATGGTTTAGGGTTTAACACTCAAGGTTTAAGGTTTAGGGTTTATGGCTTAGGGCTTAGGTTTTTGGGTAGTAAAAATAGGGGTTAGGGTTTAGGGTTTAGGGTTTAGAGTTTAGGGTTTATGGTTAAGGGTTTAGGATTTAGGGTTTAGGGTTTAGGGTGTACAATTTAGGGTTTAGGGTTTATAATTTAGGGTTGATGGTTTAGGGTTTAAGGTTTACAGTTTAGGGCTTATGGTTTTAGGTTCATGGCTTAGGTTTTAGGGTTTATGGTTTAGGGTTTAAGGTTTATGATTTATGGTTTATGGTTTATGGTCTACGACTTAAGGTTTAAGGTTTACGATTTAGGGCTTAGGGCTTAGGGCTTAGGGTTTAGGGCTTAGGGTTTCAAGTAGTAAAAATAGGGTTTAGGGTTTAGGATTTAGAGTTTAGGGTTTAAGGAGTATAATTTAGCATTGAGGTTTATTGTTTAGGGCTTATATGGTTTAGGGTTTAGGGCTCAAGGTTTAGGGTTTAGGGATCATGGTTTAGGGTTTTGGGCTCAAGGTTTAAGGTTTATGATTTAAGGTTGAGAGTTGAGGGTTTAGGGTTTAGGGCTTATGGTTTAGGGTTTACGATTAGGGTTTAAGGTTTAAGGGTCGGGTTCAAGGTTTAGGGCATATGGTTTAGGATTCGGGGTTTAGGGCTCATGGTTTAGGATTTAGGGTCTAATGTTTAAGGTTGAGGGTTTAGGTTTTAGGGTTTATGGTTTATGGTTTAGGGATTAGGGTTTATAGTTTATGGGTTAAGGTTCAAGGTTTAGGGCATAGGTTTTAGGGTTTAGGGTTTAAGGCTTAGGGTTTAGGGTTTAGAGTTTAGGGGTTAGGGTTTAAGGCTTAGGGTTTAGGCTTACCCATTCACTCATTGTAATGTTTTGTGTCTTACCCATTCTTATTAGTATTGAAAAAGAGTATTCAACTAAAAATGGTTCATCTACTTCATAGGCAGAACATTCAAAGAGAGTCATCACAATTTGATGACTTTCATCATTGATATTTTAAAGGAGGGAAATGCCGATATCCAAGAAAAATTTAGTACAAAGAAATTTTACCCAATACAACTATCTTCTTTTTTCCATCGCATGGGAACTATTTCACTCACTATAACGTTATCTCGTATTACCCAAGAATTGACAAAGAGTATTCAACTGAAAAGGGTTCATCTACTTTGTAGGTAGAACATTCAAAGAGAGTCATCACAATTTGATGCCTTTCATCTGTTGATATTTTGAAGGAGGGAAATGCTATATATCCAAGAACAATTCAATATAAAGAAATGTTACCCAATACAACTATCTCCTTTTTTATAGCTTGTGAAATATTTGGAGCTCCAAGAGTGTTATAAATTGAGAATAACAAGTCCAGTGGTATTTCTGGGTCTAACAGATTAGGATACCAAGAAAATTTGATCATTTTTGACATTCTTTTGAATAATTCTTTCAATTGCAAGCTATCGGGAATGAAGATTTCATTCAAAGAAACAAATCTTGATATGTCCAATGCTTGTGTAAGCTGGCAATTTGAGAGGATTTCTAAGGTTCAATTTTATTTTCCAAGATGCATTACTCCAATGTTTGAAAATTTTTCTCCATATGCAACAACATTCTAATTCAGACACTTGATGATTCTTTAATATCCAATCCCGCCATAGACTCCAAAATGTAGTCCTTGATCCTTAGATATAGGAGACATCATTACTTGGCTTCCATTTATAATGATAGAGATATTTGTAAATTCGTGTTATGACCTATAAATATGTATGCATTTCAAGTTGTTTGGAAATCACATCACACCCTTCACTAGGCTTGATGACTACCCCTATATTTTTGAAAGCATCCATGGGTTTATCATAGAAGGAATTATCAATGAATGGAAGGTCACTAAGTCGTAGGACAGCTAACTCCCATTCATAACTAAACAAGAAATATTTACTAGGTGATTGATAACCCTTGTGTGTTCTTAGCCATTCCCTTGTTGCTATGATTATTTTGAACACTTCAGGAAGTTATGTCAAATATGTTATCCATTTCAAAGAGTAGAAGAGGTTTCTCTTTCTCCGAGAGGAGAGGATACTCTTTATGTTTATTCCATTTCCTTGGCCAATTGCAATGATCCCAAATAATTACCTCAAATGTTCTTGATATCCTTTGAATATTTTCTCTTCAATAAAATAAAAGGATCATTTTTATAGTTTGGACTCCAATGTTGAACATCTATGTGGCAACGACCATATCTCTGTCATGAGAAATGTGAAGTTTCTGGAGTATGCATAATCCTTACCGAGTTAGTGAGACAAACCAGGACTTTCAAGGAAGAAGAGGTTCTTGTGAATATGAACATGTATCAAAGTGAATCATGAATGTGAATATGAGCATGTGGTTATTTTTTCCAGCTTCCAATGGGTCATCCTGGCTTGCATAATACCATACATGGAAATATGAGAAATGTGAAATTTGTTTGAGTGTGAAGAAATTGACATTCAAGAGCGCAAGTATATGTGGGGAGAAACATGTTTGGTAGAGATGTGTAATATGCATTGCAAGGCACAAGGTAGATGCCATATCCATTTAGTTACTTGTCCCACCTCTCATAAACAAGGTAGTTGTACAAGTAGACTCAATGATGGTTCTAGGCATGAGACTAGGAAATATGGTCCTAATATTGATATTCAAATATGAACTCACTCATGAGACCTACTTTGGAAATATATGAGGTTTGCCGATCCTTGTAGTGTAGAAGATCAAGAGCAGTTTTCACTTTGTAATCACTACTATAAACTAGAGGGATTTTAAACAATCTCTAGGTTTCCTATGGTTTTCATGCCCTCCTAGTCGAGTCGTCAATAAAACTGAAGTTTGTTTGATTCAAAATAAAGAAAGAGTTAGTGAGAGTGTGAGAGGAAAAGAGAGTGAGAGTGAGATTGATATTGTGTGAGAGAGAGAAAGAAAACATGAGAGGGAGAGAGAGTGAGAGAGAGAGATAAATAGAAAGTGAGAGAATGATAAGGAGAGAGTGAGAGTGAGAGAGAATGTGAGAGAGTGAGTGAGACAAAAAGAGAGAGAAAGAGATAGACAATGAGAGTGAGAGAGAGAGATACAACATTCAATAAGCCACTGAAATTAATCATCTAAGCACCACAACACAGTCTCTAAGTAAACAAAGGTGTTGGGAATTCAAGATCACAAATAGTGCTATGATTATATAACAAACCCAATCATGCACACAAGATCTAAACCATTCCCCAAAATCTACAACAATGGAAGTGTAAATAAGATAAATCCAAATCAAAACAATGTACTCACACATAACATAGCATGTACCTGTAGACACCAAATTTGTGTCTTATGACACCCTGTGCCCCGCATCTCATTTCACAACCTAACCTCACCACCTAAACCTTGCACAATTATTTATTAATTACCTTATAATTAATAAATCCACATCTCCAAACCTACCACCTCATTTTGCCACCTCATCATGACCTAGCCCTAACCCTAAACTAACCTAATTAAGACCTATAACTTGGTCTACATCCACACCCATGACTAATTACTCCTCACCCGCACCAAAACCAACCTAATAATGACTTGACCAAGCCCACAACTAATCCCTCGGGAGAAAAGGAGGGAAAGTTGGC
The DNA here is from genome assembly GCA_018340775.1 of Taxus wallichiana var. yunnanensis. Taxonomy (NCBI): domain Eukaryota; kingdom Viridiplantae; phylum Streptophyta; class Pinopsida; order Cupressales; family Taxaceae; genus Taxus; species Taxus wallichiana. The sequence goes on from CM031236.1 coordinate 644,371,892, forward strand.
TATTTTACTAAAAATAGCCCACTTTGACTTAACCGACATCGGTTCCTACTCGACCGCACCGGTTACATAACCGCCATCGGTTCCCTGTAAATGACCTCCCCAACCAAAAACAAGGGATCTGGAATTCATTTGAAGGATCTGAAATTCACTTGGCAGAGCAGAGACAAGTGAAGAAAAGAGAAGAGTTTGCAGAGAAGGACATCGAGCCCAAGACTGCAACTGAGTAACCAGAGCCCAGTGACACTCATCCAAGCATTGGGAGAGAAGATAGCTCACTTTTGATTGTCGGATCATCCCACCTGAGCCCTGCCTTCATCATCACAGTCCTTGGACCTGTATCTTCATCAGGAACTAGTAAGTAGTGTCTTGTACATTTTTAAATAACATTTCTTGAACTTCTGAATCACAAGTAATTACAAGTTCACTCATAGATCTACTACCCGGTAGCCCCTGCATCTAACTGTCATTCCTCTACCCTTACATTGCCCCAAGAACAGCCCCCACACTCTCTGAGTCTTATCCATCACCCCATTTCCTATCCCTAATCATTTTCCAGCCTTATAAACACCATAGCCGCCTTATAGCCAACCTTTATTAAAAGCCCCTAAATCACCGCCCTACCGATATCGGTTATCAAGAATCGGGTACTGTTATACAAAGTGACCGCATCAGATCGGCCACTGTGACTCAAACCAAAACCAACCTTTCCTCTAGTGCTTTTAACGAGGTAACTAAATTGTAATTTTGCAATAATTTCTTTGTTAGAATTTGTGTTAATTCGTATTAAGAGGGGAACTACCACCTTCAAAGGAAGTCCAATATTTCCTGGCCCAAGGCGTTCCTCTCATTTATTGTCTAACTAAAATCCGGTGGTCTTGTATTCTTACTTGCAGTAGTCCTTCCTAGACAAAAAGGAGTTCTTCGCAATCGATCCGATCTCTCTCTACGGTACGCGCACACCCTCTCAACATTCAACAGGTATTCCTCCTAGCCCTAACCCTTATCTCTGCTTCTCAAGAGAATGAAAGGATAGAAGCAACTCTATTCTAGGAATGGAAACATTCTCAGTAAACATTTTGGCACGCTGGGGGACCCATTTCGGGTTTCTTTCTTTCTTGCTTGCTTTCATATAGGGAGCATACTTGCTTTGTTTCTACTAAATATTCACAAAATATTTTGTCATTTTGGTAAAAGAATTTGTCTTTCTTTCACATCTTTGCATTAGTGAAAGTCATCTCCTTTGCTTCATCGAATATCATTTTCGATTTGGGTTTAAAACACGTGCATCACATTCTTGCTTGTTGTTTTCAATTCTAGTGAACATAGATTAAGTAACAGGTCGTACACGTGGGGGTGATATCCACGGTATTGACAAGAAATTAATCTTACTTTCACTGCACAACACATACCAAATCACATCATAATCAACACAACAACTCAAACATCCCCCCTTTTTTCCGCGGTATTCCTCCGCCCGATTGAGGTAACCTTATAAGCCAAAACAAACTTGACATCTCCCTTAGGTCTTTTGTTTAGGATTGACATCATCTTACGTCTAAGGCATAAGCCCACAATAATTAAAACTAATCCTAGGGTTAGTCTCTTGATTTTCTTGTGCATCTTGCTTGTTTTTAGTTCTGTTTCTCTCATCATACATCAAGCTTTCAAAGAATCACTTCAAAACAGTTTGGTAGGTATACTAAGCATCGTTAACCCCAAATCAGCAACTTCTTACAACTTCTTACACCGGTCCTATTCTACCGACATCGGTTAACTTACCGACGCCGCTACAGTCTGACCGACATCGCACTCGACCATATCGGTTATCGTCTTTCATAGCTTCCCACAAAACCAAAGAACCTACCAATTCCAACATTTTGTGGCTGTTTCTATCCCTGATAGATTGAATCCCTACTGTGTACTCTTGTCCATGGTTGTTATCACTGAAACAAGCTGCAGCCATGGTTTCACATGCCTGCTCCGTGCCTTTTCCTGAATCACCCCCTTCACATCCTATGGGGAATCCTACGGACACCAGTGAGGTTCCCAAAATCCCTGTAGGAGATAAGGAATTTGTGAAATTTTTGGATGCTAATCCTAGCACTGTACAATACTATTTGTCTCATACCCCTGACCGTACACCCGATGGTCAACTCCTTGTTGGTATGCCTATTAGTATAGCTGCTCACTTAGCTCCTTCCCCACCTAATAACTCCGCCTTACCTCTTCATCCTTAGCTCCGCCTCCCAACTCAAAGCTGACTTCGGAGGTTCATACGGCACATGATTGGCTTTCCTTTGGTTAACTGGGCCCCACATATCATTACCGCCGCTCCTCCTACCTCGCCTCTCTCAGCATCGCCCCTTCATAACTTGCTCTCTACCACCTATCCACACGAGCTTTCCTTCTCAAGCTCCGCCCACCTTTTCATTTCCACACACTTATCCGGTGGCTTCAACATCTTATATAGGACATCCTTATTCGGTCGCCTCAACATATTCGTCCTCAATACCTTATCAACATTTAACCCCACCATTGTCTAGTGGTGGCCCTTGGCCCAATCCTCCTCGTTTTTACACAACCGCACCATCATCTCATCCAACCACTGATTTAATCAAACAAATGATGGACAAGATGCAAAATCTGGAGGCTTCTGTTTCAGGAAGCCGTAGCACCCTAACATACGAGCAAGTTTGTCGAGAGCCTATTCATCCTTCTGTCCCCCTTCATTCATATCCTCCTCAATGGGAATTACCAAAATTTACTCGCTTTTAATAGTAAGGAGGATCCTCAACAACACTTGCGATCATTTAGACATGCCTCGCTATCTCGATTGCTCATGATGATGCCTTACTACTCCGCACCTTTCCCATGTCCTTATCAAGACCCGCCTTGTAGTGGTACAGTGCTTTAACCCAGCACTCAATCTTCTCTTTTAACCAATTAGCCCAATCTTTCTTGGATCATTTCTCCATTAACATTGCCAAGAAAGTATCTATCACCGACCTCTATGCCATCCGACAATTTGAAGACGAATCTATCGCAGATTTTGTTGGACGATGGCGGGGCCTTATCAACCAACTTACTTATGCCTTGCCTCAGCCGAACTTATCGAACTCTTTACGCGGGCCTGCACTAAGCACATTTCTCCTACCCTCCAAATTCAAACTTTCCGCACCTTTGATGAGGCCTTTACTATGGCTCGAAACTAGAGATTCGAGCCTTAGAGGAAGAGAAATTGCGGTTGCACAACAAAAACCCTAATTTCCGAACCCAAGACTCCACCAACAAACCCAACACCACCAATTCTCACGCATCGACTGCTTCAAATCAAAAGGAGTTGTACACGCGGTGATGGTCAAATCCCAAGCACCATCTAATACCCCGCCAAAAACCACCTATAAGTATAAAGCCGAGCCCATCAATTACACTCCCTTGGGAGAAACTTATGGTGTCATTTTGGAAAAATTGCTCAAAGCAGGAGCTATCACCTTACCTCCTGTTAAACCTCACTCCGGGTTTGATTCCACCCATGCTATACCTTCTTGGTACAAAGAAAATGACTTCTGTAACTTCCACCGCGTGAAGGGACACAGTCACGAAAATTGCAAGATGTTGAAAAACATAGTGCAGGAAATGGTTGATGCAGGGGATATAACCCTCGATAATCCTAATGCCCCTACTAACCGAAATTTGAAAATCTTCAACAAACCATTCCCAAACCACTCATCTAACAGTAACATAAACCAAGATATCTTAGCCGAGGAGAGTGTTCATGAAATCCATGCGGTCTTCGACTCCCAACCAAAAGCTCCTATCGAGGAAATTCTGAATCGAGCCTCTTCACTAACGCAGGGATCCGAACCCCCTCCACCCCCATCAAGACAAAATGATAACCTTACCATTCCTTTACCCATAAAGGAATTAACCGCCCAGAGTTCTCTTCTCACAGATGAGCCTTCTTACACCACATCCCTGCAAGACTGTGAGCGGATGTTATCTAACTTATCTATTTCCCAAACATCTCCTTCTACCACTCTTGCTGTACAAGAGGAAGGCTCGCCACTTTTTCTATCATCCTTAGAAGAGACACCTCTCAAACCAACATCACCAAATTCTTTAATCATGACGGATCCTCTCAAACATGCCCTCCTACCTATTAGTTCTTCATCACCTAAATCTTTTCAGCGACCGGTTGACCTCTTAACGCCCATTAATACAGTGCCTCATTTACCCCCTGTATCACACCCACAGTGGACCGGAATCACAACCCACCTCTCTTCCATACAAAAGTTCCTATTCACACGTGAAGATTGTCATCCCTCAGAAGATAGACGAGTCCTATGGGAGCGTTTGAGTACACCATGCTCTACTCAAATGCAGATGACCGATCCAGACACCTCTACCATATACCCAAGTGTTTACAAAAGCTCAAAATGCCTATGTCCTCATCCTCACCCCCCTCATCTCTACCGGATACCTCATCCACCTCTATTAACCTAACCAAACCTCCCCCTACGCTTGGGACTTCACCAATACCCAGCTTAACACACCCACCTAAACGCTTAGATTTATCCAAAAATAAAGCCGTCCATCCACCTAGGAGACAAACCCAATCTCCTCAAGTCCAATCTATGCCTCTGTCACAACTAAAACCCTCGCCGTCACACCTACCTTCTATATTGGGACCTCACCCCTCCACCTTGCCTCAATACATCATACCTCCTGCGTTTTCTTTAAAATGACTTGCGCCTTCTACACCCATACAGAGATCCATGGGTGTATCAACACCGTCACCCCAAGTATCCTGTCCACCTATCAACCCTAAACAAACTCCATCATCAAAGGATTTGTTTGTTGTCACTCCTCTTTCTCCGTGGTTGTTTTCTGCTACCACGTCATCTGACCAGCTAAACATAACTTCTGCACCGAAGAAGCCACGTTTAGTTAAATCCAATTATCAAAACCCCTTGTCTAAGCCACCACCCGTACGAAACCAACCATACCCAAACATTACCAAAACCCACCCAATCAATAGCCTCATCTTCCTCTGACTTTGACCCGCTCAAAGGATCTTACGCCAAGATCCTTGATATGTTGGTGGAGAATGCGACCATTTCCCTACCCCCACTTAGACCCTATGATCCATCTAAACCTCGACCTATAGGTTATGATGAGTCTAAAATCTGCGCTTACCACCGCACACCAGGACATGATGTAGAGGGATGCAAAGCTTTGAAAGCCATCCTTCGTCAGTCACCTCTCTCGATAGAAAGGTTAAGAAAGACAACTTACGAAGGGAGAAACCTTTAGCTTCAATCCCCTCTCCTATACCGCCTATCCCCACCTCACCAAGAAATATCATTATTGCAACCCCACCTCTCGAAGACAATGACTTATCCCTACCATCTTCCTCCTCTCGTGTTCACGAGATCAACATGATTAGCATTGCTACTCGAGGGCATAAAACCAATGGGAAAGCTAAAGAAAGCACACCTGCGGCCTCTCTTTCTCCGTCCGCCATCCCGATCGCACCACCACCTAAAGTGGTTATTCGTGGACCTACCTACCCCGTCTCTGATGGAGTGGCCCACCGTACCATGATCAAACAACTTCACCAATCACCTGTAAAAATGACATCTGTATGATCTCATTCAAACCTCTGAATCTCATCGACAAGCTCTCATTGAAATCCTTCAAGGGATAGAGGTCCTACCTAACGAAACCTTTCCCGTTGCCTCCATTTTAACACCCAATCACGTTGCTTCTCTCACCAAACAACCTATCTCCCCAACCACTTTTGTCTCTGTACAGCAAGCCGCTGCTGTTTCTCCAAAGATGAAATTGTTGACTTTGGTGCAGAAGATCCTGACCCCACTCTTTTCATCTCAGCTTACGTCCGGGACATCCGAGTACGTCATGTTATGATTGATGGGGGCTAGCCTAAATATCATCTCTTCCAAAGCCTTCCAACAAATGAATATCCCTTCTAGCTGTATGTGTGCCAACCCCACCATGTTGTGTTCATTCAACGATGCTATTACTTCTACCTTAGGCACCGTGATCCTTAACATTCGTGTAGGGCCACGTACCTTACCCAAACTCTTCTATGTCCTTGAGGGAGAATTCCAATACAACATGTTGTTAGGCTGCCCTTGGATCCGGCTATGGGATGCATTCCCTCCACCTTACATAGATGCATAAAATTCGAGTATGAGGGGAAGTCCTACACCGTAAAAGCTGACGCTCCCCCTTCAAAACCTGCAATATGTTATATCACCCTAATGATGTGCTTGTACCAGTCAAGACACCCATTCATCCAACCCAACCATCCACTTCAACCACACCTCAACCATCCATCTCAACCGCACCTACACCTTCAACCAATGAAACCGCCGCCGCAAATACCACTTCCTTTCCCACGGACAACATCCCCACCTCAGATCCCTTAGTAGATGTTTTTCAACGCCTTACGCTGGGGAGTATCACCTATATAACGTTAGCACTTTCCATACCCCACAAGAGTACTGGACAGTTACATGCGCATCCTACCTACGACCGTCGTGTGGGGGAAGTAATCTCCTACGGACCACCTAATTGCCGCACCAACCTAACATATGGGGGTGTCGATACATCCTCTGTCACCCCTGAACCTCCCCTTGGTGTGGTTCCCTTCCAATCTGATTTTCAATATCTAACTAATCATCGTTTCGCCCTCACCTTCTTGACGCTACAGTGCTTAGGGGCTTCTTCGCTTTCGGTCTTTATGAACAAGGCCGACATACGATCATTCCTCGTAACTACACGCAAACACAAAGATCGTCGTGGTCTTGGATTCTCTGAACCACCTACACCAAAGACACCACATATCCATTGTATCCAGGAAGACGACGAAGTCACCCCTTCCAAACCATCATCACCCATTTTGCCATCGTCACCCACAGAGTCGATAGACCCTGAATCTATCCCTCCTAACTTTTTTTTTTTTTTTCATAAACGCTATCTTCCTGGGTCCTCTCACTTATCAACGCGATAATGAAGACCCATCTTCTCTTCCCCTTCTCGTATCCGCATGATCAAGAGGACTCACCTTCAATTAATGTTGTTGAGTGCCGGATGACGACTCCATTCTCACTTACCTTGGTGCGACGACTCTTATATTCAACGCGCCTTACCATCTGAAACTCAAACCATGTTGAATGAGTCAACTATAGAAATCAACATCCACACATGAGGATGATCCTCACATTGTGAAGATCGGACAATCTCTTAACGCATCAGAACAAACTACCTTCACTACCTTCCTCCGTGCCCGCAACCAAGCTTTCGCTTGGTCCTACGCTGACATGCCAGGAATTGATCCTGACATTGCTGTCCATAACATTACCCTAAAACCCGATTCCAAACTAGTTAAATAAAAACTGAGAAAAATGCATCCACGCATTGCCCTCTTAGTCAAAGAAGAGCTTCAACGACTCCTTTTTGTTTCCTTCATCTTACCTATTGACTATCCTCAATGGATTTCTAACATCGTACTTGTTACTAAAGCAACGGGGGGACTTCGATATGTACGGATTTCCGGGACCTTAACCTCGCTTGCCCAAAGGATGACTTCCCCCTACCAAGTATTGATCAACTTGTTGATCTCATTATGGGCCATGAGATGCTTTCTCTCATGGATGGCTTCTCGGGATACAATCAAATTTTGGTAGCCCCGGCCGATCAACATAAAACCACCTTCATAACTCCTTGGGGAACCTTCTACTATCGTGTCATGCCGTTCGGCCTTAAGAATGCTGGTGTGACCTATCAGCGGGATATGACTTACATTTTTCATGACATTATGCACACTATCCTTGAGGATTATGTCGATGATCTTCTTGGAAAATCTAAACATCGCAGTGAACATCTCGATGTTTTAACCATTATTTTCGATCACCTATTATAATACTGTGTTCATCTTCAACCAAAGAAATGTGTCTTTGGTGTCCTTTCGGGAAAAATCCTTGGTTTTATTGTCTCTTTGCATGGCATCGAGGTCAATCCAGCTAAAGTCAAAGCTATCCTAGAAATGCCCCCACCCACTAACCTCAAACAATTACGTAGTTTACAGGGAAAACTCCAATCTATCCGGTGTTTCATCTCACAACTCTCGATCGATGTCAACCTTTCCATCATCTCCTTAAAAAGGACATTGTCTTTCAATGGAGCGAAGAGTGCCACCAAGCCTTTGAGGCTCTTAAAGCCTATCTCTTGCAGCCACCCGTGCTTATCCCACCTCAGGACGATCACCCTTTCTACCTTTACCTTTCCGCCACCGACCATGTTGTAGGAGCCATGCTCGCACATCGTGACTCCGAGCATCGAGAACAAGCCATTTATTACATAAGTCATACTGTGGATTACGAGACTAGGTATACACATGCAGAAAAGTTGTGCCTAGCCCTATCATTCGTGGCCACCAAACTCCGACACTACCTCCTAAATCACAAAACTTTTGTCATCACCAACGCGGACCCCATTCATTATATGTACGCCAAACCTCATCTAAACCAACGCATCGCCCGATGGCTTATGCTCCTCGCCGATCTCGACCTTGAGTTTGTACACCAGAAATCAATCAAAGGACAAACTATCGCAGACCAACTCACGGAAGCCCCTTTACCTGGGGAGCAATTTACTAATTTTACTTTCCCTGACGAACTCATCGCCACTCTTTCACTCAGTGAGGAGTCGTATCCAATGACCCTCTTCTTCGATGGATCCAAATGCCAGCATGGCAGAGGGGCCGGCTGTTGTTCTCATTCCTCTGGACGCTGAACCTATGCCTCTTTCATTCCGGCTCGATTTCCCCTGCACTAATAATACAACGGAATACGAGGCCCTTGTTTTGGGTCTCCAAGTTGCGTTACACTTAGGTGTAAAATCTATTAACATTTTCGGTGACTCTCAATTGGTTGTCAATCAAGTTATGGGCATCTACCAATGTAAAAATGAGGAACTTCAAAAGTACAAACATTACGTGGATTCACTTTTGACCTTATTTACTCATTATTCTATCCAAACCATTCCCCACTCTACTAATAAATTTGCGGATACTATGGCTTGCTTAGCCTCACAAATTCCTACCTCACCAACCGACTCTGACATATTTGTCTTGGTCCAACAACTCTTTGCCCCATCTTACTCAAATTTCGATGTTTGTATGATAAATAATGTGTCTCGCTAATTCACAGATACTTGGTATCACCAATTTCACGACTACCTTACAACCTCTCGTTCTCCCACCTGACCTTACTAGTAATGAAAACGTGCTTTTCTTAAAAGTGTTTCTTGTTATGTCGTCATGGGGGGACTCCTCTATAAACGTGGCTTTGATGGCATCCTCCTTCGATGTCTAACCGCGCAGAGGTTACCTATACCATCCAACAAGTCCATGACGGTATTTGTGGTGGACATTTTAGTGGCCTTGCTGTGGCCAAACGATCCTTCGCCTAGGCTATTATTGGCCTACTCTTAATAACGACTACTACGAATATGTTAAGTGTTGTGTTATGTGTCAACAACATGCCAACCTTCAACATACTCCTAGCCATCCGCTACAGGTCGCACGAGATCTTTGGCCTTTCTCACAATGGGGTTTAGACCTTATTGGTGAGATTCACCCGCCCTCTTCGCAACGTCACCGTTGGATAATCACAGCAACCAAATATTACACTAAATGGGTGGAGGCCATTCCACTCATTTCAACCAAAAAGAAAAAAAATTGTAGAATTCATTAACCATCACATTATCTGTCGTTTTGGTGTTCCTCATCGCCTGATAATAGATAATGGAAAATCTTTCAAAAATAAGTTGTTACAAGACCTTTGTGACAACTTTGGTATCAAACTTAGCTTCTCATCACCTTACTATCCACAAGCAAATGGTCAAGCCAAATCTTCTAACAAAACCCTGACCAAAATTCTCATGAAAGTTGTTAACGATTCTGGAAAAAATTGGCCTGATCACATCCCCTTTGCCCTTTGGGCTTATCGTACCAGCATTCATACCTCCACTAATGCCACCCCATTTTCTTTGGTATATGGTACCGAGGCTGTCTTGCCTCTCGAAATACAAATACCCTCCCTAAGAATATCTCTTCAGGATATTCTCACCAATGATGATTTCCACCAAGAGCGTTAGCCCAATTGAGCTTCTTGACGAGCATCGTCTTACAACTCTTGACCACCTTCAAATCTATCAAAAGCGCATCAAGCATGCTTATGATAAGAGACTTCATGAGCGTACCTTTAAGGTTGGTGATCTTGTCCTCAAAGAGAATCAACATGTAACCAAACTAGAAAAGAGCAAACGTGGAAAATTTTCTCCAAATTGGATTGGGCCTTACATTATCACTCACACTTACGGATCAAGCACTTATCATTTAGCTTCGCTTAATGGTAAACCTGAGCATGAACCCCTTAATGCCTTGCATCTTCGCCATTCTACTATTGAATTTAGTGTTATATCACTTCTTATCTACCTTGGCTCTGTCCCTTGAGCTCATTTACCACCTCATACACTTTGTTTCATGCATCTCAAAATAGAATCAAGCTCACGTGGTTTGGTCATCACCTCTTCTTAAAGATGCCTTCCCCTTTTTAGTCTGGTCCATGACTTAAAAGTATCAAAATAACATGTTCTCAATTATACACTTATGGGATATTCTTGAGTCAAACTTCCTACAAAACTAGATGCTTCATGCCAAACGGACATCTAAGACCTCTAAGTTATACATAGACTGCTCCCTCGAAGGACAACTATGTGCAAAGCCACATCTCCTATTATAAATAGACTGCTCCCCCGAAGGACAACTATACACAAAAGCCACATCTGCTACTATAAATAGACTGCTCCCTTGAAGGACAGCTATACAAAGTCAGCCTTTATCAGAAGCTTCTCGCATTGATCAGCTTCATGAAGACCTCAAGAACAACAAAATACATATCCCATGTAGACTTCCCGCATCGATCAGTCTATATCCAGAAAAATAAAAGCAGTATTCAAAAGCACTTTTGAGTCATGGACTTGTCTATTTAGGTTTGGTTCTCTTTTGTCAGCATAATCACCTTATAACAAATTCTCTGCACCCCAGCTCTACCAACCACCTCACCTCACCATTCGCCAAAGCAACAAAACTCAAGGGACGTGACGTATATCCGATATATTGTGATTATACAACTCTTTTCACCTATCGACTTCTCGCATATGCAAGGTACCTAGGGATTCAAGCTCATCCTACGTTAATATGTGGTTTGTTTAGCTCTTCTCAACTACGGACACTTTTACCTCTTTTACTCGAATTTAGGATTATGTGTTAACCTTAATCAGGACACGGTTCCCTACTACTTGGGTAAGCGAACTTTCGCTTCACCTATACCTACACCAACAACGCCAATCCCTTACCAACACCAACAACATTACCCTACCAATATCAATTTTTTTACCAACCAAAAATTGCCTAACCACAACCAAATTGCTCTGAATTCACCTCTCCCTAGTCCTAAGGGAGAACTACATCGGTCTGAGGCCCCTCCTTGCTTTGTGCAATGGGCTATGTAGGCAGCACTTAGAGACATGGGGTCTCCCAAGGTTAGCTCGACCATCCCCTACCATAACCTATCATGTGTTGTAAATATACATATTTTTGTGTATTTCTATTTGATAACATTCATCTTTATCCTTTTTTTCAAAACAAACATTCAAAACACAACCATTCTTATTATTATCATAACTCAAATCAACATACATATTCAGTTTTATTTAGATGTTAAACAAATACATCTTCTCTATCATCGACGCGCAGGTCGGCATCCTTATTTATTCTTATACCTCTATGAAATTCACTTAGACCCTTGCACCTCATCTCGAACCAAGTGATGATCGTGATCGTCGATGTCGCTCGCTTGGCCTCTCCATCCTCAAAGCCGGCACACTATCATTCTCATTCATCCTCAAACCTCCTCTCGCCCGCATACATCAAATCAACAAACAACCATTCAATAAATCAAATCCCCAAGTGTTTTTTCTCACATTCTGGAATTTCATACAGTAACCGATATCGGTTATAGATAACCGATACCGGTTACCTAACCGATATCGGTTATCTCTAAACGATATCGGTCACTGTCAATCCTATACATCTTGCTTGCAAACACAACTTATGATAATTATTTACTCGTTTACCCCTCTCTGTACCTACAAACATACCCGAAATCCCTGCTTACTTACCCCATAACACTCACCCCATCCCAAACCCTTGCCTATCACCTTTTCTTTTTTATCTCTACCCACTTACCTTCTCTCATCCTATCCATAAAACATGCAAGAATTGAATTACAACCAAAAATTGTACCTCCGGGGATGCATGCAGTTTGAGGTGGAACCTGTCTTCCCTCTCGTCTCTACCCACTAGATGCTTCTCCTTGTTCAACCATGTTCATCACCCCTTCAATATAACTTGTCTCTCTGCCTTCTTAATCTCAGCCCACAATCACTTTACTGCTCTCTTCCTCCTTATCACTCAATTCTCCCATGTAATTACTCTTATCGGTCATCAAATAGCATCGCATTCTCGTATTTAACTTGTTGCATGCCTCTAAAAATAAGAACTTAAGTTGCCTCCCAAGCTTTTTTATTTTTAGAAAAGCTCGTTTTAGCATAACCGATATCGGTTACCTAACCGGTATCGGTCATATGTCTACCGACATCGGTTAGCTAACCGATATCGGTCACATGTCTCCTTTTGCTTAAACCTAGGCCTTTTCTCTAGTTTTTGCAAATTTTTGGTGGCGCCCGCCTCTTTTCCCTGCATAATGACATCGTCATCAATATTTGTCATCAGAATCCCATCAACGCATATACATATCATCAAAATTTCAACAACATCATCTATATACATTAAATTCCAAAACACATGAGACATTTTAATATATACATCAAACCAATCATTATACACACCATGTGGATCAAAATCATCATCTATATACATTAAATTTCAAAAAACCATTAACAAAACACATGAGACATTTGAATATATACATCAAACCAATTATTATACACACCATGTGGATCAAAATCATCATCTATATATATATCAATGTCAAAATATACAACTTGCCTCCCGCATGGGGCCTTTGTGATCTAAAAATACAAAATCGCACGCAGCCGTTGTCTCTCGTCCAAAATATCGACTCGGCTCGAGGACGGTCTCTCATATCAAAAATATACTCACCGCAGTCGGTATCAACTATACAAAATGTACTCGCCTTGCAGCCGGTATATACAACAAAATGAATAAATAAATCATATGTGGGCATGCAGCCTCTATATACATACCCGGTTCGCAGACCGGTGTCTATATCCAATATCAAAAACCCATCTCCACTCCCAAGATGTCTCAGCTCTCTCACCACCTCGGCCCCTCCCCTGTGCCGGTCTCTCTACGCCGCCGGCTCTCGCCTCCTCCCTCACACCGACCCACCCGCCGTGGCCGCGGTCCCACTGGGATCTCTGCTCCGGATGTCTCGGCTCTGTGCGCCGCATATGGCTGATAGTCAGCCCTGGTACCATCGAGCACGTCTTGATAGTACCGGGCCTCCGCTCTCACCTCCATATAGCGGGCCCGTGCCACCATGGCTGCTGGGGCCGGTCCCGACTCCTAATAAGTGGCCCCCGCCTCCTACCGGTACACCTCGTGCCTCGTGGCGTACACATGCACTGCGCTGTGCCTCGGCGGTGCTCGTGCTCGTGGCGGTGCCTCGTGGCCGTGTCGGTGCTCGCGGCCGTGTGTCTCGAGCCTCGAGCTCAAGGATAACCGCCCCTCGTAGCACCCCCATCTGTGCCTCAATGCAATGCAGTAAGCTGCCCTCGTAATAACCGCACTTGTCCTAAGAGCCGGTCCTCTCCGCTATCACAAGTCACCAAATATGGCTATGCGCGGCTGTGCTCTCATAAATGCTTCTCTCGACTTGCCCACCAAACCAAAAAGGCACTGTCACTCCGCATCATCCACTCAGATCATCACGGTCTCTCTCTACCCAATGGGTCAATCAAGCACGGTGCAGCAGTAGTGGGGCCTCTACATCATCCCTCCCGATCATGTGGGAAGGGAGGTGGCTCATCCTGCCGTAAGCCAAACTACCGCCAAACCCTCTCTAGGGGTATCTCTCATACTCCCTGTGCCTCCGTCCAGCCTATCCGTAAACTATACTCGATCCAGCGCATCTATGCTCGGCTCCTCCTCGGGCCGATGGCCTCTGTAGGGCCTCCATATAATGTCCAAAGGTGCGGTCAAGCCCTCTAACATATGATGGTACATCTCGCCCCGTGAGCACCACTCATGGCTGGCCCACGACCCCCAACCACCTCTAAAATCCATATCTATATACTATCTGTGGCCCTGGCTGCTGGGGCAGCCCTACTGGTCGTATACAGATGATATGCTCATACGCCCAGCAGTGTAACAAAAATGTCGAGCAAATACCAAATCGCCTCATACGGCGATAACCCCACAGCTCTCTGTATAGCTGCACTAGATACACTGGTGCCCAGGCATAGCATGTATGCTCCTCTACCATCTCATGCAAAACTCCCATCAAAGCCCATGGGAAGTGGCCTCCCTCTGAGTCAGGGAGGGCGAAGCAGGTGATACCAATCATCATCAACACGGCAAGTCGTGTCTCCTGTTGGTGTGCGCGATACATGTCACCATAGGAAATGCTCACGCTGTGATAGGTAATCAATGGGGCTGCATCCCCGAATACATGCAGGATGTTGTCCATCATCGCTCTCGCATCCACTGAACACTACTCTCACCTACGATCGGCGCTCTCAGGATGCGATACACATCCTCTAATGTAATCGCATCTCTCCAAAGAGGGGAAATGGAAGACATTGGTTGCCAGATCCCATCTCTCGATGAGGGAAACCATCAGGCGTGGTCCCTATCCACACCCTATACCGCTGGACTCCGCGAGTCCAACCTCTCACATGATGGCCCATCACACTGCAGGGACACATGTGGCCGCATCCACCTCAATAGAGGGGGCATCCGATCCCGCATCGTGAGCTGCGCGGCGTGCATGCAAAACAACCCACTTCATCAGCCTACCCTTTACAATAACTACTACATTAACTCTCTATACCCACTTACCCACCCAACCACAACCCGACTCTATAACACACATCTACACCCACCTATCTTACCCTATACATCTACGATATCCCCTTTACTTATCTCACACCCTACCAACCACCCCGATCTACTCTAGCCATCTAATTATACCCCCGCCAATTTAGCACCTCCTACTTCATACCCAACACCTAATCTATCCTACCCAACCAGCCCCCCAACAACCCCATTTCCCCCCACCCCAATCACGTTTCCTATCAACTCTACCCCCTCCCCCTTCACCCCCAAACAAACAAACAAAACAACACGACAAAATTCTAACAACAAACAAAAACCACAACTCCTACCCATGCTGACCGGTACCGGTCACCCTCGACCGCCATCGGTCCCCCAAGTAAATTATATGTGCCGACGCCGGTCGACCTATGACCGACACCGGTCTGAACCAAACAATGTATACAAACTATTTTCTGTGACCGATGTTGGTCGCCTAGTGACCGACATCGGTCACTGTCCAATTGCGGGGCCGAACCCAAAATGGCCCGCAAAACACCTTTTTACCTATTTCTCCCTATTTACCCACAAGAAAACCCTAAAAACCTACCCACCCTGCCGTTTTGACCTAACTAGCCTACCTACCCACTCCATTTTACAAATTACTTCCATTCATTCATTATTTTATTAAAATTAAGATTCCTACCCAAAACCCACATCTAAGTTAAACTCATTAAATTCACATAGTAGGAGTTCGTAGCCTCACCGGTATGACTACACATCGTCGTGGTGGGATAGGTGGCGGTGGTCCAGCCTCCAAAGACCTCCCGCCTCCCGGGCCGTGCCATGGCTCCAAATCTCCTCAGCTGGGTCCTCAACCAATCAAACTCTGCCTCTTGCTCGCTGGGGTCTACCAATCACTCACTCCTCCACTTAACTGGTGCCAACTCAGCCCACAAACTCAACAAACTCACTTCACACCTCAGATAGCTAAAATTGGGCGCTCAAATTCACAAAGTGACAATGACATGCCGTATTTTTCTTTTTATAGGTTTTGACCTATAACCGATACCGGTTATTTCGCGCCCTAGAATACCGGTATCGGTCTTCTAACCGATATCGGTCACACATAACCGATATCGGTTACCAACTTCCTTCCCTAACTCCCACCCTTATCCACCAATCTCCACTTTTTCCCGCATCACCTACCCCTGGCTTTGCTGACTAGCCTTATTTTGACTTCAATCGGCCCGACCCACGGCCGCAACCAACCATTTGGCCCGACCCACGGCCGCAACCAACCATTAGGCCCGACCCAAGGCCGCAACCAACCATTCGGCCCGACCCAAGGCCACAACCAACCATTTGGCCCGACCCAAGGCCACAACCAACCATTTGCCCGACCCACGGCCGCAACCAACCATTTGGCCCGACCCAAGGCCGCAACCAACCATTAGGCCCGACCCAAGGCCGCAACCACCAATCAGGCCCGACCCAAGGCCGCAACCAACCAATCAGGCCCGACCCAAGGCCGCAACCAACCAACTAGGCCCGACCCAAGGCCGCACCCAACCAATCAGGCCAGACCCACGGCCACAACTAATCAATCGGCCCGACCCAAGGCCGCACCCAACCAATCAGGCCCGACCCAAGGCCCTCACCAATCAGTCGCCCGACCCAAGGCCGCACCAATTAAGTACCTCGACCAAGACCCGCAAATTATGATTTTATCCACCCATCATGTAGCTTTTTGTTCAATCGCGCTCACCTGTTCGTGTTTTTAGCATGATTAGGATACTTGAATTGATCAGCCGACCAACTTTGCCTAGACCGAGACCGTGATGTTTATCTCAACCAAACCAACCATTTGGTACTGCCGAACATGCCTAAACATTCCTGTACCTTACCCATTATATCCCCTGGAGCTACTTCCTATGCCTTGGATACCAGGATTATATCACCCTTGTTTGGATAAACTATCGACCTTTTCCTATGAATTGCTTGTTTGCTCTTCAAATCATGTACCCTGGTCGCACTACTACATTTCAACGTGCGTCTGCTTCCTTGAACTTACCCCACCATCTTACCATCATCTCAACACCATTCACCCTTTATCAACCCTATCCCTGATTTCACGTCACCTCAATCTATGATAGATTTGAGGGGGATTACCTATACCCTTAACGGGAGTAACCACTTCTTATTATTGTCAGTGCAGCTTTACAAGACAAGCTACATGACAACAAGGGGCTAATGTAGACACCAAATTTGTGTCTTACGACACCCTGTGCCCCGCATCTCATTTCGCAACCTAACCTCACCACCTAAACCTTGCACAATTATTTATTAATTACCTTATAATTAATAAATCCACATCTCCAAACCTGCCACCTCATTTTGCCACCTCATCATGACCTAGCCCTAACCCTAAACTAACCTAATTAAGACCTATAACTTGGTCTACATCCACACCCATGACTAATTACTCCTCACCCACACCAAAACCAACCTAATAATGACTTGACCAAGCCCACAACTAATCCCTCGGGAGAAAAGGAGGGAAAGTTGGCTATTTTACTAAAAATAGCCCACTTTGACTTAACCGACATCGGTTCCTACTCGACCGCCGCAATACGTAACCGCCATTGGTTCCTATAAATGACCTTCCCCAACCAAAAACAAGGGATCTGGAATTCATTTGAAGGATCCGAAATTCACTTGGCAGAGCAGAGACAAGTGAAGAAAAGAGAAGAGTTTGCAAAGAAGGACATCGAGCCCAAGATCGCAAATCCGAGTAACTAGAGCCAGCGACACTCATCCAAGCATTGGGAGAGAAGATAACTCACTTTTGATTGCCGGATCATCCCACCCGAGCCCTCGCCTTTGTCATCACAAATCCTTGGACTCGTATCTTCATCGTGAACTAGTAAGTAGTGTCTTGTACGTTTTTAAATAACATTTCTTGAACTTCAATCACAATAATTACAAGTTCACTCATAGATCTACTACCCGGTAGAGCCCCCTATCTAACTGTCATTCCTCTACCCTTACATTGCCCCAAGAACAACCCCCACACTCCTCGAGTCTTATCCATCACCCTATTGCCTATCCCTAATCATTTTCCAAATTATAAACACCATAACCGCTTATAGCCAACCTTTATTAAAAGCCCCTAAATCACCGCCCCTACCGATATTGGTTATCGAAGAACCGGGTACATAACCGGTATATACGATGACCGGCATCGGTCACTATGACTCAAACCAAAACCAGCCTTTCCTCTAGTGCTTTTTAACGAGGTAACTAAATTGTAATTTTGCAATAATTTCTTTGTTAGAATTTGTGTTAATTCGTATTAAGAGGGGAACTGACCACCTTCAAAAGGAAGTCCAATATTTCCTGGGCCCAAGGCAGTTCCCTCATTTATTGTCTAACTAAAATCCGGTGGTCTTGTATTCTTACTTGCAGGTAGTCCTTCCTAGACAAAAATGAGTTCTTCGCAATCGATCTGATCTCTCTCTACGGTACGCGCGCACCCTCTCAACATTCAACATGTATTCCTCCTAGCCCTAACCCTTATCTGTTTCTCAAGAGAATGAAAGGATAGAAGCAACTCTATTCTAGGAATGGAAACATTCTGTGCGAAACAAGATCAGTGGTTCACCCAATGTGGGCTACATCCACCAAAGATAGAGATCTCATATATATAATATAACAAGAGTACAAAATAACTCTTCAATACAAGAGTACAATTCATCTCTCCAAGAGTATCTCCTCTTCTCCAGATCTCTAAATGGATCTCCATGAGTGCACTACAACCGTGCCTCCAAACACCACCAGATCTCACATACCAGGAACTATTGCATCTCCCACTATGCAACCAAGCTCTCTTGTGAATATACAAACAAGACCTCTCACATGGGTCTACCAATGTGCAACCATATATGTGCACCAAGAAGTAAGTCTCTCCTCCATCTCACTACATTTTCCACTGTAAACAAGAAGACAACCTCCTCTACAATATTTGGATACTATATGTATCCAAAAGATCTCCAACGAGCTACAATACTAGATTCCTATGGATCAACAATACAATATGATCTCATGGATCTATAATACAAGATCTCACAACAACCTGTGGATCTACAATACAAGATCTCACAACAACCTTTGTGGATCTACAAGATGAAAGACTATGTGCTTTGCATACTATGCAAGCCATTACATTTAGATAAGACAATACAAAGGAAATATAGAAGAAGACATAACCACCTTCTCATCATTCGATGTACCTATTATTTCCTTTTTCCAACTTCTCTCCATTGAAGCTTTGTCTTCATGCAACCTTTTTCTTCTTTTTATTCTTCTTCATCTTCAACCAAGGAGAATTAACATTCTTCCTCTATCCTTATGTTCTAACCCTAGTTTTCTAGCTTATATAAGCTTAGACAAACTTAGGTACCTTAGCTATGCATTTATAACCTTTAGATCAAATTTATAAAAAAATCGATATAATTCCCATGAGTTAAATATAGAATTTCACACACAGTAATTAGTGTCGATTACCTTGACTAGCACCGATTACCCTTATGTTGGATCGCCACCGGTTACCCCGACCGCACCAATTATTGTGTAAACCAGCAAGGTGTAAATCATGCTAACTGTGAAGCAATTCAGCTCCACAATCCTAACAATCAATCTCTAATAGAGAGAGAGAACAAGAGTGAGAGGGAGAGAGATAGAGATCATGAGAGAGAGAGAGAGTCAAAGAGAGTGAAAAGAGAGTGAGAGAGAGTGTGCAAGAGAAAGAAACAATGACAAAGAGAGCGAGAGAGTGTGTGAGAGTGAAAACGAGCAAGAGAGAAAGAGTGAGAGTGAGAACGTGAGAGAGAGACAAACAAAGAGAGTGAGAGGTGGGTTATAAAGCATCTGAGGGTGATTTTGAAGAGAATTAAAGGTATCTAAAGTAATTTAAGAAATTTTAGGAAAGAAAATATCATTCAGGATCCATCTATTCAACATTGGGTATTCGAGTGTAGGGAATGAGAGCTTCAATGGTGAATGTTGTCTTCTATGGAAGATTCCGGAGTTCCCAAATGAGTTTAGAGGAAAACAAATATGCATAAAAATGTGTAATAGACAGTCACTTGGAAAATGGGTGTAATTAGGAGAATCATGAGGTATGTGAAGGATTTGAAACATCTAGAACCTCATTGAAATTCAAGTCATCAAGGGAATGATAATCATGAGCATGATGAGAAAGGATCACCATGAGTGGTGATGGTAGTCATCTCGATCTCACAAACGATGCATATATCTTGATATTGTTTCTAAACACTTAATCAATACTTGGTGATGTGTTCACATCTTGTAATTGAGAGAGTGGCTTTCACAGTGATTCAATGCAGTTAGAGTTCAAGAATATGGATCTCACCCTCAAACATTCCTTCAAATCTCATTCAGGATCAATCCTTCCATATAAAGGAGGAAACATATTTCCATGAGGAGTAATCGAGCGAATATGTGTCTAGATACTAAAAGCATGTTTCCACTCATGTGATATCTTGGTCAGGGAAGTGAATTGTGAAGTTAAAAAGGGTGTCATCATGTTCAAAGGTGAAATGGGAAGCTCATAGAGTAATTTAAGGATCATCATATCTTGACTCTCGCTTATCATGTTCAAACCTCTTCAAGGAACAAGCCAAGATGAGATAGTCAAGCTACCAAGGCATTCATGACCATCATGTGTGAAGGATCAAGGCATCATCTATCTCCATGAGAGGCATATGAGCAAAGAGGTGTATGAGTATCCTGAAGTTGATTCCATCCGAGGAGAATTCTGGAGCCAGGAGGGGTAAGAGGATGATCTTCATATAGAGCACCATATATGTAAGAATGAGAAATCATCCGAGTTTCACTTGATTTCACTTACTTGGTGGTGTTCTTAAACACTCATTTGAACCTTGTAGTGTGATCACACTTTAAAGGAGGAAGGACATTTCAACCACATCATTTCAGTCTAACAGGTGGCCACATGAAAAAAATATCATTCAATGATAAATATTTTCATTTACATGGTGAATTCCTATTTCAAAGAAAGTGATAGATAATCAAATAATGGTTTGAGCATCATGGATTTGAATTGTTGTCACTAGGGTTAATTATGGAGGCTTGAAAATTAAGAGAGTGATCTTTGCTCTTGCCTTGTAATTAGAAGAGAGCATCATGTTCCCATCACAATGTAGATCTCATAACAATGTTTCTAAACACTTAAGTATTCACTTGAGGTTTTAGAAACATGCTTTCAAATCATGGTAACTCATTTTTTACCACTTTTTCATGTTAGAAGTTTCGTCACTCAAAAACACAACCAAGGGTGTTAGGAAGGTGTTTTCAACTCACAAAATTTGGCCCCGTCCTCATGAGATCCTCACCCATGGTAAACAATAGTCTATTTATGAAAGTACCCATTTCGAGAGGTACTTATTCAAAATTACAAATATTCACCTATCACCATGTGGTGACTATCTCTCTAGATCTTGCAAATTTAGGTCCATTTTTGTCTGGAACCTAAAGGGGCAGCTGTATTATTTTAAAATTATTCATGAATCCTTCAAGTCTAAGATAAAAATAGATGTTACCAACATGTATAGGATTCACATATCTTTCCATTGCCTATTTATTTTCCTCCTAACTCCTTACGAAGCTCCCAAAATCATCCAAGGAGAAGTCAGATTTCACCATTAGAGTGTTTGTTCCCTACACCTAGAAAACCGTTGTTGAGCAGATTGTCCTTGAATGAGAAAACATTTCCTAAATCTTCCTAAATTACCTCCAACACTTCTAAAAGTCCCCAAAACCTAAACAATGACTATATTCTTTCCCAAAATAGATGTCAATTGTATAATTTAAACCCTAAAAGCTTTAGGTTGAATGCAAATCTGAAAATACCTATGTCTCGATCGGGATAGAATATGAAAACCATCTTCTAAACCGTGATAGATGGAGCTGTGAGACTAGTTCCATAAGGTGCAGAGTGACCCTAATTTCTTATATTTACTAAAATAAATTTAAAGTATAAGAAATAATAAAGTATAAAGACTAATAAATGAAAAACTTAGTAAATATATCCCTCTCATATCCACATATACCACATAGCAAATAGAAACACATGCTCACATTTTAGGATTGGTAATTACTAATACTAATAATTCATAACTTGATCGCACTTTCCCGTAATGCACCGGTGTTTCACTTAAAACTGAAAATGTGTCTCGCTTTTTGGTCCCCCATTTCCATGCACTTACCCTTTTGTAAAGTTGAAATAATTACCACATTTTTGTAAATTTGGGTATTTGATAACCCCGATCTTTCAATGGAATTTGATAAACTTTTGATCATGTTGGTAATAAGAATCATATGTTTTCTTTTGGTTGTAATGAAAAGGGAAAAAATAATATAGATTTTTCTTGTGAAAAATAGATGGACGAAAATCCTCCAATACCCGAGAGTTACGGCAATCCCTTTTTCTCACAAGAGGAGTGTCTTCAATTTGTGCACTCATGTGCATAAGCTCTTATATTATCTATCATTCCTCTCGCTTGATGTACCTTGTTGTGTGTGATCCATAAAATTCCCAACTTAAACAATTAACAAACCACTATGCTCGTGAATATGAATGAAACATAAAGAGTTCTTTATCAACCAGTTAATGTGTTATTGCAACAACCATTAAAACTACAAATTGAAAGGAAATGAAGCAAGAATGAGACAAGGATTTATCCTAGAGAAACCTGATGTGGGAAAAACTCCAGTGGGTGATCCAACTAGCTCCCCTTCACTATGTAATCTCAATTGATACAATTCACTACCAATTGGCCTTCAAGGAAGATATACAACTCCTAATTGCATCTACTTGCTCACAATCTCTCAACATAAGAACTCTCCAACATGAACAATAAGAAAAGAATACAACTCCTCAAACTCGCTCAAAATTTTCTTTCACCCAAACTCACTTGCCTAAACACTTCACAATGCTTGTATTTATAGTTTTCCATCCCAGGGATGTGTGGAAAGGAGAAATGAATCGCTTCAAGCCCAAACATTTGCAATTGTTGAGTTCCCCTTGTTTCTCGACCGTTAGTTATAGGACCGCCACTTTAAGCAAACCGATGGTTGCGTAACCGCCACTTTTTCTAGAAAGGAGATTGCGCAACTGTCATTTTTTGTAGACCAGCAGTTGTGTAACCACCACTCTGCACTGAGGGGTGGTTTTATCACCATACAAAGTCCATTACCTTCCGAAGGTCATAAATTTTGCATACGAACTAGAAATCGGGTGCCATTTTTGACCTTGCATGATTTTTGGAGAGGAACCCAAATATGCAATCAGATTTGGATTTTTATGACATCTCAATCCCGAAAAAAAAACATATATGGCCCAAAGTGTCATTCGGAGGTGTCCGGATCACCCCCAACCTAACTAGACCATCTTGTGAAAAATGAAATGAGTCGAGAACCTATAGAGAAAGTACAATATATAGAGATTACATAGAATTGGGATTTTCTTGATCCATTTTTGGATCATACCTCCCCAATTTGAGGCTTTTAAGTCCCTAAAAGCTTCAAGGATTGATGGGGTGAGGATATTTCTTCCCCACATCCTCTCTGGAATACCACTCCTGCACATGGAAGTATATCTGTTGAATTGTCCCAATGGACATATCATCTTTGTGGACTTATAATTTGATGCACTACTTTTAGTAGGAACTTGAAATGGTCATAAATTGTGCTTCACGTGTTTGTTTGAGTCTATTTTTTTAAAACCACCTGTTTCAACGAGATGAATGCACCGATAAGCTAGCCTTTCCCGATTGGAGCATGTTTTGACACATATTCGGGCCTAAAATCTGCCATCTAAATGTAGATCAAGGATTTCGCGCTTGTTACCTGTCCAAGTTAATGCACCAAACTAAACACAAAAACCCTGAAAAACTCCAATGAAATCGATACCTGACGGACAAGATCCGAAGATGTAGACGGATAAGGAGGTCGATGTAGATAAGACGGGCGCACACGAGCAATTCACACAATAGATCCGAGTAACCTGTAAGACACCAATGCTTGACAGAAAAAAATGGCGTTAAAAGATATTTAGGTGGACTGCCCGAGAAGCGGGTCCGGGAAGCGATAAGCTTCCTCGGCGGATGTCAGTCCACGTTTTCAATTAAGTAGAGAAGCATACATGATAGAAGATGTACATATAAGACTAGATTTTCTGATTATAGTAATGAAACCGAATTTAAACAACAAACAGAAAGCTACAGAAAACAGGAAACTATGAAATAAAGCTGGATTTGTGTTACCTGTGTCCTTTTACCTGCCTCGCAGATGATCGCGCGATTATGTAAAATCGGCGCTCGATTATGAAGAATCGGCGCGCGATCGTATGAAGATCGGCGTCGCCGATCGAAAGATCGATCAAAGTAGATCAGTTGATCAGGGACAGTGCAAGAAGATTCAGAAATTGGAAAGTGATGGACAGATAGTCGACGTCTGTTGGATGTGCGAAAGTCGGTAAGATACTGGAACAGAGTCACCAGAGGATCGATGGATACGTGCGATGTTGATATGATAGGAGCAGAGTAACGGTGCTCCTCTCAGGGATTGATTCGGACAGGATCCGATCTCATTTGATACACTTGATGCTAAAAGATCTCTCTTTCTTACAACCTGTGTCTCTTTCGCGATCTGTCTCTTTGTCTCTCCCTGTTCGTGCGCGTCCTTTTTCGTCGTGTGTCCTTAGAACTGAGTTCTGGACTTGTATTTATAATCGGCGCCGCTCCTAAAAAATCGCGCCGACCGTATAGGTCGGCGCCGATCGCGGGACAGACTCCCGAGATGGCAAAAATGATTGATTTCTAGAAAGATGAGAATTACCCCAAATACGGGAAATATCCCGCTTGGGGAAGAGGAAAAATAGGGGTGATACATAGATAGAATAAATTTGGGGTAGATAAGTGATTAGGATACATGGGAAGAGGTGTAATTAAATATTTAATATTTAATTACTCACGGGTAAGATACAATGGGGTGAATTAAACTTAGGATAGGTGTTTAAATCACAAATCGGATAATATCCCAAGGGGATAGTGGTGACGTAACGCGTGCCCCAAAGTTACCTAAGGTAAACGAATGTGAGGGACACTAAATTGAGTAACCAATTTTAAGTGTCTACATTTTGCCCCTTTTTGTCAAGTAACTTGCGATAAGCAAGGTTATGAGACAAAAACAAAGAGATGGAAGAAGGGAAGAATGAGTGATGATGTGATCCCCCTCAAACTAGGGATGGGATGGGTGATAGAACAGACGATCCCAAGTTTGAAAGAGGTAGATGAAAACGCAGGATGCCCCAGTCGGATGTCTGGAGTAGATCTGATCATTGATGACGCACAAAAATAAATAAAAAGGCAGCAACCTAAGGAACTCACATTGGTAGGGCAAACTAGACGGTCTCCTCATGAGACGACGTTAGTACCTACAG
The DNA here is from genome assembly GCA_018340775.1 of Taxus wallichiana var. yunnanensis. NCBI lineage: Eukaryota > Viridiplantae > Streptophyta > Pinopsida > Cupressales > Taxaceae > Taxus > Taxus wallichiana. The sequence continues at coordinate 644,397,604 of CM031236.1, forward strand.
ACCCATGAGTGTAAGGAGAACTGCAAAATAGTCAGCATCTAAAGAGAGACACATTGGTAGGGACAACTAGACGGTCTGCAAAGCAGACGACGTTAGTGCCTACAGACCCGTTTAACTCCAAGCTGCCAAAAAGTACGAGTGTCCCACGCAAAGGGAACAAAACCCGAAATAGACGGTGATATCGAAAAGATGCGCCGAAAGGCAATATTCAGCACAAAATAATGATCAGATGGATAAATAAGCCAAGCATCAACACTATGGCAAACAGACATGGAAAATCGACGGCGATCACAGTAATCGGCGACGACCAAGATAAACGGCGTCGATCAAAAAATCGGCGCCGACCAAACGTAGCGCATATAAATATGCGAACGGAAAACGTAAACGATTTATTTTCATCGTGACGATTGATTCAGAGAGAGTCAGAATTTAGATTTGAGCATCATGGAAGCCTCTGGGAGCGGTCAGAAGCGCAGGAGGACACGACCTGGGGTAAGTGGTTCTTCTTGAACCCGTTGAACTTAGTTTATTTTTTTTTGTTTGATTTTTTTTTTTGTGGGGGCAATGGTCCAATTTATGCCCGGACAGTCAGTAATCGGCGTCGATTGGTATAATCGGCGTCGATTGTTGTTTGAGCGGCGTCGATTGGTATTAATCGGCGTCGACTAGAAATAAACGACGCCGATTTTATTAAATCGACGCCGATTAGAATAGATAAGATTTTTGTTGTTGTTTTGGATGTTGTGATTTGGGACTAATATTGCTCTTGCTGTCGTGGGTGCAGGCACGAGAGGCTCTACACATGAGGGATGCTATTCCCGAGTTACTGGAGACTATTCTCCCAGATGTGACCGATGCAGATTGGCGGCATCTAGAGTTAGCCGGGCTCGGGGGCTTTAGATACTACAGACGAGTGCCGCGAGATGTAGAGCTGATGCGGGCACTAGTGCGACGGTGGGACAGCCATACGTGCACTTTTTGGTTCAGGACGGGTGAGATGACCATCACCCATGAGGACATATATAGGATTCTGAGACTGCCGATCACTGGGGACCCGATCGAGATTACACCACGAGAGCAGCAGCAGAGGGCCCTAGTTCGATTATATAGAGACAGGGCAGATGATTCAGAGATAGTGTCTGGGGCAGTGCGGATAGCCTCACAGTATAGACAGGATAGCCCCCGGAGCAGACGGATAGTGCTGATTCAGATGGCCATATCCTATTTTGCTCTGCCAGATTCAGGAGGTGGGAGATTCCCACTGTTGTTATTAGACTGCGTTTGCGACATTCTGCAGTTCAGGCAGGTGTTTGCTTTGCTGATGCCCTGATAGCTCAGATATATCATGAGTTATGGATGTACACCACAGGCCGGAGGACAGGTATCGATGTCAGTTTTGTGCTCCATTGCTGGGCCTATGAGCATATAGCGGTGATCAGGCCATCCGGGCTTCCTTGGATGCCAGCAGCAGTGGGAGGTATTGATTATGGATTCCGGCGATGGCGGGCTGATATGGCCGTTGGGGATACAGGGAGATCGGCTGATTGGTACAGCGAGCGTTTCAGGACGCTGACACCGGATCAGGTCATCTGGAGGCCATATCGGGCATTTCCGACATGGGCTGGTCAGGATGCCCACTTGGTGGCACTGAGACGGAGCAGGGTGGTTAGGGGCCGCAGGCCTGATATGTGGGAGCGAGTCCCGTTTATGCGGGTATTGAGACAGTTCGCCTAGTACAGACAGTGCCGACCACCTACACGCCTTATAGGCGGGATAGCAGGGAGACCGATCTACCGATTTTGATCCCGGCAGATCCATTGAGAGAGGCCCCACCTCTATGGAGCGATGATGATGACGCAGGGGTAGATGAGGGTTATGCAGCATGGTATGATACAGAGCTACCACGACATCTCCCGGCATCTATAGATGCCGACGAGGATGACATAGCTGCGATGCTGGATAGACTGGAGGGAGAGCATGCCACCCTGACACAGACACATCAGGTAGCTCTTGAGGAGATCAGGGCTTTGACAGAGGAGAGGGATGCCCTAATTTTGGAGAGAGACACCGCTCGCCAGGAGCGAGATATAGCGATCCAGCAGAGGGATCGCTACCTTCGACATAGGGAGGCCCTCAGGGCCAAGTATGGGGAGACAGGTGCCATGTCGGAGTCTGGTACGCAGGGTACGACCCTAGGAGGAGCACCACCAGCAGCGCCAGCAGCCCCAGCAGCACCAGCAGCACCATTACGAGCACCGGTACCGTGAGCTTGAGCACATATCAGTCTCTCCTTGCTGAGGTGAGATACTATGAGGATGCCTTAGCGCAGCATGCCCCAGATGTGCCTCGGTACGGGCGAGGAGGAGAGCAGCGACGGCTACAGCGAGCGGGGCCTCAGGCGGAGGGAGCACCGGGAGAGATCGAGGTGGACAGAGACCTCCAGCAGCAGGTGCATCTAGCTCGATAGGAGGCGGCCAGGAGAGACAGCCTGGTCCAGAGGAGGGTGGAGGAGATAGTGTCCTCCATGCATCAGACTTTACCATATAGGGATTGATGTATTTTGTATCTGTATAGTGATGTAGCCTCGATTGGAAGGCATTGTATAGATGGCTTGATTGAAAGCCACCCATTTTTTTGTTGTACAGACACACATGTATATATAGATTCATCATTTCATTTGTCATATAATTGTTCTCATGCGTTTGATTTTGATATACATGGATAGATGTAGCATAATTGTGATGGATCTAAATATAGACTGATAGATGATGAATAGATGTGATTGGATAGATATAGACTGATAGAGGATAGAAATAGATGTGATTTGATGGATATAGATATGTGGATATAATTTTGATGAAAATAGAGATAGATAGATGCAATGTAACTTGGATGTACAAGTTTTTCGATACTTTGATGGATAGATAGATAGATGTGATTGATGTATGGATTTTATTTTGATGGAAAATGGATATAGATAGATGTAGTGTAACTTGGATGTACATATTTTTGATATTTTGATGGATAGATAGATAGATGTGATTGATGTACTCGGCATGTTTGAGATGTTAATTTAATTTTGATGAAAATAGATAGCCAGATCCACATGTGTTGATAATAGATGCTTTGATAGATAAGATGAAATTAGATAGAAGATAAATTTTGATTGAATTAACATGTGAAATGTCAATTTGACTAGATGAAAAACAAAGAATAATGGGGAATACTCTTTGCGAGAGCCAAGGAGGTAATGAAAACGACCTTGACTAGGAATAAAGAAAATATACCCGGATAAGAAAGAAAATGATAAGTTGGACTCCCAACCGACCATAGATAGAATCTGGATAGGAAATCACAATATCATGCATGTAAGGCCCTATATGAGGTTAAAATGAACCTGACACTAACTAGCCGCAAAACAGATCTAGGAGGGAAACGAAAGGAACAGTAAGTACGTACCTTGTCGGAATTTACAAGGGACAGAATACATGTCCATAGTGGGAAAATAGGATTCTCCATATGATCTACAAAAGGTCTTAAATCTCAGCTTCATGATTTTGGCAGAAAAGCAAACTGATCAATGCGGGAAGTTTGCTTGATATGAAAAGACTGATTGATACGGGAAGTCTTTCAGTGATGCTAAAAAGTGTATAAACTGATCGAAAGGCCGATTAATTGCAAGAAGCCTTGAATATATCTTTGAGAAACAGCCGTCCTTCAAGGGAGCGGTCTGTATTTTGATTTTTAATGATAGCCATCCTTCGAGGGTATGGTCTATATTTTTTCTTTTTGATTCATTTGATAATGTAGGGATAGCTGTCCTTCGAGGGATCAGTCTATCTTTTTGATAAACATCTCTTTTTTTTTTTTTTTTTTTTTTTTTTTTGAAAATATTTTTGGAAGAAGCTGAGTTTAGACCTAGATAGATCAGATGGAGGGGAAGAGAACATAGAAGAACATGCACTCATGCCCCGAGTAGATCCGATTAAGATAAGCACTTGGGACAGATGAAGTGGTGATTAAGGTATTCCTACCATGAGGAGGAACATATCCAAAAGAAACATGCAATGAGTAGAGCCGCGATACTCATATTTTAAGGTAAAAGAGGCAATAGGCGGAGAACCACATAGTTTCGAATCACCATGAAAGTATATGACTGGTTGTTTAGATGGATGAAAGATCTGTGTTGCGACTAGACTTGTGTAAGATAGATTTTAACAATAGAAGGGCCGTAGATGCAAGGCATTAAGAGGTTCCGCTTCAGGTATACCATCCATGGAAGATAAACGATAAGCCCCAGACCCATATTTATGAGTGATAATGTAGGGGCCCATCCAGTTGGGAGCAAACTTACCACGTTGACTTCTTTCGAGTGTAGTGACATTTTGATTTTCTTTAAGAACAAGATCACCAATTTTGAAGTCACGGTGCTGCAAGTGCTTGTTATAAGCACGTTTGACACGCTCGAGATAGACTTGATGATGTTCAAGAGCGTTGAGACGCCGCTCATCTAATAATTCAAGTTGTGCTAGACGATTTTGACGATAGTCCTCATCGGAGACAAATTCTCTGAGAGAAACACGGAGAGATGGGATTTGGACTTCCAAAGGAAGAACAACCTCAGACCCATAGATGAGAGAGAAGGGAGTAGCACCAGTAGGAGTACGAATGCTAGTCCGATAAGCCCAGAGAGCAAAAGGGATATGTAAATGCCAATCCCTACCAGCTCGACTAGTTACCTTTGCGAGGATATTACGCAAAGTTTTATTGGAAGCTTTGGCCTGACCATTAGCTTGAGGATAGTATGGAGAAAAAACCGAGTTTGATATTGAAATCGTCAGCAGAGATTCTCGCAAAATCAACGTTCTTGAAAGACTTACCATTATCTGTGATGAGCTTGTGTGGAACGCCAAAGCGACAAATGATGTGTTGATAGACGAAATCAACTATGGGTTTAGCCTTTGTTGAAGAAAGAGGGATAGCCTCCACCCACTTAGTAAAGTACTCGGTGGCAGTAATGATAGAATGATGACGTTGTGAAGAACGGGGATTGATGAGACCAATAAGATCAAGACCCCATTGCGAAAAAGGCCACAAATCCGCCGTAGGTTGCAAAGCTTGACTAGGGATGTGTGTAAGATTGGAATGTTGTTGACACTTGACGCATTTCTTAGTGTATTCACAACAATCTTGATTAAGAGAAGGCCAATAATATCCCAAACGTAAGATGCGTTTAGCCACAGCCAAGCCACTAAAATGTCCACCACAGATACCGTCATGGACCTCCTGGATGGCTTTAGATGATTCATGGGTTTTGAGGCACCGAAGCAAAATACCATCAAAGCCACGTTTGTAAAGAATCCCGCCTAGAATAGTATAGCGATTAGCGCGTTGGATAAAAGATCTTCTACCATTGGAAGTCAGATCTGGAGGAAGCACCGAATGAGATAGATAATCAACAATCTGTTGATACCACTCATCCTGAGTATGGGTTGTGACAAAGATGGATTGAATTTAGTTGCCTAAGATGAGATGGTTGATCTAATCGCTTGCACACCACATAAAGTCGCGAGTCTTCGGTGAAAGGTGAGATAAGTGAGGCTAGAACCACATAGTTTGAAGGAAGCCATCAGATCTCGCAAATCGATTTTCAAGTAAGAGGAATAGCTTAGATAGTGAATTTATCGAAAGATTGGAGTTGAGCAAGAACGATATCATGATATTTTTGAAGGATATCATTCTTGCATTGATAGACACCCGTGACTTGATTAACGATGAGTTCAGAATCACCAAAGATGTCAATATGACGAGCACCGAGATTAATGGCATTTTGGAGACCTAAGACAAGAGCTTCATATTCAGCCATATTATTGGTACACTCAAAGTTCAATTTGTGTGCGACTGGGATAGGCATACCCCAAGGAGGAATCATCACGAAACCCGCACCTCCCCCGCTGGCATTTGGATCCATCAAAGAAGAGCTTTACTTTAAATGGAGATAGACCAAAATCAATTTGTTGGATATATTCATCGGGGAATTGAGCAAGGGGGTCTTGAGTGTCCGGAAGAGGAGCATCAGCTAATTGATCTGCAATAACCTGACCCTTGATAGACTTTTGCGGGATAAACTCGAGGTCAAATTCTGTCATAAGCATGAGCCAACGAGTGATACGATCATTGTGATAAGGCTTTGCATGAATTGTCTTGAGTGGATTGACACTTGTGACAATATAAGTTTTGTGATTAAGGAGGTAATGACGAAGCTTAGAAGTTGCGAAGAAGAGAGCACAACATAGCTTTTCAGCTTCGGAGTAACGTGTTTCATACTCATGGAGGGTGCGACTGATGTAATAGACAGCTTGTTCTTTACCGCAAGTGTCCCGATGCGAAATCATGGCTCCCAGAGCATGGTCAGTCACAGAGATATAAAGATAGAAAGGCTCCCCCTCGCGTGGAGGTGTAAGCACAGGTGGAGAAAGAAGATAAGCTTTGAGATCATCAAAGGCCTTTTGGCAATGTTCATCCCATTCAAAATGAACATTCTTACGGAGGAGATGGTGAAAAGGCTGACAACGGTCCGACAATTGTGAGATAAAACGACGCACCGATCAAGACGCCCTGAGACTCATGGAGTTGCTTTAAGTTAGAAGGGGGAGGCATCTCAAGGATAGCTTTTATTTTTGCGGGTCCACTTCAATACCCCGATGGAAATGATAAAACCTAAAAGTTTACCAAAGGAGAACGCCAAACACGCACTTAGATGGATTTAGACGAAGACAAAGGCGGATAAGCCTCTCAAAGAGAGGTGCAAGGATGAAAAGATGATCCTGACGACGTTTGGATTTACCGAGGAGATCGTCAACGTAATCTTCCACAGTTTTGTGTAAGAGATCATGGAAGATGTAGGTCATTGCTCGCTGATAGGTTGCTCCTGCGTTCTTAAGACCGAAAGGCATGACGCGATAACAAAAGGTCCCCCAAGGAGTTATGAAAGAAGTCTTATGTTGGTCTTCTGGTGCGATGAGAATTTGATTATATCCAGAGAAACCATCCATAAGAGAAAGCATCTCATGACCCGCAGTTAAATCCACGAGTTGGTCGATATTAGGTAGAGGAAAATCATCTTTTGGACAAGCAAGATTAAGATCCCGGAAGTCGGTACAAATTCGAATTTTCCCAGTAGCTTTAGTTACTGGTACTACATTGGAAACCCATTGTGGATAATTGATGGGTTGGATGAAGTTAGCCGAGAGCAAGCACGCATCGTGAATATCTCTTCTTTAACAAGAAGGGCTACTCTAGGGTGCATTTTACGTAATTTTTGTTTAACTGGCTTGATGTTGGGAAGAGTAACGATATTGTGGACCACAATATCGGGATCGAGTCCTGGCATATCCTCATATGACCAAGCAAAGGCTTGACGATGGTTGGAAAGAAAAGTGGTAAAATCTCCTAACTCCTGTGGATTAAGGGATTGGCCGACCTTAATGATGCGAGGGTCTTCAGAAGTCCCTATATTAAGGTCTACAAAGGGCTTCGTTGAGAAGCGTAGACGTGTCGAAGGAATAGTCTTGGGAAGATATGAATCCTCCGCCCCCGATAGGTGAGGACAATCATCATCCCCACAAGGATGGATAGTGTTGAGTAGGAGAGTCATCTCCAACTATTTCAGGAAGATTAACGGTATGGAAGCGGACCGGTTGTTAGTCCTATAGGCTAGCGGCCCTAAGGAAATGGTATTGATAAAAAAAAAAAAAGTTAGGTGGGATGGAAATGTCATCATCCACATCGAGTGATGCTTCTGACTTAGCGGGAGAAGATGGTTCCTCAATAGGAAGAGGCTCATCGAGAATAGTGACGGTGGCTTTTGAAAGAGGTTTAAATCCTAAACCAAATTTTTGATGTGGCATGAGAGTAGGAATGGATGTGAGGTCATGCACACCTTGCTCATATTTTCCTAGACCAAAACCCTTCCACGCGCATCGATATAGATAAGTTTTTGCAAATGTGGGATTCTGAGATAATCGAACCCTCATAGGTAAGGTTTGGTCCTAGGAGGAGAATCAAGGCGATAATGAGGTGTATCGAGACCACCGTAGATGAAATTAGTCTGTTGATGGGGCAGACCAATGGTGACAATGCGACTGAGACCTGGTTGATATTCAGGTTGTTTTTCCGGTCTACCATACTCACTAGGATTGAGATGGGCGTCGAAAGAAAATAGAGGAAGCTCTCCCAAAGTGATAAACGCTGCAATGTCTCTTCTAGATTTTGTAAATCCGGTAGTTTGGTCAGCAAGTATGGAAGAAGATGAGGCCCCGTCGGAGAAGAAGTATTTTCCTTTAGAGGGGCAGACCTTGTGGTCATGTCGCATTGTGCGGAAGGAAAAGGATCTCCTGGATGAGTATATATTTTGCCCTCATATTGATATTTTAAGCATCGATGGAGGGTGGATGGGACACAATGCATTGCGCGAATCCAGAGCATCCGAGGATCATATTATGTTGGTCTTCAGTGCGATGAGAATTTGATTATATCCAGAGAAACCATCCATAAGAGAAAGCATCTCATGACCCGTAGTTAAATCCACGAGTTGGTCGATATTAGGTAGAGGAAAATCATCTTTTAGACAAACAAGATTAAGATCCCTAAGTCGGTACAAATTCAAATTTTCCCAAAGAGCTTTGAGTTCTCGGTACTACATTGGAAACCCATTGTGGATAATCGATGGGTTGGATGAAGTTAGCCGAGAGCAAGCACTGTAACTCTTCTTTAACAAGAAGGGCTACTCTAGGGTGCATTTTACGTAATTTTTGTTTAACTGGCTTGATGTTGGGAAGAGTAACGATATTGTGGACCACAATATCGGGATCGAGTCCGGCATATCCTCATATGACCAAGCAAAGGCTTGACGATGGTTGGAAAGAAAAGTGGTAAAATCTCCTAACTCCTGTGGATTAAGGGATTGGCCGACCTTAATGATGCGAGGGTCTTCAGAAGTCCCTATATTAAGGTCGACAGTGGCTTCGTTGAGAAGCGTAGACGTGTCAGAAGGAATAGTCTTGGGAAGATATGAATCCTCTGCCCCCAGATAGGTGAGGACAGAATCATCATCCGCACAGTGGATAGTGTTGATAGTAGGAGAGTCATCTCCAACTATTTCAGGGAAGATTAACGGTATGGAAGCGGACCGGTTGTTAGTCTTATAGGCTAGCGGCCCTAAGGAAATGGTATTGATCAAAAAAAAAAGTTAGGTGGGATGGAAATGTCATCGTCCACATCGAGTGATGCTTCTGACTTAGCGGGAGAAGATGGTTCCTCAATAGGAAGAGGCTCATCGAGAATAGTGACGGTGGCTTTTGAAAGAGGTTTAAATCCTAAACCAAATTTTTGATGTGGCATGAGAGTAGGAATGGATGTGAGGTCATGCACACCTTGCTCATATTTTCCTAGACCAAAACCCTTCCACGCGCATCGATATAGATAAGTTTTTGCAAACGTGGGATTTTGTAGATAATCGAACCCTGTTAAGTAAGGTTTGGTCCTAGGAGGAGAATCTGGGCGATAATGAGGTGTATCAAGACCACCGTAGATGAAATTAGTCTGTTGATTGGGCAGACCAATGGTGACGATGCGACCGAGACCTGGTTGATATTCAGGTTGTTTGTCCGGTCTACCATACTCACTAGGATTGAGATGGGCGTCGAAAGAAAAGAGAGGAAGCTCTCCCAGTGAGAAACGCTGCAATGTCTCTTCTAGATTTTGTAAATCCGGTAGTTTGGTTGCAGGTATGGAAGAAGATGAGGCCCCATCAGGAGAAAGTATTTTCCTTTAGAGGGGCAGACCTTGTGGTCATGTCGCATTGTGCGGAAGGAAAAGGATCTCCTGGATGAGTATATATTTTGCCCTCATATTGATATTTTAAGCATCGATGGAGGGTGGATGGGACACAATGCATTGCGCGAATCCAGGAGCGTCCGAGGATCATATTATAGTGGAATTTTCCTTCGACAATGTAGAAGAGTTCGTGAAGCAGCTTCTTACCTACTCGAATGGGTAAGACCACAGTTCCTAAAGTAACTGCTAACTGATCGTTAAATGATCGAAGGGCGAAAGGCGGGGGTGACACTACGTTCTTTGGTAACTTAAGTTGCTCAAATGTGTGCGAGGAGATGACGTTGAGTGCAGCTCCACTGTCGATCATAACGCGTTTTAATGTGGTGTTGTCGATTTGGACTGTGATAAAGAGGGGAGCCTCCAAATCCTCTGAAGAAAGAGGAGGAATTTCCGAATCTTCAAAAGAAATGGCGGTTGATGGTCTATTCAATCCAACAACCAACTCGAAGGGCTGGGGCTCATCTGAATTTACTGCGATGCGATGCAGATTATCAATCAGAGCCTGGCGATGTTGTGGAGAGGATTGGATGAGGTCAAAAAGAGACATTTTGACCGGAGCCTGAGTGAGTTGTTTCATAACACTCTCCTCAACTGACACGGGAATTTGAGCCCGAGGGGCAGCACGAATAGAGACCTTAGGTCGTGGGGCTAATGAGGAAGGAGGAACTCCTTCGGGGCTGCAGAAATGACAACCCGTGGTCGAGATGCTGTAGATGAAGATGGATTATCATAGTGTTGGGTTCTAGTGGCGATATGGATTGTGTCAATTTGAGAAGGTGGAAGATCAATTGGAGTGGAATCACTAGAGGTCTGAGTGGATCGTTGGGGCTCAGATGGGGCTAAGATGACAGGAGATACTTGTTCCTCCTCCTCCAGCAAAAGGTCACTTTCTTCCAAAAGGTTGTTGACAACAGCTTGAAGAGCTTTACATCCCTCAGTATCATGACCCGGGGTACGGTGGTAAGCACAAATTAGATCAGAGTTAAACCAGGTAGGTTTAACTCCTTTAGGGTTATAGGGTTTAATCGGAGGAAGGGATATGGATGAAGATTGGATAAGTTGGCGAAGGATTTCGGTGTAGAACCCGGTAGATGAAGATGAGGATAGAGGTGATGAAGGTGCCTCTTTTGCCTTAACAGACTGCCGAGGCAAAAGAACCTGCATGTTAGGTTTGACAGTCTTTTTAGGGATCATCTTATTCTTTTGGACACTTGGAGGTGCAGGCTTGGGCATTTGAGATGGAAGTAAGTGAGACATGATTGATTTTGGTGGAGGAGGAGCCCCTAAAATAGATTTTGAAGATGACGGAGATGTGACAAGTGTTGTGGTCTTCAAAGATAAAGGAGGTTGTTTGGTTGAATTTACTGATGATTTAGATAATGTCGATTTAGATGAGGAAGAAGCTCCCAAAGTAGGTGTAATCGGAGGGACATAGGGCGCCCTGGCTTTTGGTAATGAAGATGATGATCCTGATAGAAGAGGTGGCGTCTTGTTAGTAGGTAAATCCGCTTTTCGGGGTGTTGGTGAAGAATGTGTTGTAGAAGAAGATGATGGTTTTGATAAGTGTGTAGAAGAAGACGCCTTCTCAGCGGATAAATCCAATCTTTTATGGGGCGTAGAGAGAGATTTTTGTGGGAAAGCACCAAGGGTCTTGATGGTTCGAAATATGGGCTTTCCTTTTTCAGGGATGGTGACAACTTCAACGGCATAAGGTGATTGTAACCTTTTCGGAGGAAGCAAGTGGGGAGGTACTGATGGCGCAATGTTAGATTTTGGTTGTCTCGGTTTAAGTTCAGGAACCGAGCGTATAGGTGTTGGTGCTACTTCTTTTGATTTTCCTTTAATGGGCGAAGCAGCACTAGTGGTGGAAGAAGTGAGTGATGAAGAAGTAGTTCTTTGCGAAGGGACTACTTCTGGTGCAGTAATTATGGGTGGAACTACTGTTGGAAAAGAGACAGGAAGAGTCAAAATCGAAGATGCTTCCGTCGGAGTTGGCACAATTATAGGTACGTTCACCAGGGGCATAGTTGCAGCGAGAATGGGAGCAACAGAAGTAGATGTATCTGTAGTGGAAACTCGAAGGGATGTAATTGCCTCGAGCATTGAAAGAATGTTCGATGATGAGACAGATGAGGATGACACTGTCTCGGGTATGGATGGAAGGTTAGACAAAGGAGTGGAGAGAGATGAACCCGTATCTCAGCAATGTAGGAATATTCAAAGACGGGCTATCTGAAGATGGTGGAATTTCAGTGATTGGCGAAGTGGAAGGAGGTTCTGATTCGGTTGATGTGTTCGCAGATGGCTTGGTTTCAGAAGAAGATTCTTCAGTAGAGATGAAGTTGATAGTATGAGTGTTTGGTTTTTGAGACTCTGAAGCATTATGGTTCGGGGAATGATTAGGAAAAGGTTGTTTAAAAACATCCATTGCCTGATTTGGGGGAGCATTTGGGTTATCCAGAATGAGCTCGCCTTTATCAATGAATTTCTGGACAAGATTTTTGAAAGTCTGACATCGTTCGATGTCATGACCTTTGGTTCTATGATAATGACAGAAATCATTTTCTCTATACCAGAATGGACGTTCTTGGCTTTCATCGATATTCCTAATAGGGGGAAGTTCGATCATGCGAACTTCCAACATTTTCTCTAAGATAGAGGCATATGATTCCCCCAATGGAGCGAAGGATCGAGATGATGAAGTCCCTTTTCGAGAAGATGAGGAGTCTCTTCGTGGTGTTTGATTAGAAGTAGTATCGGCTCGTGATGTTTTTAATACGATGGCATTGGTGGATCCCTGATTCTTGTCTTTAGAAGGGGAAGAATTTGGTTTGGTAAACCGAGAAAAATCGGGTTTAGATTTAGAGCGAAGTTTTAGCTTCCCTTGTTCAATGGCGCGAGATTCAAGTTTGCGTGCCATTGTAAAGGCTTCTTCAAAGGTATGAAAAGTTTGGATCCTTAAAGTGGAAGAAATGTGATTAGCACAAGATCGAGTAAACAACTCGATTTGTTGGGATTGAGGAAGGGAGAAAGACAATTGGTTGATTATCCCTCTCCAACGAGCGACAAAGTCTCATAATAGACTCATCATCGAATTGACGAATGTTATAAAGATCATGTCGAGATCTTATGCGCGATATTTATTGAAAAGTTTTCAACAAACATCTCAGCCAATTGAGAGAAAGAAAACAAGGAATGTTGAGGAATGTTATTGTACCAGTCTAAAGCAGGACCTGCTAGAGACATAGGAAAGGTACGGAGCATAAGCTCCTGATCCTGGACTATGAGGTAGCAAGCATGTTTGAATGCTCGCAAATGTTGTTGAGGGTCCTCCCGACTATGAAACTTTGAAAATTTAGGAAGTTCCCATTGGGGAGGATAAGGCTTAAAAGCCACTGAGGGATGAATGGGTTCATTACACACTTCTTCAAAGGAGTATGAAGGACGAGCCCCTTTTGTGGAGGCTTCCAAGTCTGTGATTTTCTTGAAGAGAATTTGAACCACGTCAGATTGAGGAGGAGGCACACTGGCATGTCCTACATAAGAAGCAAATGGTGGATGTTGTTGAGGTGTCAACGGAGGATTCATCTGTTGATTGATAGGATGATAAGAGGAGTAACCAGGCATTCTGGGTGACACCTGGTGGGGTATTTGCTGTGAAGTACCTTGTGTATAGGCAGGCTGTGAGATAATAAGTGGTTGAGAAAATGAAGGTTGGATGACGGGTGGAGCCTGTGATTGGTGGACTCCTATGCTTGTTGACTGAATCGGGATAGATTGAGGAACATGAGTGCCAATTTGATTGGACATATTGGGGAACAAGACCTGAAAGGGGCCTTCTACTGCCGGATTAGGCATTAAGGGTGCTGATGCTAAAGGATGGGTGAAGGTCACTGTTGCTGGAATATTGGAAGAAAGACCCACTAGAGGACGGGAAGCAGGAACCAACTGACTATTCGGAGGGGGTTGGCTCATAAAGGGGTATTGACCTTGGGATACAATGGAGGGCATAGATGAATTAACAGCAATATGCGGGTGCGCAGACGCATTCATTATAGCCAGGGCAGAGGACCTCTCAGAAGTAGGTTGTGGAATATTCGAGGTAACTGCGGTGTTAGGAATAGGTAAGACTATTTGAGAACTAGTCGATATGGTTGGTGGAAGAGAAAAAGGAGGCACAGGGGCACCGCCCTTCTCCGTGACTCGAGGCAAGAGAGATGATGCAAACTGTTCTACAAAGGCCTGGGATGGTTCACGAGAATAATCGTACACTTGCTGGATTGGTGGTCCTTGATCAGATATTTGAATAGACTTGTGTACTAGGTAGTCCATAAGGGCTACCGGATTGCGATCGAGGAACGCCTGAAATTCAGGATCCCCACGAGGAACATACTCTGAGTCAGAAGTAGATGATATTTCTGAAGGACTAGGGGAAGCTGGACGTGATGGGGTTGCTTTGGCTTGAAAGAAAGGATTATATGACCAGGATGGGGAACCAACTAGCAGCGGTCCCGAGGAAGATTTGGGGGGTGCCGAAACATCCACACTAGTGGTAATCTCGGAAGAAGAAGGAGCCAGTTGAGCCATTCTTCTAGATTGTAACCGAGTGATGACCATCATAAACACGCAGAAAAAGAAAATTGACCTAACTAATGCACAGACAATTCAAGCAGCGCAGATGATTATCTCCTTTAAGTTTTGATGCTTTTAAGAAAGAAAATATTAGGGAAGGCTTTTTAGAACAGGAACTACTCAGATAGCCAAACTAAGGATGGTTTGGGGAATGTTTGGTGAGGAGTCCCGAAGGCACTTCAGTAAAAGACCGGTACGTGGCTTGATATAGGGGCCTACCCCCGCACTTCACACACCATTGCGATAAGGGAGTCGGTGCTTTGCCAATATATACCAGAACTTCCGTGAATTTATAGCGCGGCCCGAGTACCGCGTAGGCTCTTCCTCTTGGATATCACTTCCAAGTAGGCGAGGCCAGGGAAGGAATTTTGTTTAAATGCTTTATACCTAGTGATTTTGGCTTTGTGTGCAAGGGTGAAAAATAAAAATCAAATAGTGTCACTACCGATTTTGATCAATTTTCCAACCTAATTAAAACTAGATGAGAAACATGCAGCAATGACAAAGAAAAGGTTCTTTTTAAGCACTTAAAAACGAAGTGTTTGATTTCGATGAAGACAAGTCAAACAGATTCTTTCCCAAATGCGATTAAATTCTTTTTAAGCACCAAAAATTGAAATGTTCGAATGTGATAGACAACAAACAAAGAATTTTTTTTTTTTTTTATTATTATATATTTTTTTGATTCCTAAAAAGGAGAAAACACCGTAAAAGAGAAATACCTGTAGATTTAGCTCTCCAAGGTGTGTGGACTTCAAAAAGCGCGTTGTTGAGCTCTTCCCCTCGAACAATCCCACGAACAAGCAAAGTGCTCCGCAAGAAGAGGTTAAGCAAACACCAAACAAGATCCGAGAAAGATATATCCAGATAATGGTGAAACGAAAAATTTCTATTTCAAGGAAATAGAAAAATTTCAAGATAACGATTCCACATAAAAAGCAAGATTGAAAGATTAAAACGATGAAAGAAATGCTCAAGCGAATCGATGAAATCAGGGAAGAAAAAGAACAAGCTCAAAACTAGAAAAGAGATGAACTTACCAATAAGGGACTTTGGTTAGGTCCCACCGGGCGTGCCAGAATGTAGATCAAGGATTTCGCGCTTGTTACCTGTCCAAGTTAATGCACCAAACTAAACACAAAAACCCTGAAAAACTCCAATGAAATCGATACCTGATGGACAAGATCCGAAGATGTAGACGGATAAGGAGGTCGATGTAGATAAGACGGGCGCACACGAGCAATTCGCACAATAGATCCGAGTAACCTGCAAGACACCAATGCTTGACAGAAAAAGATGGCGTTAAAAGATATTTAGGTGGACTGCCCGAGAAGCGGGTCCGGGAAGCGATAAGCTTCCTCGGCGGATGTCAGTCCACGTTTTCAATTAAGTAGAGAAGCATACATGATAAAAGATGTACATATAAGACTAGATTTTCTGATTATAGTAATGAAACCGAATTTAAACAACAGACAGAAAGCTACAGAAAATAGGAAACTATGAAATAAAGCTGGATTTGTGTTACCTGTGTCCTTTTACCTGTCTGCAGGATGATCGGCGTCGATTATGTAGAATCGGCGTCGACTGATGTGATCGGCGTCGACTATGAAGAATCGGCGTCGATCGAAAGATCGTATCGATCGAATTTAGATCGGGATCGATCGGAGACAAGTGTGAAGATTTGGAAATCGGAAAGAGATGGCAAGATCGTAAATAAGTCGGCGTCTCTTGGATGTGTGAAAGTCGGTAAGATCTTTGAAAGAGCGCACCGAGTCACCGAGAGGATCGATGGATACGTGTGATGTTGATGTGATAGGAGCAGAGTAATGGTGCTCCTCTCAGGGATTGATTCGGACAGGATCCGATCTCATTTGATACACTTGATGCTAAAAGATCTCTCTTTCTTACAACCTGTGTCTCTTTCGCGATCTGTCTCTTTGTCTCTCTCTGTTCGTGCGCGTCCTTTTTCGTCGTGTGTGTTTTTCGGTCCCTAGAACTGAGTTCTGGACTTGTATTTATAATCGGCGCCGCTCCTAAAAAATCGGCGCCGACCGTATAGGTCGGCGCCGATCGCGGGACAGACTCCCGAGATGGCAAAAATGATTGATTTCTAGAAAGATGAGAATTACCCCAAATACGAAAATATCCCGCTTGGGGAAAAGGAAAAATAGGGGGATACATAGATAGAATAAATTTGGGGTAGATAAGTGATTAGGATACATGGGAAGAGGTGTAATTAAATATTTAATATTTAATTACTCACTGGTAAGATACAATGGGGTGAATTAAACTTAGGATAGATGTTTAAATCACAAATCGGATAATATCCCAAGGGGATAGTGGTGACGTAAACGTGCCCCAGGTTACCTAAGCAGGTAAACGAATGTGAGGGACACTAAATTGAGTAATACTCTTTACAAAGGTCAATAAGAGATTGCTTTTCAAAACTGCTACATACCTTTCCAAACTTTAAAGACTTGTCTCTTGAAATGGCCACTTACTCATATATTTCCTCTTTTATTGTTATATTCATTTTCTCTCATTTGAATTGATCACTAGGGTTAAAGAAACTTTCCAAGGTGATTAATCCCTTAGGCAACTTGTTAGTCTTGAGTTAGATGATCTGATCCTCATATTGCTCTTGCAATCTTGACTGATTTCCAGAGAGAACTTTGCCTCATCTTGTAAAAAATTTATAATTTTCCTATCATTGTCAAAAACTTGCCAACAAGTTGCATTATCTGTATGGAGGTTGTGATCACGAGATTGACATATTGGTCTAAACCTTTCTTGATGTCTTGAGGAATGTCATATTGGGATCCAATGGTTACAAGTCTATCAACATCTTTGTTTTTCACTCTCGGTATCACTTGGATGTTGAAAGCATCAAAAACTTCAATCATGTCCCATACTCCATGCTTTGATAGGATTTCATTAGGTTGTTCTTGGATACACATTGAGATGTGAATTGATGTATGACCGATGTACTATCCCCAAATACCTGTAACAAATTGATCCCACACTTTTGCCAATCGGAGACCTTGGAACAACGCCTCACATTCTCGCCACATTATTGGTACAACTGAACTGAAGTCTAAATGCAAAGAAGTATTTTTTCTCATTAGGAGAAATCAACATAACCCCAGTTCAATGCCATTCCTATTTCATAATCCATCAAAACAAAACTTCCACACACCATCTTGATCTTCCCACGACTTCATAATGTTAAGTATAAGAGCATTCTCCTCATGAATACAATAAGTCACTTACCCTGTTTCTTCCATGTGGTCATAAGGATCAAACTCAAAGTGCTCCTTTGCCTAATTTTCAAGTAGAATGTTAGGAACCTCCTCTAAGGATGTGGAAACCTCATAGAGCTCATCACTCTACTCTTGATCATGCATAACATAATTCATATCCATGGGACCAGTGTATACAACTTAATATGATTATGGGAAATAAGTTCAACTTTGATAGTCACTCTAGTTCCATATCTAGTTCTAAGAAGCATATGTGACCAATTTGCGAGACAAGTATCCCCTACCTTCGCAGTAAAATCTCTAGAAAGGCATATGAAAAAGAAGGGAGGGAGGTCAATGACTGAAATGTATTGCAAGATTGAAAGACTTGGACATGCATGTAGAGTAAGATTCAAATATTTTATGATCCCAACTGTGTTAACAAAAGTGTCATCTGTTGACAATCCCTTTTGATTGGTGTATATTTTATGCCTAATGAATCAACAATCTTCTTGGGCATAACATAACTGCTAGCTCTAGAGTCTATCATAAAATACTTACCAATGATTAGGGAGACATAGAAAGGAGGTGGTTTGATGATCTTACTTGTTTCCCCTTCTTTTGGTTGACACAAACTTGTAGAAGCACTTGATGTACCCTTGTTAGTTCACTTACATCACCAAGATGCCTCAAAGCTTCTTATAACAAATCTCTTTGTGTTGGAATGGAGAGTGCTTCCCACATAGTCATATTCATGTTGGTTTTCTTCATTTGTTCCACCACATTTAGAGGAATATGGCTAACCTTTGTTTGGACCTTTGTTGTAGCAACATCCTCTTTTAATTGTTGATTGGTTTGAGTCTGATTTCTAGGTGGATTATCCCTTTTAATAGCATGATTTTCTTGCAATTCATAGGGTTTAATAGTTGTACATTCTCTTGTTGCTTGGGAGGTAGATGTTTGACCACCTATGGGAGATGTTTCTCCTTCTATAACTCTCTTCTTAGACCCTTTTTTTGGTGCAACCGGTTGGTGCCCCTACTTTGCAACTTCTTGATTTACTCCACAAAACTCACCTTCTTGCCAATTAATAAGGGTAGATTCATTTGATACATGTCCTTGAGATTCTTCTCCTCTTGCAGCTGACTCTTCATGTTGTTTGGAGTGTAGATGCACCTTAGACCATCAAAGCTTGGCTGAGAACTCCATTTTTGCAAGATTTTTGATCATGAGGTTGATTACATGGGTAACACCACTCATAATCATGTGCTAGGTTGTTTTGAATTGGGAAAATGGCCTTAGAAGATCTTGCAACAATAGGGTATTGTGTGTTTAAGGGCCTAGGGTAACCTATTTGGCCTTGTCCTTGGGCATTACCTTGATAAGGTTGTTTATTGGGCTGATATGCTTGATTGAGAGGTTGGTAAGGTCTGTTTTATTGGGCTACTTGCCTCTTTATGGTCACCATTTCATTTCCAATATTTTGCAACATGGTCATAACTCCATGCAACTCATTGGGGGGCAAGGTAGGAGGAATTGGCTGACTGATTGCTCCAGGAATGGGTGCTAAAACAAGTTATATTGGGAGGGGTTATGGAATTAAAGACACCTGACGACATAAGGCCTATCTTCCCGACTTGGAATAAACAATTTCCATCTCTAATAGGTATGTTATATATAAGCATTAGGTAAGATGGTTCCTCCCATGGATTGAATCATAACAACCACATCACTATTCAAGGATCTCAAGAAATATAGAAATGTGGTATTTGGAGAGGGCTTAAATAGAGGGGGAATTCTATCCCAAGTCTTTTGAAACCTGATATTAAAATTTGTCATAACTTCATGAGGGGCTCTCTTGATGGTAGTAAGCTGCTCAATGAGGGATAGATGGTCACTTTTATCTTCAAAATGCTTGTAGAGTTTCTCCCAAGCTCATCCCATGTATGAATAGAGGTTGGTCACAAGACTTCTATACCATTACAATGCCTTCCCCTTAAAAGATGAAGCTAATAACCTAAGTGCTACATCATCTTCATTAATAAGGTGGACATAACAAACATTTACAATGTCTAAAATGTGTTCAATGGGAGTGGTTGAATTTTCTCATGTAAATAATGGGATGCTTTTAAGGGAAACTATTGGAATATCATGATGTGCATTTAGAATAAGGGGGATACCACCATTAAAAGTAACAAAGGGCTTATTCCTTTGAAGGACCATAAGAGAGGTGGGTTTTAGATTCTTATGAGTAGGAGAGGAAGGCCTAGCGAAGGGGAGTTGAATGGACTTTAGGTGATGGGAATAGAGACCTTTTAACTGGTTTTACTCTTTTCCTTGGTGAAAGTTGTAGGTATTCAAAAGGCTCACCTCTTTCTATGTTTTTCCTTGTTTGTACTCTTCTCATAAAATTGAGACACGTGGTGTTAAAACTTCGTAGATATGTTGTTGGGAGTTGCCATGTGTTATTGTGAAGCCTCCAAAGGTTGGATATCACCAAGACACACACCAATCCTAGTGAAATGATATAAAGTTCATAATTCTTGGTCCCACCGGGCGTGCCAAAAATTGTTGTACCTCAAAATTGCACCCTTGTTTGGATCATGGAAGATTTTCCATAATTCAGGGCCAACATGGGATGATCTCCACAATGTGGGACTTGCATAAGTGAGATCAACCTCTAGAGAAGGCTGACTTCCTCTTTGTTCCTCTAACCAACACTACTTCTACTCCTAAACTAATGCTAAGAACCAAACTACAGATGAAAAGGGAGGAGGAAATGCATGAAAGGAAACTAAGTTAAAAGAAAAAGGATGGTGGTGCGCTAGAAGAAGATGATCACTCTCTCTTGAAGTCTTAGAGAAGCGAGAAGGCTCAATGTAAAGTTAGAGGGTATATGCTTGCCACTTTCCAACTTTGTAACTAAATCAACTCACAACCCTGTATAGTTGACACAAATGACATGAAATTCTGTAAAACATAGTTGATACACATCAAAAATGAAAGAAAAGAAGGCAAGAAGACAATAATGCAACACAAGGGGAAGATTCAAGCCATAATTGACATTATATTATTATTGTAAGTATGAACATACTGCTACAATCATTTAGAGGGTAAGATGCATTATAAAACACATGCCATAGGTTTTCTACTCCTTGGCTCTATCAAATTTTGAAATGATAACAATAACAATCAAGAGAGAATCCTTTAATGAAGAAACACATTACATTTTATAGAAGGAGAGGAGAGGGGATCAAAAGATGCTATAGAGATGTTCGACTTGCTTGCAATAAAATTGCAGATTATTTTTGGATGAATAGCTTGTAAATCAATGGATGCCCATGAAATCTGGAAGATGGAGGAATGTGACGTTGCTAAATTTCCAAATTTGTTACACATATCGCCATTCCTCATCATTTCGATTGGGCATGGGAAGAATATGCTCTTTTGGAAGTATTCAAAAGGATATCAAGGCGAGGGAGGATCAAACAAGCATCTTTCAACCGAAAATAGAATCTTATGAATTTAAAAAGCGACATGAAACATCCAAAAAATCCGCAACTTCAATCTCTCGAAATGCGTGATCATTCCTTGTTGAGGCAAAATGGAGCTCCATGATGAAAGGTATCAACAAAAGACCAAACTCGATCACCGGTAAAAATCCTTTATTCAATGATTTGGTCTTGATTCATCTTTGTTTTGTGGTTTATCTCTTGTTTGTTTGCTCCACGACGTTGGTTTTGGTTTCTAATACCTTCACTACTCTCTTGGTGATTTGTGGCTTTCACAACAGCTCTTGAACTTGCATAACCTCCAACTCCGCACTAAAGTTCCCCACTACACATGTTATGCTGGCCTATTCCTTCATTGCGTGGCATTTTGACCCGTGACCATGTTCCTTTGTTTCGCGGGTTAGGAGAACTTGTTGAACACTACAATCGGGAAGCTTTGTGGAATATTGGGATAATATTTTACGGTTTCTAACCTTAGTCAAGTTTTAAAATTCCTTGTTCTTGTCGCATGGTGTCTCGCGACACTTTTCCTTTACATCCACGTGTGATTCATTCTTCGTGCATCATGACCTGTTCTAAACAAACTTATTCCTTAATTTTTTAGGATTAAAAACTCCACTACACACTAACTCCATTTTAACTACGCATAACACTATGATCTCTCACTCGCTCCACGGATCCCGTCCTGGCTAATTTTCCAACCTTTGCAGGCATCCAAACCCGCGGTCCTCTGACCTTCCTTGAACCCACTGTAGACTAATTCGATGTTGCAGAAGATTGACTTCCCAAAAATATGCCTAAGTCCAAACCGATGATTCCTTTATTCTGCGGGTCAAGAGAACTTGCAGAACACTAAGCTCTTTAATTCCACGGGAGACCGAGTTTTAGTGTTTCGCGACTCTTGAACTTAAAATTTGTCTATTCCAAAATTGAATTTGTAAGTTGTCAAAATAGCCCAGGGGGTTATTTTATACAACACAACAATTAGTAATTAAAACTGTCAAAGCATTAAATTTGTAGGCATGGATGGTGTGTGTGTGTGCGTGCGCGCGTGTGTGTGTGCGTGTGTGCATGCGTGCGTGTGTGTGCGTGTGTGCATGCGCGAGCATGTGTGCGTGTGTGTGTGTGCGCGCGCTTGTGTGTGTGTAAGGCCAAACATCAAACTTGAATTAACACTTAAATGATTAGTTAGGAGTTTTATCACGGGCATCCACAAAATAAAAGAACATAGTTAATGTTCTTTTATTTTGTGGATGCCCGTGATAAAACCCTAACTAAGGTTTAAATGATTTTAAGTGTTAATTCAAGTTTGATGTTTGGCCTTTGTGACATTTGAATGGGTGACATTAATTTCCTTATTTGAATTTTTATTATTGGTTGAATTCTCTATTGTCACTCATATTGTAAAACTAACTAGTCTTTAAGCAACATTCATTAATTTAAGCCTTAAAAGTATGGATTTTGTGAGGTGTTGATGGTGATATACGTTATCTAATTTTAGGGTAAACTACTATAGTAGATAATTACTTTAATTTTGGGGATGCCTATGATAAAACCTTGACCAGGGTTTAAATGATTACAGTGTTAATTCAAGTTTGATGTTTAGGAAATTGCGCCATGCAAAGGGTGAAATGCACAGCTTACAAATAATGACTTGTGATCTATTTAGGTGGGAAAAAAGTCCTTGACTAGGGTTTAAATGATTTCATGTGTTAATTCAAGTTTGATGTTTATAATTGTGACATATAAAGGGTGAAATGTACATTTACCAAATCCCAACATTCTATCTATTCGGTAGGGAAAAAGTCCTAAAATATTGTTTTCTATAAAAGTTTGGTGTAATATATATATGAGCATAATTTATAAATATACAAAAATTAATAAATACAAGGAAAGTTATTATAAATGTTCGAGACCCGTATTCTACCAAAAATGCATCTTGAGGATTAGACTTGTTTGTACTTGTCTTGAAGACTTGTATTTTAGTGTTTTAAAAAAAAAAAATGTTGTACTCTTGGTCCTAGATATGATGAGCTATTAAAGATAAGTATCGATATAGTTATTCTCATCTTTTGTTAACATTGTACATCTTAATTTAAAAAAGATATTAATATTTTTAGGCTATATTAGGTTGTATAATATTGTTTTTACACACACACACATATTGTTATATTTGAGTACGACTTTCGAATTGCTCTTTTCTTTCAAGGCTTTTGTGACTCGATAGTCTATTTTTTGTCACAATTTTAATGTCTTGTTTAGTGCTTGGAAATTCATGTAAAACCAATGCCCTATTTATTCATCCATTTGTTATTTTGTTTCATTCAAGTGCTTAATACTATTGATATTTTCTTATATTCTTGCTTTAGGCCACCTATTATTGTTCATTTTATAATTTTCTTTATTTGGATAGCCCAATATTTGGATCATAACAATGGCCTCTTGCGAACGGTCCTAATTATTGCAAGTAGAATCTCATACAAAAATAAAGATTATATTGAAATATTTGTGATCAAGTTTTTTTGGATTCTTTTTATGCATTTCCATTTAATTCTTGATGTCTTGCTAGTCCACTCCTTTCACCTATACAACATTCTTATTGGTAGCCCATACAAAATTTTAACAGCTCTTTTAATCCCACGGTAAAATGTTCTACCTCTATTTTGTAATGAGTATAGCCCCCTCCAGGTGGTATCCTCTTCATCTTGCATAATTCCCATTTTTGTTTTTTTGTTGGAATCTACCAAAGTTTTTTTAATAATTCTAGTGAATCTCCCTTGAATTGAAGATTTGGTTGTTATTTTATTTTTGAAGAGAGAAAGAAAATGATAGTTTTTTTGATGTTAACCCCAACCTCTTTGATAGAACTCTAGATCTTCAAGTTGTCTCCTTAGGTCTGTGTTGTATTCCCAATATAGATGAATCTCGGATGCTCAAAGTGAAGCTTCATTACATATCTAGCTAAATGTACACATCTCCCCTTGTCCTTTCTATTCATCTTGCATCCTATTGATAAATAAACCAAAGAAAGTGGGGGAAATGGGTAACCTTTCTTGACCTTCACTCCTAAACTATACCGCCAACCTTCCCTCAATTTGTATATGTATATGGTTTGAGAAGTTCCTCTTATCTTGTTTCTATAGTTTGTTGTTTCCTACCATGTTCGGGATATTTTTGAAATCCATAAAGAAACCGTAAATGTTGTTATTATTAAATAATTTTTGGATCAAGTGTTTAAAATCGATGCAAATGGTCTATTGTCGAGTGTTTTCCTCTAAATCAACTTGTCGTGTAGTATTTTTACACCATATATTTTACTCATAAAGGCATAAAAATGTGATTAAATATAAGCTAATTCAGATCATAAATAGAAAGATAATAAATGCATCAAATTTTAATTGTACAAACATAAAAATGTGTAATTGATCGATTTTATTAAAGAAAATAACCAATAAGGATAAGGTTCTAAGCATTTATAGATTATGAGTGGATACTAGAAATTGCTACGGGGCTTGGAACAACTTACAAATGTATGATTAGAGGCTCAATGAAAAGTAGAGTTAGAGGATATGTTTAGACATTACCAATAGAGTTAGATGTCTCGCATCGATGACATTCTCAGTTTGTTTTGGCAACATTTAGGAGGTTTTTAGGATTATAAATTGGTTAGATCCCTTTGTTTGTTCGCAATATGGATTTTGATGTGTTTTCAACTTTGATTAGATGTGATGAAGCCTGTGGGATCTCTACTTTTTCTAAAACCCTAGCAATGTATGCTTGATGAAAATATACCTTAAAAAGGGGTTAGAATTTTGGGTTATTGATCTTAACACATCCTCACGATGGACGAGTGTTGTCTACATATCACTACTCTAAAGAAGACACAAACTATAATTAGTAGGTATTTCACCTATGTGAATGTGTGAATGTGAAAATTCATATGCAATATAGATGTGATCTTTTCTTTGGACTTTGTGATAATTGGCACTACAAAACTTTGACCTCTTTGTATTCAAATTTGGTTTAGTGGATTGTTCTAGGGTTATTTTTTTCAGACATGTCTACACTTAATATGAATTCCAAGATGTGTGAGAGTGCCTTAGGTGATAGGGGTGCTCCAAGAGATACAAAAGGTGTGATATGATCTTAGATTGGTGCCTTGAGATGGAAGGGTAAAATTGGTAGGGGACCTTCGATTGAGAAACGAGGATACGAGGGAAGTTTTGGGAGGCCAAGAAGATAGATCCATCATAGTGAAGCAACATGGTGAGCCAACCGAGTCTCAAAATTAGTTATTATGATAGCATATATTGTGATGTTGAATAGATTTATAATAAGGTTTTTGATTTGTGTTTTGTAGAGTGGACCGCACTAGAATGGAACACGATGATTGAGGGTGGATACCATGAGATATTGATGACAACTTAGACTTGATAGATACAATTGTGATGGTAGAGCTAATATCAATGATGACCGAAGATTCAAAGTGAGTGCGTTTAGACTTGTGGGAGAGGCAACAGTGAGCTTTAAAGGTAGATATATGCTCATGCAATGGAGAGTGTGAGAAATATGACATCCTTGGTGTATGGAATTCTTAAAGAACATGTGACTCTAGAATAAGATCAAGTAGTGAGACATGTTAGATGTATAGGTGAAGGATAATACCATGCAATTGATGCAACCTATATTATAGAGTTAGAGATTTGTGTGGCTAGAATAGAGGAGAGGCTACAAGGTCTCGGTCTAGACTTTTCCCTAAAGATGATCCCTATGCATGACAAGTCGGGAACCATCAAATTAAAGCATAATACGACCTCTCGTTTGAGGGAGGGGGTGCTTGAGGGATGGTTATATTTTGAGAGAGAGATTATATATGATATAAAAATGATTCATTTTGACACACACAGAGACACAAAGAGATATATATATATATATATATATATATATATATATATATATATATATATATATAAACACTATTTTGGAAATGTCATGTGTATTTAATGTTGATGTGTGGTGTAAGTTTATTTTTATGATTCCATTTTATTATGTGTGCATGAATAAGAGGAAATGATAAAAGGTTTAAAATTGATAAAATAGGGAGTGTAAAATTGAATGGGATGGGACCAATTAGAGGAAGAGCCAAAGCAGTAAGATATAAACCCAAGTAGGATATGATGACAAAACTATCCAAAGTAGGAAGCCATGGTAGTAGAATCACAAACAAGATAGATAAATCCAAGTGGGAGATAACATAAAATTACCAAATTATCTAAGATAGGAAGCAATGGCTATAAAAATCCAAGCAGGGGCATAAATCCAAGCAGAGATATTATAGAATTATTAATGTATCCAAAACATGAATCAATGGTCATAGAAACCCAAGTGGGAGGGATAAATCCAAATAAGAGATGAATAGCAATATATTAAGTAGAATAAAGTGTCTTGTATGACGTTGATACCACAAAAACTTCTTGTCATGTGGCAAAGAGAGTCATCAATTCAATTAGTGATACGTGTGAGAACATCACGATGGATATCATCAAGGAGGGACAAGGGGATGAATAACAAGTTTGATGAGAACTAGATGATGTCATATAAGGATGTGATGGAGGGGATCGGGTTTGACACTTACGTGCACAAGGAGAAGGTTATTGAGCTTGATGCTTGTAGGAGATAATTCAACATGTATTGTCTATATGTAATCAAAATCCATGATGAGAACATGTTGGTAGAGTTTTATGTTTCTTTATGTTATTTTGATTTTCCTAATGGAAGGTGAAACCAACAATAGTTAGGGAAAATCAAATTTTGATAAGGAGATGCTCCTCTGCATTTGAGAGGGGAAATTCCCTCATATGATGGGGGTATTTGTATTTTTGGTGATTTTAATTGAAAATAACAAATGCAACAAAATTGGAAAGGATAAATAAGGAGAAAGAAGACAGAGGAAGTGAGAAATATTTAGTCGAATAAACTCAAATAACTTCCTAGAAATATCAAACATAAACACAACATAAAATCTTCTCTCTCACATGAAGGAAAAAATAGAGAAGTCACGTTGCAAAGTGTGTGTAGAGTGTTGAAACTTGTAGTGTGGCAAAGCATGAATCAATGTTTAGACCCATGTAGTGTAAATGGAGATAACAAACCTTCGTAAGGAGCACTTGGAGAAATAGTTGTGATTGTTTATTTGATAATTTGGATATTTTAGATTGTTTGTTAAAGGATATTGAAGAGGTAGGGAGCATTAGTTCCCAACCTGATTTTGTTTGTAAATGAGAGGATTTGGGCATCCTACCACCAGAGGAAGAGTGTTAGGGAGAGAGGTCTAGTTTTAATCTCCATCCACGAGTGCATCCCTAAAATCTCTAACCATTGCAGAGATAGATAGAGACCAAATTCATTCCCGATTAGCTCCATTGAAAAAGTGTTTGTTCCGATTGAAGAACCCACATAGAAGAATTATAGGAAAGGAAATGACATCTCATTTCCCCTCCTTCAATAAAGTGTGTTCCAATTTGAATAATGCTATATGGCTTCCAAGTTAGGTCATCTAGAAGCGATAATAATGTAATATAGCTCCCAAGTTAGGTCATCTGGGAGAGATAGTAGCATATGATTATTGAAATGATTGATCGATTTGATTTGAGATTGATCCATAGGGATCCAAAAACACACCACTTCATCAGTTCCATCAGCACCAAGAAGGAGAATTGAAGAAAATAAAGAAAAATGAGGTGAACAGAGGTTTTGGGCGTAACCGCCGCTCACATGCGCAGCGACGGTTGCAGAAACCACCGCCGTGCGGAGTGAAGGTACTATAACCGCTGCCAAGCCGTGGTGGTGGTCCCGAAACCTATGGTTTGTGCAGCAGGCGATGGTCCTTACACTTTCAAATAGAAAAGAGAAATGGAGCACGAATCTACGCAAATTTTAAGCGCCCGACAGTGTATCTTCCCTCCTTGACCTTTCCCATTCTCCAGTGCATATGAGGACATGGGAGAAGGCTATAAATACAAGGAGGAACAAGAGAATTGATCATTCGAGATCCAAAGATATCAAAGGAGCAAAGGTTTTAAGTTTAATGAGAGAAAGTGAGCAAGATATATAGTGTTGGAGTGGAATTGTAGGAGCAAGGTGTAGAAATAGAGCAAACAAGCATAGGAAGGGAGAGGTTTACATTTTTGTCTCCATTTTCTACTTCTTGTAATCTATAATTTTCTATAATTGACCAATAAAAGTGGGAAGAAAGAGTGTTTTTCCCTTCTCAATTGGTTTTCCTCCATTAGAGGTTTCCAGGATGAAACTGTTGATGTTTGGATTTTTAATTATTTCCTATTCTTTGCAATTTCCTTTCTATAGCACTAGATAATTAGTCACTAAAGCTCTAATCTTCAAGCAATGTCATTTTCCAAAGTTGAAAGTAGAACAACATAATTGTGTGATTTCATAGAGTTCCAAAGTAGAAGTTTACGGATCATTTTGGTATCAGAGCTGATTATATATCTAGGATTGTGGAATTTGATTCTTTCTTGTGATTTGTATGACAATGACAAGGTCCAAAGGAGAAGAAGTTTTACCTTGTGAGCCAGATATTTCTACGAAGAAGTGGAAATAGATAATTCGAGCTCAAATGGAAGAAGAGAACTTGGTTCGTAGAGTTGAGATGCTAGAGACCATGATGGATAGGTTGTATAGAAAACAAGAAGAGATTTCAGATCTGCAAAAATGGCTTTGGTTAAGCAAGATTCCATGGAATCAATGGTTCAAGAAATGGTCAAAAAATTTGGTATCAAAAATATCTACAAAGAGGAATAATGGGAAGAACGTGAAGAAGAGACACTAATTGTAAGCAAGAAGGTAAACTCTACTCATACACCTTTTAAATTTGAAACGAAAGTGGAAATAAAGAAATTTGAAGGACAAGTAGATGCAAAATTACTTGATAAGTGGCTAAAACAATTGGAAGTCTATTTTAGTGTGCATAATGTCACTGAGGCACAAAGAATCACCTTTGCACATCTCAAAATGGAAAGTCATGCTCTGGTTTGGTGGAAAACCCATCTAACCACTTGTGAGAAGAAGAAATGTCCCATTGTTAGTACTTGGAAAGGTTTTAAAGAGTTACTTAGAGATAACTTCTATCCTATTGGCCATAAGATTGACATGATGATTAAGTGGTAGTATTTTAGACAGGGCAATGGTTAAAGCGTGCAAGACTACACTATGGAATTTCGAGGCAAGCCATGTTGCTGAATATGGACTTGGAGGATGAGGACATTTTGACCAAGTATTTGGGAGGACTTCACACTCACCTTCGAGGAAGGTAATCTCAAAGCCCAAAGATCTCAATGAGGCATGTATATAAGCACACTACATTGATGATGAGAAGAAGTAAGGAGAAACAGAGCCAAAGGAAGACCAGTCAACATGTCACCAATAAAAAGAACAAGGAAAGAAAAGGAGCGGAGGTAAATGGAAAGGTAAAAATGCCACTACTGCTTTGCTTACTTGTAAAGATCCTAAGAATTTCTATAAGAATTGTGATATTAATGGACATATTAACGCCACATGTTGGAAGTTGTGTCCATAATTGCACCCAAAGCACCAAACCAAGGATTCCAAGAAATCCATGACCACTGTGAAAACAAAAGAAGAGGTGGAGATTGAGGATGATTTAGATGTAGATGAGAGGCTAGGATGCACGATTTGCTAACATGTACGAGGGTGCATAAGAAGAGATGAGTAAGCTTTTTCAAATCGAGTCCAAATCCGTAAGACTAAGGTAAATGCTTTAGTGGATTCTGGATCTCAGTCAAATCTGATTTCTAATGCGGTTGTAGAACAACTTGTCCTAGAGAATTACACGCATCCACATCCATACCCATTCGGATGGGTGAAGAGGGGTGTAGAAATACAAGTTACAAGAAAGTGTAAGTTTCAGTTTGGGATAAATACCCAATACATAGATGTAATAGAAGTTGATATTATTCCACTTGATGTTTTTGACGTTGTCTTTAGAAGTCCTTACTTGTATGCCAGGGATGATGTGTTCACAAGGAGGGAGAACCGATACAAATGGATCAAGGACGGAGTCAGTTTCAACATCTAGGCACACCAAAGAAAATCAAAGAAGGCTATGGTAAGTGCCAACCAAGCATCGAGACTTATTCAGAAAATCATTAGTTTTTGTTACTTTCATTGGAAGAAAATAAAAATGGACATGAGGGCATGAATATTTATGACAAAAGGATGGAGAATTTGGATAACAATCATCAATTTTTACAAAATAAGTTACCACATGAACTGTTCATTTAAGGAGCAAAACAAAATTTTGCTATGCGATCCGTATCTACCTACATATTCACCGACTCAGGCATGGGCGTAAGGAGAGAGAGGAGATACAAGAAACAATGGCGACTATAACATCAATGTACATAGAGAGGATTCAACCAATCCATCTCAAGAGACAAAGACAAGTAAGAAGGATTAAACCACTACAAAGATGGCACCTTCGTCATACTTGAGAAGGTTGCGAAAAGAAACCTTCAGGACATACTTCATGTAGATGTACGTAATAGAAATTTGCAAGAGCTTGCACTTACTAAAGCCATATATACATGAAAAAGAAGGAAACATACAGAAGATGCCTTTCAAAGAGGATTGTACTCGAGGAAACTCGGAGGAGAATGTAGCACTAGAGCAATGAACCAGAGATCCACAGGAGTCTTGACAGGTTGGATGAGAGAAGACACTAAGGAAAACCCAATAGTACTCGAAGGAGCAAGAGAGGGAGTTGATTCCTCTACCACTGATCCACTAAGATTTTGTGGGATCAAAAGCCTCCTAAGTAGGGGAGGTATGATCCATAAGGATCCAAAAACACACCACTTCATTATTTCCATCAGCACCAAGAAGGAGAATTGAAGAAAATAAAGAAAAATGAGGTAAACAGATGTTCCGACAGAACAAGCTGTTGTGTGCAGAGCAGCGGTTGTAGAACTGCCGCCCTACAGAGTGGCGATCTTGAAACCACCGGTCTATGCAGGGGTGGTAATCCTGACACTTTCGAACAAAAAAGAGAAATGGAGCACAAATGTACGTAAATTTGAAGCGCTTGGCTCTATCTCTTCCCTCCTAAGCTTTCCCATTCTCCAAAGGCACAGAATACATGTGAGAAGGCTATAAATACAAGGAGGAGCAAGAGAATTGATCATTTAGAGATCCAAAGAGATCAAAGGAGCAAAGATTTTAAGTTTAATGAGAGTAAGTGAGCAAGATCTTTAGTGCTGGAGTGGAATTGTAGGAGAAAGGTGTAGAAATAGAGAAAACAAACATAAGAAGGGAGAGGTTTACATTGTTGTCTCCATTTTCTACTTCTTGTAATCTGTAATTGTCTATAATTGACCAATAAAAGTGGGAAGAAAGATCATTTTTCCCTTCCCGACTGGTTTTCCTCCATTGGAGGTTTTCAAGGATAAAACTGTTGGTGTTTGGAGTTTGAATTCTTTCATATTCTCTACAATTTCCTTTCTATAACACTAGATAATCAATCACTAAAGCTCTAATCTTCAAGCAATATGTCATTTTCCAAAGTTGAAAGTAGAACAACATAATTGTGTGATTTTGTAGAGTTCCAAAGTAGAAGTTTACAAATAAGAGATTGCGTACTTAGTAAGTTACTCATGAAGAGGGTTTTGTGCTTTTCCCTAGATTAGGTCATTTGGAGGGGATAGATTAGAAATAGTAGAAATTATTCATTGTCGTATAGAATGGTTGTTGCTTTGTTCGAATGAGATTAGAGGCAAGTGTGA
Source organism: Taxus wallichiana var. yunnanensis (assembly GCA_018340775.1). Lineage (NCBI taxonomy): Eukaryota > Viridiplantae > Streptophyta > Pinopsida > Cupressales > Taxaceae > Taxus > Taxus wallichiana. The sequence goes on from CM031236.1 coordinate 644,429,701, forward strand.
TAGTAACGTGTTTGGAATGTCGATTGACTATATTGTAACTTGAGAGGGATTATGGGATGATCCCAATTATATGCCCCCTTTTGGAAAAAGGGTGAAGGGAGGAGAAATGAGTACTGAGTTAAAAGTAAGAAGTAGAAGATATTGTAATGGTAAATGAGACATAATATGAGATAACATTGTCAAAGTATGAGTGGATATTGAGTATTACATGTGCCATATGTGAGTATGATATGTTGAAATTTGTATGGTATAGTGCTAGAGGAAATTATGATACATATGGCGCAAACGTTGAGACAAACAAAGTTACGAGGCTCAAGATATGAGCGAAACTGTGTAACTTGTATTAGTTGGAAATATGGTTGTAAATAGTGACTATAGTATGTGGTAAATAGGAATTACTATATATAGTAATAGTGAAAAGGTGAATAATATTGTCATTTGTCTTGAGAGTGTTTAAGATTTGAGCTTTGAGCTACGAGGATGGCACACATTAGAGCAACGAGTTTGACTAGATTTGAGAGAGTAGTGGTGGTCATGTATTTGTAGATGACCGACGAGTTGGTATGTGTGATGATTTTTCAAAATGTTGTAAAATACATTTGTTTTTGTCAATTTTAGTAAAATTTGTTTTTTTGTATTTTTTGGCATTTTTGACTGTGCGGTGTTTACTAGGGTGTTGTTGTGATTTGGAACACTAACACCCAATTGTAGGTGCTAGTGACCTATGTCCGGCACCCGTGACTTGCTCATGCAAACACGATGTTCTAGAGAAGGGATTGGGCATTGTGTTGTGAACGATAATATTCTGATCAGTTTGATGCTATGATAAGTGATTTTTATAATATGTATAGTGTACTAATGGAATAATTTTGTTGCTTTTTGTGTTGTGCAGAGGGATATACACTTGAGAGAGTTTCGGGAGGGCTAACATTTGCGTACATTGATTATTTTGGGATTTTCAGGTGTTGAGTGGGCGATATTGGACCGTTCCGGCTTGCAAAACATTGCTAGATTGGGGGAGGTACCCCATAATATGCCTATGTTGACTGCTTTGTGTGAGAGATGGTGTGCAAATACGTGTACATTCTGGTTGTCTACTAGTGAGATGAAAGTGACCATGGAGGATGTATACATGATATTATGATTGCCTATTGTAGGAGAGAGAGCATATGTGATGACTATAGTGGATGCCTGGAGTCAGATGAGGGCAACAAGGTGGTATTTTACAGAACACAAGTACAAACAGAGAATCATATCAAATTAGATGTGATATTGAGATCCAATGTTCCGTGGTTGTGGAATTTTATTGTAGTGATTCTAGTGTCATAAGTGACAATAGAGGGTGGCGGAGTTGGGATATTGTATAAGATGCATGATATTTGTCGTAGGATAGAGGAGCATGGGATGAGGTATGCATGGGTACGGTGTGTATTGGATCACTTGTATAGATATTTGTATAGATTTACTCAAGAGGATCATGGGGATGGCCTAGGAGCCATGAATTTGTTGGACATATGGGCATATGAGCATGTAGCGATATTGAGGCCACTCAATGGGCCATGGGCCAATTGGTATTGATTCAATATATTTCTAGCAAGGTGGGTGAGACACCCATACTAGGAGGATGAATACGACCACATATAGGTTGATGCTAGATTAGATGGTCCTTGGGGCCATTATATGGAGACCGTATAGAGACTATGGTGGATGGGTAGAGACCGGTGTGGAGATGCAAAGGTGCATTCGGCGCACCATGTGGTTAAAGGATCACTTCCTAGGTGTGACAAAGTTGTTCCAGGGTGAGCAAGTATATAAATAGTTTGGCATGGCCCAAGATGTGCCTCTCAATCCATATATATGGTTGATATGTACTAGATCGGCCGTGATGACCAAGAGCGAGGCCGGGACCTACAAAAGCAAAACTAGTGCATCTTACTCCAAATGAGGTAAATACGGCTATAGAGCCTATATATAGGTTGACGATGTTGGGTGCACCAAGGCCTACAGTGCATGGTGGGTGACACTTCGATGCGTGCTTCTACCTACAATAGTGGTGGATGCGGTCGATGGGGCAATAGTTGGAGGAGTAGAGGGGAAAACACTTGCCTTTGATGGAGATGATGTTACAAAGTGATGCAAGCCAAGTGTAAGTATTGTTCATTGCTTGTGTTAGTTGTTTGGTTATTTAGTTATTACGTAGGTATGTAGTAAGTAATGGTATGTATTCTAATTGTAGGTGATGTATATTGGTCATTGATTATAGATTTGTCAATACTCACATTGACGAGAGTGCCTCCATATGTACGCGTGGGAGGTGGTATCTTTGGAGAGAGTTTATTCTATTATGGGAGAGTATACCTATTTGTTTGAGCTGGTGGCTATAACAATAACCATGTGTACTTGTGTTATTGAGTGAACATGATTAGGCTTACGCAAATATTGAGTGAGCTAGAAAGTCCGTAGGAGGAGGATCCCTAGTTGTTGATCAGAGAACACTTGACATAACTCACACAAGAAGTTTGCATGGGAAAATAGGCTAGGTTTAAGGGCACGAATGGACAGGAAGAACCCGTGTGCAAAGGGAAAGTTCAACATTCAGGACTTAGCCAATTTTGAGCATGAAGACCTATTTTTAGAAGATGACGTGCGAACACACCAACGATGCATAGATGTGCATGCCACACATTGTCTATCTTTAGAGGATCGGATCAAAGTGTTTTGCATGGAGACAAGCTAAGAATAGGATTGTCACTTCAGTTAATTGTAAGAGGTCTATAGATAGCACACTTGCATGTGTGGCTATGCCTATAAATGGCGCATGGCTATTAGTAGCATGCGACCTATTTTTGGAATAGATAAGCGGTGAAGGCAAATCCCCACCCTATATATATGATGTGAATCACATAATAGTTGATAGTGAGAGAGATATATAGGTATATGTAGAGCGTAAGAGGTAAGCATAAAGAGATATGTGCATATGATTGGATTACTGTATTAGATCCATGCACGCATCAATATAGAATGCCATTATTGTAAGGAGCTTCTGTGTTTATTAATAGATGGAAGTTATTGGCTGAATCTAAGTGTCATCCTATGTGTAATTGAGTAGTGCATGTTCTTGATTCAATCATGATTATTGTTTAAACTTGTTCTTTCATAGATCTGAATATGGCATGCATTGTAGAATGATGGATTAGTTATGGATATATATGTTTCTTCCTTCATCACGCTAACATCATGCTACAACAACCCTAAAGAGGGACCTGGTACCTTTGCGTGCTTCGAGTGAGTGCTCAGTCTAAGCTGAGTGATGTGCCATCGCATGCAGGGTGTTATCTAGTAAATTCTAGGCTACATCTTTAGTTCCATTGCCAGATCTCTTTTTCAGTTGTTTTTAGGATGGTTTGCGATGAATGCGTACAGCTAACTCTAGCAAGTATTGAGGAGTGGATACATGATCTGGAGGAAGAATATGCATGGCGGTTCAACAGTGGATTTGAGTTTAATGCACACACTTGGGTAGAACATAATCTATATGACAACTTATATGAGAGCTTTTTCATAATATTTCCAGTAGAATTATACGAATGGCTGATTGCGTATGCATCTAAGTGGAATTGGAGGTATCACGCACTTGTCTGGATACAGGAAGAATTTTAGGCCCTTTATGATGTTGATCTAATTTGGACTCATGCTATGGATACGTGGTTTTGTGGTGTTCTAAATAGTTATATTATGGAATATTCAATGTCGACGTATTCTTTCCTGGAGGTAGCTGAATTCTGATTTTTACGGTATCCTAGAGGAGCATATTTGCAAGGTATTCCACCGCAATCAAGATCTTGCTGGTAACTTATAACCTTGAGTGTAAACCGATGGATAATTAAACCTCACCTTGCGCGAGGGGGAACGAGTTTGGTGAAAGATGGTAGACCTAGCGGCAAAAAGGTAGAGAGAGGTAAGGTAGCTTAAGTATAATGAGGCGCACACGAGGGAGATAAAGGAAACAACCTAATATTGTAGAAAGTATGGCGTTGAGGAGAGAGATGACTTCGAAGGATTTGAAGCTCATGTAGAAGACATAGAGCTAGAGCATCAGGAACTCCCCCATCTTGGAAAGCATGACAGAGATCCCCCCTTGGCTTCACACAAAAGTGCACCAGCAAAGACTACCTGGGCCATGGGTGCACATCTTAATCCACCTAGTGACCCAACCCTTACAATTGGTTTTCCAAAGATTCTAGTACGATAACTAACCAACAAGCTAACTTGGGAAGTAGGAGAGAAGGAGTAAGTCAGGGAGCAAGTACATTAATGGTAGGACAAATGACTTCAATGTTATTTGGAGGAACATTCTTAGGCACATCATCCGCATGAGAATGTTGGATTCACCTCTGAAGTGGAACTACCACACAAACTATAGGGGTTCAATATAGTACTACCGCCGAGCACAAGGAGTACATCTACAGTCCTATTCAAGCTACGGGTGGGGGATCAAGAGGTATAGGTGGTTCGGAGGCGAGAGAAACACAAGAGGTTCCGGAGGCAGAGGAAACACAAGAGGTTCTGAATCAGGTGGTCAAGGCCCGCAACAACCACATAATATCTATATGGAGATGTCTCTTTGTCTCCCAGAGTATAGAGGCATAGAGGATGCTGCTGATCATGTGCACATGTGTGAAAAATTGTGGCGCGTGAAAGGGATCACGGCTTCTGAGTGCAAGGTAAGTCAATTTGCTACTACATTACATGAACGTGCACAAAACTAGTATATGAATTTTGACCTTGATCAAACTTGCGTGGATTATGCAAAGCATCAAGGATGCTCTCTTGAAAGAGTTCCATATCCCTGAGTTTGAGCAGAATGGTATAAGTGCGCTTAAGGATATTAAACAAGGCACTACTGAGAGTGTATGTGAGTATGATGCCCATTTTCAAACACTCCTATCTAAGCTTTCTTATGATATTCACGTAAGCCAACATGCATAATGGTTTGTTGGCGGATTGATTACACCATTTAGAAGAGCACTGTCACATAAGACATACACTCGATCCATGTGAAGCAATTTGGAAGTAGCTTTATGTGTTGAGGTAATTGGGAGCATTGACACGACGTTAGTACCCTCTTAGAGGCACATATTGCAGCTATGGCAAAGTAGTTAGAGAAGCTATCAACAAATTCAGGCCATGAAATGCACTCAAGAATTTGGTGTACAAATTGTGAAGTGGAAGGTCATACCAAGGATAGTTGCCCCGCAGATCTATACATTCATTACTTGTTAGACTGTGAAATCTATCATTTGAATCATGATGCTAGCCACTGTCCTTTGTTACAACACGCAATAAGGAAGAATGTATCTTGCTTTTGCAAGATTTACAGGTCTATGACCCATGATACTACATATTGTTGATTGATTTGTCAGATCCATGATGCTATAGACATTGGGGTATGATAGACAAGTGTAATGGATAACTCTAAGAACAAGAATGAGCACCAGGATTGGGATCATAATCAACCACACTATGACAGGAATGAGGGCCATTTTGAAGGAGGTCGTGGAAGAGGATGTGGATATCGAGGTGGATATGGAGGACAAGGCCATGGTACAGGAAGAAGCGAGTTCCCTCGTGAAACATGTTATACATGCGGATCCCCTGACCATTATAGGTGCAAATGTCCCTATAATGTTACATGTTCTTTCTGCGGAGTTCCCAAACTTATATGAGCATCTCAATAAACAACATAAGTAGGAAAACAAAGGCACAGGGATGGTTAGGATCTAACACGCAGAGGAAAATCAATGGATGCCCAAGATAGCACAAGAACCTGAGGCCTTAACTATAAAGATTACCACACGTGATGAAGCAACACATACAAGAGAGGCATCGTACCAAAAGCCTATAATCACCAAGGAGGAAGTTTTGCATGCAAGGTACCCATATCCTGCTAATCAGAAGGAAGTTTACCAGGATAGCATGGAAGTGCTAAGGAATCTTCAGGGTGAGATACAATACTTAAAGGAGCAAAAGAAAGCATCAGAAACAGTCCAAATTGATATCGATGATCTAAGAGAAGTGTGTAAAATGTTGCACCAGGAGAACATCATTCCATTATTAGGAAGTTGGTTAAAAGGGAACACTTTGCGCCTGACAAGTATTGAAACTAGACGATAGATCCCGCATGTGAATCTTCCCCACGACGATTGACTATGATAAAGAGATCACTCAAATGTTATAGATGGATGGTTGTTGAGTAATATTTTGATTGATACAAAGGTGCGGAAGTCAATGTCCTTACTTTAGACGCATGGGTACAAATGGGGATACCTCCATTATAGCCATCATTTTGTGGTTTGCAACTTTTCCCTCTAGTCGAATGCCTTGAAATGCTCACAAAGTTTTTGTTTTGCCCTAGTTTGAAAGAAATTTGCATGTGTGCCCTATTTTGTGCCCTAATTTTTCCAAAATCTACGGGCTCTGCCATTTTCCTTTTTGCTCGATTGTGGAAGTTTAAAATTGATCGATTTGCACTTGTATGCCATTGAAAATCCAATTCCATGATAAAAAATGCTTTGAAAACATGTTTCAGTTGGTTCAATTTTGAGAAATTTGTCGTCCTTAGAAAAAAATCAAATTCTAAGGCATCCCTGGCATTTTCTATGTTTTGACGGTCAGACGGGCATCATTTTCCCGTCAATTTCTTCTTCAGCATTCATCAGCAACATGGCTTGTTCTAATTGGCCGAGGGATGGATGGAAAATTGTTTTAACTTATCACTTTTTGCTTTTTTGGCAAAAGGGCGAATTTGGTCCCATGGCTCCGCTTTACTCTGATTGGTTCTAATGTTGCTTACGTGGCATGTTTTGATTGGAGGAGGAGTGGCGGGTCATTTTGAGAACTTGTTATTTTTAGCTACTTTGGCTAAAAGTTTCAAATTTCCCATGGCCTCGCCAAGTGCTAATCTACCTGAATTCAAGTGGCGGAGAAAATTTCTAAATTTTTCCCGAAAATGATGATGTGTCCTCTTTTGATTGGATGAGAAGCAGCGGGTCTTTTTGTGCCTTAAGGCATTTTGGAAAAAGAGTTAAAGTGCAAATAAAATGCCTAGGGCCTACAACAAATTAGAATGGAACACGTGGTGGCTTGAGCCGGGGAAAAATCGAGGTGGTGCGGGTCTGACAGGGATAATTTGGAAAATTTCCTTTTTCCAAAAAAGGTGGAAATGTGTAGAATCGGTCCACGATTCCAATGGGGCCCACTTTGGGACACATGTTAGGCCCATTTTCATGAGGCGGAGGTGCGGGGAAAAATATCAAAATTTTCCAATTTTTCCTAAAAAGTTTAAAAGGTAAAATGAAGCTCCTAGGTCCGCATCCAATGGAATGGTGCCATGTGGCCACTCAAAATAAAAAGGTCAAAAGGGTAAAAATGTGAAACCCGTGCCATGCCAAATCAAATCTCACCACGTGGCTGTTTCTTTTAAAAATGCAAAGTGGAAAAAGGTGCCTCCAAAGCCCATCTCCAATGGTTTTTCTCCATGTGGAGGGCGTAGATTAAAAGTTGAATGTCAAATCAACTGGTAGTTGTGCATCATTTTTGCTCTACCACCATTTTTGCCCTATAATGCTCTCAGGAAGTTTGGAGATGTTTTTTTGCATCAATTTCCATCAAATTTTTGACAAATTCATGTCATTTGTGCCTACAAGGACCAATGCAATTGGTTTTGAGGATCAATTTGAGGATCAGATATGTTTTTGAAGTGAAATTTTACCCTAACCCATCCAAAACGTAAAATATCAAATCCAAAAGTTGCAGAGTCAAATTTTGGAGGGAAATGGATGAAATAATGAAGGAAGGGGGTCTACATGCTTTGAAGATGAAAAACGTGCCTCCATAATGGATAATGATGTGAATTTTGCAATGATTCATCTCTTTTTGAGACAACTGGCAACTTTTTGGACGTGTTACATTTAAATGTCCATGTCTGCGAATCATGAGGAATTTTTGTAACAAATTTGATCCTTTGGCATATTCTTTTCTTGGGAAAGAAGGATCAAAGGAGATTGAATGCTATATATTGCATGAATTTTTCATGCAAAGGGTTGGAAGAGTTTAAAAAACTGGAAAACTAAAAATTTCACAGAAAATATGGGAAGAAGCCCATTCTCTGAGTGACCACTTGAGAAACTCATGTAACTCTCTCTATATCAGATTTCAAATCATGTTAAGTTGGTTACACATGTATAGCCATTAACAAGCTCTGAGATTGTTTTTCAAAACATTCCCCTACTGATAAATCTGATCAAGTTTGAGTTATTTTGTGTTGTCTTTTGGAAAAATCTGTGAAATGCTTACATTTCATAATGCATTTCAAATTTGTGTTTCTTGTTTCTGTTGTAGTCTTGTGTTTAAAATCTCTCTTGATCATACATGATCTCATTTCTTGTGATAGTTTAGTGGCATTTGCAATCTCACATTCAGAAGAGCTTTCATCTAATAAAGAGATAAACAAATTTAAAATCACTTTACCTTCCTTGATTTTAGAGATTGTTTGTAAACCTTTGGGTGCACCTTAGGTCATGATTAAATAGTGATTGCTAAATGCTTCATTGGTTCATTCTAACTCAAGATTTTGTGATAGATGATCAAGGATTGTGTGGAAAAGTGCAGATCTAGGCCTCCATTTGATGCACATATCCTGGTTGAAGGGATGATTAACCATTTTGATACTTTCTATTGTTAAGTTTCTCCATATTTTGTTAAAATCCTCAAAGAGTCTGGTGGACCTTGGTTTGTCTTATCTAAACTCCCACCCAAAAATCATTCAAAACAACTAATCCTACCCTTTTTACCCTGTTTTTCCTTTGTATACCCACAGAAGATCAAAATCCATTTGCTAAAGTATGCAGAATAGATCAGGATTTCAAAATGTCTTCAGTAACCCTTGCCTCTTGCATTGAAAGTATCTCCATAATCTGGAAGTGACAACTTGTGAAAGTTAGATTTGGAGTGTTGATCATATTTTCCCAAGGCCCTTTTCATACTATTTGCACAAATTGAGGGATATCTTCATCTCCTTCACCATTTGAGGGTTACAAAATAGGTTCTCTTACCTTGGTTGAAAGGCACAACCTAAAATAGTTAGGACAAGATCAAGTCCTATTTGAGTGCTATCCATCTCTCCACAAATATGAGTGCCAGTTAGATCATATCCCCAGGCTACAAAAAAATGACACACACCATGATCCATCTATCTTTAAGCTTCATGCCATATCTTTGATGCTTCTCAGACTAAAAAGGAGAACAAATTTGGGTACCAACACCAGTGGCACCATTGCTTTGGGACATTCTTAGTTCAATCTAATCCATGTGCATACATATTTGAAATATTTGAATGCATATCAAACCCTGGTAATGTCTCTTGCAAGTTTTGTCTACAAATATATTGTTAAAGCATCATTCTATACTCAGATTTGCAAGGTGTATGCAAAGGTTTCAAACTCTATCTATAATTTTATCAGTTTCTAGTAGTAGTTGCACTTCATTTGCATTTGTGGTTGATAGATTCAAGAAAAGGAAGATCTGATCTATAAAGTTTGGCAAGATTTTCAGTGTTGATAGGTATTTGACAGAGTATTTTAGTGCATTTACACAACTAGGGTGAAAGTCCTTAGTGGTGACTCCATGTTGTTTTGATCTTGATAAATACCAGTGTCTTAGCTTTCTGTCATTTGTTTTTTTGTGTTGCTAATCTCTACAAAACTAGAAGGAAGAAGATCTCTCTTCATTAGAGACTCTGCTAAGAAGTTGTTTTCAGATTCAAGGAACTCAGAGTTAGAAGGGAGAAGAGTTTGGAAGGTGGTTGGAGAGCAGAGCTCAAGGAAGGAGGTTACCTTTGTTGAACTTGAGATTAATCAGCCTGTCATTGAGGACTGCAGTTCTTCTTCAAGTAAATCTGAATCAGATAGTCCTCTTGAAAATTTGCATTCTCCATCTGAGAGGGACCTTCATTTGTCTTTGAAAATCTTGCTCCTCATTCTACCCCTATTTTTTCCAAATCTACTAGAGTTTATCAAGAAGCTGATCCTATAGGGGATATCCATTTTGAAGATTACATTTCTATTCCCCAAAGACCTCTCACTCCTCATCATTTTGTTTCTCCTCCAAGATCACCACCTCAAAATAATATGGCTCAGCCTCCCCTAGACCTCCATTTGTTGTTAACACCTTTGGTCCTATAAATTTTAGAGGAATGAATGGTTATCCAAATGTTGTCCCTCAAGATGTCAGAAATAGATTGCCAAAATTCCAAGGTAACAATGCAATAACTGGTGATCAACACCTAAAACTTTTTGTTAACATGATGGAGGACTTTGAGATTGAGCATGAAGATGTGTATGTTAAATTGTTCATTCATACACTAGAAGAGGATGCAAGGGATTGGTACAAGGCTCTTCCTGATAATTCTATTGACTCTTGGACTGAAATGAACAATGCATTTAGGTTGCAATATGGTGATAAGACTGATCCTAGGTTTCTCTTGTCTGAGTTTGAAAATATCAAGAAGAACCCCAATGAATCAGTTCATGACTTCAACACAAGGTTTAACAAAACTTTGAGAAGGCTTCCTATTAATTTGAGGCCATGTGATGAGTCATGCTTGATCAAATATGTAGATGCATTTGATAAGAAGGCAACCTACTACTTAAGAGACAAAAACCCTACTAATTTGAGGCAGGCCTTCACCATGGCACTGTAGATTGAAAAAAATATCAAAGCAATTGGGAAACCTCTCAAGAGAGATGGTGTAAAGTTGATAAACCCTAAAAACCTCAAGCTAGCAAGGGTGTTGATTTGGAGGAGGTTGTGAAAACTTTGGCAGGGGTTGTCAAAGAAATCTCATACAAGCTAGCTCGGGTAGAGAAGGGAATTGGGCAGAGCTCACAAGGTCAAAAAAACACAAAACCATGATAGATTTTCCAATCATCCTAGAGGTGATCAAAGGGATCTGATGATAGAGGGAAAGGACCCATGGGGTCTACAAATAGACATCCTCAAGCACATGAAGGAAGAGTGTTACCTGATCCCCTAACTGCTAGGGTTGTTGTTGTTGAGGAAGTTGTTGATATTGATTGGTGTGATAGGTGTTTTCTACCCCATCCTCCATGTGAAGTGGACCAGAAAGATGGTGAAGCTAATAATGATGATGGTATTGATGATGATATCTACATGGTGGGCTGTTCTTCAGGCTCACAAGAAGGAGCAACATCAATTGAGGTAATAAGTGCAAGGACAACTATGAACCTTTTGGGATTGCATCAAATGGGTACAAGTCCTTCTTCCCTCTCATACTCTTGAGGTAGATGTAGTGCAAGCTTTTGAGATTCCTAACAATGACTTTGAATACTTAAGAGCTTTGATGATTAAGAAGTATGATGGTGGTATCCCTTTGGAGGAAGATAGACAATTGTTAATGAATGTTGTTGTGGCTCAAGAGAAAGAGTATAACACTAGGAGCAAGGTTGTTAAGGGAGTTGGGCCTCAAGCCAAACCTAAAACACCCTTGCTTACAAGTATTCCCAAAGAAGCTCCTAGAAGAGAAACACCTGCCAAAAGCTCTGTTGTCCCAAGAAAAAATTTCAGTCCTCCTCATGCCCAAGTTGCCAAGAATCCCATGCCATCTAATGAATCTACTTGTTTCCCTTCCAATGCTGCCTTGCCAAAGAATGTTCCATATGACATAGCCCAAGTATTGAGCCAAATCAAAGTGAGTGTTCCAATCATTGAGTTGCTTAGGATTCTTGAGCACAAGAAGAGAGCATTTGAGTACTTGGGATTGAAAGAGGAGAAGAGTACCCCAAGCAGAAATGTAAACGTTGTTGAAACTCCTCCTCAAATCATTATAGACCTTGAAACACCACCAACATTAGAGGATCTTGGAGAAACACCTGAGGTATACTTGGGGACATCCTTGGTTGATTCCCAATTGAATGTTGATCCATTCTTTACAACTTTGATCATAAAGGATAGACTACTTCACAATTGTATGTTTGATTCCAGTGCATCATGCAATGTCATGCCTCTAGAAGTCATGAATGAGTTGGATATCAAAGTGACATAGCCTATGGAAAGTGTACTACCATGGAATCAAGAGAAGTGCCGGTAGTTGGTTGTGTGAAGGGTTTGGTGGTACAACTTGCAGCCTATCCGGTAAGAATTTGAAACTTGATGTTGTGATTGTTGATTGCCTTGCCAAATGGGGTATGCTTTTGTCAAGAAAGTGGGCTGCAAGTGTTGGTGGGACTGTTCAAATGGACATGTATTTTTCCACTATTCCCATTGAAGGCAGCCTTGTCAAGCTCTATGGAGAAAAGAAGATGTTACACCTTATTGAAGATCCCAACAATGCTTCCTATGAGGTGTTGTTTGCTTGATGTAGATGTTGATAACTTTGTTGGGTTTGCTGATGGAAAAGAACACAAGATGGATCAGTCAAAGTGCCTTGAATAGGTAGGTTCCCCTTGGACCTTGCTATTTGATGGAGCTTGCTCCAAATTTGGAAATGGTGCTGGTATAATTCTGATTTCTCCTAGCTTGGAAGAGTTTGTTTTTTCCTTCAAGCTTAATTTTGAATGTACTAACAACATTGCTTGAGTATGAAGCCTTGTTGTTGGGTCTGAGAATTGCATGGAAGTATGGTGTCAAGGACATCATTGCAAAAGGAGATTCAGAGCTAGTTTTCAAACAAATAAGAAAATTATATGCTACAAAAAATCAGCGGATGAAACAGTACAAACATGCAGTTTGGGATCTAATTGAGATGTTTGATTCCTTCAACATTGTGCATCATGACAGAGTTTCAATGCTGCTTGCTGACAAGTTAGCAGTGTTGGGGTCAAGATTTGGAAATTGCACCATTTCACCTTATTGTGAGTACAATATTGAAGTGTTAACTAGGCCAGCTGTCCCTGACAACATCAAGCATTGGCAAGTGTTTAATGATGATGCTCAAGTGCAAAGGTTCTTACAAAATCAAGGTGAGTTTGCAGATCAGAATATTGATTGGGAACCAATGGTGTGTGTGACTGAAGGAAGAGAGACTTTGTTTGGAAAGGATATTATCTAATTGAAAACTAACACCATTCCTAGAGGTCTTGTTGCACTTGAGTCAAATTTTGACAATGTTGATTGCATCATCAATAGAAACATGTCTACCTCAAGGGATGTGGAAGAGCATAACTTGGGCACTAATGATAAACCAAGAAAAGTTTGGTTGGGCAAACAATCTAAACAAAGAAGAAAAATAGTCCTATGTTCAACTATTGAAGAAATATCAAGACTATCTTGCTTGGTCTTATTCAGAGCTGAAAGCATACAGAGAGGACTTGTTTCAGCATGAGATTCCTCTTGAAACAAATGCCAAGCCCTTCAAAAAAAAGAAGAGGCCAATTAATCCACTCCTCTCAATGAAGATGCAAGATGAATTGAAGAAACTGAAGGAGGGAGGGATCATTCAGCCCACAAGGTATTCATCTTGGGTTGCAAACCTTGTGCCAATCAAAAAGAAAAATGGAGATATCAGACTTTGTGTAGACTTCAAAATCTAAATAGAGCTTCATTGAAGGAAAATTATCCTTTTCCAAACATGGAAAATATGCTGCAGATTAGTGACTGGATCTGAATTGTTGTCCACCTTGGATGGTTTCTCTAGCTACAATCAAGTTGTTGTCAAGGAGTCAGAAAGATTTAAAACTACCTTTACCACTCCTTGGGAACATATGTCTATGTAAGAATGCCTTTTGGTCTTATGAATGTTGGAGCTACTTTCCAAAGAGCAATGGATGTTGCTTTTGGTTACATAAATGACTTCATTACAGTTTATCAGGATGATGTGATTGTGTTTTCAAGGAGCAAAAAAAAGATCACTTGCAACACTTGGAAAGAATGTTGATCAGATGTAGAGAATATGGAATTTCTCTCAATCCAAAGAAGTGTCATTTTGGGTGTAAAAGGCCAAGTTGCTTGGTCATATTGTTTCAAAGGTTGGTGTCATGATTGACCCTGAGAGGGTAGAAGCAATCAGCAAGGTTCCAATTCCAAGAACAAAGAAGGGCATCCAATCCTTCTTTGGGTAGATCAATTTCATTAGAAGGTTTGTGTCTAATTTTTCTGAATTGACTCTTCCTATTACATGCATGTTAAAGAAAGACCAAGTTATCAAATGGGAGGAGGCTGCTTATTCAAGATTTTGAAGGAATCAAAGAAGCATTGAAACATGCACCTATCTTGGCAGCTCCAAATTACAAGAAGCCTTTCCAAATCTTCTCCTTTGCTTCTGAAAATACCATTGCATCTGTTTTGCTACAAAGAAGGATGAAGATGGGGCTGAGAGGCCTATTTCCTTCTTTAGCAAGGCTTTACAAGTTGCTGAGTTAAAATACACAATCATGGAAAAACAAGCATTTTCCTTGGTGAAAGCAACAAAGGTTTTCAGGCCTTATATCTTAAGTTCAAAAGTTGTTGCTTATGTTCCCCACACCATGGTAAAAGACATCTTATCAGAGATGGAGATCTCAAGAAAAGATGTAGATGGGTGAACAAACTATAGGAATATGACATGGATATCCAAACCACAAAGTTGGTGAGAGGTTTGGGTCTTGCTAAGCTCATGGCTGAGAGCAACTTGCAGACTGTGGAAGTGAATGAAGTAGAGGAAGAAAGGGCAGATGTTCTTGAGAAGTTGGTAAGTTTTGAGTGGTACAAGGATGTAATATTTTACCTCAGACACCTATGCTGCCTGATCATTTGAATAAAAATCAGAAAAGAGCCCTCAAGCTGGCTTCTCAAAAATACATCATCACTTGACTTTGGGCTGGCTTGGAAGAACCCTGAAGGTGTCCTCTTGAAATGTATAACTGAAGATGAAGCTCCCAAAATAGTTGCTGATTTCCATGGGGGAGTTTGTGGAGGACACTTTTTTGGAAGGGTTATAACACACAAAATTTTGAGAGCTGGTTATTGGTGGCCTACTCTCTTCAAAGATGCAACCCTGCTGGTTAGAAAATGTGAAAGTTGCTCAACATTTCTCTAGAAGAATGAAAGCTTCAGCTCCCTTCCTTTGCAGCCTGTATCAATTGAGGCTCCTTTCAAATAATGGGGATGGAATTCATTGGTGAGATTTCAGACCCTTCTAGTTCTGGCCATAAGTGGATTCTTGTAGCCATAGATTACTTCACCAAGTGGGTAGAAGCAATCCCCACCAAGAAAGCAACACACCAAGTTGTTATGGACTTCTTGTTGAATCACATCATATGTAGATTTGGTGTGCCAGTAAATATTGTTGCTGATAATGCCATGTGTTTCAGAGCTAAGCCCTTGATGGCAATGTGCAAGGAGTATGGAACCAATCTAACTTATGCTTCAAACTATAACCCTCAAGGGAATGGACAAGCTGAGTCCAAATAAGAACTTGTTGAAGATCATTAGGAGAACCTTGGAGTTGAACAAGAGAAAATGGGGTGAACAACTAAAATTTGCAGTTTGGGCTGATAGAATCACTGCCAAAGAGCTACTGGTAAGAGCCCATTTGAGTTGGTGTATGGAACTCAAGCTCTGCTGCCCTTACATCTACAATTATCTTCATTTCAGTTTGTTCAACAACTTGAAGATCAAGAGGTCAGTCCATATGAAGCAAGGATTAATCAGATTGTTGAGTTGGATGAAGAAAGAAGAGCATCCCACCAAAGGCATGTCATATTTAGAGAGAAGTTGAAGAGGTTGTTTGACAAGAAGGTCACTCCTAGGGCTTTTAATGTTGGAGATCTAGTTTTGTTGTGGGATAGCAGGCATGAAGATAAGGGAAAACATGGTAAATTTGATGCATTGTGGATGGGCCCTTACTCCATTGATATCGATCGGTGGTGAAATACCTTTTTCTCAAGGACTTAGATGGGGAATTGCTTGAACTACCTGTTAATGGTAGGCATCTGAAGCATTTCTTGGATTAATCCCCAAATTTGAGGTATGCACCACTTGTATAGTGTATAGTCTTTGTTTTTGGCTCTGTTTTTTTGTTTTTGTCGGTTTGTGGTTTGCCTTGTTCTTGGTAGCCATTTTTTGTCGATTAGGTCTAGTTTTTCTACCCTGCATTTTTGACTCCATTGCCCAATGGTTGTTTTTGGCACTTGGTCTACTTCTTTTGTTCTTGTGGCACTCACTGGGAGTGCCCATCCTCAGCAGAGCCGATGTGTGTTGGTGCCATTTTTGAGCTTGCACCATTTTGCCCTAAATTTTTCCTTCATTCTACGTGCTCTGAAACATTTTTCTCTCAAATTGGTGGTCTGTAAATTTTCCCTCCAATCGAATGCCTTGAAATGCTCACAAACTTGTTGTTTTGCCCCAATTTGAAAGAAATCTACATGTGTGCCTGTTTTGTGCCCTAATTTTCCAAAATCTATGGGCTCTGCCATTTTTCCTTTTTTCCCGATCGTGGAAGTTTAAAATTGATCGATTTGCACTTGTATGCCATTGAAAATCCAATTCCATGATAAAAATGCTTTGAAAACATGTTTCAATTGGTTCAATTTCAAGAAATTTGTCATCCTTAGCAAAAAAATCAAATTCTAAGGCATCCTGGCATTTTTTGTGTTTTGACGGTCAGATGGGCGTCATTTTCCCATCAATTTCTTCTTCAACATTCATCGAAATGTGGCTTGTTCTAATTGGCCGAGGGATGATGGAAAATTGTTTTAACTTATCACTTTTTGCTTTTTTGGCAAAAGGCAAATTTGGTCCCATGGCTCCGCTTTACTCTGATTGGTTCTAATGTTGCTTACGTGGCATGTTTTGATTGAGGAGAAGCAACGGGTCATTTTGAGAACTTGCTCTTTTTTGGCTACTTTGGCTAAAATTTTCAAATTACCCCTGTGGCCCCGCCAAGTGCTAATCTGCTGAATTCAAGTGGCGGAGAAAATTTCTAAATTTTGCCCAAAAATGATGACATGTCCTCTTTTGATTGGATGAGAAGCAGTGGGTCTTTTTGTGCCTTAAGGAATTTTGGAAAAAGAGTTAAAGTGCAAAGAAAATGCCTAGGGCTCATAAAAAAATCGAAATGGAACACATGGTGGCTTGAGCTAGGGATAGAGAATCGGAGGTGCGGGTTCATGGGGATAATTTGGAAAATTTCCTTTTTCCAAAAAGGTGGAAATGTGTAGAATCGGTCCACAATTCCAATGGGGCCCACTTTGGGACATGTGTTAGGCCCATTTTCATGAGGTGGAGGTGTGGGGAAAAATATCAAAATTTTTCCAATTTTTCCCGAAAGTTTAAAAGGTAAAATGAAGCTCCTAGGTCCACATCTAATGGAATGGTGCCACATGGCCACTCAGAATAAAAAAGGTCAAAAGGGTAAAAATGTGAAACCCATGTGCCCATGCCAAATCAAATCTCACGTGGTCATTTCTTTTAAAAAATGAAAAATGGAAAAAGGCACCTCCAAATCCCATCTCCAATGGTTTTTCTCCACGTGGAGGGCTCAGATTAAGAGTTGAAAGTTGAATCTACGGTAGTTGTGCATCATTTTTGCTCTGCTGCCATTTTTTTCCCTATAACACTCCAGGAAGTTTGGAGATGTGGTTTTTGCATCAATTTTCATCAAATTTTTGACAAATTCATGTCATTTGTGCCTGCAAGGACCAATGCAATTGGTTTTGAGGATCAATTTGAAGATCAAATGTTTTTGAAGTGAAATTTTACCCTAGCCCATCTAAAAATGTAAAATATCAAATCCAAAAGTTACAGAGTCAAATTTTGGAGGGATAATGGATGAAATAATGAAAGGAAGGGGGTCTGCATGCTTTGAAGATGAAAAATGTGCCTCCATAATGGATAATGATGTGAATTTTGCAATGATTCATCTCTTTTTGAGACAACTGGCAACTTTTTGGACGTGTTTTGTTAAATGTCCTCTGTCAAAATCATGAGAAATTTTTGTAACAAATTTGATCCTTTGGCATATTATTTTCTTGGGAAAGAAGGCTCAAGGAGATTGAATGCTATATATTGCATGAATTTGTCATGCAAGGGTTGGAAGAGTTTAAAAATCCTGGAAAACTAAAAATTTCACAGGGAAAATCTGGGAAGAAGCCCATTCTCTGAGTGACCACTTGAGAAACTCATGTAACTCTCTCTATATCAGATTTCAAATCATGTTAAGTTGGTTACACATGTATAGCCATTAACAAGCTCTGAGATTGTTTTCAAAACATTCCCTCTTGATAAATCTGATCAAGTTTGAGTTATTTTGTGTTGTCTTTTGGAAAAATTTGTGAATGCTTACATTTTAGAATGCATTTCAAATTTGTGTTTCTTGTTTCCTATTGCAGTCTTGTGTTTAAAATCTCTCTTGATCATACATGATCTCATTCTTGTGATAGTTTAGTGGCATTTGCAATCTCACATTCAGAAGAGCTTTCATCTGATAAAGAGATAAAAAATTTAAAATCACTTTACCTTCCTTGATTTCAGAGATTGTTTGTAAACCTTTGGGTGCACCTTAGGTCATGATTAAATAGTGATTGCTAAATGCTTCATTGGTTCATTCTAACTCAAGATTTTGTGATAGATGATCAAAGATTGTGTGGAAAAGTGCAGATCTGGGCCTCCATTTGATGCACATATCCTGGTTGAAGGGATGATTAACCATTTTGATACTTTCTGTTGTTAAGTTTCTCCATATTTTGTTGAAATCCTCAAAGAGTCTGGTGGATCTTGGTTTGTCTTGTCTAAACTCCCACCCAAAAATCATTCAAAACAACTAATCCTACCCTGTTTTACCCCTTTTTTGACCTGTATACCCATAAAAGATCAAAATCCATTTGCTAAAGTATGCAAAATAGATCAAGATTTCAAAATGTCTTCAGTAACCCTTGTCTTGCATTGAAAGTATCTCCATAATCTAGAAGTGACAACTTGTGAAAGTTAGATTTGGAGTGTTGATCATATTTTCCCAAGGCCCTTTTCATACTATTTATACAAATTGAGGGATATCTTCATCTCCTTCACCATTTGAGGGTTACAAAATAGGTTCTCTTACCTTGGTTGAAAGGCACAACCTAAATAGTTAGGACAAGATCAAGTCCTATTTGAGTTCTCCATATCTCCACAAAATTGAGTTCCAGGTAAGATCATATCCCTGCTACAAAATGACACACACACCATGATCCATCTATCTTCAAGCTTCATGCCATATATTTGATGTCTTGCTCGACTTAAAAGGAGAAAAATTTGGGTACCAACAAAAGGAAGGCATCCTATAGTGGGAGATTCTCATTCCTATGAGTATTTCTTGTGACAATTGGGCTCATGGCACATATGACTAGTAGGGTGCGAGGTAAAAATCCATTCATCTTCATCTGTTCGACGGATAGGTGGTGCAATACCTTGGTATACAAGAGTAGAAGATCTTCCTATATTTTTGAAATCCATGGAGGCATAGTGCATAGACGAGGTTAGGAGAAGAGACATGTTAGCATATGTCTTGCACGGGACAGCAGCGATCGGTGGGTAGTTCATAGAGATAATCTTATAGAGTGGAAGGAGATCGAATAACCTTATCTACCAGGTTTGTAAGAAGTAATGCACCTATGCAGATTTGCACTTATAATGGTGATCAACCTGTTCAACACCACATTCAGCAGTGTGAGAGACTCTGGATGATAGGACATGAAGCATTACCACCTTTATTGTGCGTGCATAAAATTTACTCCACTCTACAAGGGTGTGCACGCGCTTGGTATGTATACGCAAAACTACATCGAGAGTATAGAATAGCAAAATTTGACTACAGAAATGATCTAGACCTTTGATTACTTTTCTTCCCAACCTCCAATAGAAGGGCATTAAAATTTTTCAAGTGATTAACCATGCGAGATAGTGTAAAGGTAGAGGAACTCGATAGGAATTAATGGGTGAGATTTAATTAGGCGCCGCTTTGAAGAAGAAGGAGAAGAATCCATATTGCTTGAACGTGCTTGCCTTGAGAAAGAAAAAGGAAATATGGTGTACATCATGGATGATGAGGAAGTTGAAAACTTGGATATTGACCATTCATAGGGGGCGCGCGAGGTCTTGGATAGTGCAGATAAGGATATGCACGCATACCATGAACCAATGAAGACAAAGAAGGTCAATATAGGATTAGAGGTTGAGCCTAAGGAGGTCATAATTAGAGACTATTGGTCAGAATCAGAAGTGGCAAAGATCATTGAGTTACTCAGGGATTATCAGGACTTATTCCCTCAAGGGTATCATGAATTTAAGGGCGTGCATGAATAACTTAGGGAAATGAAGAAAAACTTAAGGATGGTGCGCGTCAAGTGCGAAAGAGACCTTAAAAATGAATCCTAATTTACACGAAAAGGTAAAAGAAGAAATTGATAAAATGTTGAAATATGGAATTATCAAGCCCCTTGATGAGTCAGAATGGGTTAGTCCAATGGTGATCAATATCAAGAAGGATGGTAGAATTTGAATATGTGTGGACTACAAGGAGCTAAATGCTGCATGTGTAATAGACCCATTCCCTACACCATTTATTAAGGAAATACTAGGAGTTGTAGGGCGTGAAATATATTCCTTCATAGATGGGTTTTTTGGGTATCATCAGGTTAGGATTGCTCAGGAGGATCAAGAAAAGACAACTTTTACTACTGAATGGGGTAGTTTTTCCTATACTTGTGATGCCTTTTGGATTGAAAAATGCGCCTGCTATATTCTCGTGCATAGTTGTTTAGGCATTCAAATATTTTATTCACAACTTCTTATAGGTCTACCTCGATGATTGGACAATATATGGGCTTGTTAAGGATCACTGTGACAATCTACACTTAATGTTTGAACGGTGCAGACAATTGAGTATCTCTTTGAACATCAAGAAGTGCATATTTGCTACACCTTTTGGAATACTTGTTGGGACACATAATTTGTAAGGAAGGATTACTTGTTGATCCAACTAAGGTTGTAGTCATTCTAGGCCTGGAAGTGCCTACCAATCAAAGTGAGGTGCACAAATTTTTAGGTCACACAGATATTATAGAATATTCATCAAGGGATATGCAAAAGTGCCACACCTCTGGAAGAGTTAATGCAAGGAAAAGGTACATTCTACAGGGGAGAATCACAGTAGCACATGTTTGAAACATTGAAAGAGAAACTTACTACCACACCTATCCTGCGTTTTCCTTCATGGGACAAACCATTTCATGTACACATGGATGCCTCTAGCATGACCATTGGCACAATATTAGCTCAACTTGGAGAAGGTATTTTCGATCATCCTATCTACTTTGCTAGTAGGAAGCTAACTCATGCTGAACATAATTATACAACTATAGAGCACGAAGATTTGTCAATGATTTATGCATTGCACAAGTTTCGACAATATCTAGCTACACCATTTGTATTCTATACGGATCACATGACATTGAAGTATTTGGTGAACAAACCCATCTTACAAGGGCACATATGCAGATGGGTACTCCTATTTCAAGAGTTTGATTTCATAGTTGTGGTGAAGCTAGGGAAAAGTAACTCGGGCCGACCACTTGTCTAAAATTAACTCAGGAGAGGAAGCACAGACAATTGAAGAAACCATGCCGATGCCCGCTATATATAGGTTACAACGCGTGCCATCGAATTAGAATACATTTGTTGTCTTTCTCCGAACTAGTGTGGCACCAGAAGGAATGAAGGCATTAGAAAGGAAACAACTTGCTATATGCGCGACACCATTTATGTTGATCAGTGGTGACCTCTACAAGTTAGGCAGAGGTGAAGTATTACGTGTTGTGTATTAGAGCATGAGTGCAAGGATATTATGGAAGAAGCCCATGGTGGTATTGCAAGAGGCCATTATGTAGGTGATGCGATTGCCTGAAAGATCCTACTCACTTTGGATTATGGTGGGAGACATTGTATAAAGACATTAAAGAATATTATAAGGTGTGTGACCATTGTCAGCGCCTAGGAAAACAAGACAAAGAGATGAAATGCCACTGAGACCTATTATCAATGTAGAACCATTTGAGAAATGGGCCATTGACTTTGTAGGACCTATTTTGCTAGCCACGCGTAGGAATGGATCACACTATATCATTACTTGCACAGATTATCTCACATGGTGGGCAGAAGCAACACCTACAAAGGACTGTACAACAGACTACAACAACTAGGTTTCTATGGGAGAATGTTCTTACAAGATATGGATGTCCTTTAAGTTTCAAAAGTGATAGGGGTACACACTTTTTAAATGAAACCATAAGGATCCTATTACATGAGTTTATGGTTGCCCACCATAAGACTACACCTTACCACCCTCAGGAAAATGGAACTGCTGAGGATTTCAACAAGATTTTGAGCCAGAAATTGACTAAATTTTTGATGTTGGAAGAAAGGATTGGGATGATAAAGTGTCAACTATTCTTTGGGCATATAGAACAACTTATAAGATATTGAACAAAGCCACACCGGTTCAGCTTGTTGTTTGCGCAGGTCAAGTCATTCTTCCTATAGAATTTATGTTACCTTATTTGTGCATTGAATGCACCGGAGGTCTAGATGATGAGTATGATTTAGAAGAGCGTATTGAAAAGATGATTCAGTTGGATGAATGCCGAGCCATAGCACGATGGAGTCGAAGCACAAAAGGCCGTGCATAAAGCATGGCTTCACAAAAACATAAGGGATAAGAAGTTTGAGATTGGAAAAATGGTACTTCTTTATGACTCTAAGTTCTTGCGCCATCCAAGCAAGCTCAAAGTACATTGGTTGGGGTTGTATGTCATCACTTACATACTTGAATCAGTGTTTGCTAGTTAGAAGCACTTGATGGAACACGGCTACCCGGTTACTTTAACGGGAGTAGGTGAAGCCCTACTATAAATAAGTCTTCTTGGTGTTTGTAGTAAGGTAGTATTGCCATTTAGATTAGATTTTCAATTTTGTCTTTATTTAATGTATTTCCTTCATTGTCGTTATGCTTTGTCAATTTAGTTGTTATTCTTGTGTAATAAGCATGTTTGCATGCATGAAGCTAATTACTATGTGAAGAATGTTTATGTGCAGAGGACTACACATCCTTTTAGTGTGGGGTGGTTGTTGATATCTAGGTACAAGACTGTGGGAATTGAAAGGTGAAAGGAATAAGCTACTACGGGTGTGCTTTAAGTCAAAAGAAGATTTCTTCTCAAAAGTGACCAAGGATGGAGATGAATGAAAGGACAATATAATGTGAGGTAAGCAGAGGCCATGATAACTACCAAGAGAAGGTACAATGATAAGGTACTCAGCGCAAGGGCATGCGCTGAAGAGAAGTCTGTGACCAGAGGGTAGGAAGGCACACTAGAAGGTTATAGCTGGGGCACGAAGATGTACCACACGGAATGAATGAATTTGGTCAATGAATGAGATGATATTTGGTAGGTGAAGGAGCAATAAATGCATCAAATTTTGAAAAATTATATAAGGATGGGATGTGAATTCATTTTTACCATTACAACTAAGAGTATTTGAGGAAAGAGCTAAGTGTGAAGAGCCGAGTGATTGGGTTAAGGTGCGAAGGGTGTGAAACCAAGCATGAAAAATAGATCTGTGTGAAAAGAAGCTTGCATCCTTGGTGGTGAAGGGTTTGAGCAAAGCAAGGTGACAGAGAGGAGTTAGGGCATGAAGTTTCCACCTAGGGCATGATTGAATCGAGCTAGGGTTTGATTCAGTAAATTACAGAGTTAAAGAGGAGACGATTGCAAGGTAAAAATGGCACCCAAGAAGGCAACTGCAGCAGAGAAAAAGGAAAGAAGAAGGTGGTCGTCGAGGAGGAAGAGATGGCACCCAAAAGTGATTTTTAGAAATGTAATACCCATAAGGAGTCATTGTCGCTCTAGGAATGGGATTCACCCATCAGAAAGAGAAAAGTAAGAAAATACAATCACAAGACCACAGAGAACAAGAAGGATCTTGATTCCTTGCTCACTACAAGGACAAACAAACGTACGGTAGATGACATGCCGGTTTATGATGATGTAGGTGAGAAGCTTTTGAAGAGAATTGGAGTCTACCAATTATACGAGCTTCCATATTTTGGGAAGTATGAGCCCTAGTACCAGTGGCTCATGAGCAGTGCATGAGGACTTCTTCTACTTTGTAGGACACATAGTTAGAATCTCATCCGTGCTTATCTCAACGGTGATAGGTTTGAAGGCCACATGAGAGGATATAAAGAATGATCTCACAGATAAAGCCATGATCTTAAAGACCAGACAGGAGTTGGGGTACCTGAAGGGTCATGCGGTATGGATATAGAAAAGTTGAAGAACTTTCGGTTGTGCAAGCAACAACACACCTTGTTACAAAGTTGAATGACCAAGAGCGGTGGTCATAGGTAAATACTATGTGGTTACACGTTGCGCACAAGATGTCGAAGTGGCGGTCTACAATATTGCAGGCTATATTACAGAGTAAATAGTCGAGAAAGCACACACAGGAGGGAAGATTAGATTTATGGTTGTTCTACTATCACTGGCATTCATGGAAATTGGAGTACCATATGGGCCAAAGGAAAAGGTATGGGAATAACCCATGGAGAATAAGTTGCAGCTTAAAAGTTCAACAAGTACTTATGTAAAGGATCCATGATAGATGACATCAAGCAAAGGGCAGAGAAATGGTACGACAGGCTCCGCGCGACATTTGGAGAAGAGTGGTGCATCCCGAAGGACCTACCATCAGTAGTGGGGAAACAAGTCCAGTTTGTTATATATCAACATTTCTACATCATGTGCTTCCCAATGAGAGATGGAGTATGGAGCCCTTGGTGTAAATTGCCTTATGCATTCACTGTAAGGTATTTCCAAGCATATGTTCACAGATTCATAGACACATGCAAGCTGGTATTCAATGTAGATAAGGTAGACTACAACTACCACACGTTGAGGAAGAAGTATGTGTATCTAGGAAGGAGTGCCTATGTCGAGAGGCTCATTTTGGAGGTATTGAATATCAAGCCAATAAGTCTAGTCTGTAGCAGATATAGGGGCAACATTAGTGTATCTTTAGCTAAAGCCCAAGATGGAGAAAAATAAGTATGTGGAGAATGAATTCGCACTCCTAGGGCCACCAAAGGGTAAGCACACAATGGAAAACATACCAACACAAAGGCCCATAGAAACTATTGAAGTAGAGGATGAAGAAGAGGAGCGTGAAGATAATGGAGGCTTAGAGCATAGAAGGAAGTAACTATATGACAGAGAAGACCCATAACGCGTGACCACTCCACCTCAGGGGCATGACGAAGAGGAAGATATAAAGGTTGAGAAGGGGGAGCACATATTTTAGAAAGTATTCAGACGCATAAGGACTCAAAGTGGAACCCCACAAATGGTAAGGAAATCACCTCGTCTCTCTCCACATAAGGAGACCACTGAACCAAAGAGGAGAAGAAAGTTGAAGTTAGATGAAGAAGTAGAGGAATCAGGGGAGAGTGAGTGTGCATCTCCTACCCCACTCGAGCAAGAAGACAAGCCACAAAATGAGGAAGAGCAAAAAGATGAAGAGATGAAGGACGGAGAAGAAAGAGAGAAAGAAACCTCCAGATCCACGCATGTAACTATTCAAGGTGTAATGGGATAGGATCCTAACCTTGAAGCTACAATTCCCAAGGGTCCTAGATTGAAGAGGATGAGTGGGGAACACAGTGCACCAATCATGGGCTATGCAGAGGACACTAGAAAAATCATCCACACACGTTTCCAAAGCACTGTAGAACAAAAGGATTTATTTGGCTGGGAATTAATGGATGGGGATATGGCGACCATTTGCACTAGAAATCAACTCTCATGGTCAATGCATACCCACATGGATAAGCTTGAATTTGATGTATGTGAAGAGTCATGCATGTTGAGATAGCTGAAGAAGGCACCCCGAGCTAGACATATGATAATAAAGCCTATTGTCATGTCAGATGAGCAGGTCAATAATGCATTGGTGAATATTTCTACTGAAGTTGCGAGAAGAAACATGGACAAAGCTGCAATGATAAGAGCATTGTGCGAGGAGCTAAAGGCAAACGATGCAGAGATAACACACATAATGTAAGCGAGGGACTTAGCGCAGAAGTAGAATAAAGTATTTATCAGCATCACAGAGGAGATTGGAGACAATGTCATAAGAGCTAGGCCACACTTGGAGACCAAGGTACCACAGATGTTTCCCTCAACGATACATTATCTAGGAAAGTTGGTGGACTTGGTACTTGAAGATGAACTTCTGCGCATGCCAACACCAAGGATTCCAGAACAAGAGGTAGAATTGGAGAAAGCTTCAGTGATACGAAATATTACATCATATGAAGGGCTTCTACAAGCGCTAAAAGAAGTATTAAAGAAAGCAGACCCGACTTTAAACATTTGCACAGCTCCAGAGGTGCTTATCAATATAAAGTCCCTCGAAGAAAATAATGAGGTTCTAGAGAGAAATGAAGGACGAAAGATTGGGCCATGCAGAAATATTTTCAATGGTTAAGTAGAAGCGCGAGGCCCTGGCAGCAACACAAGAGCCACACAAGACTCGGCTGGAAGAGCTTGGGAAGCTAATTACACGTGAAGATGGATCTTCTAGAAGGAAGAATGACCTCAATGTACAACATTGTGTTGGTTCTGCAAAATGAAAAAGGGGAGATTGCGAGGGATGAATTGGAGTCCATTGCTATGGACATTCTAGAAAAAGCATAAACAAGCACTCATTGAATGGCAAGCCTTGGAGGCCGAAATAAAGGAGGAGTATCTAGAGTTGATACTTCAAACTGATACATAGGAGGCTACCTCATAAAACTTCTTTATTCATCTACATTCTTTCATTCTTATTCTTTCCATTCTTCTATTCTTTACTTCAATTTTTGGAGATACCCATTGTTGGGGCGATAATGAGATTAGTGTGGGGTAATGTTGATCAGAGAACACTTGATAGAACTCACACAAGAAGTCTGCGTAGGAAAATAGGCTAGGTTTAAGGGTGCGAATGGACAGAAGAACCCGTGCGTGGAGGGCAAGTTCAACATTCAGACTTAGCCGATTTTGAGCATGAAGACCTATTTTTAGAAGATGGCGTGTGGAACACACCAATGATGTAGAGACGTGTGTGCCACACATTGTCTATCTTTAGAGGATCGATCAAAGCATTTTGCATGGAGACAAGCTAAGAATAGGATTGTCACTTCAGTTAACTGTAAGAGGTCTATAGATAGCACACTTGCATGTGTGGCTATGCTTGTAAACGGCGCGTGGCTATTAGTAGCATGTGGCCTATTTTTGGAATAGATAAGTGGTGAAGGTTAAGTCCCCACCCTATATATATGATTCAAATCACATAATAGTTGATAGTGATATATATATATATATATATATATATATATATATAGGTATATAGGTATATGCAAAGCATAAGAGGTAAGCATAAAGAGATATGTGCATATGACTGGATTACTATATCAGATCCATGCGCGCATCGGTATAGAATGCCATTATTGTAAGGAGCTTCGTGTTTATTAATAGATGGAAGTTATTAGCTGAATCTAAGTGTCATTCTTGTGTGTAATTGAGTAGTGCATGTTCTTGATTCAATCATGATTATTGTTTAAGCTTGTTCTTTCATAGATCTGAATATGGCATGCATTGTAGAATGATGGATTAGTTATGGATCTATATGTTTCTTCCTTCATCACACTAACATCCTGCTACAACAACCCTAAAGAGGGACCTGGTACCTTTGCGCACTTTGGGTGAGCACTCAGTCTAGGCTGAGTGATGTGCCAACGTGTCTAGGGTGTTATCTAGTAAATTCTAGGTCAGCATCACTAGTGAAGGATGTTTTTGCTAGATATGTTGAGATACGGGGACAATTTTTGAGTAGACAACCAAGATTTTTGCATTATTGAGTGAGTTAGAGAGATATAAAGGCCAAGGTCACGGCATAGAGTGAGTGATGAATCCTCTAGTTATAAAGCTCTCGTAATTTTATATAGTGATAACAAGGGCGATGTGTGATGTATTGTATATGTTGTATTGATGCATGGGGGATTGCCCCCTAATGATTGTATTTTGAAACTTATGATTTTGGATGATAAATGAGTAAATGGATGTTGTTTTTGCATTTTTGTTGATGTGCATTGTATACTATGTGATGAATATGATTTATGCATTGTGTAATGTGATGTATTGTATATGCATTGGTGAAATGGTTATTTTGATTGTTGAATGTTGGAATGTAGTATGATGTGGAAAGAATAACTAAGTAGTAAACTAGATAAAGAATGTATGTGAATAAAAGTGAGTGGTAGATCATAGAAACATATGTATGTGATGTAATGTGGTAGATAAATAAAAGAAGTAATAATGAGGCGCTGATAAATGAATAACGATGAGGTGTGTAATAATGTTTGTTATAGTGGATGGTGAGAATGAATGGGGAAGAAGAATGATTTCCCCTAGTGTGAGAATGAGGTTAATTTATAAATGTCCCCTCAAAGAATCAAGAATTAACCATTAAACAAGAGTGCGTCATTAGGAAATGGTTTGAAAATGTGTTGTAGAAAGATAGACCATGAAGCATATAATGTGAGGGGTGAAATGAAAGGTTCATGTATGTAGTATTCCCTCAATAGTCAAGTGTGAACCGTAGCACGAGAGTGCATCATAGGGTAATGAAATGGAAAGTGGATATTATCTCGCTAGAGATTTAGAGGCCATCGAGGCATAGATGGAGCATGTAAAGAAACAACAATGTGAGAATAAGTGCCAAATTGGATGCTAGATGGAATGGAGCCAAGAATAGAAGGTGCAATGGGAAGTAGTGTGGAAGCAAGGGGCTTAGGAAGCCAATGAGGTATTGCAACAATTGTGAAGAATGAGATGATGCAACCATAGGTGGATTAGATGGAGGATGTGGATGGATAATGACCTTAGGAGTTGGGAAAATGACTACTTTAGATGGAGGTAAAGGAGACAAGTGAACAGTGGTGGGAGCACGTTTATGCGGAATAGGAGAAAGAGAGTGCTCATGAGAGGGAGAGTGGAAACCAATGACACATTTGTCTTCTAATTACTGTAAACGATCATGGAGAGCATAACAATCATTATCATGATGGCCATTGATGTGGTGAAAATTATAGAAAGGAGGTCACGCTGGTGTTGCAAGTGGTGAGGTGGATGATGCTCATAGAAGGTAAGAAAATTACACGCTTGTCAAGTAAAGCACGCAAAAATCCTGAGCTTTTGAATTATGTGAGAATTGCAATGGTTCATGAGTAGGAGGTGGAGAAGACTTAGGTGTATGCCGATGTGGTGGAGGAGAAGAATGAAATTCACACGGAGGAGGAGATGGTGACCGTGGAGCAAGCTTAATGTATGGAAGAGTAGAAGAAGTAGTAGACGATGAAGTAGTATAAAAGGGTGATATAATATGTGTATAAATTAAATCTTGTTCTAAATCAATAAATTTGTAGCATAAGAGAGTAAAATATTCACATGTATCATATAATAGTTTTTCTTTCAATGTAGGAATTAAGCCACAACAAAAGATAAATTACTTTTCTAAATCAATGGGCTGAAATAATAACTAATGCATACAAGAATTAAAGTGTAAAATGTAATCTACAATTGGTTCTTTCTTTCCTTGATGTAATGAAGGCAAGCGTTCATATGTAACCTTAGGACCATTGTTAGAAATAAATTGTCTAAGAAAAACATCCTCCATATCATAATAAGTACCAATGGATCCATAAGGCAAATGTGTGTACCATTGGAGAGCATGATCAACAAGATTATGATGGAATGCTTTGAGTAATAAGTGATCATTAGAATAAGCAGACATGGCTAAACAATAATGCTTAAGATGTAAATAATGGTTTCTAGTGCCATCGAAACAAGAGAAGTTAGGCATGATAAAGTCATTTGGGAAAGCAAAAATGTGAATCTTTTTAGGAATATGATTGTCATGCAAAGAATTATTGTCAATAGAAGCATAATAGGCTTTACTTTCAAGAGTGAGTGTATGAAATTGATATTGCAAAGTGCCAACAACATGCATGAGAGATAGAATATCATGTGAAGGAATGGTTGGTGAAGTGAGAGGTATATTGAGAGGTTGGATCTTTCCATTGTGAGTGATCATGGGAATGTGAGAAGAAGGAGCGGATGTGGAAGGAGGAGAAGGAGGTGGAAGAGGAGGATAATAACATGGAGGCTATATGGGAATGACAAATGTAGCCTTAAAAGATATAATGAGATGTGTGCTAGTGGTAGGAGTAGAAACATCATGAGAAACAACTTCAAGAAGAAGAAAGAGGTGGAAGAGGAGGAGAAGAAAATGGAGGATCTATGGGAAATAAATAATAAGTGGGGTACTAGTGGTAGGAGTAGAATCATCACGAGTAACAACTTCAGAAAGAGAAGAAAGAGGAGTAGTAAATTCACATTCAATAGTCTTAAGAGAAGTAACATCATCACTAACATGTTCATGATCAGAAGCATAATCGACATTATAATCGACCTATTTTCAAAGGAGAGTATTTCATCAAGACTATCATCAACATAAAAATAAGTGACAGGAGTACTAATATCAAATTTATCATTGTATTCATTGGAATCACATTCAGAAGTAGGAAGAGTAGGAGATATAACTTTACATTCATCTTGACTACTAAGAGAAAAAACATCATGGACATTTACATTTTCAACATTAGAAGTAGCATTATCAGTATCCA
Source organism: Taxus wallichiana var. yunnanensis (assembly GCA_018340775.1). Taxonomy (NCBI): domain Eukaryota; kingdom Viridiplantae; phylum Streptophyta; class Pinopsida; order Cupressales; family Taxaceae; genus Taxus; species Taxus wallichiana. Next base: position 644,460,509 of record CM031236.1, read on the forward strand.
TATTGTCATAAGCAAGAACATGATCAAAAAAATAATTTATAGTAATATTATCACATGTTATAAGAGGAGGATAAGAAGGTGCAACAACATGGGTGACTATGGGAGAGAAAGGAAAACATGAAGTAAAGTTTTGGTCAGGAGAGACTATGCAAATGATAGAGTTGTCAAAGTTAGTAGGAAGGGTGTTTTGGAAAGAAAGAAGTTGGAGGATGGAGGAATCACATTAGGGGGTAGAGGTCACCAAATTTAGATTGCACATCAATATTGTTAAAGATAGAGTTTAAGCATGTATTGGCCGATTATGCTTAGGAGATGAGGAAATATTCTTAGCCATGAAATTTTGTAAGATCCTAAGGCAAGGATTTCAAAGCGAAGTAGGTTCACAAAATGATTTATCAAAAAATAAATTAAATCTAATTGCAGAGTAAGATATATGATGAAATACAATAGAATATACAAATGGTAAGCACTCAAGAAATGCAAAATTATAAGTAAACAGGAGAGATGAATGACTTAGCTGAGTCCTATGCAATATAGAACTGATATGGGAAGTGTAAAGTGCTGAACATGGATGAAAAAATGCCGTAACTTCTCTCTGTGAAATACAGATCCCGAGAATGAGGCCGGACATAGGCACTTGGTGCTTTGACAGGGAGGGTACACAGGTGCTAGTGATCGCATAAAATCTCGAATATGATTTTTTCTGTGTCGTTAGGGTTTCACTGCTTCTTTCTGTTAGTTACTTGATTTTCACACTTAGATCACCGAGGGTACCTGTAACCTACAAAAAAACCCTAACTACCTACATAATCCCACAAATACATCAAATCAGAATGAAAAATGTAATATGCAAATTCATACTAACCTCGAAGGTCACCCAATGAGTGAACTTATGATCGAGCGTTGCACTACATTTTAGACTCCATGTAGTTCTTTATGTTTGTGTGTGAAATAGTGTCCTTAGGTTTCCCTCACGCCAATGATGCCAAGATAGTAGGCTTATAGCTAGATAATATGTAATGTGTGATATGGAATTGAGCACTTCCCCTTCCTATGCAGTGTATGCAGCCCAAAAATGTAGTCCCTTTGATGGTAGTGATAGTATGTAGATGAGATTGCCCCTAGAATTGCAAGCCAAAATAATAGAGTGTATGTTGTGTTTATAAATGGATATCTTGTTTGAATTTCGACACTAGTGACCCATAAGGACGACTATAAGCTCAAGACAAGGTTAATCAAACTAGAAAAACCAACCACAAATGTCAAAATAAGTAAAAAAGAACAAATAGGATAGGAGTGCCCAGAATGGACACAGACGCTTGGGTGTTAGTGTCCAAAATGGGTGCTAGTATATTGAGCTAAATGATGACAGATATGAAAACACCGGAGACATGGATCCCACCCGACTAGAACTAGGTATAAAAATGATAGATGTGAGAGACAAAGACAATAGATACAATAAAAAACAAGTTGATGGACAAAGGATTACATCACCAATGAATAATTTTCTTACTTAAGATCCATGCATAAAACAACATACTTCATGACATAGTACAATAGTAGTATGTGCGTGATTTTGTTTCTACATGTGTTTAACCTGGACTAAGTCATAATAAGGTTTAAGGTTTTGTTGTGGCACCGATATGCACCACCGACCTATCGACACAACAACTTATAATACCCATGGCATGGAGATAGGAGACATCCTTGGCTAAGGTGGCATGTATGCTTAAGATAAGAGTTTCATACTTAATAATGTTGTTGGTGACTTCAAACTTGAGTCGATAGGAGAGAGGGAAAGTTTTACCAAAGGGGTTGGTGAGTACACAACCTACCGAACTCCTTGGAGGAATTTTTCCCATTAAAGTGAAACATCTATGTATCTTCATGGAGATCAATGGTGACCTCCTCAATGATTTCAGTCATCAATCTGGTTTTAGGTGGGGAGCGTGCTTCATTACTAGCCTCGAGGACTACTCATCAAGATTGGACATGAAGATATAGTAGTAATATTTTATAACAATGGAGTTGTCCATGTCCTCAATGAGGAGGATGTAGTCATTATGTTATCCATCATGAATGGGTTGAGGATTAGAGATGGGGGCGACAACTAATTGGTCTACTATAACTTGGAATTTTATTTCCTTTCATGTGATGATACGAAGATCGAACTCTATAAGGAGGGCCATATAATTCTCAATACGATCTATCGGGAGGATAACATGTGAGAAGAAGTCTTGTAAGGGATCTATATGAATAATGACATAGGTAGTACGATACAATATGTAGCGATGTAACTTCATGGATGTGTAATATATTTCTAGACAATCCTATTTAATGGAAGTATATCATGTTTCATAGTCTAGTAGGTCTTGAATAACATAATAGACAACATCTTTGCTTGCCATTTTATCTTCCTATGCTAATATTGCCCCTATGAACACTAGAGTGGAAGAGGTGTATAATAGCAAAGGTCGATTTGGTGAAGAAAACTATAGGGCTCGTAACATGGATAAATAGTGTTTCATATTGTCAAAATACCATTGACAATATTTGGTCCATTCTAATTTGGTAGCCTTCCAAAGTAGGATATTTATGGCACGAGTGTGATAGGTAAAATCAGGGACAAATATTTGGATTACCCCAAGTTTTTTTGAGGAAAGTGTGTATGTCTTCTATGGAGGATGGTCATGGCGGATGGATTTAAATTTTGTTGGGTTGACATCAATGCCACATTTAGAGATTAAGAAACCTAGGATTTTTCCCCATTTTACCTAGAATATGCATTTTCTGGGGTTAAAGAAAAACTTATTTTTATAAAGGTGTCTTAAGGAAATGTCTAAGTCATGAGCATGATCATTAGTGCATCGAGATTTGATGAGTAGATCATCGACATAGAATTTGACTATTTTTGTATGAGGTCATGAAAGATGTGTCATGGCGTGTTGATACATTGCGCCGATGTTTTTGAGTCAAAATGACAATTTTTATATAACAATAAGTGCCCCACTATGTCATAAAGGTAGTCTTGTGTTGATATTTAGGGGAAATCTAGATTTGGTTATACCCCGAGAACCCATCCATGAGAGATAAACTTTCATACCCTATTGTGGCGCCGATGATGGCGTTGATGGAGGGTAAAGGAAATTTATCCTTAGGATAAGCAAGGTTGAGGTTTCTAAAGTCAATGCAAATATGGATAACCAAAGTGGATTTTTTTGAACCAGGATGATGTTGAACACCCGTTTAGACTAGTCCACCCATTTGGTTGTACCGAGAACCCATCCACGAGAGATAACATTTTGTACCCTATTGTGGCATCGACGATGGCGTCGATGGAGTATAAAGGAAAATTATTCTTAGGATAATAAATGTTCAGGTTTATAAATTCAATGCAAATATGGATATCCAAAGTGGATTTTTTTAAAACTAGGACGTTATTGAACACCCATTTAGCCTAGTCCACCCATTTGGTTGTACCCGAGAACCCATCCATGAGAGATAAAATTTTTACCCTACTATGGCGTCGATGGAGTGTAAAGGAAATTTCTTCTCGGACAAGTGAGGTTTAGGTTTTTAAAGTCAATACAAAATACGAGATAGCCAAAGTGGATTTTTTTGAACCAGATGATATTGAACACCCATTTAAACTAGTCCACAATATGAATGAATTTTATGTCTAAGAGTTTGATGAGATCCTTATGACACAAATCATTGATCTCGTGCGGTAGATTTCTTATATTTTTCTGACGAGAGTGACATTGGGGTAAGTAATCATGTTATGGGAAATAATATCATAATCAATGCTAGGAATATCGACATATCCCATTCCAATACTTCTTTATGTTTTCGTAAGACGTCTATGTGACACTTGCATAAATGAGAAATAAGTCACCAAACATGACTATCTCGTGTGGGATAATCATCAATATGTAAACTAATGGTTGGTTTTTCTAGCATAACATTTCCATCCTGGAAATGATATGGAACATCGGGTAACTTAGCTATTTCATCCTAGATGGGATCAATAGTAGCAACATAATCATCGAAGCACATATGTTATTTGAAGAAGTTTCCCAACTTATGATGATGTCGAGGGAGTTTATCCTCTCATGTATACATGAGTTATAGAATAACCACATCATTGTATAAGGTAGGGAGAGGAACATGGTATTCAACATAAATTTGTAGGCCCACATATCACCTATCGTCTCTTTCCGCCTAGAGCTAGTATGTTGTACGTATAATATGCTAGTATCTAATATGACCTCTCTAGGTGCGAGAATAAAAAAAGGCTATACAAGGGGCACCGAGGCTAGTGTTGGATGAAAATGTTGGATCGAGGTTGGTACGTGGTGGTGGAGTTCTTTGTGGGAGAGTGACGCTTGAAGCATAGTCATATACCTATTATATGATCCAGAAGTGCTTATGAGTGGTGGATTAGTGGGTGGGACATAAGGAAGTGTTTCTTCCTCATCCTCACTATTGATAATATCATAGATATGGGGCTCATAAGAAATGTAAATGACATTAGTTTCAAGTAGAGAACACCGTATTTGGGATAAGGCACTTTGGTGGTACAATACCCGTAAGTGCCTAAACTCATCTTACAAAATGATGTAATCTTCGTCGAGAGTAGGGTAAAAAGAAATCCCTTTTCCTTTAGGTTCAAGCACCTCCTTTTTTCCGAGACACCGATATTGCTAAAAGATATAGGTGAAAGGGGAGGGTGATCATTAAAGAGTTGCAAAATTCCTAACTTGTTACATTCTAAGTGGTTAGAGGTCGAGGCATCACCCATTGGCTCTTTATTCTTGAGTCAGGGGGAATCCATCTCAAGGTAGGAGAACCGAAGGTAACCGGTTCACGATGTCATCGAAAACTTGTTTTTGTTGATTGTGTTTTGAAGGCTATTAGGTTCATTATCATTTGAATATGCTTTGATATAACTTGGATTTCAGACCTAAGATCAAAGAGGTTTAACTACATAATACTTTTGATTTTGGATGAATTTTATACATTGGTACCCACAATACAATCAAGTGCATGTGATGTGTTTATGGTCAACCCAATAAAAGGTATGGGAAAGGATGGTATAGAACCATGAGCTTGATATAGATTGTTTTGGGTCTAAATGCGATGTGTTACCGTAAGCATCCTATGGGTTTTTTTGGTTTTTTCAAAGCCATGACAAGTCAAGTGGGTAGGCTTAAGGTCATCGATAGAGTATCTAAGATTCTTGATGAGGGAGAAAGAAGCTAAGTTGATCCTCGATCCTTCATCCACGAGGACCCTACACACTTGTGCATCATGAATGATAACACTAATGAGTAGGGGTGGGTCATCCACACAAAATAGGACCTTGTCAGTAATCATGTCATCCTCCACAAACTCTAAGGATAAACAACCCAAGTGTGAATTTTGTAGGGCTTATCATGTAGTCTCTATGTGATAAATTTTTGGGTTTTGGGATGTGATAAGAGCCTTAGGAGCCTCACTAGGAGGATCCTCAAAGTGTTGCAGCTTATTGGAGAAGGAAATTTCGATGTGAAGCCAAGGTACACATGAGTTCCATAAAGGGTATTTTACATGTAAGGGAGTTTAGCTCATCTAAAAATTTCCAATGAGGTTTGGAGTAACTTCCATAATGATATTGTGGTGGTGGTGAAATGGAAGACACGTCCAAACTTAATATTGGTTTTGCTTTAGATTGAGCTACCTTATCGATGAAGGTAAGATATGATCCTTATTTGGTACTTCCTCCGACTATAAACACAAAATCACACACATATTACTATTTTACTATTCTCATCGGTATGTTGTTTATATGCATGTATATTAAGTAAGAAAAATATTCACTAGTGACACAATCCTTTGTCCATCTACTCACTTTAATTGTTTCTATTATGATTTTATCTCACATCTGTCATTTATGTATCCACTTTTCTCAGGTCATAGTGATCCATGTCCTGTCTATATTTTCACATCTCATCATCATTTATACCAGACACCCATGCCCACTGGACACTAGTGCCTAGGAACTTGTATGCATTCCGGGTGCTTCTCGTCCTATTTTTTTATTTTTACACATTTTGAAATTTGTGGTTGGCATTTTTAGTTTTCTAATCCTTATCTCGTGTTCATAGTTAGAATTTTGTGTCATTAGTGTTGAAATTCAAACAAGAGATCCATATATATACACAACATACACACTATTATTCTAGCTAGCAATTCTAAGGGGCAATCACATCTACATACTATCACTACCATCAAAGGGACTACATTTTTGGGATACATACATTGCATAGGAAGGGGAAGTGCTAAATTCCATACCACACATTTGCATCTAATCTAGCCACAACCTGCTATCTTGGTGCCATTGATGTGAGGGAAACCTAAGGATACTATTTCACACACAAGCACATAGAACTACATGGAGTATAGAATGTAGTGCAACACTCGGAAATAAGTTCACTCTTTAGGTGACCACCGGGGTCAATCCTTCTTCAAATTTTACATATTCATTCAAATTTGATGTGTTTATAAGCTTGTGTAAAGTAGCTAGGGTTTTTTTACGGGTAAAAGTATTTTCAAAACCATAGCAATGAAGGTAATGTGAAAAAGAAGACATTAGAGCGATAGTTTTCAAACCTAGAAATGAAGTAGGTATTGAATATTCACACAACCACCAACACCTAGAATCACTACACAAAGTGCCCAAACGCCTTTGTACTCTTGCGGGTGCTCCAGCTTTAGCCTCATGGTAGGGTTCCAAAATATTTAGCGAGCTCTTATGACAACATTTCTATCCGGATGTAGTATATACACAACCCCGACTACCTACAAATTACAAGGGAAATAACTAATTCACTTATCTCTCTCATTTTCTTATAGCCCTGCATTGCTTGAGTACTTAAAACTTGTAGTTTTACTATATTTATTAGATTATACATTGTTAGTTACTTTGAAATATTGTATTTAATTCATATTTAATTAAATCATTTGATAAACCCGCTCTTATTCGAATTCCTTGGCATAGGATCCCTAAACCCTCATGGCCAAGAAGAGGTTCCCATCTCCCAAACATGACATGACCTATACGCATATGCAACCAATATTTGACGATGCCACTACTAAAGATGAATTTCGTGACCTCATGCATAATCCCCAATATGATCCCACATTCCTCCAACAACTCCTTGACTTCCAAAAACCCTTTCCTATTGGTTACAAAACCCTTTATTTTTTCATAGTCTCCTATGATAAATTTTTTACCTCATGTTCCCTCATCCACCATGTTCAACAACACTACTTCATCCTCTTTCCTTTCTCTTATAGAAAATGATGACATTAATGTAGATTCTTTGCATGATGAAGTTCTTGTTTGTGAAAACATAGATGCTAATAATTCCATTTCTGATGATGACACTATAGATGTGCATAATGATATTCCCATTAGTAGTCAAGTTAAATGTAAATCTCTATCTCTTACTATTCCTATTTTTGAATTTATTTCCAATGATTACAATGATAAATATGATGCTAGTACTCCTACAAGTTCTTTATATGTTGATGATACTCTTGATGAAATCCTTGCTTGTGAAAATATGAATGATAATGATTGCTTATTTGTGCTTCCGACCATGAACATATTAGTGATGTTTTTCTTCTATTAAGACTGCTGAATGTGAATTTACTACTCCTCTTTCTTCTACTTCTGAAGTTATTTCCAATGTTTCCCATGATGATTCCACTTCTACCCCTACTGCACCTCTTATTGTGTCTCATGAGCCTACACATAACATCCCCACAACGCCTCCATTTTCATCTCCTCCTCTTCAACCTTATTCTCCCCTTTCCACATCCATTACTTCCTCTCAAGTTCCCATGATCACTCACAATGACAATATCCAACCCCTAAATGTGCCTCTCACTTCTCCAACCATTCCCTCATGATATCATATCCCTCATGCATGTTGTTGGTACTTTGCAATCTCAAGTTCATACCCTTACCCTCGAAAGTAAAGCCTATTATGCTTCCATTGATAATAATTCTCTTCATGGAAATCCCATTCCTAAAAATATTCACAATTCAATTTCCCCAAGGACTTCATCATGCCTACTTTCTCCTATTTTAATGGTACTAGAAATCCTTATTTACATCTCAAGCATTATCGTTTAGCCATGGTTATTTATTCCAATGATCACTTGTTACTCAAAGCATTTCATCATAGCCTTGTTGATCATGCTCTCTAATGGTATACTCATTTTCCTTATGGATCCATTAGTACTTATTATGATATGGAGGATGCTTTTATTAGGCGTTTTATTTCTAACAATGGTCCTAAATTTACGTAGCAACGCTTGCCTTATTTGCATCAAAGAAAGAATGAAACAATTTTATATTACATTTTACACTTAAATTCTTGCATGCATAAGTTGTTATTTCAACCTATTGATTTATAAATGTAATTTATTTTTATTGTGGCTTAGTTTCTCCCTTAAAGGAAAATATGTTATACGATACCTTTTGTGCTATAAATTTATTGATCTAGAAAAGGACCTCATTGTGGATAATGTATTAACATATTCTTCTAATTATTATATTCCTCCTATGTCTACTAAGTATTCCACTCTTTCATCTATTGACTCTCTTGTATGATCCCCATCTCCGCCTCCACATAAGCATCTTCCTTCCCCTCCACCACATCGACATTCACCTAAGTCTTCTTCCTCTCCCACTCGTGAACCATTACACTTCTCACATAATGTTAAACCACATGATGTCTTGCAAACCTTACTTGATAATCGACTCATCCATCTACCTTCTAACCAACATCATCCACCTCATTGCTTGCATCGCATGACGATGACCACCCTTTATGTAATTTCCATTTCATCAATGACAACCATGAAATGGCATTATGCTCTCCATGATCGTATACAACAATTAGAAGACAAAGGTGTCATTGTTTTCTCGCTCTCACTCTCGTGAGCACTCTCTCTCTATCCCACATAAGTAAGATTCTACCATTGTTCACTTGTCTCCTTCACCTCCGTTTAAGGTTTTCATCCGCCCACCTCCTAAATTCATTATCCATTCATGTCCTCCGATAATCTACCCATAATTATATCCTCTCATCCCTTACACATTGCTACAACACCTCATCGGCTTCCTCAACCTCTTTCTTCTCGTACTTCCTATCACCACACCTCCCATTATTGGCTCCATTTCCTCCGATGTAATTTGAAACTTATCCTCACACTATTAATACTTCACATACTCCCTCCATACCTCACATGCCTCTTCATCTCTCGGCATACGACATCTATTTTCCATGTCATTACCCAATGACACACTCTCATGCTACTGTTCACACTTGATTGTTGAGGGAATAATACACCAATGAACCTCCCAATCTATACCTTTGGCTCGTGCTTCATAACATATCTTTTCTAGCCACTCCTTGCATGTGACAAACCCATTTCACGATGACATACTCTTGTTCTATGGTTCATTATTGAACGGTGAGGGAGAATTTATAAATGAACCTCATTCTCACACTAAGGGGAAATCACTCTTCTTCCCCCCTTCACTCTATTATGAACATTATTCAATATTCAATTATCAACACATCATTATTACTACTTTTATTTATCAATCACACTACATCACATACATACATTCCTAATTATTACATGCTATACCATACATCCTTATTCACTCAAATTCTATATCTAGTCTAATACTTGGTTATTATTTTCCACATCATAGCATATTTTTACCATAACCATATATATCAAATCAACCATCCCCACATTACATCTAGAATCTATCAAACTCAATAAACACTATCTCGATCATATGATCACCATCACATAGTCTATAATGCACATCAACAATAAATGTGACATCAACTCAAGTCTATATATATATATATATATATATATATATATATATATATATATATATATATGTATATTGTATAGATATGATGTATGCGATGCATGAGGGCTTTCAAGCGATTGTATTTTGTAAGTTATGATTTTCGAGAGATATATATATATATATATATATATATATATATATATATATATATATATATATATATATATATATATATATATATATATCTCTCTAAATCATAACTTACAAAATATCGCTGAATCAAAAGCAAGCCCCTACGCTCGCTACATCATATTTTTCTATCACTATATATAATTGTGAGAGTTCTAGAACTAGATGATTCTCCGCTAACTCTACACTACTCGATCTCGGGCTCTATACCTCTCTAGCTGAATTTGTAACACAACAAGCTCCACCGTCTACTTTGCATATTGACCATGTAGCTCCACATATCAAACAAATATATCCCGAGATAGGCCTCCTTCTCCTACGACTGTCTCACTTTCTATGCCTCTGTGTGAGCCTTATTGCACTCGCTCAACAAAACTGCGTGCACATTGCCGTTGTTATAACCATTGGCTCAAATAAATGGGCATGCTCATCAGAAATAACATCAACCCGCTCTAACATATCTCTCCCCACAAGCACATTTGGGGGAATTTTTTGAGTTAATGTGCCTATGGAGGTATCCACAATCAATGACCAATGTGCATCACCTGAAATCCCACAAAAAACATTAGATATTACACACCTTTGCATCAATAAAGAAATAATAAAAAAATAACATACAACACTAAAAAATACTTACACTATGGTCTCACATGTTACAACATCTACCTTAGGGGAAGGGGCCATCCCTCTACTCCTCCAACTTCCTTTCCTTTGGCCGTATCGACCACTATTGGAAATATCAACACCCATTAGTGTGTTTCCCACTAATGGCTATACACATGCATGTACCCCGCGTCATCAACATGTAGAAGATCTATGACCACATCTTCCTCATTTGGACTTGGATGCACAAGTTGTGCTCCTGTCGGGCCCAAACTCACCCCCGCTTATCTTGTCTCTCTAGCAGATCGAATCCATATATACGGCTCTGGGGCCACATATTGGGCCATGCCAAACTACCTAGATACTCGCTCAACCTTAACAATTCAGTCATCCCTAGAAAACAATCCTATAATCACATGGTGTGTTGTATGCACCGTAACTCCCCACCATCCTCTACCCATCCACCATAGTCTCTATACGATCTCCATATAATGGCCCCAACGCCTTGATCGATCTATCATCAACCTATATGCATTCATATCCATCCTTTTACTACAAGTTCCCACCCACCTCACTTGTGAATATCTTAGGTTGAGCCTAATCAGCCAAAGGGCCCACTGAGTGGCCTCAATAGAACAATATGCTCATATTCCCACACATGTAACAAAGTAGTGGATCCTAGCCCACCACCACGATCCTCCTATGTAAACCTATACATGTCCCCTCAAATGGGCAAATACACACCATGCCCGGACATATCTAATACCATGATCCTCAATGCTTACGACAAACATGATACATCCTATATAATATCCCAACTCCACAATCCTCGATCGCCACCGATAAAGCTATGAAAACTCCAATAAATTTCCACAATCATGGAACCCGAGATCTCAAAATAACATCCAAAATAATATGTGTCTCAGCATGTACTCATGTCCATGTAAAATACCTCTGCTCCGCCTTCATATGATCACAGGAATTACATACGACCATGATATGTAATCTCTCTCCTACTATAGACAACCAAAATATCATAGATATATATCCTCTAGTGTCACCGCGTCATCTCGACTATCGGCAGCTAGAATCTACAAGTATCCGCAAACCATCGCTGCACAAAGCGCAGTCAACATAAGCATTATGGGGTATCTCCCCCAATCTAGTAATGTGCCACAGAGCTTGCATGGTCCAAGATATATCTCATTCAACATTTGATAACCCCAAAGTAAGCAATGTACTCAAGTGACAACCCACATGAAAAGTTATGGAGTGTATATCCCTCTGCACAACATAAAAATCAACTAAATGATTCTATCAACACACCATACATATTACAAAATCACTCATCATAAACATCAAATTAATAAAAATGCACGTATGAAACAAAATAATGCCAAAACCTTGCTCTGAGATGTTAGCACCCGGAGTAGGTCATCGACATCCGTAAGAATGTCACTAGGGCTAGGAACTAGGAGCTAGTGTCCCTAAGGAAAAAAATGCCTTGTGTCTACTTTAGTCCTAGTCGAAACGCCCAAAACTACAAAACTTCAAATTTTACTAAAATTACTAAAAATAGAAATATTTGAAGATTTTTTTTGAAAATAATCCAATTACCAACTCCTCGGTCATCTGCAAAGCCTTGAACACTGTTACACTCTCAAATCTCATCAAAATCACTGTTCTAACGTGTGACACTCTCGTAGCTCAGAGATCAAATTTATACTACTCTCGATACAAATGAAACTACAATTCACCTTTTCACTATTACTATATATAGTAATTCCTATTTACCATATACTATAATCACTATTTGCCTTTATTACCACAACTAATACATGTCACATGTTTTCACTCATATCTTGAGCCTCGTAATTTTGTTTATCTTTCCATTTGTGCCATACTTAATCATAATTTCATCTAGCACCTTACCATGCAAATTTCAACTTCTCATATTTGAATATGGAAAATGTACTAATCAATATCTACTCATACTTTGACAATACTATCCCATATTATTTCTCATTTACTATTACAACTTCCTATACATATTTATTTCAGCTCAATGCTCATTTCTCTTCCCTTCACCCTTTCGTTGAAAGGGGGCATACAATCAGGACCATTCTATAATCCCTCTTAGTATACAAAATGATCAATTGACATTCCAAATCCATTACTATCACATTTTTCTCTGATCTTATTCAAAAAGGTACAATCATTCTATATGACAATCAATACTTCCTATTATTTCAAATATATTCCCCCAAATGACCTAATATGGGGGCAAAGAAAAACCTCTCCATGAGTAATCTCCTAAATACATATTATCTCAAACAATCTTCTATCACTCAAATCAAATCAATCAATTGGTACAATAAGCACATTTACTATCTCTCCCAGATGACCTAACTTGGGAGTTGCATTACATTATTATCGCTTCTAGATGACCTAACTTGGAAGCCATCTAGCACTATTCAAATCGGAACACCTGTTACTATAGGAGTGGGGGCAATGAGATGTCATTTCCTTTCCTATACTACTCCTATATGGGTTCTTCAATCGAACTAATCGAAACTAAATTTGGTCTCTATCCTTTTGCAATTGGACCTTTTAGGAATGTAGTCATGGATGGAGAGTAAAACTAGACCTCTCTCCCCAACACTCTTCCTCTAGCAGCAGGATGCCCAAATCCTCCCATTTTCAAACAAATCAAGTTGGGAATTGATCACTCCCTACCTCTTCTATCACCTCGAATAACAATTCAAAATCTCCAAAGTATCCAAATCATTTCAACTATTTCTCCAAGTTCTCCTTACAACAGCTTGATATCTCCATATACACCACATGGGTCAAAGTGCTGATCCATGGTTCACCATGCTACAAGTTTCAACATTCTACATGCACTTCGCCTTCTCCGGACTCTATACAGGTATGTTTCTTACTTCATTTACACTACTTGAATTTAATTCAATAGCATAAAGGGGGAAATGTAGACACACAATCACACACATATTACTATTTTACTATGTCATTAGTATGCTATTTATATGCATGGATCTTAAGTAAGAAAAGTATTCACTAGTGACACAATCCTTTGTCCATCTACTTGCTTTGATTGTTTCTATTATGATTTTCTCTCACATCTGTCATTTCTATATCCACTTTTGGTTAGGTCACAATGATCCCCGTCCATCTCGTATTTTCACATTTGTCATCATTTATCCTAGGACACCAACGCCCACTCGGATACTAACACCTAGGCACTTGTCTCCATGTTGAGAACTTCTGTCCTCTTTGTTCTTTTTACACATTTTGAAATTTTTGGTCAGAATTTTTAGTTTTCTAATCATTATCTCGTGTTCATAGTCGGGGTTTCGTTTCACTAGTGTCAAAATTCAAGCAAGAGATCCATATATATACACAACATGCACAGTATTATTCTGGATGAAAATTCTAAGGGGCAATCATATCTACATACTATCACTACCATCAAAGGGACTAGCATTTTTGGGCTGCATACACTACATATGAAGGGGAAGTGCTAAATTCCATACCACACATTTACATCTAATCTAGCTACAACCTGCTATCTTGGCATCATTGGCATGAGGGAAACCTAAGGACACTATTTCACACACAAGCACACAGAAATACATGGAGTCTGGAATGTAGTGCAACACTTGGAAATAAGTTCACTCTTTAGGTGATCCAAGGTCGATCGACTTCACATTTTGCATATTTCATTCAAATTTGATGTGTTTGTGAGCTTGTGCAGATAGTTAGGGTTTGCTTTGTAGGTACAAGTATTTTCAAAACCCTAACAATGAAGGTAATGTGACAAAGAAGACATTAGAGTGACACTCTTTGGACTTAGAAATGAAGCAGATCTTGAAGATTCACACATTCACCAACACCCAAAATCAGTCATCAAAGCACCCAAATGCCTTTGTACTCTTTTGGGTGCTCCTATTTAGCCTCAAGGTAGGGTTCCAAAATTTTAGCGAGCTCTGTGACAACATTTCTAGCCGTATCTAGTATATACACAAAACTTCCACTACCTACAAATTGCACGAGAAAAAACTAAGTCACCTATCTCTCTCATTTTCTTATAGCCTTGCATTGCTTGAGTACTTAACACTTGTAGTTTCTACCGTATTTATCAGATTGTACATTGTTAGTTACTCAAATATTGGATTTAATTAAATCATCGACACCATAGGTGGAAGCTCGACTATAGGAGCGAATTATGTCATTGGCATGGTCTTGGGAAGTATTAAGAAATGGTGGATTATTAGAGGATTTATTTGGTTTAGTAACGAGATATTTATGGGTAGGTTTACATCTATAATTTACCTTAGCCGTATTGACATATTGATAATTTAAGAGGTTATGATTGTAGGAAGGCTCTATGCTTTTGCCAATATATTTCATGGGGTTTTGTGACGTTTATTTTGATGGTTGGAGTGAGATCTCTCTAAAGATTGATATTTCTCATAACGCTCTTGTATAATGGAGGAGTAATCAAAGGAAGAGCCAAGGAATAAATCAAGGGCTACCTTCCTAAGGTCCTTACAATAACTTTGAGAGTGTCTTGTATTTACATCACAATAACAAAACATACCACCTTTAAAGTTAGATAAGGATTGTTTTGAAAGAAGGAAAATTCATAGATTAGGAAGTATTTAGAGAAGCTCATTATAAGATAAATGAGTGTGGGGAGGGGGTGAGGAGGTTCATGACATTCGCCCATTCATTTTTCTCTTGGAATACTCAAAGGGCTGATTGCATTGGTTGTGATTTTTAGTTCGAAAGATGAATTGGAAGTGCATCCAAATTCACACATGAGGTGATATTGTATTTTGTCTTGTTCGAGGGATTCTTCCAGTGTATTAGGAGAGAAGGACCTGGCCTTATATTAGAGAATAAGCGTAAGGTCTTTAAGAGATATTTGACATAAGCTCTGATTATAAAGATTATGGTTGGCTTGTATGGAAATTGTTTTCCATTTCTTAATAAATTCATGGGTAGATTTGTGCGTACATTGCTTAAGGTTGTTGAATCTTTATAAATTGTTTTTGGGAAGGTCTTGTTGCTGAATTAATAGATTAGAGCCTTTAATAAACCTTCTAAATCAACTATCGAGTTGGAAGGAAGCTAGTTATACCATTCTAATGCCTCGCCTATGAAATTCTTTGCTAGAAGTTTAGTGGTTGCATAAGTGTTTGTTTGAATCCATTCTTTGTAGAGGTTGCCAAAGGTTTTAAGGTAGAGGTATGGATCCATGGAGCCATCATAAGAGATGGTAGGGACAATCTCTCCCAAGTCCATGGCTAAAATGTAGGGAGCTAAAGGCTCATTTTGGACAATTTGTAACATCTTGTTTTGGATTGGCGGAAGAGGAATAAGATTCCCATACACATCCACCAATGGAGGAGGTGTGTAAGAAGGCATGTTAGGCACCACATTTTGAGATTCTATTTGCAACATCTGATTTTGCATTTGGATTATGCTAGTTGTGGTGCTAGTTATGGCCATATGATCTAGAAGTTTGACTATCACCATGTTAGGATCCATAAGAAGAATGGCCTTTAGAGGTGGGTGTTGTTTGTGATTATCATACTCATCATTGCGGGTTTGAGGAGACCTACTTTTATTAGTACTGTAGGGAGGAGTCTGATCATGATAGGGTACTTCCTGATTAGAATGATGTATAGTCATCTCCATAAAGATTGGTAGGTATCCTTCTGGAAACCTCCATCCTTATCAAGAGTAAATTATTCATTATTTTTAAGGTTATTAATGATGGATCTAGGATCTATTTTCTCAATATCAACCACGTTACATTCTACTGAGTGACCCTGCTCTGACTGATCAGAGGGACAAGGTTGGGAAAATAGAGTTGCACGAGTGAGGTTAGGGTAAGTTGGAAGATTAATACTTGTAGGATGAGAACTAGAACATTTAAGAGCATGAAGAGGAGATGTAAGCACAAAGGAATATCCCATGGATAAATTTAGGGGGTCAACTGTGCCAAAAATATCCTCAGAGGTGACATTTTTGTAATTTGGAAGCCAAAAACAAGGTTTTGGAAAACTATGATTCGACACTATCGGCCATGTCGATGTATTCATAGGGGTCGATGGCATAGGGATTTATTGGGAGACATGATTGACTGTGCAAGAAATTTTACACAGGGACCGATGGCGTCGGGAGAAAAGTTTGCGCAGAATAGACAATATTGCCCTCGGGTGATAACGTTTGTGTAGAATATTTTTTTAGGCTTTACAATTTTGGTGATTTGGAATGAGGTCAAAATTAGAGATGAATGATTTTAACAAGATGTGCTCTGTCAAGAGGTTTGTAGGATTCACGCCAGTTCACTCGAATGTATGCCGTGCCAAGAATATGTCTCAATGTCTTGCACTCCTAAGTCATCTATTTTACAAGGGTAAGAGGCAACGAAGAAGAGACACACATGGACTTAAACACAATAGATTGATTTAAAAGGGGATAAAAAAGTGCTAAGGTCACATATCTAGAGGGAAGTGATCCCTACACTAGGTCAACCTAGGGTTTCTAAGGCTTGTAGTCAAGATAGAGGAGAGTACCCTTCTAGGATATTAGTTAATGGGGAGAGATGTAGATCGATAGAAAGATAATACAAGCATGCAAAATCTACACTACTGCAATATAACTGAAATGTAAATAAAGGAAAGCTAAAGAGATGATCATGTAAGAGAAATATGCTAACTAGCACCGATGTGCATATAATACTAAGCTAACATAGAGCAATGGGAAAGGAGATGAACTAATCTATGCAAAATGAAAAAGAGAGTTAGAGAAATTACCTACGGGGTGGTTATTGATGCATCTATCTCTCCAAAGAAAAACATGTCGATAGAGAATTCTGTGGGTGGAGAAGGGGAACACCATTCCTATCCTAGACTCACTATACCCAATCATGCAAACAATCCAATAACCAAGAAGAGTGTCCAATCCAAATCAAGTGCAAGATAAACTAGGAGCAGAGAGAACAGAAACAAAGATGGCACAAAAGAGCATATTAGATGGCTTGTTCATGTCATTCCTTTCTTCCATTAAATTTTTGGGTGTGGTGTGTATATATATCTAATGCCATCACCAATGAGAGATGACGTCGGCTAAGGGAAAACCTAACACCGAAACCATCGCCCATGGGCAATGGCATCGGCCAAGGGGAACCCAATGTCAAGTGGAGTGAAAATATGTCATGGATCAAGGGAAAGAAAGTGAAAAAGGTGTCAATGATGAATTCAACATCAAAGAATTGTCAGTGTGTGCTAGTGTGTACAACAAAAAAAGACTAAAGGATGCAAGGGTAACTAAAGCTAGGACCAAATAGTGTTACTTCTCTTTGTGCACTGTCTCTACCCCATAATGACTATGTGTATAATCATAACCCATTCTCGGAAATCTCCTTAAGGCCCCCACTTGATAAATAGATACATCAATGAACCTTATCTACACAAAAGAGTTGTTAATTACAAGTATGAAAAATTCGGTGCATACAGGCTCAACTTGAGATACATAAGTAATTACACCGAAGGCATTTCTCTATGAGATCACCCCAGATGATTTTGATAGACGTCAAAATATGGATGGACCAAATTGCAGCTGGAGTTTTGCGTTGAAATCTTAATGACAGGAAGTGATCCACGTCTTCTGATTTGATTTGCGTACTCCCAGCCTGTGCCTGTATCCTGTAGCATGTACGTTGATGCACAGATTGAGGGGAGCCGTTGATTTATTTACGTGCACGGGGGAGGAATCCTGGGACGGGATGGTACAGTTTCTTAGGAGATTAGTCACGTGTGTACCACATCATTCTCAAGTGTCAGAGCAAGTATGGCTGAGCCCAAATTGTTTGGCTACTGCGGGAATGGTGCGGAAAAGGTTACAGTGCATGAAGGCTAGGTGTTTAGAAGAAGACGAAGAAAATCATTACATATAGAAATTACGACCGAATGAAACGCCTCCTAATCGTCAATCTTCTTCTTCCCCTTCTACATATAACAATCAAAACAACAACATGAAACTGATCCCACTTTTGATACAGATACATATCTAGATCGATCAATTTGCATATAGTAAAATGATGA
Organism: Taxus wallichiana var. yunnanensis; assembly: GCA_018340775.1. Lineage (NCBI taxonomy): Eukaryota > Viridiplantae > Streptophyta > Pinopsida > Cupressales > Taxaceae > Taxus > Taxus wallichiana. The sequence goes on from CM031236.1 coordinate 644,479,328, forward strand.
GATATTAGGGTTATAGCTTTATCTCCGTGTGCAGGTCTGATTTAGCCCATAATGGTTCTCATTTTATGACGATTATTAGCGAGAGATTATGTTCTGTTTATTTATTTATTTCATTTCTTGTTGCAAGACTGCATCTATCCAATTACTGCTAAATTTACAACGTTAACTTGGGTTTCAACGTGGTTAACACCTCTAGAATGTGGATTTCAAATAAATTACTTGTATTATTATGAAAAGGAAAATGACAGGTCTGAAAGGCCATTTAGGATGTGTCACTCTCCATATTCCGCTTTGCGTTTTAAAGAGGGCTTAACCCGGTTGGTGGGTTTGTTTGACATGGGTCTATTTTTCTCATTCAACTTTTATTTTGTTGTTAAATACATAGAGAAACAAATATTTTTCAAGGTATACGTTCAACTGGAATCTTTTCACTTTAAGGAAAATGACAGGTTTGAAAGGCCATTTAGGATGTGTCGCTCTCCATATTCCGCTTAACCCAATAGGTGGGTTTGTTTGACATGGGTCTATTTTTCCCATTCAACTTTTATTTTGTTGTTAAAGACATGGAGAAACAAATATTTTTGAAGGTATACTGGAATCTTTTCACTTTAAGGAATATGTATATCGAATGCCCTTAAAAAAATCTAAAATGTGTCATGACCATAAATGTAAAATATTTATATCTATAACACAAAAAAGCCTAAAATTTCACTTCAAGGAAAATGACAGGCCCGAAAGGCCATTTAGGATGTGTCGCTTTCCATATTCCGCTTTGTGTTTTAAAGAGGGATTAACCCAGTTGGTGGGTTTGTTTGACACGAGTCTATTTTTCCCATTCAACTTTTATTTTGTTATTAAATACATGGAGAAGCAAATATTTTTGAAGGTATACATTCAACTGGAATCTTTTCACTTTAAGGAATATGTATATCAAATGCCCTTAAAAAATCTAAAATGTGTCATGACTATAAATGTAAAATATTTATATCTATAACATGAAAACCCTAAAATTTCATTGTTAGACTTGTCATATCAAGGAAATATTGAGAAAAAGGCATACAAGGTGGCACTTTTTCTTGTTCTTTATTTTATCTCTTTGTAATTTGTTTTTATCGCTGTTAGTTTTTATCCTCTCAGCTGACTAGGGTTCCAAGCCGTAAATAAACATGCACCCCACCGTCTACGTGTCTTGCTTCAAATGCATGTCACACCTTGTTGTAATGGGCGTCTCCTCTTTTCCTAACAAAACATTGGTAGGAAGTTGCTATGTTGGTCGCCAAAGTATCTCCATTCTAAACGACATGTTTATAATATCTTTCATCCAATCAAAGAGACCAAGTGAATGTTAGAATATTTCTTCTGATCTATTGAACATACATCTTCACCATTTCCTTCAAATGTAAGCTTTTATTGGCACTTTTCCATGCGATATTGAGGCCTTTCATATATGTCAATGTTGTTTTTTTGAATTTGAATTTGTATAGCCTGAATTAATACTGTTCAATTTTCTAGTTATTATATGTAAATCCATATCCATAATTGTCGGTTCGGATGTCGGTCACATGTGATCGCTATTTTGAATTCTCGCCCACTGTTTACATTTTTTTATCGTTTGGTCCTAACGATGAAATTATTATTGTTTTCTCATAAATGTGAAGGTTATTATATATATATATATATATATATATATATATATATATATATATATATATATATATATATATATATATATATATATATATATATATATATATATATATATATATATATATATATATATATATATATATTTACGCTAAAGGGATGTCAGAGGTGGGTTGGGGTGGGGGATGGTCTGACAGGTGACTCAATGACCCACTGTTCAAAGTACGTCAACATCTTCCATGGAACCACCTGAGACCGTCGACCTGCATGTGTTGTATCTTCGGTTTCTTGAAATTGACAATGCCCGTTCAATCCTTTCATAAGTGTAGAAGAGTACACTGATTGAATTTAATGAATCTAATTTACTCTACTTTAAACGTTGATGTCCTTCGTGGGCCCATGATTAAGTGCGTAGACAAAACGAAGATAGATATTTTCTTGGTGGTGGGATGAAACAGAAGAGCTTACACAACATTAAAATTTTGAGTAGTTATTGACGTCTTATTACGCCAAAGACATTTTCAGCAAGGGAAAGACCTGGTTGGTGGCTAATAGGTGCCAGACATTCAAGGGCAATGATAACTTTTTTGTTGTTGTCCATAAATGTACGTTGAACAAAATAATATCAACCTTCCATTTCGCCCTTGCTCCGCCGACGTCCAACTTCCCGAAGCACATTTTCGCGCATTCGCCATGCATGAACCCCACAAGTGTCCAAGCGGTTCTCTTTCGCATTTGTTTAAAAAAGGATGAACATGAATAGGTGGAGTGGGTGCTAGTGAAAGGTTTTCTATCGACTAACATGGATGCCTCTAACAATGCTTTGTTTTAGCCGCATCAGGTGAAATATTCCCGTGAAGGTACACCCGATTGTATTGCAGGTGGTTACCGGTTCGAGTCCCCATATTATCCTTGTTGGTACTAAAATTTCCATCTTTTTTCATTGTATTTAGTGTCTCGCTATAGTGTTGAACACTTTCGCATAAACTCGTCGTGTTGAAATGGCCATTCAAAACCCTTGCAAGGATAAAAATTCCACAAAGATGAAATTGGGCCACGTCACCATCATCATTTAAGTTTAGTATATGTAGCTGACAATTTCCACAAACATTTTAAAAATTCCATTCGAACAAAACATGGATCAAGGACCTCAGGGAAAGTTACCTAAATTTCGTTAAAATATAAAATATTTTATATCTTGGTAATGGTTTACTTAGTTATAGTGAAAACTGATTTCTATTTTGATGTCTCGTGTTACTCATTTCTTCTTTCATCATGTCCTCGCACTTACGCAGCTCAATACAAAAGTTTATGGGTGGGAACCTTGATCATGTTCTTGAAATTTGAAGAGAAACCATTATCGTACATGAACATGAAAACGACAACATAATGAACCCTCAATGCAAAATTGTAGTTTCTTTAACAATTGTTGACTTCCACATTCAACAAAAATGGAAGTTCTCCTTTAAAATATTCATTGCCAACACCTTACTTTCAAAGATATCTCCAGAATGTGTTTCCACGACGCCATGCACGCCATATCCCACTTCTCTATCAAACAATTAACAAAACGTACACATGATACATATCTTCCTCCTCAAAAAAAAATAGCTTCCACAAAATGGTACCCCCTCACCATCCCCAACCCCGCATTAACCTCTCCCAATTCCTTCTCCTCCCTCTAACCCCCTCTTCTACAACCCTTCTTCCTTTTATGTTTTGGTCCCTCAAAATCAACCTCTTCCTAGACTTCCCCTTCGGCATTCACATCGCACATTTCATGTGCAATTGCTAGTTCAATAAATCAATTAAATCAAAATTTTAATAAAATTCCCATGAATTGACACAATTGGACTGAGACAATGGACTAAAATGATAAAATGCCGTCAAGTCAAATGTTTTGATTTTCATTTCATCTTTCTTCTTTCGACTTGAATAATTATGTCTTTATTGGCCTAATCTCATAACATTATTTTCTATTGAATTTCTTAATATCTCTCGTTTTTGCTTTAAGAGAGCCTTTCAACTTGGATGCCACTATTGAAAAATACACCATATTGCTAAGTAAGGCATATTATACAAAATCTATATCTTTAGATGGATATGAAGAAATCTCTCCTCCAATGGTACGAGTCTCTCATTACACAGGTCAATTGTTTGCTCTAATGTGCCATCAAACCAACTGTTTTCCATATAATCCATCTGAATTAATTCCTTTTTCAATGTTGCTGGTGTTCCCAAGGATGAACTCATCAATGTCTTATAACCTGGTTTTGCTATTCAAATCTCAATTTAAGAGCAGGAATCTACTGCCCTCTGCATTTCCATTTTTGTCTTCAAGACGAGATTAAAATATTACAAGGCAATGAGTTGCATGAAGCTATGTTAGCCTACTAGTCTAGGTGCAAATAGTTTCTGGCTCAACAACTTTGTAAACTTGGATCCTTCGTTGTAAATACCGACCGATACCAGTGGCGGTAGAATGAGATACCACCTTTTTGTAGAAGCGTCTCCATGGCAAGAACTGCATGCATTCCATCCACAATGATGCAAATTATAGGCAATGTGCCAATTTTGTATAATATGGGAACTTATCACCTTCACATTATCACCTTCCAAACCAGGGATGGCACAAACGGAATTTTGTCTGGGATGCATCCAAACGTCTTGAAATAGCCTTTGGGGATTTTGGAGTAGTGGCATCCATCTTGTTACATGCTTAAGTTCGGTTTTGATATATAGTTCACAGATTTAGAATCATTCCTCATAACAAAAGCTCATTTATGACATTTTGTCAAACAGTTCACATGCTTTCTGCCCATATTCCTTTACCGTAAAAATTATAAGTGAGTCATGATCCTGCAAAACACCCTGAACACAAAGCTTTCCTGATAGCACTGCACCCTCCATGGCGGCTAAATATTTTGTTTTGGTATAATCACCAGACATTAAAAAAAAAAAAATCATGGGGAACCGCTGTAAATGCCGACAAGGCTCACAATTGGGTACCGTCTTGGACACAGATCAATCCATTCTTCTGCAAGTGCAAGTGGAAGCTGTAGCATTGATCCATTTGGATCATAGTATTCCTTGCAGGTAATCGACAATAGCTTCAAACTCCGTCTTCCATCTTTCTTGAAAAGGTTTGCCATGAATAAAAGCACGATGCCCTTGGCCTGTCAAGGCGACTTTGCCATGATTGAGAGTTTTTAACTTTTCCTTGGTTGGCGAATCGAGTCTGAGGTGGAAGCAATGCAGAGTTTTTCGAGCTCCATTGGGAACTGACTACGCCAACTAGAATTTAAAACATATTTATATTGGATAGTTCAAAGCTATAATAAGGCAATTTATAAGATTAAAGGTAGAAATCCTCACGAAGTTGATAAGGGACAAGAACAACATTTTACACTTAAAATATTATAAAATAGTTGTGACATGTGGGCCAACTCAAAATATGGGTGATGATATTACACAATAAGAAAATGAAAATCAATTGAGATTTTACGACCAGGTGAAGTAATGGAAATGTGTCGGAATTTTCGACCATGACGTGTTTATTCTTAAAATTCGTTTCTTGGGTGGTTTTAACACAATTTAGCACAAATTGGGAAGTTTCGAACGGTTTAATTTTTTTGCGATAACATAACAAAATTGTGGTCCAATGGAAGAAGGTTGCATGGATTTCATTTATTGGTCTCGTATGACTTCTGCTTCAAGTTTCTCCATATGGTATCAATAGGTTTGATAATATGAAACATCATGCCTAGAAGCCTCATGCCACGTGCAATATTGTTTAACCATGGGAGAGCTAGGAGCCATAATGACAATAAACACTATTGGTAATGTCGTAGAAGGTTGAGTCATGGTGGCATGTGGAGAAGTAGAAGGGGAAGGAGTGGGAGATGTCACAATAAGCATTATATAGGAGGTATTTGAGGGAGCATGTTGTGGCTAGGGCATTAGATCACCAATTAAGGGAGTGTAGTTCATGAGCTCATCTTTAGAGTCGAAGTCATAGTAGGCACCGTCATCATCCATGAGGTCATCCACCTCTCGAATTAAAGATAATATGTTTCTTGTGGGGAAACATTGATAGTGTTGATGTTATGACTAAAAGTAGAGCATAATGATTCCCGATAGAAAAGTATTTTCTTATTCTTATCATGGGCATAACTCGCTAAGAAAGGATCATCTAGAGAATAATTAGCATCATAATCATGTGTAGTGACATTGATGACACATGAATCAATAATAATACCGAGTTGAGCGAGATGCTCTACGTGAAGATGTTTAGTGTGAGTAATGGTGACAGGGGACACGGTTGACATCTTTCTTGCGAGTGAGGTCGCAGAGTGGGAGGTAATTATGAGATAATGGAATTAGGAAGATCATAGGTGTTAATCCTAAGGTTGATTTCATTGAGCTCATTCTCATTAGAATCGAGAAGGTTGGGTGGAGTAAAACCCACAACCTTAAGATGACCATTATAGATGTGAAGGGAATCCACAAATTAGTTAAGGTGTTGATATTTGTGAAATGGGATGGTAGGGAGTTCTTCAAGGGTGGGAATTTTGAATATCCCACATTATTGGAAGAGGTGAATGTTTCAAGGATCAATATCATCTTCTACTATATATATAGCCCCTAGGTGTGTGAAATTAACACATTGAAAGGAAGATGTCTTGATTATGCACATATGATGAGTCCACGGTCGATCGAGGAGGATAATATAAGTCAATGAGAAGTTGAAAATCATGACTTTGAGAAGGTACAAAGTGATAGGGAACCAACAGGTTCATTTTAAGACACCCCTATAAAATTGAAGGTGGAAAATACCTGGCGAATATCCCCGTAACCAGTTTCAGCGAAAGGCGAATTTGACAGTAAAAAAAACAAAATTTTCGCCTGGTTTTTCAAGGCTCCATCAGTGACGTCCGACAACACTAGTTCGTAATGACGCACGTCACTGGCGCGACACTTGTTTCGTAATGACGCGCGACACTTTAGCGACACTAGATAGCAATGACGCGCGACACTGACGCGTCTCTAGAACCTGACGACGCGTCATTTGCATCTACTGACGCGAGTAACTTGCTACTACATAGACGCGCGACACTATCTTCTATTGACGCGCGACACCATCTTCTATCGACGCGCGACACTATCTTCAATTGACGCGCGACACTATATTCTATTGACGCGCGACACTATCTTCTATTGACGCGCGACACTATCTTCTATTGACGCGCGACACTATCATCTATTGACGCGCGACACTATCGTCAATTGACGCGCGACACTATCATCAATTGACGTGTGACATTATCTTCTATTGACGCGCGACATTATCCTCTACTGATCGACGCCGACATTATCTTCTATTGACGCGCGACATTATCTTCTATTGACGCGCGACATTGTCTTCTATTGACGCGCGACATTATCTTCAATTGACGTGCGACACTCTATTCTATTGACGCGCGACAGTGAAATCAAATGACGCGCGTCAATGTAAACCTGTTGACGCGCGTCAATAGGGGTTAGTGACGCCCTATTTAGGTTATAAATACCCTTGTGCCGCTCATTTTCTCGTTTTCGTTTTCCCGTTCATGAATTTTTGCAGGTCTAAATCTTCGACAAAGACGCAATAACAGCTACAATGTCGACTTCACATGCTTCCCAATTGCAAGTTCAGCAAGAAAATCAAGAGAATCCAACTCCATCGATTTCCAAGATCAACTACAGGAATCCCTTATGCCCTCACATCCATACGGCCTTAAAGATGTCTTCAGAATATCAAGCTATAATGGAAGAGTGTGAATTTACAGGGCTCATTAATATGCCCCATTTCGAAACAGATCCGGATATTTTGAATTACCTTCTGTCATGCTACAATTCAGAGGATGGTATATTTTATGTGACTCTGAACGATGGCCAAATGTTCCAATTCACTATTGAAGCAAATGACATACATCGGTTTACTGGCCTTCCTATCAGAAATTTGCCAATTGTTACAACCAAGGCAACACTCGTGGAAGAAGACAAGAAATTTCTCGAGTCAACGTACGGTTTCCATGTTGATTGTAAGTATAATTCCTTTTAATTCTTATTTTTTTATCTGTATTTTATTCTGATACAATTTGCTGTTATAAATTTAAAGTAATTTTCACTGTTTGGCATTTGCAGCCCATGTCAATAAATCCAGGCGTGGTGTAGATACACAATCAGTTGCACACCACTTTCTTGCTGCACTTATTTCGTTTTTTCAAGCCAGAATTGTTTTGCAGGGTCGCCAAACGGATATACCAAATTGGGCCATTGCATATATTTGTGCCACTATCTCAAAACATAAATTCGATTGGTGCACATATCTATCCAAAAAAATAAGAACTGACATAACAAATTCAAAACTCATGATAAACCTTTCATTTATTCAACAAACTATCTCCTCGGCTTCTACTATGAGGCACTTTTAAATTTAAAACATAAAGAAATTCCTACTTGCTCTGATGAGGCTTTGAAGAAATTCTCAATTCCATTTGATGAACAACAGGTATAAACTATTTAGTTTGTAATTGTATTACAATTTTCGTCATTACATTGCACAGTTATTAAATCTTAAATTTTAATGTTTTGCAGAGAAGATATCTTGAAGCCCTTCCCCGAAAAAAGAAGCAATCGAGAGGAAGAGGCCAACAACACGCGGAGGCTTCGGGGGAATCCCAATCTGAAATGGAAGCTCACTCTCCAAACCCTCAAGCGTTTGAACTCGTTAAACGCCAGAGAAGTAATACATTCTCATATATTATTTACAAATTCCAAAGTTGCATATTTATTTTTCAATTTAAATTTTAACCAAATGAATTGACAACATTTAATATTGATGAATTGCAGGGAATTTGGAACCTTCTTCCCCAACTCACTCCATACAGTCGCATGCATTCATATCTTCTGAACAGCCACTGAGTTCAACTCCTACAAGGCCACCCGTAGCACCAAAAAAATCAACCCCTCGACAACAAGGTACAACTTTTCTATAGTACGTTTAATTTCGTAGTTTTCACTTTATGAATTGTTTTAATATGTTTCATTTTTTTCTTATACTTTTCAGCACATGTCAGTCATGATCAAACCACGGCACCGACTCCCACTCAACCATTAATTTTTAAAATGCCAACCAGAGCTTCAGTGAAAAAGAACATTGGTAAACGCATGCCTTTTGCTCCGGCCCCTAGTGGGACACTAAACCTTGACACCTCGTTTCGAATTCCAACTCTCTCACTTGGTGGCTTGCCCAAAGGTAACGGGTATATCTGCTTTTGAACAATATAAATTTAGATGAAGATTATTTGGGCATTGATAAAGAATGACCCAACTGGTTTTTTTCGATACCCGCGAGATGATTCAAGGCCAGAAGGTATACTTCAAATTTCAATTTTAATATGCTTTACAATTTTGAATTACATTCTGATTTAAATTTATTTAACTAAATCTTGATTTATTTTTTCAAAAACAGGATCAGCCCACCCAAAGGCAGAAACAATTAGCAGTTGATCTTTGTGAAAGCCCCCATTCTTCTCCCGCAAGATCGTCTGCATCAGATTCAGATAGTGAAGAGTTCCCACCTTTTCCTTTGGAGAACTTAATAGGTAATGATTGTCAATCCCATGTCAGTGAGTTTATTATTCCTCATATCCAACAGCTGATAGAATGGGAGAGAAGGGCTAAAGTTCTTATCAATGAGATTATTAGTCGTTATGAAAATTATTGGCAACGGGATAGTTTATACGCTGCAGTCCAGAATCAACCTGCGAAGATGGATTCCTTACTTACCCAAGTAAAATGTGGGACTGTCACGTTTAACAACAACTATAAAGACGGCATTTTAGATAAGGCACTAAACAAATTGGAAAATATTAGTGCCGAGGCCCAGGCATATTTTAACAAATGGTCCAAGGACAAGGATTTGGTATCAATCGCAAATGCCGAAAGAGATAGAGCGGTTGTAAGTACTATTACATTCAAACAATCATTTTTTTTTAATTTGAAAATTTGAATTTACATTAATATTTTGAATTGACATTACTCTTTTTGTGCAGTTGAAATATGAAAATTTGAAGAGTCAGGCAAAGGTTTTACAAGTTCACTTGGAAACAGCAAAGAACAGCTTATCCGCAGCAAAAAATTTGAAGCAAAGTATTGTTTTGGTTAACAAACAAAACAATACACTAAAGCGGATAATTAAAGAGCATGGTCTCGACCCTGACATATTGTTCAAAGCCAAAGCAGCTGCTGATCCAAATTTGCTGTCGCATGGAGATGCAACAAATCAAGAAGAAAGAATTTTAAAAAATCTGGACAGCGCTGCTGAAGATCTTATAAGTTCAGGGGTTATTTCTGGTGTTGGGGAAAGAGGTACAGCCACAATGGAAGAAGCCGTTGGGGAAGAGAGAGGAGTAGAATTGTCTAAAGAAAAAGAGGGTTTTGAAAATTAGAAACTTTTATTATTGAGGAAACTTTAAATATTGAATTTGAAAACTTCTACTATTGAGTATGTACTATGGTATTTGAATTTAATTATATGGTGATTAGATGGTGATTATCATGATTTATATGTATGTTTCTTGTTTACTTGCATTGTCATGAATTGTATGTGGACGTAGATGAATGATGACAATTGATAATCAATGATAGATGATGATGAAAGACGATGATCAATTTAATGTGGGACTTTAATTATCTTGAAAATTGTCTTTGGGGAAAAAGAACATTGGTAAACAGATCTTTACTATTTAGTGCGTAATCTCTTTTTACAGAGCTTGGGAAATAATCAAGAGCATGGTTTAAAAATATGGTTTTTTTATCATGGATATTGTTTTGTGTAGAGTAGATTATGGAGGCTATGGAGGCTAGATTAACCAAAGTTGGAATAACCATGTGAATTAACCAAAGTTTGTATATATGAAGTTCATAGGTTGAAGAACTGGATCATTTTTTTATATTTGATAAGGGTGAAGAATAACTGTGGATTAGAACTGGGAGGCTATAAGTTGGAATAATTTTGAGTCTATAAGAAAATATTGAATTTTGCAAACATGATCATAGTAAAATATGTTGTATAGGATTCACATATTGAGATTCTCTCTTCGGGACTGATTCTTGCAGTTGTTGAATTAAAAAATCTCTTTTTTTTCAAATTTGTAAGGTGGTGCATACGATCATAGATCAATAAGGTTGTTTACATATCGTATTAGTTACAAGAAGGTTTGAAAGATACAATAAGGGTAAAGTGATCAAAATTGTTGTGTAACGGAAAGTTGTTTTTACTTTCTTCTAATTATCATTGTTGAGCTGATGAAATACTTGGTTGACCCGTGCAATGAGTATCAAAGTATAAAATTCCTGCTACCACCTTGTTTTGTTTTCCATTGCTGAAGATACAATGTTCAAGTGTATGTTTGAAGACAATTTTCTTGAAGCTCCCCCATTTCTATGCCTTGAATTGATTAATCATGATCTTCTTGAAGTACAATCTATAAAATCAAGTGTCTAAAATATTGAAAAAAAATTTACAGCTCAACATAACGTTCTCTGTGCAAGGTTGGATCATCTTAAAAATGTAACATTGTGTAAATTTTGTCAAGAGTGCAAGGTTGGATCATCTTAAAAAGATAACATTGTGTGAATTTTGTCAAGAGTGCCTTACTGGTACCTCATCTCAAACAAGTTTCTTTATGAACTTATTAAACAAGACCCTATCATCATCAAGTACACACCAATCACTGTTTGTTTCTTTGGTCTGGGGATAAATTTGAAATCTTCATCTCAATTGGCTGCATTGCAAACATGAAGGGAATTTCCTCTACTGCAAAAGAGGTGAAAACTTCGAATTCCATTAAATTTTGGATACTGGCCCCTATTGACGCGCGTCAATGTCCCCTATTGACGCGCGACACTGGACCCTATTGACGCGCGTCTCTGTCATCTATTGACGCGCGTCGCATCGCATCTATCGACGCCAGCGCGCATCGATGCATCGACGCCGCGGCACACTAGCATCTATTGACGCGCGTCATTGGCATCTATTGACGCGCGTCAGTAACATCTATTGACGCGCGTCAATGGCGTCTATTGACGCGCAGCGTGGCTGGCATCTATTGACGCGCGTCATCGGCATCTATTGACGCGCGTCGTCGGTGGCATCTATCGACGCCGTTTAGCCTATCTATCGATACGCGTCCTTCGGCATCTATTTTCGCGTCGTTTTCATCTTCCGACTCGTCACTAGCATCTATTTGCACGTCTCAATGCTTCCGGCATCTATCGACGCGTTCGAAACATCTATTGAAATCAAGAGCGTCTATCCACGTCAATCGATGTCATCTATTGATGCCCGTCACATCCATATCGACGCGTATGTCCCATTTGAAACGCGATCATGTGAAGCCATTGACGCCCTATTTAGCCTATAAATACCCTTCAACCTATCATTTTCTCGTTTTCATCTTCCAGCTCTTGAATTTTTGCAGGTCTCAATGCTTCCCAACTGCAAGTTCGATGAAGAAAAATCAAGAGAATCCAATTCAATCGATGGCAACACTATGCCAAGAAAAGAAATTTCTCGAATCAAACACTTTGGTTTCCATGTCGAAGAAAAATTTTACCAATTTTTATTCTGTTTCACATTTTTAGCCCATGTCCATATATCCAGGCGTGGTGTCTAATATGTAGCATTTCTGAGTACATGTAATTTTTGCAATGCTAGTGTCTAAGATGAGCTTTGTAAGTTTGTTTTACCTGATGAGTGCAGTGGAAAAGTTTAAACAAAAAAAAGATCTTAAGAAAACTGATGGAACCAAGAAGAGGAAATTAATTGATGTTCCCAAACCTGATGAAGCAAATCAAGCAGGGGGGAAGAATTCTGATCAATGTACTTTAATATTAACGGAGGGTGACTCAGCCAAGGCTCTTGCAGTCGCTGTAAGTGTTTGTGCCTTTAATCAGGGAAATGTGAATACTGAATTTGGTAGTATTGTGACATGTTTCGACATCACTTTCCAATTTAATTTTTTGTTATTTTAGTTATCTTTATCCTATCAGGTGGCAGGAATATCTATTTTTTGGGAAGCTACCACTCACCAACAAATGGAGAATAAAGAGATAGTAAATAGAAAAAAAATACTTGGTCTACAGGAAGATAAAATATATGACAGCATTAAATCTTTAAGATATGGCCATCTGATGATAATGACAGACTAGGTACATGATCTTTGTATAGCGCAGTTTAGTTTCTGTAAATGTTCCCCCTGTATATTTGGTTGTGTTTCGAGACTTTTTATATTTGTTTTCTAAGCCTCCAGATGTTATGTATCTCCATGTCTAATGTCGGCACATGTTGATGTAGGCAACTCACAAAAATGGAAATGTGTTATCTTTCTACACAATTCCTGAGTATGAAGCTTGGAGAGAATCATTGAGTGGATCGATAACCGGCTGGACCATATAGTACAACAAAGTAATGCTAGTTTGTTCTCTCTTTATATGTTTTCAAGTTATGGTTTTGTTCACTTGCTGATTATGTATCACTTGTTGCTTGGACCATACAGGGTTCCCGGTTTGGGCACAAGTACTTCTAAAGAGGGCAAGGAGTATTTCATAGATCTGGACAAGCATAAAAAAGATTTTGTGTGGGTTGATGAGAAAGATGGAGATGCTTCCTCATATCAATCAGCTTATAGAATGGGACAGAAGGGCTAAGGTTCTTATCAATGAGATTATTAGTCGTTACGAAAATTATTGGCAACGGGATAGTTTATACGCTGCAGCTGATCCAAATTTGCTGTCGCATGGAGATTTCTGGTGTTTGGTAAAGAGGTACAGCCACAGTGGAAGAAGCCGTTGGGGAATAGTGCAGAGGAGTAGAATTGGATAAAGAAAAAGAGGGTTTTGAAAACTAGAAACTTTTATTATTGTGGAAACTTTAAATAATGAATTTGAAAACTTCTACTATTGTCTATTGTGTATGTACTATGGTCTTTGAATTTAATTATATGGATTTACATACAATCTTTAATTTTAATTGCATTAGATGTTGATTATCATGAATTATATGTATGTTTCTTGTTTACTTGCATTGTCATGAATTGTATGTGGACGTAGATGATGAATGATGATAATTGATAATTAATGATAGATGATGATAATGAGGATGATGTATTGTTTATCCCGAATTTTATGTGAATTTTATTCGAATTTTATGTGGACTTGTATTTAAAAATAAATTAAATATAATTCTATGAAATCAAGAAAGAATCATCACTGGTAAGAAATTAAACATAATTGCAAATATGCTACGGGTTAACTTACCTCTTGAGTATTGCAATCATCAAGGGTAACATGACATTGTAGATGGAGGGGTGAGTTGCCTGACATTATCAGTCCTGAGAAGTGCCAGCAACATCTTTAAATATATAGACCAACAATATCTTTAAATAAATGTAAATATAAAGAATTAGACCTGTAACGTCTTTAATGATAACAAGAGCTGAAAAAATGTAAAGTAACAAACAATAAGATTATGTTGAAGAAGATACCTATTTAAAATTGAAATCATCACCGGTAATGTGCTATATCTTTGTCTTAAAAAATTCAACACAAAAAATGGATTAGTAGATAGATGGGTGAGTTGCCTGACATTGTCAAATCCCAGAAGTAACAGCTTCCTCGGACGGATGTCAACCCACGTTTTCAAAAAATAAAAAGATTGTATTTAACTAAATGTAAATACATACACCTGTAACATCTTTAAATATAACCATAGCTGAAAAAATGAATAGTAACAAACAAGAAGATTAAGGGGAAAAAGATACCTGCTTAAAGTTGAAATCATCACTGCCACTGGTAATGAGCTAGATCTTTGTTTTAAAAAAATCCAACACGAGAAATGGATTAGTAGATAGATGGGTTAATTGCCTGACATTTTTAGTATATAGACCTGTAACATCTTTAATGATAAAGATAAAAGATAGATAAAGAAGATACCTACTTAAAGTTGAAACAATCCATTATCAATAGCTTCATCAAAGTCGATGTTGTCTTCTGTAGAATGTGACGAAGAGCCAATTACACTCTCAAGGTATTTACACCTCTTCTTTCGCAAAGGGAATTCCAGTGAGCAATTGCTGTGACAAAAAATGAATAGAAACAAACAATAAGATTAAGGGGAAAAAGATACCTGCTTAAAGTTGAAATCATCACTGCCACTGGTAATGAGCTAGATCTGTGTTTTAAAAAATTCCAACACGAGAAATGGATTAGTAGATAGATGGGTGAATTGCCTGACATTTTTAGTATATAGACCTGTAACATCTTTAATGATAAAAATAAAAGATAGATAAAGAAGATACCTACTTAAAGTTGAAACAATCCATTATCAATAGCTTCATCAAAGTCGATGTTGTCTTCTGTAGAATGTGACGAAGAGCCATTTACACTCTCAAGGTTGGAAGTATTTGTACTTGTAGCTGTATTATTTACACCTTTTTTCGGAAAGGGAATTCCAAAGGCGCAATGTGCTCACAAACGGAAAGGTTTCGAGGGAGTATCGAGAAACGTAACACCTCATCCAACTTTCCAGATTTTTATCCAACCTGTTTCTCAGTTTTGATTTTATAAATGACAATGCACTGAAAACCCTTTCATCCTCCACAGAGACCCCAAAATCATTATCCGGCATAACTCATATAGTCTCAAGTATTCACTGATATCTTCTTGTAAGATAGAACTTTGATAGATTCCTCGCCACAGCCTTGTAATAGCTCCACTTTCAGAAGGTTGATCTAAATTCCTATATTGGTTCCTCATTGTTGTTGCAAAATTTGTTGACTGAGACTTTAATAAATCGGCATTTAGTATACCTGTGATTTCGTACCCTTCAGCTCTGACGTCTTTGTAAATTGTTCCATTATTGTACCCATTGATTTCTGGAAATGCTTACTGACAAAGTCTGCACGGCCACCTTCTGTATTCCAAAAATTCGGATTCATCACACCCATGGCTTCCAGAATTTTATCTTTACAGAAACGTTCCCTAATTTCCGATGACAAGGTTTCTGAAATTTTTTTAAGCTTTATTCTGGTTTCAATTATCACAGACTCAAACAAATTACGTGTCACGGGAACATCTTCTCATTCCGATCCTGTAATATCTTGACGTTTTTGCAAAATGTGCATTGGTATTTCCCTCCCATTAACAGAGATGCATAGGTGATCGTGGATATTAAATCTCAAAAAGGTGTTAGGATTTTTAAGATCTAATAAATCTCTCCAATTTTCAAAAACAGGTGCATCAAAACTATCCTGGGAACATCTGATAATATATCAAGACTTTGACATACCATTTTCCTCATCCGTATAAAATCCACAATATAGATTAATCTGCCCTGTGCATGCTTCATCAGTGTATTGATCTCCTTTAACATTGGAAGAATACCAACCAATGTAAGCAATGTCTCCAAATCAGTTAAGCGGAACAACAGGTCCCTTGCCCTATCAACATCATGACGGTATTTGTGCATGAAACCAACCAATGAAGGATACTCCTCACGAACTCTGCATGCAGGTTCATACAAAGATATCCATCTAGTCTCCACATCCTTCAGAAGTTTTTTGCCATCTGTAATTCCAATTGCAAATTTTTGGAACTCGAGAAAACGCTTTGGGCTGCTTGACATATAGGCATGAAGTTCTCTTATGAGGTCTTCTAATTTAGCAACATTTTCGTGGTTGCTTACCATTTTATACGCCAAATTCATTCTGTGAGCCATACAGTGAATTGGTAGCATATATGGGGCCACTGTTGTTTGTAATCTAACACATGCCTGCTTTCGGTGACCCCGCATGACGATGCACCATCTGCTCCAACGCATACCAACTTCGTAGCAATTTCATAATCACCATACCAAAGCAACATCTTTCAAATGAGAAACAACTATTTTATATAGGTTTTCAGCATTGCAGTTTTCAACCATTTTCATAACACCCAACAGATGAGGTGTCCTTATATGATTTTCTAATGTATAGATGTGGATACATACCCATGCGGTGTTGTCGACTGCTGTCACTTCATCAATTGAAAGAGAGATAAAGTTTGCTTTTTTTACATTCTCTTTCAAATCTTCCTTCTCTATCATCGAGAGGCATTTTTCCATTTCCCATCCACTACTCTCAGACCAATGAGACTGAGGTACATTCAGCATTCCGTTAAATTGATACAAAACTTTGAAATCGAGGAAATCCGACATCGCTCTTCCTTTTTTAAGTATTTGAAAAAGAGTAGAGAATTGTATGAATTTTGCATGTAGATTTGTTTCTTTCATCTTACCAATATGCGATGTGATCGTTCCTCCCTTTTCCAACAGATGTCTGTGTTTTTTCTGCTCTGCCTCATATTCCGCTGCGTATCTAACATGCATGCACTCCTTTTCAGTTTTCCACCTATGTGTTTTGATTTTCTGGCCATCCGCCCCTGTTACAGTTAAATATTGTTTTCCACAATGTTTTTCTATAGTGTCCAGCTTCAGTTGCATTTTTTGTTGCTTTCCCAATTTCCACGTACATATTGTACATGTACATTCACATGGGATTTCTTCAGAATTAGAGGATTGTACAGGTTCAATAAATGGAAATTTAGCTGCCCAATCAAACTTGTATGTTCTGCCAATGGTCCACATATTCTTGTTCGTTTTCAATGCTTTACTTTTTTGAGTAGAATTTTGAGCAATATCACAATCACCTGGTTTCCTCTTTCTTGGACCAGAGTTTGATTTTGATTTCTGTCTTCCATTTTGCTGAGTGTTTATATCTGTGATATCTAGCTGCACTTCTGGTTGCACCCCAACAGGAACAATATCTTCAAGATCTGGCATATTATCGTAGGTTTCATTTGTTTGACTGTGATACTGTGCAGAATGCATGTCCACCTCAATAATACCTTCCACACAGTCAGTATTCTGATTCTTTTTGGTGGCATCTATATGATTGGTATTTACAATATCTGTATCCGCAGAGTTTCCAAAATACTTGAAGAGTGATTTCTGAGATTTCTTACTTACTTTTAGGTTATTCGTATTCTTTGAGCTGGCACCTTCCATTATTCTGAAAAGAGTCCTGCGTCAGCAAAAGAACCAAGAAGCGACTCTGTCCAGCCTCTGAGGTCTTGTCGCGCGTGAACTGTCTGAGGTCGCGCGTCAACTCTGCCCAGACTGTCGCGCGTCAACCCTTCCTCTGTCGCGCGTCACTTCCTAGCCCAAGTCGCGCGTCAATAAAGTTCTTGTCGCGCCTCAAAAACTCTTGTCGCGCGTCGATAAAAGCACTTCGCACGCGTCAAGATAGCTCTCTCGTCGCGCACAAGTCGATCCTCTTGAGTCTTGTCGCGCGTCAGTACAGCTCTTTTCGCGTCAATAATGCCCTTGTCACACGTCAACACTGCATTTGTCGTGCGTCAACAATCACAGGCTAACAGTAATATGAATCTCTGGTGCTCAAGGGTATGCGAGTTCAAATTTCACAGTATTGGTAATTTGGTAAGCTACTTGAGGTATACTACCCGGTGAATCACATAGGTTTTTATAGGAGATGTTTTCAAATGAAGGCGAAGCCGACCCCCCAAAAAAAATATACTATATATTTTAGGCGAACAGGACACCGACCCACTCCGAATAATTCGCCTTTTCAAATTTTCCTAAAATGAAATTTTCGCCATATTACGAATATTCACCGCTAAAATTATCCCTGGGAACCAAATGCAGACCATAGGAGGAATTTATATACGATCATAACCTTGACACATATTCCTAATGAATTTGGTGGTTGATAGATTAATCTAGTGTCTTAATGAATTCGAGGAAGTGACACAAGTACTAGAACCTTCATATATAAGGGTTTTCATGACGGAAGTGCGGCCAATCTGAAATGAGATAAAGAGGAGAGGATCGTTTGCACAAAATAGTAGCTCTTCATTGATCATAGAATCAAGATGAAAGCGAATGCATGAGAAATGATCAATAGAGAGATTGGTAGAAATGGATAGCTCTTTACATTGACACATGATGATCTATTTCAAACCATGTAGGATAGGTTATGCCCAAAGTGGGTGGAAAATGGTATTCATAATGAATGAGTGCTTGACATAAGGCGTTCACGATGTTTGGGAGCGGTATAAATGAGTTCCAAGAATGGGATTTGACTTGGAAGGTGAAAGAGTTTTACAAGAGGTTTCTAATCTTTAGGGTTGGATTGTGAATTATTATGAACCTAGGGATGACCAATCTAAATAGGTTCTAAAGGAGGAAAATTGATAGAAAGATCTAAATTTTGATTTCTTTCTTGCTTGTCAATGAGAGAGACCGCGGGAGAGATATCTTCACGAGTCGATTTCGTAATGAGTGTCGAGATGGGAAGAAAGCGAGATCGATCATGTAGGTTTATTAGGGTTGATGTTGTTTGGGAGATGTGATGGTGTCATAGATAGGATTGGCCAAGTGAGAATTTCTGCACATGAGTTGTGACATTTATTTGAACTATGCGATCATGAATGTAAGTTTTTTTGTGAATTTATGGTCTAAAGAGTATGGATATACGACTATGTAGGATTTATCCACGAAAATAAGAAGGATACGAGATTTCAATATAGGTGATAATATGTTTTATATTGTCCATATGAATTGTGTTCTCAACGAATACTCTAGTAGAGGGATATGAGGTGTCAATGACATTGGTAACAATATTTTTAGTCATAACATGATCATGATTAGGTTGTTTAGACTTAGAATGATACAAAAGTGGATCATTTTAGATTTTAAGAAGCTCATTAGCTTGGTGAACCACTTAATGCCGATCACATTGCTTTGGGATTTATCACGTGCCTTGATGGATTCATCTAATTTTTTTGAGTGATGGCCTCATGGTTAAATATATTGCCAAGGAGGAAGGTATAGGAAAAATATCAAAGGGTGCGACATTTATCATAAGAATGGACTCAATTAACATGCCACCAAAAAATTTACTTTCATCATGCCATTGAGAAAGAGGTCAAGAAGGGTTTACTGACCATGGGGAATAGTTGAGAAGGATGTTTTCTCAACTATTCCTCGAACAAAGGTTAGTGACAATCAACAAGGGAGGAAGAAAGACAATGACCTTATAATTTAAGGGTAGATTGATTGATGTTATGGATAGTCCTATTGGAAGAAATTCCTTGAGTAAGAGTATATGTGACTCCACCATTAGTGGGATTCTTGTTTCTAGGATGCATGAGGAATTCGATGTTCTTGGTTGGTTTCTACTTTGGAGAAAAAAATTCAAATTCCATTATGAGGTAATCTTGGCAATTGGCTTGCTCAAATGCTTCTTCCAAAGAGGTAGGGAAAAATGATATCACCTTGTAACGGAGGAAAGGTTTGAGTGCATGTAAGAATTATTTGAAACAAACTCTCCTCGGAATGTTGTGTTTGACCTTATTGGATAAGGTCTTCCAATGCTTAATGAAATATTGGTGATGTATCCTAGAATTTACCAATAAAATCCCAGACGCATTGGCACATCACTCAGCCTAGAATGAGTGCTCACCCGAAGCGCACAAAGGTACCAAGACACTCTTTAGGGTTGCTTATTGCAGGATGTTAGCATGATGAAGACTTAAAGCATTCAGATCCATAACTAATATAACATTCTATAGAGCATATTTAGATCTAGATCTAGAGAATAACATACTTAAAAGATAACCATGATGAAATCAAGCATGCAAGAACCAATTATACTCAGGATTTGATACTCTGATTCAGCCAATACACTCCATTGCATTAAACATGATAAATACACAAAAGCTTATTACAATAGATAATACCATAGTTTATGCGCACATCATATTTGGTAGCATAACCTCACAATAACTCAATCCTTACATCCTATCTCTGTATATATATATCATACTACATAGTTCACTACATATTTATAAGGGTGAGGACTTGCCCTTCACCGCTTATCTAATCCTAAAATAGGTCACATGCTATTATTAACCACACATCGTTTACAATAATAGCCACACATGCAAGTGCGCTAATAATAGACTTATTGTAGTTAACTGTCATTAGTAAATCTATTCTCATCTTGTACTCATGCAAAGCGCTTCGTAGCCGATCCTCCAAAAATAGCCAATGCGTGTTACACAAATCTCTAACCGGTTTGTGTGTTCGGCACACTATCTCCAAAAATAGCTCATCATCGTGAAAATGGCTAAGTCTTGAATCTGTCTCTGTCCTTTACGTGTGATTCTTTCCTGACCCTACCGTGCCTTTGAATGCACTCTACTCTTCCGTGCGAACCTTCTATATGTTTTTCACTAAGTGCCATATTTTGACTAACCAACATTACCCCACACTAATTGCATTGTCGCCTAACAATGGTTGTCTCCAAAATGAATCAAAGAATAGAAGAATAGAAATAATTTTTATGAATAAAATAATTTCTTTACCCTACAACATCTTCTACTTCAACTTGAAGAATCAATTCTGGATATTCTTCTTTTATTTCCGCCTCTAAAGTTTGCCAATCATTGAGTGCGGCTTCTGCCTTTTATGGGATATCCACTACAATTGACTCTAGCTCATCTTTTGTAATCTCTCCTTTCTCATTCTGCAAGACCAAAACAATGCTAGACATTACAGTCATTCTTCCTTCTAATAAGTCCATATTTTGCACTATGAGTTTCCCAAGCTCATCTAGCCTTTCCTTGTGTGGTTCTTGTGTTGTTGTAAGGGCCTCATGCTTCGCTTGACAAGTGCTAATTGTTTTGTGCGGCCCAAGGTCTCATCTTTCATGGCTTTTAGGACTTCATTGTCCTCTATAATGGTCCTAGTTCTTATAATGGCTTCGGGGATGTACAAATATTCAATGCTTGATCTAATTTCTTTAGTTCCTCCTACAAGCTCTGAGCAATGCCTCATATGATGAAATATTCCTCATCACCAAAGCATTTTCCCGCTCTGCCTCCTGCTCAAGATTCTTTGGCACTGGCATGCACAAAGGTCCATCTTCAAGCACTAAGTCCACCAAGGTACTTACATAATGCATTGCCGAAGGAAACGTTTTGGGTACCTTAGGCTCTAAGTGTGGCTTTGATTTCATGATATTTTCCCCAATTTCCTCTCCATCATTACATGAAACCAATGTTCTTATTTTGTGCTAAGTATTTTTCTTGTTTTATGTGTGCTATTTCTACATCCTTAGTTTTGAATTCTTCTCTTAGCACCCTAATTGTTGCAGCCTTATCCATATTTCACCGTGCCACCTCTGTTGAGACTTTTACCAAAGTATTGCTCACTTGTTCATCTGACATAACAGTAGGCTTTATTGTTATGTGCCTAACATGAGGTGTCTTCTTTAACCTCCTTGATACACATGACTCTTCACATACATCAAAGTTCGGTTCATCCATGTGCGTGTGCATAGACCATGACAGTTTCTTCCTTGTGCGCATGGTTGCCATATCTTCATCCATCAACTCCCATCCATATAACTCCTTTGGTGTCACTTGTGATTTGAAAACGGGCACTCGACAATTTTACCTATGTCCTCATTGTAGCCCATGATTGGTGCAACATATTCTCCACTTGTTATTTTTGATCTTGGCCCCTTAGGAACTTGAGATTCAAGATTCAAGCTTTTTCTACTATGCCCTGAGAAGTCTCGTGCACTATCTCATCTGCCTCATTTTCTCCTTCTTCTCTATCCTTCATTTCTTTGTCCTTTGGCTCTTCCACATTCTCTGGAGGTGTAGGAGATTTGGGTGCGCTCTCCTCAGACTCTTTTGCCTCCTTATTCCGCTTCAAATTTCTTCTTCTCTTCTAAGTTGTCTCCTTCTGGAGAGAGTAAAGGTGATCTACATACTAATTGTGGAGTACCATCTTGGGTTCTTGTTCTCCTAAATACTCTTTTGAAGTGGCACTCTCCTTGCACTGCATCCAGATCCTCATCTTCTCCTTCCCCGCTCCCGAGGTGGCATAGTTGTGCGCTTTGTTTCTACCTTGTTTAAAGGTTATTTTCTACCTTTGTGCTCCAAACCACCACTATCTTCATGCTCCTCTTCTTCATCATCTACTTCTATTGTCTTTGTGGGCTTAGGTGCTAGAACATTTTCCATTGTATGCTTACCTTTTGGCGGCCTTGGGAGCACAAACTCATTCTCCACATACTTATTGTTCTCCAGCTTAGGCTTGAGTTGAAGATACAAAGCACTTCTCCAATGTCTCCAATGACCAAGCTTCTTCGGTTTCATGTTTAATACATCTGAGATAAGCCTCTCAATGTAGGCAATCCGTCCTGGATATACATATGTCTTTCTCAGTGTATGGTAGTCACAATCTACCTTGTCTACATTGAAGGTTAGGCGGCACACATCTGAAAAATGGTGAACTGATGCCTAGAAATATCATGTTGTGAAGGCATATGGTAATTTACACCATGGGCTCCAAGCCCCATCCTTCATCGCAAATCATGTGATGCAAAAATGCTGGTAAACTGCAAACTATATTTCCTTACCCACTACCGAAGGCAACTCCTTAGGTATGCGCCACTCTTCTTCGAATGTTGTGTGGAGTCTATCATACCACTTCTCTGCCCTCTACTTGACTGGTCCGCTCATTGATCCTTCACACAAGTACTTGCCAAATATTTCCAGCAGTGACTTGTTCTCCATAGGGTATTCCCAAATTTTCTCCTTTGGCCCATCGGGCACCCCGATTTCCATAAACACCAAAGACAATAGAATAACCCAAAAATTGATCTTCTCTCATGTGTGTGCTTCTTCAATTATGGTTTCCATGATGTAATTGGAGATGTTGTAAATCAATCCTGTAACATCTTCTTCGCAATGTGTAGCCACATTGTGTTTACTTGTGACCATCTTTCTTGGTCATTCAACTTTGTCACTAAGTGTGCAACTACTTGTATGATTGGGTACTTCTTTAATTTATCAATGTCCATGCTGCGCAGACCCTTGGTGTACCCCAACTCCTTCCTTGTCTCTAGGATTGTGGCTTTATCAGTTAAATCACCATTTAGATCTACCCCTATGCCTTTCAACCTTATGTTACTATTGAGATCAATGCAACTGTGATCCTTACCCTACATCCTGCAAAGTAGAAGAAATATTCATGTACCCTGCTCATCAACCATCGATACAATGGTTCATACTTTCCAAAGTATGGCAGCTCGTACAACTGGTAGAATCTAATTTGCTTTAATAACTTCTCACTAGTGTCATCATACACCGACATGTCTTTTATTGTGCGCTTATTCGTCTTTGTGTTTAATAACACATCCAACTCCTTATTTTTTTCAGTTGTACGATGGTTGTACTCACTGATCTTGCTCTTCCTGGATGTGGGAATCCCATTCCTGACCCACAATCACACCCTCTGGATACTTTGAATTTCTGAGAAATTACTCTTAGGAGTCATTTCAACCTCCACTTCAACCTTCTTCTTCCCTTTTACTCCTGTTGCGGGTGCTTTCTTGATGCCATCTATAACCTACAATCTTCTCACTTCAAATACTCATCTTTTATCTCCTGCAATGTGCAAACCCAAACCCTAGCTCGATTCAGTGTGCCCTAGTTAAAATTACATGCCCTAGCTCTTTTGCAATGCCTTACTTCACTCAAACCCTTCGCAACTGGGACATAAGCTTCCTCTACACACAAATCTGCTCATCACGTCTCGATTCACACTCTTCGCACCTAAATACTCTTCTCGCAGCTCAGTCACACTTGGATATTTCAAATTATCACAATTGCAATGGTAAGAATGAACTCGCATCCCCTCCTTTTATATATTTTCAAAAGTTAGTGCATTTATTGCTCCTTCACCTACCAACAATCCTCTCATTAATCGACCATTTTCGTTCTTTCCATGCGGTACATCTTCGTGCCCAAGCTATAACCTTCTAGCATGCCTTCCTACCTTCTAGCCATGAACTTCTCTTCAATGCGCCTCCATGCACCCGAGTACCTCACCATTGCACCTTCCCTTGGTAGTTCCCATGGCCCTTGCTTACCTCGCGTTATACTTGTTTCTTCATTCATCTCCACCTATGGTCCTCATTTCCAAAAGCAATTTTTTTCAATTCTCCAACTTGAATAGCACCCGTAGCAGTTTGTTCCTTTCATGTGGACTTATTTTCAATAGTCATGTACCTGGATATCAATAACCTACCCCACACTAAGGGTATGTGCAGTCCTCTGTGCATAAAAATTCTTCAAATAGTAATTATCTTATGGTGCGTAAATGTGCTTATTACACAAAAACACCAACTAAATTGACAAAGCATAATGACGAAGAAGGAAATACATTAAGGAAATGCATAATTGAAAACCTAATCTAAATGGCAATATTGCCTTATTACAAACACCAAGAAGACTTATTTATAGTAGGGCTTCAACCTACTCCCATTGAAGTATCCAGGTAACCGTATTCCATCAAGTGCCTCTAATTGAAAAGCACTGTTTCAAGTATGTGAGTGACAACATACGACCCCAACCAATGTACCTTGAGTTTTCCTAGATGGTGCAAAACTTAGAATCATAAAGGAGCACCATCTGTCCAATCTCAAACTTTTTATCCTTGATGTGCCTGTCATGCCATGCTTTCTACCTGGCCTTTTCTTGTTTTTGACTCCAACGTGCTATGGCTCATCACTCATCCAACTTGATTAACTTTTCAATCCATTCTTCTAATGCTTTCTCATCAGCTAGACCTCCAGCGTGCACAATACACAAAGATGGTAACATGAATTCCATAGGAAGAACTGCTTCTACACCAAACACTAACTGAAATGGTGTGGCTTTGTTCAACCTTTTATATGTTTTTCAATATGCCCAAAGTATTGCAGATACTTTATCATCCCAATCCTTTCTTCCAACATCACATATTTTTGTCAATGTCTAGATCAATTTTTTTTTGAAAGCCTCAGCAGTTCCATTAGCCTGAGGATGATAAAGTGTAGTCTTATGGTGTGCAATCATGAATTCATCCAATAAAATTCTAATTGTCTCATTAAGAAAATGTGTGCCCCTATCACTGGTCAAACTCAACGGACATCCATACCTTGTAATAATATTTTTCCATAGAAACTTGGCTGCTTTGTAGCCATGGTACAATCCTTTGTGTGACCTTCCACATTGCAATCTATGCACCAAATCCTTGTGCGCGTCTCATGTGCTGAATTTTCCAATAGTTTCTCCAACTGCTTTGCCATAGCTATGATTTGTGCTTCTAAAAATGGGCTCACCCTAGTGTCTATACTTCTAATTGCCTCAGCACGTAAAGCTACTTCAAGTGCTTCACATGGATCAATGTATGTCTTATGTGATAATGCCCTCCTAAAAGGTGTAATCAGACCTCCAACAAACCATTGTGCATGTTGGCTTGCATGAATATCATAAGAAATCTTGGATAAAAATGTTTTGAAATGAGCATCATACTCTCTGACACTTTCAGTAGTTCCTTACTTAATACCCTTGAGCGCATTTATACTCTTCTGCTCAAAATCAGGGATGTGAAACTCTTTAAGGAAAGCATCTTTTAAAGATGTATATTCTACACAAGTTTGATCATGGTAAATCTTTCTGTACCAGCTGTGTGCACCCCCTTGTAACATAGTAACAAATTGGCTTACCCTACGCTCAGAATCCGTGATTCCTTTTGCGCACCACAATATTTCACACATGTGTACGTGTTCAACAACATCTTCTATGCCCCTATACTCTGGAAGATGAAGAGAAATTTCCATGTAAATATTTTGGGGTTGCTGTGGAACTTTCCCACCTGATCCAAAACCTCATCAGTTTCCTCTGCCTCCAGAACCACCAGATCCACCAGAGCTAGAGCCACCTATACCTCCTGATCATGAACCTGTAGTTGGGGTCAGACTAGAAGATGTACTTTCCCTGTGTCCCAACAAGAGAATCTTGAACCTGTACCCCAACAGTCTGAAAAGTGTTACTACTCCTAGAAGAGAGTCCAAAGATTTGCATGCCTAAATTCTATATGGATGATACACCTGAAAAGGTACTCCCATATAACAATGAAGTCATTTGCGTTGCCATCATTGTGCTTCTTATATGACTCACTCTTGCTCTCCCACTACTTGAATTAACTTGCTGACTATTTTTTGTACTAGATACTAGAAGACCAAGCGCAAGGGAAAAGTTTCCAGGTGGATTCAGATGCACGCCCACGGCCCAGGGAATTCTTTGTTGGCGTGTACTTACGCATGAGGTCGAGGAGGTTTATTTTCATGCTTTCCCAAATGGGGGAGTTCCCGAGGCTCGGGTTCCATGTATTCTGTGTGAACTTCAATTCCTTCCTAAAATATCTTTCTCCACAATGTCATTCACTCTATAACCTCCCGTTGCTTCTCTACCTCCCTCTCATGCGCCTCATTATACTTAAGCCACCTTTCCTCTCTCTGCCTCTCTGCCGCTAGGTCTGCCATATTTCACCAAACTTGCTCCCCCCTTACGCGTTGTGGGGTTTAGTTAGCCATCGGTTTTTTCTTCAAGTTCGAGTTACCATCGAATCTTGATCATCAGTGGAATGCCTTGCAAGTAAGTTCCCCTTAGATATCGTAAAAACTAGAATTCAGCTACCTCTAGGCATGAATAAGTGGAAATTGAGTACTCCAAGATATAACTGTTCAAAACACCATGGAACCATGTATCCACAACGTGAGTCCAAATCATATCAGCATCATAAAGGGTTTGAAATTCTTCACGTGTCCATAAAAGTATGTGATACCTCTAATTCTATTTAGATGCATAAGCAATCACCCATTCATACAATTCTAATGGAAAGATAACAAAGAAGCTCTCATATAAACTGTCATATAGATTCTATTCCACCCATACGTGTGCGTTAAACTTAGATCCGGTGCTAAACCTCCATGTGTATTCTTCTTCCAGGTCATGTATCCACTCCTCAACACTTGCTAGGGTCAACTGGTATGTCTTCGCAAAATCATCTTGAAAACAACCGAAAAAGAGACCACGACAATGGAACCAATCATGCGGCCTATAATTTACCAAGAAAAGCCCGGAGCACGTTGGCACATCACTCAAATTATAGTGAGTGCTCACCTAAAGCACAAAAAGGTACCAGGCCCCTCTTTAGGGTTGTTGTTACAGGATGTTAGCATGATGAAGACTTAAAGCATTAAAATCCATAACTAATACAACACTCTACAAAATATATCTAGATCTAGATCTAGAGAATAACAAACTTAAAATATAACCATGATGAAATCAAGCATGCAATAACTATTTATAATCAGGATTCGATACTCTGATTCATCCAATACACTCCATTGCATTAAACATGATAAATACATATAATCTTATTACAATAGATAATACCATAGTTTATGTGTGCATCAAATTTGGAAAGATAACCTCACAATAACTCAGTCATTACATCCCATCTTTGTATATATATCATACTACATAGTTCACTACATATTTATAAGGGTGGGGAATTTCCCTTCACCACTTATCTAATTCCAAAATAAGTCACGTGCTATTATTAGCCACGAGCCATTTACAATAATAGTCACACATGCAAGTGCGCTAACAATAGAATTATTCTAGTTAACTGTCAGTAGTAAATCTATTCTCATCTTGTACCCATGCAAAGTAATTCATATCCAACCCTCCAAAAATAGACAATGTGTGTTGCGCAAGTCTCTAACTAGTTTGTGTGTTTGGCATGCTATCTCCAAAAATAGCTCATCATCGCGAAATGGCTAAGTCTCGAATCTATCTTTGTCCTTCGCATGTGATTCTTTCTTGACCCTAACACGCCTTTGAATGTGCTTTGCTCTTTTGCATGAACTTTCGTATTTTTTAAGTGTCATATTTTGGTGACCAACAATTGGGAAAATTTGTTGTCCATTTGTTTTCAATTTATGAAAGTTTTGACATTATTTTCGGAAGACCGTGATCTTGAAATTAATAGAATAAGTAAATCACTAATATTTTGAGCTCGATAAAGGAGTTGATGGGAAGAGTATGT
The DNA here is from genome assembly GCA_018340775.1 of Taxus wallichiana var. yunnanensis. Classification (NCBI taxonomy): domain Eukaryota; kingdom Viridiplantae; phylum Streptophyta; class Pinopsida; order Cupressales; family Taxaceae; genus Taxus; species Taxus wallichiana. The sequence goes on from CM031236.1 coordinate 644,508,093, forward strand.
TACCAATCCAAGTAATCTCTTATAAGTGTCTTAGCTAAAAGTTTTGTGGCAATTATGTAAGAATTGGTTTTGACCCAATCTTTATATAGATTGAAAAAATCCTTGATATGGAGAGAAGGTTCGATAGAACCATCGTAAGTGATGGAAGGAGTGATTCCTCAAAGGTCCATAAAATTAAATAGGAGTATGAGACTCTCTTTGAATGGATTAAAGGACCTTATTATAGATATGAGGTTGGGAAATGGGTTCTCCATTGATTCTAATCGGGAAAGGAGGGGGATAAAATTGATTTTCCATGCCCCAAGAAACCATTTGAGGTTGACTAATAAGATGAGCTAGATTGGTTTGCATGTACAAGAACTTATTTGTAGTCATAGTCTATTGTTGACGTAGATGATCAATCCATTGTATGATGAGTTGCGTAGGATCAATATTGGAGGAAGATTTATGTTATTGGTTAGACTAGGATTCTTTCCATTTAGAGGAGGCTTAGTATGATTGATATCTAAATCCAACTTATAAGAAATAGAGTATTCAATGTGATTGTGTAGTATTTTGGGTGAATCCCGTACATACTCAGGAAATTTTTAAAGATTTTTTTGCATAGTGGGAGCTTATTCGGACTTAAGAATATATTCATGTTACCCTTCTTCACTTTCAAAGACATGTTTTTGACTCCTAAATTTGGTCTATACATTTTGAGGTGGAGGTTTTAGCTTCTTAATATTATCTACTATCACAAAATAGTCATGAAAGGAAGAATTATCTTAACAAAACTATCAAATTCGGGGTTTTTGTGTTCACAAAAATATGGATTGATAGTGGATGAAGTGGAATCACCGAAAAAATAATTCATTATGAAGCGGGGATGCTTGAAAAAGATTTTTGGATTTTTTTCCCCAATAGGATCGGTCATGCAGAAGATTACACAAGGGCCAATGGCATATGGAGAGATTAGCTCTGAATTGAAGGAGTTTGGAACATGATCGATCTTGTAAATAACTTTCAAAAGGGCTGATGATGTATGAAGAGAAGGGTCAAAGTGTAAAAAAATTGACCATGTAGTAGGGTTCCACATAAGCGGCTAGTGGCATAGAAAAAGTAGGAAAAATTAAAATGTACAATGAATCTAATCTAATTTAGGAAAGAGTAAAGATCACATCACAAAGTGTATGATGGAAAAATATAAGTTTCTATCCGAGTTCTCAAATTTGGGGATCCAATTTAAGTTTGGGAACACGATGTAGATATAAAGGTGTTTAAGGAGCAATGTGCTATATAATTCTAGAGGATAGTGACCCTAACCTAGGATAACTATAAGTATGCAAGGTGTATAATTATGATAAAGATAAGTATCCTACTAGGATTCATAATAATAATAATCAAGGGATGGATAAATCCAAATGACATAATATAACAGAGAATTCAATAAATCAAATAAAACATACATCTACTCTAGTATATAACAATGAATGACCATTAAACAAGAAAAATGTGCAAGATAAAAGATTAAGAAGGGTAAAGATACTTACTTGAGTGCATGTGTGACTACGATGCATAATCCTCCTCGAGAGACAACAAGATTGAGAGAGAATTGCTACGGGAGGATAATGGGAAAGATCAACAAGATATCTAGTCCCAACTCATTGTGGTGACCCAAATGCAAGAGAGGTAAGCTTCAAGACTCCAAGTCCAATAAGTATATGTGAAATAATATGAAAATATGTGAGCTATAAGTGACATTATGTATGATAAAAAATAATTGTTTGGTTACCGCTTTGACAAAAAGCTAGTGGGTTATATATACTGACGTCATAGCCAATGGGCGATGACATTGATAAGGAAAACCAAACTTGATATCACCGCAAATGGGCGATGACATTGGCCTTAGGGTAACCCTAAGACAAAATTGTGAAAAATATGTGAGGTGGAAGCCAAAATGTAAATAGAGGTAAATGATGAAGGTCTATGGTGAACGATATAAGGGATACTAGCATGCAAAAAGCACAAAAAGTAGACATAATATGACAAGTGGACATAATGGGTGTAATGTATGAACAAAGGGAAAAAGTGAGGCAAGGGTAAGGTAACTATGACATAATAGTGACATCTCTCAAATGTTGTGGTATATCCCACATGACCAAGCTTGATCACACCCCAATTCCGGTAGCCCCTAGAGGCACATATTCAAGAAGAAAAAGTAATTAACAACCCCGCACAAAAAAGAAACAATTAGCAAGCATAAAAAATGACATGTATACATAGTGTTGCAAATAGAATTGATGGCACCCTTGTATAAAATTTGGATGAGGAGTCTCTCATGGAACACCTCACAACTTTGTTGAATCTCTATTAAGTCTAGAAAATGCATGACAAAAATATGATATGACTGAAATATAAAGAAAACATATTCATGAAGGGTGTCCTTATTTTACCGTACAACTCAAAATTTTCATGCCATCCTAGAAAGCTAAAAATGCATTGGTTTGGACCATACGTGATACATGACATCTTCCGCATAGAGGCATGCAAATTCAAAAATATCCGTAGAGATATGCTATGAAGTCACTTTAATGGGATTAAATTAAAACCCTACCATCCATAAAGGCCCTCTTTCTAATGAATAATGCATACACCACATGATTAGAGTAGACTCATATATAGTTCAAAAATATTTTAATTATTACATTTTACTTTGTTGTAATAAGCGCACATTTTCACGTAGTTTTTACCCTTGAATTCATACAACAAAGTTTCAATATATGTTTTGGCATACTTATAATCATCTCTCTAAAAATGCGTTCTTATTTATTCTACTTCAATCACATAAGAAATGGTAACCTTTTCAACAAAACACGTGAAAAGGAACACACATAAGATTTGTGTAGAGTGAAAAGTATGAGGGTTTTGGTGTTTAAAATAATAATATGTTGAGTGTATAAGTAAAGAAGGGAAATCTCACAAACAACATTTTATTGCTTGAAATAATAGCGGGTTGGGTGCATAGGAAAAGAAGGAAACTCTCACAAATAACATTTTAAAAACTTATTCTTAAGTGCAATAGACGTGTGTGAAAGGGGTGATGGAAAAATTCATAATAGATTCAAGAATGGTTCAATCATATGAAATGGGACATGGGAGGGAAGGAATGTGTGCAAGGAAGCTATAAGAAAAGGAGACATGCACAAAGAAGAGATGTGTTAAACACATAAAGGATGGAACATATCCCATGAATAAAAGTGATGAGCGCGAGGAAAAGTAAAACTTAAATAATCCACATAATTTTTATGCACACATATACATAAATGATGTCATCACCTACTTAAGAAAATTTTGAAATCACAAAATGCCTAGGAAATGGAAGTGGGGTATAATCGACAACCATTTGACAATAAATATAGAAGGTGGTGAGTTGAGAGTTCACGCATGCAAGAGAATCAAATGTGAGAAGACATACCCGGGCTTTTGAAGGGTATAAATGGAGTGGAGTTCCTTTATAACATAGTGCATTGTCATGAATTTGAGTTCTAGCTAAAAATGAGAAACCATAGTTTCAAAGAGGGTTTTAGATCATATAAAAACATGCTTTCTGCAATTTTGAGGAATTCCAACTTGTATAAATGAGTAACATCGAATTAGAGTAAAAACTAACAAAAATTATAGGTTTCAAATGTAAGGGAATCTCTTTCCGTATTCAAATTCCATTAACATGGTGGTTGATATTCTTCGAAATACGTTAGGTTTCACGGTAATAAATCTCCTAAGAGTGAACATGAGAGGGTTTAGAACTAGGAAATGATTAGAAACAATACACTCGGAAAGAACATGATTTAGGTGCATCAATATTGGAAGAGGAAGAACTAGAAAAAATCATACAAGAATAACTTGATGACGTAGGAACAAGTGTTGAGGAATAACATTCCAACATTTCTTTCACACGAATAAGCAACAAACAAACCTTTACAATGATGCCTAGCAGAAGGTGAAGGGAAAGTCTAAAAACACCACATATGTAAGAAATAATTTGAAGATCAACTACTAAAATATTGAATCATAAGTAAATAAAATGCAATGAAATTAATAGAAGCATAAAATATACCATAAAAGAGTTGAGACAAGATTTTTCAAGTGGGAAAACCGGTACACCAAAAGAAAACCCCACGTATTATTGAAAGATGACTCAAAACATTTACAAGATAGCAAAATGTGCATAGAAGTTCTTCTAAGAAAGAATAAAATGAAGAGAAAAAATTCGAGAAAGACTAAAAGAAGCCTTAAAAAGCTCTCTAAAAGAAGAGATTGAACAAGTGAAGAAAAATGTTAAGGAAAAATTCAAACACTCTTGAAATAGAGTGAAGAGAGGATAAATAGTTACAAAGTAATTATAATCATTGCATTATCCAACCTTCCAAGTGTGTGCTTAGTGTCACTATTTTCCATGAAGTGAAGGGAAGTGGGTGTAAAATGGAAAATGAGTTACATTTGAAATATAATTCCAATATTCCTTATAACAAGGAATATCTCTAATAAGAAAAAGAGGTGAAAGCTACATGCCACCTCACATTATCTAAATTATGTGAATTAATAATTCATATGATATTAATAATACACAATATTGAGATATTTAATATACCTAAACAAAGATTAAACTCCAATACTCCCCCTTAAGATTTATTTGTGATTTACAAAAAAGGAGAAAAAAACTAAACATAGAAGGAAAATTTTACTACACAACATCCCCTCTTGATGAAAAATTCCTTTAAGAGAAAAACAATGATTTAAGAAAGAAAGAAAAAGAGAGTATGTGCTGCCAAGAGGCTTGCAAAGTGAACATCTACAATATCCAAAAATTCTTTTCGGATAAGGTCAATCTATATTGGAATAAATACCAACAAAAAAGGAGATGAAAAAAATGATTTACTATACTTGAAAACAGAAGCTTTACACTAATCTTCATGTTAAGGAAATATGGTGTACATTAGTGTAAAAAAGTTAAATCTAATACAAGGCAAAATGAGCAAAAGACAACTTCCATAAAAGTGTTGAATCCTACTTGCGAAAAAATGAATTTAGTCAAAAAAGCATATATCCTTGACAACTTGCAAGAAGGAGTAAGCACAAAAGTAAGGAATGCAAAAAAAAAAAAATTGAGTCTTGAACTTATTGAAAGGGAGACATAAGATGTTTCACTTTCCTCAAAAGGTATCCTACTTGAAGTAATTGAGGAATTATCAAAAGAATACACATCGAAGTCTCAAGAAGATACCATAACTTTAGGGATCCAAATTGGTTTAAATTCTGAATGAGGTGATTTAATGGTTTTCCAACAATGTAGAATGTCATGACTTGATTTACCGTAAGATTTACATGGATGCAATTTCCAACATTTAAAAAGATAATAACTATGTTTACCACAATGCTCACAAATTTCATTGTTGTTAACCAAAGTATGAGCATGAAAAACATCATAATCAAAATAAGTCTTATGAGAATACAAAACACCATTATGCAATTTCCTTCGGTAAGGGGGAAAATACGACTTCAATTTCCACTAGAGGCATTTAAACCAAGCCTTGCAAAATTTGTATTAGATTTAAATGAAATGGGCTCAACAATACAATTTTCATATTTACCAAGACCACCTTCATTGAACCTATTGATGTCATTAATTTTAGACCAAGGTTATAAATATGATTTTGTATAGATAAGCATTTATTATTTGAAGGAGAAGAAAAATTGCTATCAATATCAACATTAGAAACATGTTTTTCTAAATATACAATCTTAACAATTAATGTGTGAACACAATTATGCATGTCTACTAACTTCATATCAAAAGAGTTTTGCAATGCATTAACTGTCTTATTTTGACATTTAATTCGATATTTAAGAGCAATAATTCATTATCTCAAGAAGATATTTTTTTAATGTTTTTAAGAGCTAAAGTTAAGCCAATTTAAAAGCCATAACAATAAAATATATAAAAAATAATGACCATTAAATAAATAATGTCAAATAAAAACACTCAAAAAATTATTGCAATTGAGAATATGTTCAAAAGCATATTCTAACTTAAACAATTTAAGAGGAAATTGGGAAAAAAAAAAAACCAAAAGATTTTTTTAAAGATAATGAAACCAATAAATAATATTACATTAAAAACAAATATTTTTTAAAATCATTTTTAAGAACGTTTCTCTCATAAACCGTAATATGGGTTAGACTATAAATTTGACATATTTTTCCTAACATATAAGAGAACAAATAAGATAAAAATATTATAAATTCAAATTGTAAATTAAAAGTTATGAGTCAATTTTCTAGACATTTAAAAATATATGGGTATAAACTATTCAAAATAACTTATTAAATAATTTTTTCTCTCTTAAATCACGATTTGAGTATGGCTAAAATTTGAAGCACATGTTTTAAACATAGAAAATAAAAACCCATTAAAATTTTCAGAAATCTAAATTATTAATCAAAAGTTCATATCGATTTTCTATAAAGAATTTATAAACAAAAATGAGTAAAAAAATCAAACAAATTGATTTTTTTAAAAGAAAACAAATGAAGATAACCATTTTTTATAGGGGATCTAAGGAGCTCTCAAATAGTAATAAAAAGGCTCATGAATTAAGATTATTTATGCATTTATTTTTTTCCCAAATAAACATAAAAATAGAAGAAAAAAATAATTAAGTTGATTTGAAAGAACTTCCAACAAGCTTGTATAATGGGGCAAATTATGCAAAATGTTAGATTGTAGGAAACAAAAAGAATAATAAATGGTTATAAAAAAACCAAAAAAAATTTGCAAGGGTATGAGCCCTTGCAAAAAAATGTGTCAAATAAACCAATAATTTTTCTTACTTCTCCGCCAAAAAATTTGGACACTTTTTTAGCTATGGTACCATGTAAGAAATAATTTGAAGATCAAATACTACAATATTGAATCATAAGTAAATAAAATGCAATGAAATTAATGGAAGCATAAAACATACCATAAAAGAGTTACGACAAGATTTTTCAAGTGGGGAAACCGGTACATTGGAAGAAAACCCCATGCGCTATTGAAAGATGACTTAAAAAATTTACAAGATAACATGACATATATAGAAGTTCTTCTTCAAAGAATAAAATGGAGAAATAAAAATAGAGAAAGACAAAAAAATCCTTAAGAAACTCTCTAAAATAAGAGATTGAATAAGTGAAGTGAAAATGTTAAGAGACTCTCAAACACTCTTGAAATAGAGTGACGAAAGAACAAATAGTTACAAATTAACTCTAATCATTTCATTAACCAACATTCCAAGTGCGTGTCTAGTGTTACTATTTCCCATGAAGTGAAGGGAAGTTGGTGCAAAATGGAAAATAAGTTACATTTGAAATATAACTCCAATATTCCTTAAAATGAGAAATATGTCTAAGAAGAAAAAATAGGTGAAGACTATATGCCACCTCACATTATATGGATTACGTGAATTAATAATTCACATGATATTAATAATGCACAATATTGAGATATTTAATATACATGTTGTCGTGGATCAATAAAAATTTGAAACTTTAAGACTCATGGGCAAATCCTTCATATTTTGGTCATCTTTCCCCCTTGTTAGACCACTATTGAAAAGGAGTTAGTCTTTTTGGGAAAATTTGAATCAAATTGAGAAAATTGTTCTTCTAAGGAACAAGTGGAACAATTTTTTTATTTCTCACATTCCCTAAATTCTTCCATAACCGCATTACCTATTGGATTGGTGAAGTCGTCGTTATATGACACCCTTGGAATGGTTCATTTGTTCATTTTATTCTCCTGTTACCCACCTTCCCCACACCTAACTCTTGCGGCATGAATTCGGCCTTAGGAAGAACCTTCAAAACATTTCTTGTATTCCGTAAGTCCTCTGCATGGACATCATGCCCGATCCTTAACCCAAAATTGTAAAAATCACTCTTTCACATAACTTTCGAGAACAATTTTGCTATTCTAGAACTTCCTCGCTTTCCTCGCATGACCTAATATACCACCCAAACATAGAAGGAAGATTTGAAGTCCGTAAAATTGGTCCCGAGCGAAACCCTTGGAAGGGTTCCTCCGTTCACTTTGTTCCCGCATACCCCTTTTCTCTGTGCATTAAACTTTAAAATGGGGAAAATCGACTCTCGGAATAACACCTATCGAGTCATTCTTCTTTTCCTTCCAAATGCCAATTTACAATTTAATGGCATTTTGGGGCATTTATTGCTTAGGGCATCGTGGGAATATAAAATACCTTTCCCTCAATATCCATTTCACATTTTCATTTTGAATATGAGTTGTGCCCTGTCAAATTCCTCCCGCACGCAACCATTTTCTTGACAAGAATCCTCGCTTTTCAATCATTTTCCAAAATTCAAAGTGCATCTAGATTGTTAAGGAGACACCTTATTTTTCATCCAAAAAGTAAGTTTTTCCATTACTATTTTCCATGTTTTCAAGGATTTTCTTATTGTAGTGCCCTTTTACCTGTTTTTGCCAAATTCTTTTTGTGAGGACATTTTTGATCTTGTCAAGTGCTTCCAAACTTGTCAAAATGAAGTTCCAATATGCTAGATATGAACCAATTTCTTCCTTAGAAAATTATGTGCCATAAATTGGTGATAGTGATGTTAAGAACATGGATTTAATGAAGTCTTAGACAAGGATGAGGGACAAAAATCTAACGCCTTTGGCCCAAAGGATTCTTGGCAACGACCTTATCCATGCTGGAAGATTTCCTACTTCTGTGTAGTACACCGACATTATCCTAGCCTATGCCTCATGTTTTGACCCTCAAACCAAGGAATTGAAGGATCCTCATGGTCAATTAATTGATCAATTAGATGCACATCATATTAACCTAGCCCTTGGTATTCCCACCTTTGACAACTCCAAGGTTTTGACTCTAGTGAATCACAAAAGGAGTTTGATTTAACTCCAAACAAATACTAGATGATGATTGCAAAGGTCTTGGTTGAAAATAAAGAAGAAAGGACCCTAAAAACTACCAAAGAATTTATACTAATGTGATTTCATTGAAGAATTTTTTGAAATTATATCTCTTCTAGCAAGATTAATGGGCCTTCCCTCAACCAAGGAATTTCAAGATTGGATGTGCATCTTCATCAATCTAATTTATGAAGGAAAACAATCTCAATTGGGGAGAAATAATTTGTGAGAACCTAACCCAACAATTGAATCAGTTCATCAAACTAGATCTTTTCACATGACTTCATATTTGATCTATACCATTGTTGGATATAGAATTTGGATTGGCTTGTCAAGTCAAGGTGGTAGGAAAATCTCCCAATTTATGAATTCTACACCCAATTGACCTTTGAAAATAAACAAAAACCATTATAGGAGGGTCAATGATGCCTTCACCATGTTCCTGGCTAGATTGCTTGAAGGGAATGTTACTAATAGAACTTCTCAAGAATCCAAACAATTGATAGCTATTTATGGAAGACTTTTTATCCAGCTTTTAGAATTTTTCACATATCAGGAAAACAAGGTTAAAGGGAATTCCATATAACCTCCCATTTATTGAAATGATAAGATAATTCTCATTGAACTATGCATGTAACTGGATATTCTCTATAGGAATTGTATGGATAAGAAGTTATATGGAATTCAATTTCCCATATCCCTAGGTAACTACACTTGCAAGTCTTCCATTGATGAACAAAACATTGAGAGAACTATCTCTCCTTTTCATATGCATCCCTTCCAAAAGAGGGCATCCTTTGATAAAAATAGCTTCATCAATAATAATCTTCATCTCTCATACCTTCATGTATCCAAAACTGAATATTATTGGGCTGATTATGATGATGAGTTTGAAGTAAGGAATATAATGTATGGGAGAACGAATCTCCAAAATATCCAAGACTTCAAATTGTATAATGTTTTAGAAGGCATGATTGAAGACTATTCTAATTTTCTTACTCTAGAATTTGTTAACTCCATCCAATAATCTCCTCTCCCCACCATTGATTGGTCATAAAAGGAGAAGGATAACCTTGATGATCTTATTTCTCCCGCCTCTTAAGAACCAAACAATGGTTTGATAAGAAATTTACCAAATTTAATGCTCCCAAACATGTGACCTCTCCTCAACAAAATCCTCCTTCTTTTACTTATAGAACATATGGATCTAAGGTATATGGAAGGAAGGATGAATTAGAAAAAGAAAGTGATAATAAAAATGATACAAAACAAGAGGAAGGAAAGGTTAAAGAATTTGAACAAGGAGAAGAAGAGAAAAAGGAAAGTGAGAAAGAGGAGAGTGAAAATAAAGAAGAAGAAGAGTACAAGGAAGAAAGTGAAGAGGATTAAGAAGAGGAGGGAGATGTTGTTGAAGTTTCAGCTCAAGATTTGGGGAAGATAAGTGCTTCCAAAACTAAGATAAATATAAGAATACCCTCTCCTCCTTCTTCAAATGTTGAGGCAATCTCTACATTTGAATCTCTTCTCCCATCCCTTGCAATTATAATGGCTCCTTCAGAACATCCTCAGTTATTATTTCTCTTGGGTTAATCCCATGGTTGATAGTAAGAAGAGGAAATCTAAATCAAGAGTTGAAGTTCCTAAATATGATGTTATGGCTGCACTTATCAACACTTTTCATCCTCCCCAAAAATCTAAAACCACTTCTCTCCTAGTCCTAGATACTTCAAGTCAACAATTCATTGAAATTATAAAACCCAAAGTTGATAAGAATGAACATGATATTTGTACAGCTTATTTTGAACTAATGAGGACATCTTTGGGTGAAACAAATCTTGAGGGATATGTACAAAACCCTGAAAAAACAATATACAAAGTAATTAAAAGAGTTGAAAAGGGGAAACAAACCTAAGAGCAGCTAGAGGAACATGTGTAGATCCTTTCCACCTTCATTAAATACTTCTTGTCTTTTGATAATACTCCATTGGATCATACTCCCTTGGATTATTTCTTAGCATTTACTACAATCGTTGAATTGCATAAACACACTATTTAAGGAAAATATGCGGAAGCATGGGTTGAGAATATTCTCATCATAGGTCTGTAATTCATCAATGAAGCATGAAAAAATTATGATAACATCATTGTTGTACAAAAGTAAATAAGCACAGGGGTTGAGAATATTGAAAAAGAGATGAATATTTGGGTTGATGTAATCCAAGAACTTTGCATTATGACCCTTACTAATGAAAATTTTCTTCTCTCGAGAAGTTTTTTGATGATGCCATGAATAATTTGTATCATACATGGTCATTAAGTGTTGAATGGAGAATGAATTTTCTTGAGGATGCCTCCAATGAGTTACAAAATGTTATTAAAAAGAGAGAATCCTTAAAGTATGATATCCTCACCGATATTAGAGTTTTTCATTATGATCTCTTCTAAGACAACTCTTCCTAATGGAACTCAATAGTTCATATCAAGGAGCACCTCAAGAAGATGATCATGGAGGAATTTTACAAGACCGAAATCTAAACAAAGATAAAATAGAAGAACTATCTAAGCTGAATTATGTAATAGTTGAAGCTTCTAAGGAACTATCTTAGTATGCAAGAACGAGTTCTGAAATGGATAATTCTTTAGGAAGATGGATGACTAACCTTGCTAAAAATTTATGCCAAAGGAATAAAAATATCGGTTGTGGTGAAAAATTCTTGATGCACGTATTGAAACTCAAAGTCCCAACTTCTTCTATTTCCTCTCTTTCTTCTTCTAGTACTTGTAAAATAATTGTAATATTTTATCATTGACTCTATTTTTGAAAAGGAATATTAAATGTAAAATTCATTTTAAAAGTGAATTAACTAATTAAGTGATTAATCACTTAATTAACAATTAGTTAGTTCAAGTAGTTATTTTCCCCCTCTTGCCTATAAAAGGATTGTTTTTCAATGGTAAAGGGGTTAGATGCTAGTTATTTTTGATGTAAAGGATATACATTTTGAATACAAAAGAGAACTTGTCTTTTCCTCTAGTTTCTATCTTTTTCCTCCTATAACTCTATTCATTTTATGTACCATCTATATATTTTAGATTATGAAACTTTGAGTTCATCTTTGTTTATCGAAATTTTATTCAATATATATCTTGTTTAGAATCGATTAACTAATATATGATATTTGGGTATATGGGGTATAGTTAATCTAATCTAGAATAATATGTGAATGCAAAATAAATGTAATAAAAAATATAGAAGTGACCCAAGAAACTAATCTAATGAAAGTAGAAACCCTAATATGTAAGAAGAGTGAGGAAGTGACTCAATTGATTGAAGAAGCTCGTTGGAATGGATCAGAGAAGTGACTAGAGAAACATAAAGTAGGAACAACTATGGAGAGGTCCTGAAAAGGATGGATTCAAACTATATAACTAGACTAAAGTAGCTGTAGAGGGATTGGGGCACCTACGGGTGCTCTGGTTTGCAGAATGGGTGCCCTGATCTATGCAACTGGGCCTCCAAAACTAAGTTTCACAGGTCTAGCAAGTGGTCTGAAACCTTCGATGTGTGTCACATCAAATCATTGCATTGATCCGGATGTCACCGATAATTCAAGATGTATAGAAGACCTGAAAAATACCAAAAGAAGTATCAAAACCATAAAAAGGATGTCACAACAAAGGCTTACTAATCGAACGTTGTACTACATTTTAGACCCAAATGTAGTTCTAGTGTGTGTGTGTGTGTGTGTGTGTGTGTGTGTGTGTGTGTGTGTGCGTGTGTGTGTGTGTGTGTGTGCGTGCGTGCATAAAGTGACCTAGGTGCTCTTGTGTCGGTTACACTTTGTGAAGTAGTGAGCAATAACTAAATTTAGAAAATGTAATAGAATGTGTTCATGGAATAGAATATAATCCCCCTATGCTTGTGTGATGCGTATGAACCGACCTTTTCCTGTGATGGCGCTAATGGATGAAAATGATCTCCAAATGGATGCAACTTTAGGTGGATGATAGTAGTGACTAGTGTTTGGTCCCTCATTATGGTCTCATGAATTTGTATTTATAGGGTTCTCTTGATCTAATGGCCGACCACAAAAAAGATAAGAAGCTAAAATGGCTACAAAGAGCCCAAAAAGTGGTGGAAAAGTTAAAAAAGGATCAGGGCACCCTGGTAGGACCAGGGTTCCCGACACGGCACTCGGCACCCTAGTCAAGGCTAAAATGACAGAAGATGACCGAAACAGAGTGGGCATATGGGTGTAAAAGGTCGGGAATGGAAAAATAAAATAAGAGAAGATGGCCAAAAGATGGGGATTAATTAGTAATTTCTTCACTCAAAAACCTTCTAAATAGTAGTATGAGTCCTGGAACTAAATAATGTCTAAAGTGCATGATTTTGTGTCTATATTTTCCCACTTTATGTTGGTGAGTGGAAATCTTGGTAACATAAAGTAGATAGAGATACGTACCTGATGTCCATGAAGATTATAGTAGAAACACGTTGAAGGACTAGAAAAAGTGTTGAATGAAAAAATATGGTGGAGTACGGAAACTATAGATGAAAAATGTAAAAAAATGATGAGGGTTGTTAATCCTCTTCATTAATAATGTCAATCCATGGTCAGATGCAAAAGGAGAAAGAGATATTTGGAAAACAACTCCTTCAAACACAATCCAAACTTGCAGAAATTAAAAAGCACACTTGTAGAAATGGAAAAGCACACTTGCAGAAATCAAAATCACACTTGCGTAAATTAAAGCAACTTGCGTATATAGTAAATTTCTGAATTGAAAATAACTCAAATAAAACTCCTGCAGGTTCATAACAAACTAAATGAAAATGAAGATTACAATACAAAAAAATGATTATCACAAAAATAGAATAAACACAAACATAAATTATTACAATACAAAAACACAAATACATAAATCCATCTTCCTTGGAATGAGTGGCCAACTCATTCCTTGGAAGAGGATTTAAATCATGCTTCAAAGATCTTGATTCAAAACCAAGATACGAAACCGAGATGTTGGGATCTCATCTTTTCCCTTGTCATTCTGACAGAGAAAAAGATGTCCACAGACGGAGCCAACTCTGGTGTATAGAAATTTCATCCTGAAATCTGTGACTACCCTATTCGAAAAAATTTCATACTTTTAAAATAATGGGTCATTCTGTGTTTTTATTGCCTAAAAGTTCTTGTATTGCGTCAAGATAATCCCAAAGAGCCATATTAGCCTTTTTCATGAAATACCCAGATGCCCTAAATTGTTATATTCTCTGTCATTTGGATTTGTCTCATGGGAAATTTGTATTTAATTATTTTGAGCCCCGTATGTGGCTACTTTAAGCTCTGTTTTAACTCTATTACGAGAGAATATGTCATTATTCCTATGTGCCATAAGGGTTTTAACTTGGAATAAGTTTTGGGCTTTATTTGTAACTTTTGGCAATTTTTTTTGTTTTTGTGGTGTCCCGTTTCGTTTTCTATGAAATTTCTCTAGAACAATTCCTTTGCCGGGTAAGCTCGATTTTTGGCCTGGAGTAGCTAGAAAACATATACGCACATTATGCCTGGAGGAAGTCGCCATCGAGGTTTGGATCACTGGGAAAAAGCGAAGTCGTGCATAGAAAAGCCCCCGCGGGGATGGGCGCATTTTTAGAAAACAAAGGATTTAAGCTGCAATGGGAAAAATAGAAGCCGCAGGCAAGGTGAGAATTTTGTACCTGCCTGGCAGGGTACCTTTTCCCATGTTATAAAATTCACTTAAGCTGCAGTGGGAAAAATAGAGGCTGCAGGCAGGTGGGAATTTATTGCCTGCCTTGCAGGGTAAAAATTCCCATGATAAAATAAAAGGAAAGTGACTTAAGTGAAATCATGGGATTTTAGTGCCTACCTTGCAGGGTAAAGAATCCCATTGTCAAAGTCAAATCACTTAAGTGGATCATGGGATTTTAGTGCCTGCCTTGCAGGGTAAAGAATCCCATTGTGGAAAAATTCTTAAAAATAGAATTATATGTGCAAAAAAGTGCGCCCCCTTTGGTGAGATGATGGCAGCCTTAAAGTGATTATTTTAATTAATCTATTCTTCAAAAAAGTGCGCCCAAGCTTGGAGGAAGTCAACAAGTCAAAATTGGAATAAAAGAAATGGATTAAATGCATTAAATTTAATTCATTTAATGGCTGCCCCCTTTCTCTCAAAAAGTGTGCCCCATTTGGGAGTTATTTAATGTTTTTGTAAGGCATTAAAACATTAAATTAATTTCTATTTTCAAAGGGCTATAGTCAAGGCACACCGTGTGAAGCTTAAGTGAAGTGATGTGTGAGGGATTAAATTGGATTAATTTAATTCATTGATGGCTGTCCTTAAACATGCTATTTTTAAAGGAGAAGAGCATAATTTTTAATTAATTAATTACCTTTAATTGTTAGGGCAATTATTAATTATAGAATTATGAAGGTTATATAAGCATGGGTAGCCATATGGGTGAATTATTTGATTCACAGTAAAGAATTGCAGCCAAGAGGAAAAGTGTGCCCCCATTTGAAGAAGGATTTTGCTCAGGCGAGGTGGCAACAAGGCTAAAAGCTTCTAGATTTGGCGCATGTTTTGAAGAAGGTTGATCTTTGTCTGCATAATTGTTTGCACAGTGTTACAGAGCTCAAGTGTTGTTGAAAGGATTCATGCTCTCTTTATGTGCAAATTAAACACCATTTTTTGGGGCAGCAGGCTTGAAAAGTGTAGATTTTTATAATTAAAATTCACTATTCATGCTTCGGTGGCTATTTTTGTATGAATAAATTGTAGGAATTCATTACAAGTGCTTTACGTAAGAAATGAGCTTTTATCAATGTCCAATACATTGTAAATATCCTCCGAATCTGAAGAATTGTCCAGATCTGCACCAGTATTGAAGAAATCCGGCCAAGTAAGAAGAAAAAGAATTATCCAAACAAAAATAGACAAAGCCATGGCGAAAAGAGATGAAAAAGAAAGCATGATGGAGTCATGCATTGCTTCCAAACTTGCAGACATAGGAGACACAGATCTAGGCTCGAAACCTCTTTCCGATTTGATTGATAGATCCAGAGCGGGAAAGACTTCACTCATGCGTGCGGTCAAAAGCAGTGGAATTATCCGAGCTGCAGCTTTTCCATGTATAGCCCAGTTGCCAGAGTTTGTTATGGAGTGTGCTAGATCTTACCATCCTTCATCTAGATCAGTGCGTGATGCTTCGGGAAAGACAATAATTCATTTGGACGCAGAGTTCATCAATTATTGTTTGAAGATTCTAGTGCGAAAGGTGGTGACTTCCATTAGCATTCAGGATGCCGACAGTAGATGGGAGAAGCATAGAGTTGATTGCATGAGCATAATGAATAGCCGATACATGAAGAAGCCTAGATCTCCTTCAAAGTTCCCAAGAACTCTTCCGCGATCCAATTTGGTGCAGGAGGTAGATGATGTTGTTAGATTGCTATGCAGGATTAACGGTGAAGCGAATGCTTACACTTTTCGAACATGGATGTATGCTTTCATCAGGACCATTGAAGTCAACAAGGTTGATTCCATAATCAATTGGTCGGAAATTATTAGCAACAACATTGGTGAGCAACTCCGGAACGTGAAGCGTACTTTCAACTTCAAGATGACTTCATACTTGGTGTATGTTGCAGCTTCACAAGGCGCTTTTTTCCAAGCTGGATAGATGTGGTGTTCTTTCTAAGGACCCCATTTTCGAGTGTTACCCACAGCTCACTACACATGAGTGCGAGAAGGACTTCAAAGTGATCAACGATGAATTCTTCTATGATTTCATTTGCAGGCTAGACAAAGACTTGAAGGCCAATAGGGTAAGCAAGGAAGTGTGGGAAGTCAGTGTCCAAGATTGGCGATCTATTCATTCAATTTGCAGATTTCATATAGCTCGTGGTCACAGGATTTTCTCGGAGAACCAATAAAGATGCCCATGTATCCAAATGATAGATTGATTGCCATGGAGCTCAAAGAGAAACTTGTGGAATTACATGACCTTCACCAAAGCAAAGACAAGTCTACGAGATTCTTCCCAATCACTGTGGAGCATTACAACTGCATTAGCATCCATAGAGCTCGAGGGATGGAGGTGTAAATGTTATTCAAGTATGAGCAAGAGTTCTTCCCTGCATGGCTGAACTTTGATCCATTTGGAGTATCCAGAAGACGATCTCCCAGGAGTACGCACATGTGCCTTCATTAGAAGATTTCTGGATGAAGTGCAAAAGTGAGTACGAGGTTAGAAAGAGAGATTTCAGCAGGCTATCAGCAAAGCAAGTGTTCAACTTTGGACTAGCGTGGATACCTGCAGATCTTAAAGATGATGGGAACGTGGTACTTGACACTTAACATCAAATGGAAGGAGATAAAGCCATACTGCAGGATAACGTAGGAGGCTACCATTCAATTGAAGAAAGATCTGGAGCTATGTTGGTGAATACTTCAAACTGGCTGCTAACGAAGGGATATTGCCTTGATGAAGCATTGATGAATCAAATCACGGGAAACTTTGGCGCAGGAGATTCCCTCAAGCGAAAGCATGAAGGAGAAAGTAGCAGAAGGTCCGAGAAGTTGAAAGTACACAGAAGATCTCAAGAAAAAGAGAAGATCACTTCTACGACCATAGCTTTGACTCCGGCTTCTCCAAAGACTCAAAGACTTCACTAACTATTACACCACAAAGAAAGAGATGCTTCCATGCCTCCACGGAATCCAGCGACATTCATCTTCTCCCCTTAGCCACTTCGCTCATCACCTGCCCAGAGGATACATCAAGCTACAGATGGTGGAGTTCGAAAGAGCTTTGTCCTTAGATGATTCAGAGGATGGCAGCCATAACACCGTGGCACTTTCTGATGGAGAGGATGCAGAGCGGGAAATGGTAGTGCACTCAGCGAATTCTCATTCTCCGAGAAGTAACTTCTCGGAATGGTTGGCTTCGTAGTTGGTTCCAGAAGCAAGAATGGAGATGAACTTAGAAGAGCACGACTTGCAGCTACTCCAGGATCTGAGTAGAAGAGACAGAAGGCCTAAAGTTGCTAAAGCAACTTCTAGGTTGATCATCGAGGATTTGGGAGAGAAGTTTTCTGAGATATCAATTTCGGCAGAAGGAAAGAAGGAGGAGGAGCTCACGGCAGAAGATGTGATAGTAACCAAAGTACCACTCGGTCAAGCCACCACTGAAGGATTGAAGCAGGACACGCAGACATTGATAGATGCTTTATTCCTTAGGCTTGATAGTGAGAAGGCGGAGAAAGAAGAGCTGCAGAAGGTAGTATCTCAATTATGTGAGATCATAGCCAATGTTACTAAACCTTCCATTCAACCCATTTCAGAGTAGGTGAGTGATCATCTTATGCAGGAAATGGAGGACGCAAGCAATCAAGTAAAGGATATTGATGAATGGAAGAATTTGATTATTCGTCAAGCTTCTGTATAACTTGGAGAAGTGCCAGCCCGCCTAAAGGTTATGGATGATGTAGTAAATCAGCTGAAGCAACTGATTGCGAACATAGAAGGCATGAATATAGTTTCTGAGAGTAACCTGAGTATTTTGGCCGAGATCAACAAGCTGTCGGGAGATATATTGATTGCAGAACAAATTGTATTGGATGGATTAGTTGAGAAGGGGAAGCAATCTGAATTTGCAAGATCTTTCCGCTTTGAAATCTGCAGAGTTTTGCTGAAGAGGATGCAGGCACTTGAGAGTAGGACATCAGACTTATTAGACAGTATCATTTCTTTCACTGAGGAAAGAGTGGACGGAGGTGTTACTTCATACGTGTGGATCGTTTCTAGCAAGGTGCCTAATTCCCTGGAAGGTTCTCTTCTGATGGTACAAAAGAGAATTGATAAAGCTACCAAGCCTTTCATGATGAATTCTATCAATAGACTGGTGGCGCTGCAGAAGACATTGCGAGGTTTGGGCCGAGCTTGGAGGATGTGGAAGCGTGCATCAAAGTGTTGAATGAAGGGTTGCTGCAATTCAGAACAGAGAAAGAAGCAGTGGCTAAAACAGATGGAAGGATGCTGAATTATATGTTCGACAAGTATATCTGATATCAGAACAAGAAGAAGACATAAATGTTACAGCTGGCATGACTTCTTCTATTCTTTCTTCTTCTATTTTCTATGTTCCCGGATGAAATTGTAAAACTTTTAAGTTATTGGTTTTGCAACCATTACTTAAAGTCATGTGGAACCATTCTATTAGTTAAGTGATACATGTGTCACTTAGGGAGAAGTTAGTGAAGGATGATTGTCAAATGTCACTTTACTTGTTATTTATGTTTTAGTTCAGCTTAGACTTCCCATTTGTACTTTCCTCCCTACATTTTATAAGTAGGAGAAGAACCTTCAGTTAATAATCAATCGAATTTGTAAATGCAAAGCAATGTTGTGTTCTAGACTTTGTGCTTTGAACCCCGAGAGCAACTTGGAGAAAAGGAAAACAAAGGAGTAGGTTTCCGGAGAACTTTGTGTCACGGTGTATTGTGTTTCTTGCTTTGAATCTTAGATCTCTTGATAAACTTTGTGTTATTTTAGATCTAGATCTAGAGCTGCCTTTGTTTTATAATTTTGTGTGTTCATATCTATTAAGTTCATTCTATGTGCATGCAATTAGCTCTGCTATCTACTAATTGGGATGCACATCTTCCCCATTTCTTCTCTATATTTCCTTTACTTCCTTCTTCTATAAAATACTTCCTTTCTTGAACAACTACTTACTTGCTGCAGAACTTCTTAGTTATGGTTCATGAACTAAGTGGTTAAAGTAAAAACCTTGATAGATAATAACACATTTTTATTGACGAATCTGACACGGGAGCCTCACTGGTTAAATGAGGGATATTTATCTCATGAATGCCTAGGTTTTGTGCTATGTATAAAATCTAGCCAACACTACCTATTCTTGGGCGAATTTATTTAAAGCAATAAATCCTAAAAAAATTTGACTACAACCGTCCTCTTATCGTGGAGAATATTTTTACAACTCATCCCTTTTATATATGAACAAAAAGTGGGAGAGTACTTATTCAACATTCCTAATACTATTCCACTATTTGATCATCCTTGAAACATGGAGAAAAAATGGAGGAGTGCTAAGTTCGTGACTTTGAATTATTCTTGGAATGCCACATGCATGCGTGACTTTAGATTGCCACATGTTTGGATCTATATTCTTGGTTTATGACATGGAATCAAAGATTGGGTTGAATAGTTCGGTGCTCCTTTACATTATTTTGGAACAAACCAAGAATACTTTCACTAGCTGGTCATTTCCGTAGCTACGTGAATAATTTACGTATGAAGACTTTATGTAGCTGAAATCTATGAACTTGGAGTAGAGTTGCTTATGACCTATTTTCTACACACTATCCCATTCCAACTTAGAATAAATATCAAGAAATAAAAAAAATTAGACTGTAAATATATTTCTAAAGAGATGATAAGATAAATCCTATATTCTACCTTAAATATGCTATCTGTTATTAAAACTACATCTAAATTCACTTGAAATCTTGATTTTAAGAGAGAGAATAAGAGTGCTATTTGGTGATATAATAAGACATATTTTGGCCTCATCATTTCCCCCACACTTAACTTCTTGCATGCCCTCATGCAAGCTACTGATCTTCCTATAGAATATGATTTTGTCAATACTTCTGCATCTTTCAAAGTGTCTTCTCCTTTTTTTTCATGATAGTAGAAAACTGAGATTCTAGAAGTAAATTTTTACTTCTTTCTTATTCGTGCTCTAATGAGGTTTTTCGTAGATAATGTAGGAAGATTTTTTTCTACACTTAGCTCTTTTTTTCTCATGCATTCTTCAAAATATTTGGAAGAGAGTGAGTCTCCCCACACTTAGTTTTGTGCATGACCTCATGCAAACCATTTTTTTCTTTTTAATTCAACAGCTTATAGATCTCAATTGATGTAAATTGAAAAAACATCATCTGCATCATTTGATTTATTACTTGACTTGATCAACACATGTAGATCTATGTATGTATGTGTAAAAATAAAATGTAAAAGACACACGTATATGTATGTAAAAGCACGTGAATGTAAACTATGCAAATGAAAAGTGTAAATGAAACATGTGCACCTAATCCATGTCGAGAAAGAGAGTGTAGAAGGATATCTTGTACTTTCAAGGTTTTTTGGGCGATCTCGAGGCCATAGGGTCAAGAAGTGTAGGAGGAATTTTATTATATCCTCCAACCCGCAATTACTTCCCTGAATGTTTGAAGAGATCTTTGCAAGTCTTGGTTTTTGGGCGATTTGACACCACTTGGACAAAGTAGTCTAGGGAGGCACACCCATTATAACCTCCAAGCTTGTAACTACTTCCTAGAATGCTAAGGACACCATGTCTTGTAAAATTTGATATGTACGGGGTTCATATACTGGTTTGAACCCACTCATTGTATGTAACCCACAATTCTAAGGGTGGAAAGCGCATTGAATCGAACCCGTCTAAATGTTCGTTTTTAGTATGTAAAAACCCCAAATGATGCCCCCTCTTTGTGGGCATATGTAACGTCAGGCCCGATAGGAGAATGTGGACCCAAAAGAGGACCAACCGCATGTACTCTAAATCTCTTCCTTGTAAGGGAATGGAAAGCACTTGGTAGAAACCAATGCACACATAAAATGAAAGGCTATCTAAAATAAGTGTTAGTAATGAACAAGCATACATGTGTAATATACGTAAATAGTGTGTAAACTACTAAGAAAAGTAATGTAAACATGCAAAAAGAAAAAGTGAGCGACATAAAGTGGGTTACAAACATGAGACATCACTCACGATGTCACAAGACACACAAGGCCATCATGGCCACAAACAAACAAACAAGTGTGCACACCAAACATAAGACAAAGCCCACATATAAGAACAAACAATAACAGACAATGGAACAAACAAGTTATGAAAGCAAATATCCCTGCATAACAAATGCTCCACATGAAGCACCCATTAGCATGTTAGAAAGATAACTGGTATGTCAAAAACGTGTATAACCAAGGAATGTATAGTGCTAAGTACAAAATAAAATGATAACACCTGTGAGAGATGAATGTGGATGCCCTTAACAACTAGTGTAGGAAGGGTATAAGTCGAGCACCCATGTTGTGTGTAAGAGACTTGTATTTGCAAGAACAACTAGAAAAGACGTGAATGCACATGTGTAGATGATATAGATAAATGACATACAAATAATCTAACTAGCATGTATAATAAAATGACCATGAACAAATAAAAGTAAGAAAGAGTAAAAGTAACCATAATATGTAGTATGTTGTGGATGGATGGAATGGAATGCAAGATGAAGTGATAGGAGTTGTGTTCCCCCCAAGTGAATAGAAATGTATGCACCAAGGTTCATTTAGTTTTCCCCCTCAAAGCGATCAAGAAGGAACCATAAAAGAGAGTGCGTAATTAGGAAATCATCGAATTGTGTGTGTCGTGTCTAGCACTTTGTGACAAGTATGTATGTCTAATGGTGATGGTATAGGACATATAGACTAGATGTGTGTGAACCTTATATCTAAAGCATATATCATGATAGAATGAATGGTGGAGTGATGATGTAGCCTAATGAGTATATCACTACTAGATGAATAAAAGGGAGTGGTGATGTAACCTAAAGTGTATACCATACACTATGAAGGGATATGTGACTATTAAGCCTAAAGTGTATGCCACTAACCTAGTAATGTCACATGATAGAAGGTCGAATGATGAATGTAAGGTCCATTTGGTTTGTAAATCCTCGGTAGTCGAGTATGGACCGAGGAACAAAGTGCCTCATAGGGTAGTGACTGATGCTGAACATGTAAAAATGTTGTAGTATAAGTATTGAAGATGATAAATGACCATGCGATGAGTAGAATGTGTAAATATGCGATGGGTAAAATGCAATGCTAGATGTGTAGAATGACCTAATAGTATGGAGTGTGTGGGATGTATAATGGACAATATGATCAATACTATGTAATACTAGACAATAGAAGTATGATATATGCATAATGACAGCTAATATGATGTATGATGTATGACACATGATATGTGAATAGATGTGATGTGTAATACCTATTATTCAATGTGTGGGGTTCATGTGTAGTAATCCCTTAATAGTCAAGTGTGAACCAAAGCACAAGAGTGTGTCATTGGGTATTGATGACACGGAAATGTGGGTATGACTATGCAAGATGAGATGATGTTAAGATGAGGTATGCACGAGTGCTAGGAGTGTAATGTAGTACTATGTAAGGATGTGAATGAATGATAATGCAAAAATGAGAGATGTGTTAATGCTAATGTGATGGGGGATGTGCGAGATACAATGCCCCCTAAGTATAGAGGATGAAGAATGCAAATCATGTGATGTCATCTAGAAGATCATCACTTTCAGGATCAAAGTCGAATGGATAAGCATTGGTGACTTGATAAGCAATAGTGTCTGGTTGATCACGTAATGAGCCATTAAGGCATAAGTTGTACATACCCATGGCATATTCCTCATCAATAAATGGGGAAGTGGACAAGTGTATGCATACCAACAAGTGAGATTTTGTGTATAACCTAGAAAAGAGCTATTACAAATGAAGATACATCCAAAAGGCATAGGGAAAGAGATGTCTATATGATCGGGATTGAGAGTTCCCCTAATATAATCAAGCCATGATTTCCCTAATGTAAGTGGTGAAGAATGAGGAGTGCGTGATAGATAGACAATAAGATGAAAGATACGTAACCCATAAGCAACAATAATAGTGATGAAACCATAATAGAGATGAGAATCATGAGGAGGAGGATAAAGATCCTCAAAAGCAAAACCTAGTTGAGCCAAACCGTCATGTGTGCATATAGTGTCATCGCATGTAGGATCAAATGGAATATGTTCCCAATATGAGTCATTCATGAAGAGTGTGTAAGTGAATGGTGGGCGTGCTAATGTAGGTGGTACATGTGAAAGTGTAGGTGATAGAGCAACATCCATAGACTGGACATGCCCCTGATAAGGAATCATAGCATAGTAGTAGTATCAGGTGGCATAGAAGAAACTACATCTATCACACAAATGGTACCATCAAGTGGTGGTAAGTGAGGTGGTTCTTCCATAGGTTGGGGATCATCTGTAATATATGTGCATGGAATAGGAAGACTAGTATTAGGATCCCGATCACAATATTGGAATGGATCATGGTCACAAAAATGGTGTACTCAATGCTTTCATGTAAGAATTTTACACAATTATGTACAGTAGAGGTGACAGCTTGCATGGCATGAAGCCATGGCCTACCAAGTAGATAGTTGTAGGAGACTGGGAAATCAAAAATGAAAAAGACAATATGGACAGTATTGGGACCAACAAAGTGATGGACAATGTAATGTGACCGAGACATGGACAGATATAACCATCATAAACACGTAGTGAAATACTAGATGGACTAACATCATGAGTGGAAAGACCTAAAACTTCAAGGAATGACATAGGACACAAGTTAAGTTTAGATCCATTATCAATCAAAGTGTGCTTAATAGCTACATTATGAATATGACATATGATATGTAGAGGTGGGTCATTATCAAAAGTGTTAACATCAACAGAAGGTTATACTTGAATACTATGTGTGAAGAGAATGCATTGGAAAATTCTTGATAAACCGAGTCTGGATGCATGTTAGCATGAATGCGAGTAGTAGTAAGAAAATGTTGGACTCTATGTAGTAAATCAGATTTGCAAGTAAATAATCATTGATTGAGATACTCATGATGACAAAACCTAGGATGACAAGCAATGAATGAATAACCTAAAAGCGTGAATGATCGAGTTGGGTTCACCAAAATGATTAACTAAAAGTATGATATTGGAATAGTTAATCTAATCTAGAACAACATGTAAATGTAGTAAACAAATATAGAAATGACCCAAGTAAGTAATCTAATGAAATTAGAAACCCTAATATGCAAGAAGAGTGAGGAAGTGACTCAACTCGATTGAAGAAGCTCACCGATCTATGTGACAAAAGTGACTAGAGAAAAAGAAAGTAGGAACAATTATGCAGAGGTTCCAAAAAAGGATGGATTCGAACTATCTAACTAGACTGGAGCACCTGGAGAGGGACCAAGGCACTTACTAGCGCTCTGGTTTGCATAATGGATGCCTGGTTTATGTAAAATATCTAGAATCGAGTTTCACCGGTGCGGAAAGTGGTCCAAAACCCTCGTTGTGTGTCACATTAAATATGTTGCAATTCTCTAGATGTCACTGATAATTCAATATGTATTGAAGACCTATAAAAGACCAAAAGAAGTATAAAAACCCTAAAAAAATAAGAATGCAATTAAATGGGTCAGACTGACCTCAACTTCCACAACAATGGGCTTACTTACTAAGCATTGCACTACATTTTAGACCCAAATGTAGTTATGGTGTGTGTGCACATCATGTTCCTTAGGCGGTCTTGTGTCAGTTCGACTTTGTGAAGTATTGAGAAATAACTAAATGTAGAAAATGTAATAAAATGTGTTTATGGAATAGAATAGAATCCCTCCCCTATGCTTGTGTGATGTAGATTAACCACCTTGTCCTTGTGATGGAGCTAATGGATGCAAATGATCTCCAAATGGATGTAACTCTAGGTGGATGATAGTAGTGACTAGTTTTTGGTCCCTCATTATGGTCTCATAACTTTATATTTATAGGGTTCTCTTGATCTAATTTCATAATTAACCTCGAAATGGTTGACCACCAAAAGACAAGAAGCTAAAATAGCTAGAAAGAGCCCAAAAAGTGGCAGGAAAAGTTCAAAAGGATCGGGGCACCCTTGGTCGGACCAAGGTGCCCATGGGTGCCTCAGTACTAGCCTAGGCACCCCATTAAGGCTAAAATGATAGAAGATGACCGAAATTGATTGGGCATGTGGGTGTAAAAGGTCGGGAATGAAGAAATAAAATAAGAGAAGATGGCCAAAAGATAGGGGTTAATTAGTACTTTCTTCACTCAAAATCTTCTAAATAGTAGTATGAGACCGAGACTAAATAATGTCTAAAGTGCATGATTTGTTGTCTACAAGACCAACTAATCTCCAATATATGTGAGTGTATGTGGTATCAAGATTTACTTGACATGTAGGAGTAAAATAAGATATGTTTCCTCTTTATTTGAAATTATTTTTTTCCCTCCTTCTCTCGCATTAAGCTTGTTTATATCTTAACCTCTTTTCTTTATATTCAAAATTATGTGATTACACAATGGAACTTGCATCGTCAACAAATATTTAATAGAGTGTATATTTGTAAATTTTTTAGGTTTAATTTTTGGTTTTAAATAAGGGAACCTATCCATTAAAGAGGAGGAAATTTGTCCCCGAACTATTGACTTCATGTGCACCTATAATTTTAGTGACTGATGTCCCCGAACTATTGACTTCATGTGCACCTATAATTTTTTTAGCCAACGATACACAAATAAAGATTAAACTCCACACCACACCACATATTACCAATATTTTATTTGAAATAAAATAACCTAACTCAATGTTGTGTAGTGAAGATTAAAATTCCATGGTAATAATGTGCAAAATTATGAGCTTCAACCACCATGAAAAAGGCTTGGAGCTAAATGATTAAGAAAATATTAAATAAATAGATGCCTAATTCTATATTATGTAATAATGTTGAATATAAACAATAAGGTACATATTTTATCTAAGTAAATAAGTAATTTAAATTTGAAACCCTAGTTGTGAATGGAGAGATATAAAGACTTAAATAATTCACAACAATCCCAAAGGTATGCTAAGAAGGAAAAATGTCGAACATGAACTCAAAGTGTCGCAATTAGACCCAAAATCAGCAGGAGCGTAAGAAATTCTAGGACCATGGAACCTATTAAGGGCTAGGGGAACTAAAGACCTATTTGGGGAACTTGTGACTTCTCGATGCTACAAAACCCAATTTCGCAAGTTCGTGAGATGTTTGTTGGTTGTCGACTTTGATCGCATGTACTTCACCGGAACTTGCTTTGTTGTTTGTTTGAAACTTGCAATTACAAAGAAGCACCTACAAAACCCCAAATTACATCAAATCCTAAAAAATAAAGATGTGAAATGGGAGGTCAGAATGTCCTCGACTATCAAAAATTGAGCTTATGACCAAGTGATGCACTACATTACAAAACCCATGTAGTTACGTGTGCACGTGTGAAGAAATCATGCCCTAGGTGGATCTTGATGTGAGCCACACGTGATAGTGAGAAATAACTAATTGTAAAATATGTAAATAGATGCGTGAATGAAAGAATGAACTTCCCCTCATATACATGTATGTAGAAATGACAATCCCTTGTCCTTTGTGTGGAGCTAGATGGATGCTTGAATACTCTTAGAATACTATTGGATGCAACCTTAGGTGGTGATAGTTAATGCTTAGTGCTTGGTCCTTTATTATGGTCACATATCTTTTTATTTATATGATTCCCTTGTTTGAATTTCATAATTAACCACTAAAAGGCGAACCATAAGAAATAAAGATGCCCAATAACTAGAAAGGACTCAAAAGATGCGAGAAAGATACACAAAGGTTAGGGGTGCCTAGAGGGGATGGGGTGTCAAGCGTTGGCGTCTTAGGCTGGTGCTGATGTCCAGACTCATAAAAATTGAAGTATCGAAGGTCAGACTTTGGGCAAGAAGGTGTGTAAGACCAAGAAAGAAAACAGAAAGAAAGAAAAGAGGCCAAAGACAATGGTCAATTAGTACTTTTCTCGCTTAGGAATCATATGAATAGTGGTATGTGACTAGGACCTACAAATATATCCAAAGTGTGTGATTTAGTGTCTAAATTTTCCCCCATTTTATGTTGTTGAGAGAATTCTCAAGAACGGAAAGTAGATAAGAGATGTATACCTGATATCCATGTAGATTGATGGAAAAAACATGCCGAAAGACACAAGAAAAAGCATGAAGTGATAAAAAGTGAAGTGTGAAAGCAAAATAAGAGGAAGTGAAAATGATGATGACCCTAGGGGTGAAATTTTATGTGAAGATGTCGCATTGTACCTATTATTTATGTCGTTTGATGTGTGATTGATGTGACTACTGCTTCCCATAAGGATGGACCTGCAAAAGATAAGAACGAAAAAACTTTGATCCAAAGCATGTGAAAGTATGTACAAATATGTGAAAATGTAAAAAGGAACATGTGCACCTGATCCATGATGATTGAAAGAGATAGAAATGATCCTAAAGATGTTGTATAAGAATGAGTTTTTTGGGCGATCTCACACTAGTTGTGCTAAATGTGAGTTTTTGGGCGATCTCATGCGAGTTGCACCAAGTATGAGTTTTTTTGGGAGATCTCACGCAAAATGTGGAAGAAGTGTAGGGAGAAAGGTCTAGTGTTATTATCCAACCTTTGAATGCTTCCCAAAGTATAAACACCATTGCAGATGGTGTGTGCAAATATGATCCAGTTTGATCCAACATAAAAATAGAAAATAAGGTGTAATGCATGCATGTCGAGTGTTGAAGGATTGTGTGTCATGTAAAATATGTTATGTAACATGCCGAATAATGTCTGAATTGAGAAAATATGTGTAACTTCCCCTAGTCATAGGTGTCCATAAAGGGTTAGGAGAACCCAGTGCTACTCTTGTTTAATGTTATGTGCTAGTGTCTATGTTGTGCTAAAGACCCAAGTCAAGTTTTGGGCCATTTCTGAGATTGAAGACTATGTTGTCTTGATACTAAACCGTGATTTGCAAAGCTGTTGTGTGGGGTGACTGATTCACTCAATGATGCCCCCTTATTTGGGGTGCATGCGACTTAAGTAAGGAGTATGCAGCCCAAAGGAGGATCAAATGTTGTGTTGAAACAAATGCTCTACAGGGGGAGGGAATGTGCTTGGTAGAAACCAAGGCACATGAAAATAAAGTGGCTAGGAAAACAAGTGTTAGTGTAAATAATACAAATACGTATGTAGAAGAAAATATGTAAGCTAGCACGTAAGAAGACAATGTAAACACACAATAATGTAGACCGAATAGACTGCAAAAAGTGGGTTGCAAACATGGGACATCACTTATGATGTCATAATACAATCAATTCAAGTGACCCGAAGCACACAAGCAATGAATAATCAAGACATAGGAAAAACTCATGAGACAATGACATACAAAGGAAGACAAGAGCAAATAGTAGCAAACAAAGTATCAAATAACAATGGAAGAAAATAAACATGCAAAGCAAATGCTACACATGAAGCACCCATTAGCATGTTAGAAAGATAAAAATATATTTGAAAGTGTGTATGATCTGATATAGTAATGTGCTATGAAAAATAAAACAACACCCGTAGTGTATATGAAAGTGGATATCCCCAGAGCCACCGTGGGACTGGTAATAGGTATTGTGCCAAGTATCTATATTGTGTGTATTGACCTATATCTACATTCATAACCGGAAGGAAGTGAACACACACGTGTATTAGAAAGAGATAATGACATAAAATGCATTTTTCTTGCATGTGTAATAGTGTACATGTAACAGTAAATGCAAGAAAGACTAAGTGTAACCAAAATGTGGAATATGTTATGGATGAGATGGAATGGAATGCAGTGCGAGTATGATAGGATCAATGTGCCCCATGAGTGGATGTGTATGCATGATATTTGGTTCATGTATATATTCCCCCTCAGCACTCGAGAATGAACCGTAGAACAAGAGTGTGTCATCGAGAAATGGTTTGAACGCGTGTGCTAGAAAAATGTGATAAGGAAAGCGTAGAGTGTGGAGAGTGATTAAATAAGGTGAGGTTCATTGTATATTGATACCCTTAATAGTCGAGTATGAACCATTGAACTATAGTGCGTCATATGGTAATGACGATACAAGAGTGTATCAAGATGTGTATGATGTGTGTGAAAGACTAGATACAAAGTGAAGAGTATATAAAACACCTAAGAAAAATAGAAAGGGGAGAATAAGTACGATGTCACCCAAGTGCATGATGGTGAGAGTGATCAAGTAAAATCATCTAAGAGGTCATTATTGTAATGGTCAAAAATGAATGGAGATGCATCCGAGACTTGGTAAGCTATAATATGTGGTTGATCATATAAGGAGCCATTGTAGTGCAAATTGTACATGCCCATTGCATATTCCTTCTCTGTGAATGGTGTGGGTGGACATCCATGTGCATACCAATGAGTGATGTTTCTTTAATATCCAAGAAATGAATTATTGCAAATAGAAACACGATCAAGGGCATATGAAACATGATACTATTATGGTTAGGGTCTAAAGTGTTGCCAATGTAATCAAGTCAAGGCTTCCCAAGTGTGAGTGGAGAAGTGTGAGGAACATGTGTAATGAATATTGTTAGATAGAAGATATGAAGACCATAGGCACTTGCAATACTAACACATCACAACCTATGTTAATTAAAGTGCAATCTGCTCCTAGCCCACCTACCCATACACCATCTATAAGGTGGTACCACTCTACTAGTCCTACACATAGGCATAGGCCATTCCTCGCATAGTTACCACATCTCAACATAGGTTACTGCCTCATTTTATTCCATGTGGGTGTCCATCACCTCCACATTTAGATTCTCATCTGTCTCCCTTGCCTACATATTTTTTTTTGCACCTACACATTTATCATACACTCATCCATCACATGCATCTAGACTTCACTCACATGCACAATGACTATCTACTATTCCACCACTACTAGAACATGGTCAAACACTTTCACCACCACTAGCATTGGATGAGGGACCTTTGTACTTCACCTTCATTGGCTGGTTCATTGACTCACAAGTACTTGGGGGCATATCATCCACACCCCCCCACACCCTAGCATCAACACTCGTCTTAGACTCGCCTTTACACACATCCACATTATGACATTCACATAGCTATCTACATTAAATACATTTTCATTTCCCTTTGACACACTTTTGATTATGGTTCATTCTTGACTACGAGGGGGAATACTAAATGAACCTCACTACATACAACTCCATTCAATCGGGGGCATGTGACTCCTACAATCCATTTTGCATTCCATTCCATCCATCCACAATATACTATATTTTATGCTAACATTTAATCTTTCTTGCACTTGTCTTTACATGTTAAATTTACTACACATGTTAGATAGATATCTTTATGTCATTATATTTATCATAGACACATGTGCATTCACGTCCTTTTCTATTTGTGATTGTAGATACAAAAATTCTACACATAACATTGATGCTTCACACACTAGCTACTGGGGGCATCCACATTCATACACTACAAGTGCTATTGTTTCATTTTGTACATAACACTTTTCATTATTAGGTAATACATGCTTTGGCATACTTGATATTTTTCTAACTTGCTAACGGGTGCTTCATGTGCAACATTTGTTATGCAGGGATATTTTCTTCCATACTTTTTGTTGTTTGCTATTACTTTTTATTGCTTGCAGGTCTTTCCCTTTGTTGTGTGTACACACTTATTTATTTGTGGCCATGACATCCTTGCATGTCTGCGAACATCGTGAGTGGTGTCCCATGCTTACAATCCACTTTGAGTGGTTTATGATTATTTTCTTGGGTGTTTACATTGTTTGCTTATGTTCTAGCTTACACATTATTTGTTTAGCTTATACTTGTTCTCTACATGCATGATTATTTGTACTAACACTTGTTTCCTAGCCACTTGTTTATGTGTACCTTGGTCTTTACCAAGCAAATTCCCTTCCCCCTACAGGGCACAATTTTAGTATACATGGTCGGTCCTCTTTTGGGGCCACATTCTCCTATCCATGACATCACATGTACCCCCAAAGAGGGGGCATCATTTGGGGTTTACACATGGTACCGATACATTTCATTCTACAATTGTCTACTGATTCGAGTCTATAGTACAATCTATGGTTAGTCTACAATTTACGAGTGGGTTCGAGACCATTCTACGAAGCCCATACATAGAAAATTTTATAGGGTAGATTGTCTTTATCATTCTGGGGAGCGATTGCGGGTTAGAGGATACAATGGAATTTCCTCCCTACACTACTTTGGATAGTGGTGTCGGATTGCTCAAAAATTCGGACAAGATAGAGATATCTTAACCAATCTCGGGAAGTAGTTATAGGTTGGAGAATAACACAAATTTCTCCCTACACTTCTTCGGCCATAGTGGTATAAGATCACCCAAAAACTCACACTTCACTAATCACACATGATATCCTTTCTACACCCTTTTTCTCATCACGGATTAGGTGCACATGTCCCTTTTTCATTGTCATTTTTGTACTATTTCTACATGTTTCTTTACATAGAATTTATACACATTTACATGCATATTTGACTATTTAATCATCTTCTCTTTTACAGTCCGTTTGTATGGGAAAAAAGTAGTCAACAACAACACACACACAATGAGTACACACATGATACTAACCTTGCAAGTACACTACATACACAAGCATATACACATGCGCTCTCACCCTAGGGTTACTCTCATCACTTTTACACTTTTTACATCTTTAGTCTCCATGCTCCATCTTTTTGTCACTCCACGCTTTGTCTAGTTCTTAGACGTGTTTCTATATCAGTCTACATATATTATCGGTACACATCTCTATCTACTTTATGCTACCAATTTTTCTACTCACCAACATAAAGTGGGGGAAAATGTAGTCACTAAATCACGCACTTGGAGTCAATATTTAGTCTCGGTCTCATACTACTATTCATATAGTTTTTGAGTGAAGAAAGTACTAATTAACCCATGTCCTTTGGCCATTTAAATTTGATTTCTATCGTCACTTCTGATCTTCCGACCGTACTTGCCTAGTATTTTTTTCATTCTACATTATTCCTATTCTTAAGCGGGGTGCATAGCCGAGATTGTGGCACCCAGGTGACCTGGTCCCCTCTGGGCACCCTGATCCTATTTGTACTTTACTTCCATATTTTGGGCACTTTATAGCCATTTGAGCTTTCCATATTTTTAGTGGTCAACCTTTTCGGGTTAATTACAAAATTAGAACAAGGGAACCATATAAATATAAAGTTATGAGACCCTAATAAGGGATGAAACACTAAACATCTACTATCACCATCTAGAGTTAAATCCATTAAAGGTATCTAAAGCTCCATTTGCATCCATCTAGCTCCATCACAAGGAACACAAGGTTGGTTCATCTACATCACACTTCATAGGAGGGGATTCTATTGTTTCCATGCACACATATATTACATTCTACATCTAGTTATTGTTAGATAATTCACGAAGTTTGACCAACACAAGAGAAACCTAGGCCAAAATTTTTACATACATACATAGAACTACATTAGGTCCGAGATGTAGTGTAATACTCATTTATTAAGTCCACCATTGTGTCCACCGAGGACAATCCGACCCCTTCATATACATATTTATTTTTAAGGGGTTTGATTCTTGTCTTCTCGTTTTACAAGTCCCTCCTTCATAATTGATTTCTAGCGATATATTGCTCATTCCAACGAAGCTAGTACGATAGGAAGAAAATGCATGCAAACATCACACCTTAGAGGAGGGTTTCAGACTAGTTCCATAGACCAGGGGCACCCAAATATCGATCATGGCTCCCACATGTGCTCACGTCCCTCTCTAGGTGCCCCACCCAACCAAGAGCTTAGATCTTTGCTTTTTGAGGCTTTTGTGTGGTCTTTTCCTCCTCCTTCTTGCTTGGTTCAAACTACGACACAATCTCACACCTTCATCAAATCAGCTAAGAAATTCCTAACCCCTCTTGCACATTAGGGTTTTACATTTCTACTTAGTTTCTTGGGTCACTTTCTTTATTTTATTTAGCTATTATTTACTACTTTACATAAAATTAGATTAGGATATAATATCACATTTTAGTTTAATCGAATGAGGCGGTGGTAAGAGATCATTGAGTGTGAAACCAAGTTGAGTCAAGCCATCATATGTGCAAATAGTGTCAAGCAGCAAGTAGGATCAAATGGAATATTATGCCAATAAGATTTATTCATGAAAAACGTGATGTGAAAAGAGGACGTGTAGAAGCGATTTTCATTGAGATTGTGAAGAAGGTGAAATGATGTCCAAAGTATGGAAAAACCCTCGATAAAGTACCATAACATTAGTAGAAGGAGTGGTTTTCTTGAATTGATATTCACTAGGTCGACAACAATGAAAGTATCATTGAAATATGAATCATCTACCTCAATAGGAGTGAAATTAAGATTTCCTAATTTGTCATCAGTGAGCTCAATGGTATCGACCTCGTCATCAGAATCATTTTTTCCGGCATAGTCATACTAGATGGTAGTGTCAAGGATGTTGGTAGGAGGTGTAGAAGATGTAAGAGTGGGAGGAGCCTCAATCAATAGATCGTAGTACCGATTGGAGTAGAAATAATGGGTGAAATGATAACAACAATATGAGTAGAAATAGGTGGAGTTCTCAAAGAATTGGAAACAGGATGAGAAGATATAGATTGGACGATGTCATATGTGTCAATATTGCTATATGGAATAGGCTACATAGAGGAATAGGTATAACAATGACAGGGTCTATGCGATTTAAACTTAAATGGACCAGTGTCTACAACAATGGTATGTTCATAGCCATCATGTAAGAATTTGATGCATCGATGAGCCATGGATGGGACCACGTGCATTGCATGATTCCATGGCCTACCCAACAAAATATTGAATTGAAACAAGGCATCTATAGGGAAGAATTCAGTAGGGACAATTTTAGGCCCGACTTGTATAGGTTATGTGATAGTGCCTAAGCATGTTCAAGTAGTTGAATCATACCTACCAATGAGGTGTAATTATTAGAAATTAGATTAGCCGTAATGCCGATTTTATTTAAGAGGGAATGCACATATAAATTCATAGTAGATCCATTGTCGATGATCACACATTTGATAAAAACAATGGCTATGATAACAATGATAATTAGAGGTGTACATGGATTGTCAATAGGAGATGGCGATATGTCCTCATCACTAAATGATATAACATGTGGTATATTTTTGACGGACTGAATGAGGTGTGTGAAGGCCATCGAAGAATTAGTGCTTTTAATGTAAATGATACAAAGAACAACCTCTAAGATATGATGATAATCGGGTGCATTACACAATAAGTCATAGAGAGATATCTTAGCTGGTGTATTATTATGTTTCTCAATAATATCATAGCCTTTAGAAGTAGTAGGAGGAGCCGTAGAAGTAATTAGAGGTGGAATGCTAATGGGATGAGTCATAGGAGGCCAAGCGTAGAGAGTGGTGACTACATTTATAGTTAGATCAACCACAGGCGTAATGAGATAAGGAGGATGTTGAGTACAAACTTGCATAAAATCAATAGTAGTAGTAACCATACTAAAAAATTTAGTTGGAGGAAAAGAAGGATAATAATATTGATCCATGACTTGAGAAGATGAAAACATACTCGTAAGATAGGGTTAGAATGGTCGTTTCACCAAATGATGAAGAAAATATTGAATAAGTATATTCCTTATTCTATATTATGTAACAACATTGAATATAAATAGTAAGGTATATATTTGATACAATAAAATAAGTAATTTAAATTTGAATCCCTAATTGCAAATGGAGAGATAGATTTTTTTATTTAATTCGCAATAATCCCAAAGGTATGAAGAGTAGGAGAAGTGCTGGAATAGGATCTCGAGTGTCACAATCGGACCTAGAAATTTGTAGGAGTATCTCGAAATTAAGGATCGGGGTTCCTATAGAGGATCGGGGGCGCTGGGGTGCTTTAGATACCTATTATGGGAACTGTAACTACTCGAAGAAAGCTGTGAAAACCAATTTCATAAGGTCATGAGATGTTTTTGTTTGTCACCTTTGATCGTTTGTACTTTGTTAGACCTCGTTGTTGTTCGCTTGAAACCTGTAATAAGAAAGAAGTACCTATAAAACCCCAAACTACATCAAATCCTAAAAATAAAGATGCAAAATGGAAGGTCGACTATCCTTGGATGTCAATAAAGTGATCTTATGACTAACGGTTGCACTACATTGTAGACCCCATGTAGTTATGTGTGCATGTGTGAAGAAATCTTACCTAGGTGGCTCTTGTGTGAGTCACACGTGATAACGAGCAATAGATAGATGTAAAAGATGTAAATAGATGTATGCATGAAAGAATGAACTTCCCCTCCTATGTGTGTATGCAAAAATGACAGTCCCTTGTCCCTTATGTGGAGCTAAATGGATGCTTGAATGTTCTTAGAATGCTCTTGGATGCAACCTTAGGTGGTGATAGCTAATGCTTAGTGCTTGGTCCTTTATTATGGTCACATAGCTTTGTATTTATATGATTCCCTTGTTTAAATTTTGTAATTAACCACTAAAAGGTTGACCCATAAGAAATAAATATTCCCAACAACTAGAAAGGACCCAAAATATGTGAGCAATATACAAAGAGGTTGAGGGTGCCTAGAGGGGACGGGGGCACTAGACGCTGGTGTCCAAAATCAGAAAAACCAAAGTGTTGAAGATCATACTAGGAAAGAAGGTGTGTAAGACCAAGAAGAATAATAAATTGAAAATAAAGAGGCCAAAGACAATGGTCAATTATTAATTTTCTCACTTAGGAATCATATGAATAGTGGTATGTGACTAGGACCTAAAGATATACCCAAATTGTGTGATTTTTGTCTAAAGTAATAATCATCCAAGAGTATATTAATGAAATAGATAAGAATACACTAGATGGATGCATCATTTTTTATCACAATGCCAAACATGCATTATAAAATGTTGGGGTATTATAGATTTTTAAATAAGATGATCGATCTTATCTAATTCCTTTTCTTGTGTAGACACAAGGGTTACTTATAATTTTCTATATGAATGATGAAAATCACAACTTATTACATTAGTAAGGCCACCGGTGTGGTGTGTATTGGGGAAGACCTTAACATAGTCTTGCACGATGAAAAGAAGGTAGAAAAGACATAGGAAAATTTAATTATAAGATAGGAAGATGCACATTCCACATCACAAACATTTTTATTTAAACAAAGGTTGTAACTTGCTCATTCAAATCACAAGTTGGAAAGATCCAAGAGGCGGGTATACATGAACAAAAAATTATTTCATATCACTCACCAAAAGGGAAAGGTGACGCATTTAAATATTTTTGAGTACATTAGTGAGAGCATGGAGGTCAACACATAAGGGATGCATGCCATAAGAAGAAATTTCACTTAGGGACCAATTCTAATCCTCTTTGTCTTCAATGAAATCAATGTGCCAGAAGGAGACATAAAAGTAATATGGAATTTCCCCGAAGAAAAATCACCAAACATACAATATAAACATTATTTATACCCATTAATAGTCATACAAGAATACAAAACTAGGATGGAATATCGTTTAGGGCACTTAAAAGTAGCCTTTGAGGATGAATGGAACAAAACCAAGCTCCTACTTGTCTTTGTAAAAGAACATGCTCAGCTTTTGGTTATGCAATATATTCCCTTGCGCACATCACATTGATTGAAAAGTGCATGTCATCATGCACCAAGATATCATTTGAGTTCATGGATGAGTATTTTTTATAATTCATAAATTTGATTAAAAATGTTGTTAAGATAATCCTTAATGCAACACACATAGATACAAACACCCATCTACTATGAACAACACATGTATGCTAAGTAATAAGATACTATCCTATGTGATATCTCCCCATAACAAATAATTATGGTAAATAATCAAGCTTTCTAGTTTTATTATTAGATAAATCCCATAAGGAGGTCTAATGTTAGGGAACAATAAGTTGAAGAAGAAGATGAGGTGTTACATGCCCCCAAAAGATAGGGTCAATAAAGCGAAGGAGAAGAGGAGAAAGCTCTTGAATGTTGTGCCTATGATACTTGAGAACACTAAAGGGGGATAAGAAAAAGAGTATTCCAATGAAATCCTACTTGATACATGGAGGAGGAAGAGGAGTTAAAAATGATTGATTGTGTTGAAACCTTCATGTGCGTCGAAATATAAACTACTAAAGAACAAGTAGTGATTGATTTTGATTATTTTTTAGAAGAACACACTTAAGACTAGTTGTAATTTCTCAAGAAGGTATAAACCATGCAAGGTCAAGGAAAACAGGTAAGATAAGAAGTTGAGCACATGATGCATGAGAAAAAAAGAGGGTAAATAAGAGTGACGATATGTTAGAACCCCACCAAGTGCACCTACTTAAACAAAAATGTTTGCACATAATGGATATAATGGAGACGATGGTCAAGATACCAAATATTGTGGGCATGGGACTTAACTCACCTCCAAAATATACCCTTGTGATAATTAATTTGGAAGGAGAAAATGAAGAATAAAACCATATAAAATGCATACGGGAGAAGGATGAAAATAATAAAGAACGCATACAAGAGAAAGGGAAGGGAAAGGATAAGGAATTAGAGATGGAGGAGGATGAGACATCAAGTTAAGAAGATCCAACACAAACTCTCTATTCTCATTTCAAAAAGGAAAAATCAATTAGAACTATTCTTTTTGGAACAAATGGAACCCACAAGTGTAACCTCAAAGAAAAGTAATCCAATTTCCTTTGCTATAGATGTATGCACATATGAACTAAAATATGAGGTTCCATCTTAGAATGTGCACACACAACCAACAAAGGTCATGAAAGGAATAAATGTAGTGTTTATGGATGTATATTAGATGACGGTAACACAAACCGGTGATGTGCTCCTCAAGATAACTAGAGAGGTTGTGCACCGAGAACTTGCTAAATAAAAATGACATGAAAGTGTAGATAACTTTCATAAATAAATTGATTAAAGAAAAATGTCAAGAAAGGGAAGCTCATAGATGTAGAAGAGAAAAAAAGAGTTACTTCAAAAACAGGAAACCATAGTTTTCAAGGCCATGAAGTTGTTCCAAAGGATCCTTTCAAAGGATGTCAACTCGGAAATAGGAGTAACACTCAGCTTAGAAGATGAAATTTCTAAAATTGAGGTTTTAGTGGGGCTACTCCTAAAGAAAAGGAACGATCATGGAAGAAACAGTGTAAAAATATCCAAAGAAGAGTGAGACAAGGCTAGGCCCTATGCATGGAAAAATTAAAAGAGTGTAAAGACTTAACAAAAATCTAAATGAAAAAGATGCATACTCTAATAAATTGTTTATGTGATTCATAAAAAAAAAGTGTGCATCCTTCCCGAGAAGAACAATAAAAATTCCTTGATTTATAGGTGTATATAGTTGACAAGGCTAGTTCGGATAAAATAATTTTGGATATTGAGTATTTAGAGAAATAAATAAGTGCTAAGAAGGATAAAATCAAGTAGTGCCTCAAAGAGATTAAAAATAAACATTCAAGGAATAGAAGAGAATGTAGAGGTGGAGAAGGCACTAAAAATGATGCATTTAGAGGCCCATGATATCTAGAAGAATGCAACGACATTAAGAGACTTAAGTGAATGGATAAAAATATATGTCCACTCCTACGAATGACACTTACTAATTGGAAAGGGAATGCGGATCAACTACTCCAGGAGGCACCAAAACATATTGTAGAAATCGATAAATATTTTCCAAAGGGTGGGAAATTGGGCTAGTGTGGGGTAATGTTGAGCCCTATTTTTCTAAAAGAAATGAAAGTTTAGGATAATTATTCCCTCATTCAAAGGTGCATAAGGA
The DNA here is from genome assembly GCA_018340775.1 of Taxus wallichiana var. yunnanensis. Classification (NCBI taxonomy): domain Eukaryota; kingdom Viridiplantae; phylum Streptophyta; class Pinopsida; order Cupressales; family Taxaceae; genus Taxus; species Taxus wallichiana. Next base: position 644,547,838 of record CM031236.1, read on the forward strand.
AGTTTTATATTGATGCATGCACCTTTTGATCTATGAAAGTTATAGAGATAGAATGCACCCTCTCATTTTATAGGGGACCTAAACCCATGAATATGGAATAAAAATAGATACCCATGTATGGTGTGTGGGTATTTTTAGGAACTCCTACTTTATTGCTTGTAAGGAAATATGAGCACACCGTTAGGGTCCACACATACAAGTTTTTGAGGAGAAAAATCAAGGAAGAAAGAAATTTTTGCTACCTATGACACCTCTTACATGATGAATCTTTAGCATGTGAAAGAAAATTAATTATAGTTCACTGATAGAGAAGAGTATACAAGAAGATAAAGCCACCATACAAATCCCCAAGATCGGAGTGGCTCCAAATAGCACATGCACTATCTACTTAACTATTGGTCAAATCATTACAAACCGGCTCAAGGGCCATTATAACTTCTTGTTAAACCAATTACCTCATCACTATATATATATATATATATATATATATATATATATATATATATATATATATATATATATATATATATATATATATATATCCTTAGGATATTATATAGAGTGATTTATTAATATTTGATGTGTATGATCATTCAAGAGGGTTATTCACTATTGATAATGGTTGATGATTATAACGAGAACACTATGATACTAAACTTGAACGAATACAAGGGTATTACTTTATTTTTGATTGATTATGCTAGTAATGGTTATCTATTTTTCAAGCACTAATATTTTTGAATGCATGAATATAAACCGAAACCGAGTAAGTGAAATCTCGTAACAAACATCATGACATAACCAAAGATGATATGAACTAATATAATTTCATGCCTTAGGTGAGTGCACTAGGTTATGCCTTGTGTGATATGTTTACATGAGACGTTTCATCACTTCACAATGCATAGTGATAGTGTAAGATCACGTGCGTGGAATTAATCTTTTAGGGTACAAATTTAAGCACAACAAATAAATGGAAGGTTTTTTGTAGTTTTTCTGTCCCCAAATTTGAACTTAGGAAAACATTAAGGCCCACCAAGTTAATTTAGTTGAAATTTATCAAATTAAATCAAGTTAAATTCATGATATGATTTTTGCAAGTCTCCAGGGCTTCAAGAATCCAAAAATTGGCTAAGTGTTGAGAAAAAACAATCATTGTTAGAATTTTAGACTTTTTTGCATATTTGCACATTACAAATGTGTTTCTAAATCTTGAAACCCAAACTTTGTGTCGCCCATATTTTTTTAGAAAGATATTATATGAGAGGAAAGTGTATGAGACATTGAGTTCATCTTTGAGAAGACATAAAAAGAGATTTACCAAACTTTATGTAATAATTTCTTTAGCAATAATATGTATTCTTATGTTATGTCCTTGTCATTCTTCATTCCTTTAATGCATGTAGAATCCTTATCGGAATCCGTTTATTATATTAAATGATCTAATTTCAAACTAAAATAATATCTACGTTTTATTATTTGAAATGTAGGTTTTCCTTTCCTTTCCTTCTTTCTCTTTAAATTATCCATTTTTTATTCTCATCTTTTAGCTTGTATTCCTTTCTTAGGAATAAAATTCCACCCCCGCAAGTTAGTTAGTGTAAACATTGTACGTATTATTTATTGTTTGGTTTGGATTTTAATAAAGGGTGTCTTCCCTCAAAATATACGAGGATTTTTTCCCACACACTGTTGAGAAAGCATCATATTTTTCCTACGGAAAAAATATTTTACTAATAGTTTTGGGTACCCTTCGGGAATGTTTACACTTCGTGTAAATCCTACAAATAATATTTGAAACTTGAAGATTCATAGTATAACACCCAATGTTATAACAACTCTAGATTAAGTTTTTTTTTTTAAAAATCCCTTAATCCCCAATACATGCCTTCAATGATTTTATAATTCAGAACTAATAATCCAACAAGTAATCTAGTTTTACATTCCATCTGATAACATCATAACCATGTGCAGTGTAAAGGTCCATTAGATCTACCGATCCCCTTTATCACTCTTTTGAGTGTGCATAATTATTAGATCTACCCAATCTCCTTAATCATCACTTTATCCAAGTGTACATAACTTGTATGTAATTGGTTAACCATTTTATTTAGGTCTGTGAACTGATGCAATTCCAAGTGTCTACCTGAAAATCAATTTACTGAGTTTCATACAGTATCTAACACCATTTTATTGAACTCGTGAACTGAAAGTGTAACCAGGTAGTACACTACTTAGGCCAAAGATTTTAAGCTATGCTTTGCATGCTTAGTTTCATGACCACACATAAGTCACTCAAAACTTGTCCCATCACCGCATCATCATTCCACATAGTTATCTAAATCTCATCTTAACAATTAAACGTTTTAATCTAATGTATTAAGAAGGCATAAATTCTAGGTCTCACCTCTCGAATTGAGTGTACGCATAGGGTCCCAATTTAGGACCTTGTTGGTGAAAATTTTTTTCAAAGAGACAAATCTATGGGTTTCTTTCCAATGGTTCAGAATCGAATTCCCTCTACTTCAACGCTACAAATTCCATGTTTGCATGAACGTGAAAAGGTGGGTTTTGTTTGGTGACCTTGTGGTCGGGGATCCAATAGTGGCACTCCGGTGAACCTACAACAAAGCTAATAATTGCTTGCTAGAGAATACTTTGTCTGGAAAGTGGGAAAGGGAGTGAGAATAAAAGGTAGGAGAACTAATTTTATGGGTAGAAACTCATATTCATGCACACAATAGTTAGAAATTTCAACACATGCATTTATGAGAAGAAATTACTGAAACTTCAATGCTACTAGCTACGAAACCATGCATACAAAGATGCACACATTCATATACCTTGGAAAATATAAACTTATTCCTTCATTAACATTTAAATTAAATTTGTACATAACATGAGAATGGAGGGAAAAAGTGAGGGGAAAATAATTTTTTTGGCTAACTCTTTGTTCTTCCACAAGTAGACAAATGCTCTCTCATAAATTCACAAAATTTCCACCAACTAGAGAATAAGTTGAAAATGAGGGGCCTTTAAATTTTATAAGAAGAGAGGTGACTCTTCATATGCCCCCAATGACCTTTCATATGTCCTCATGCAACTTAAAACTTTTCAACTTCCTTGGAAAATATTAAGTCCCTTTTTACAACATAAAGGTGTCTTTTACATTAGAAACATAAAGTTTCTTTTTTAATTTCATTAAGGACACATGAAACAGTACACCCCCAAGGAATAATTATAACGTCAAAGAGAGAGAAAATGGGGGTGAGAGAAGAGAGAGAGAGAGTAGAAAGAAGAAGGAAGAATTATGTCGATGACGAATAATCCGCCTTCGATGAAGTCCGCTGATCCTTCCAAATGACTTGATGGAATGTTCCAATGTGATGAACTATGAATCCCTAAACTCTTTGCACCTCAAGAAAACTCCTTCGGATGGTCCATGAACACCTTGGGTTAAGTGTTTAAAAACACTGTTGAATGACTTCACCGGTGACCACGAACACCACTCATGAAGATCCTTTCTGAAGAGATAGGAACTCAAAATTGACCCTACTAGGACCTTTACAACATGACCACCCTGTTAAGTTGAATGGAATGTTTCACCGATGATCGCAACCTCCACCTTGCACATGATACACATGCAACCCAAACCATGAAGTGAGTGTCGAAAGACACTGTCAGGATCTCCTGAGATGGATTCCAAATGACCTGTGAGCAATGCTTAGGACGATCCCTTGTGACATTGCTATGATCCGGTGGAGAGGATGGTATATTGAAGATATAGGCAAGAAACACTGATGAAGGTGCCATTGATGATAGTGAAAATTCCCATTTTGTAAACTTGAATATCATGGTCCCTGACACTTACTATATTTGGGAATGACAACTTACTACTTTTGGTGAGTGTTAGGATTTACTTCCCTGGATCCCAATCGATGATATTGACTTGAATGTTTATCTCTTGGTATGCTTCCTTTGTGGAATCTGCCTTTTGGAACAACTTAATATTTATAGCAAGTTCTTATGAGACAACTTACTATTTTTAGTAAGTGGTGATTTTTGGCCAAGATCACTACACTAATGAGTTTTACATGTATTCTTTCCCCATGTACGTGTTCTTTCCCGATTTCCCTTCTCCCGGATGACTTACTAAAAATGGAAGGTACCCATATGGGAGACTTACTATTTTTAGTAAGTGATGAATTCCACCATTTCACTGGAATACCACTATGACCTTCTAAATATCTCTTGTGTACACCGCCTTTACCGCAATTGCTTTTGGTATTAGCTTGCCAAAAATAGCCAACCCCATGTAGGAAGGCTTACTATTTTTAGTAAGTGGGTCTATGGTACTCGGATTATGATGGAATGAAAGTTTTTGATATGGGTTTTTTCCCAATAACACCCTCTGAAATCTCAACCTTCACCGATCACCGGTTTGAGAGATTTTAAATTTTAAATTTTTTTGCTACGGGAAGAGAGGGTTTTTTCACCGAAAAAAATCTGGGCTATGCATGTGAAAATTTATTTTGGATCCTTCAAGGCACCTAGAATACTAAAATATTTCAAAAATAACATCTCAATCCATTGAGCGGTTTGCGAGATACGAACGATTCTTCGTCGGATGACTTCGAGGGTTTTCTTCAAGAAATTCGTTGCTTTTACACCGCTTTTGATTCATTATTTTTCATTATTTTTCATTTTTAGTGATTTTGGATTAATAAGGATTTCATGGTGTCGATATAATGTAAAGTAATTTTTTTAAATCTACAAAAATCAAGCGAGTTTCGCAACATTCGGAGGCGTGGGGAAAATGGTGAAAAATGTTCTAAGTGTTGTATTTATAGGCTGGAATGCAAAGGGTATGGATGGGGCACATTTTTCTGTCCCTTTCATCCCTTTTCTAAAGAGACTGAAGGGACATAAAATTCCACCTTATTCTAGGTGTGGACAAGTGGTACATTTTTACTCGTTGAGCAACTTAAGTGAGGGGGGTTGAATTTGAGCACCTGGGGGCTAGTTTGTGGTCACATGGAGAACCAGAAGGCACAATAGGGAAAAGGAAATTTTTGTGTCCCTTTATTCCCTTTGATAAAGGGACAAAGGGGACATGATTTTTTCCTTATTCTAGTGATGACACTTGGCAAACATGCGGGGTAGGTGAGCACACAGGTCAAACTTGGTCAATAGGGGCTAGTGGATGAGTTCTTGGTCATATCGGTGACTTGAGGGATAAAAATGGTTGGGCTCATTTTTATGTCCCTTTCATACCTTTTTAAAGGGATTCAAGAGACATAAAATGGTGCCTTAACCATAGGATGCCATGTGTCCTACTTAAAAATGACTAAGTATGAGAAATCACACCTTGGGACCAACTTGCAGAGACGATATCTTGGGCTCCCAGATGAATTTGGGGTGAAATTTTATATGATTACACCTAAAAAACTCACTTAATCCAATGGTGATGGTATAAAGATCCATTTTTTTATATAACACATCTAAATTTACCCTTCTTTCTTGGGATCACTTGTTGTGCATCGGAAGAGTGAGCTTCCTAGAACAATGTATGAAGTTTCAAAAGGTCCCATTTTTTCCACCATGTAGAACATTGAAAATTATTTCCATATGTACTTTTTTGGGCTTTCAAATCATCATGTATCTCCAAGAATCATGATTTTATGTTTAGGTCTTCATTCGCGGTGCATGCTCCTTTAGGCCCGAAAACCACTTCTGATGAATCGCCTCCAAAACCTCCAAAAATCTCAAGATATTTGAAAATAAGCTCCTTGGTGTTCCTAGAACTTGAATAATCCCTTTTTATGATTTTTTTCCTCTCGATCCACTCTAGAAATAGTGCACTAGTCTTAGGAAGGTCGATGGTAGCCCTTCCTATAACCTTGAAAGGCTTGAATATTTGAGAAGATCCTAAATCACCTAGGGGGATTGGATTTAATTTCCTAAATCAACTAAGGGGACACTTAAAATTCACATATGGATGATTTGATTGGTAGGATAGGACTCGTGATTGGGATAGACTAACTTGGGGGTGTCTTGGGAAGGTATTAATTTGAAACGCTTCAACACTATGGTATGATTGTCCTACTTGATAGTGAATTTCCCCCTACAAAATTACAGGACAACGAGACCCTTATGGGAAAGATAATGATTACTTTTGACTCCTGTAAAATTAATCACTACGCTTCTCGTAGTCGTCCTAAGATGCTCACCATAGTACATTCAACTCGATAGGCTTTTTTAGAATCCATACTGATTTAACACATAAGATGATTAAATAATTAATGAAAATTTATTATTAACATGTTAAATGTTATCTTCATAGGTTTCCAACTCAAGTGTCACTTTACGACTTTTGTCATTAAGACTAGTTTAAGATAAATCATTGTATTATGATTATGTGATTGTCACTAACCTTGATTTGATAATGTCATGTTTTGACCCTATCATTATCTAAGTTAAGTATCTCTTTAAAAGAGATATACCTCCTTTTAATTGTTTGGATATGATATAATATCAAGATTATTCCACAATGCTTTATTTTTGTTTAACATCTAAAACTGATTACAAGAATGGTAATTTTGTACTTATTCATTAAATAATGATGTTATGATTAACTTTGTAATAATTATCATTTAATAACCCAAATTAAATGATATCGTAAGGTACAAATAAGTAATCAATTTATGTTTGTTTCACAATCAATTACAATTATAAACGTTGATGAAATTAACGTATATTATAAATGCATCCCACAAGAATTTAGTCAAATAATAAAATATGACATGAAATAATTTAAGACATTTTATTATTTAATAAGTACAATAATAAGTATAAAATGATACAATTGGCTTTAAGGTCGTTTACAACATCGTGAAATAACTTTTCGCTCAATATGGATTACATGATCCAAATTTAAAGTATACATTAAATCAATGTTTACAAATCAGATAATCAATTTATCACATGACAAGAATGCATATAAAATTTCATCTAACTCCTTGTAATTCTTAATCCATCCCGAGATCTATAAAAATGATAATGTACATGGTTAGTTCTAAGAATTGGCATGGATATACATCTCTCTGCCTAGATGTTTTATTACAAAATAATTGAATATATACTGATTGATTTAATGTTAATAAACTAGTATCATGTTATACAAGTCATAAGATCTCAATCACAAAGCTCTAAAAGCACTAACAAGTAACTTTGCACCATAACATTTATGTATATTAACTATTTAGTTCAGCTCAATGTATGACTAAAATCAAGTACATAATTCATTCCATAACCATTCACTTTCATTAACAAGACAATGCGTATACAATCAATTATAATGATATTTCATTATATTTAAATAATAATTCTATAAAGAGAACATAATACTTGATTAATTCCAACTGACCAAGTTCATCAACAAGACATAATTAAATGTCATATTATATATGCAATAGTCAAATATTATTTATTCACAACTTTAGATTTAAACATTTAACTATCTTCTAACAATGTTTCAAATCAAAGTTTATTGTGAATAATCCCATCAATAATCAACAAGCCATCAATGAGGTAATTATGATATGGTAAATGTAACTCAATTAATGATATAAACGAACCACTAAACTCACATAACACTTGGATCTAGGAATAACCAAAACTTTTCATCTTAATGACCTATTACAATCAATAAATAGGAGTGAGAGATCACGTTACATTTGTGTAGGCCTTAACAATACTTAACACTATCTAATAATACTCGTGAAGAGTCAACTTCAACTAGATTTATTGTCAACCCATCTCAACATTAACCTCTATCAAAATTTTGATAGAGTTTCCTTTGAATAGATTAATCTTATCATACTTAAGATCACAAATCGATCCCACCGAAAATACTAAGGATATCATTAAACTCAAGTCAACATTTAACATTCGTACACAAAATAGTATTGGGATTCAATCATTGAAAACATATTACTAGATCTAAAAAATCAACCCAACCCTCACTCACGGTTGTGTTTAAACACAATGACTTAGCAGAACAGTGGTCGGGTTCAAATCGAACCCAACTATTTATTCAAGCACAATGACTCCCATGTCACCATTCATAAACCACATGCCATCAAAAAAATAGGTAGAACTAAAACCATTAACTCATGGTGTATGATAGATCCATATGGGTTGACCTGTGGTGAGGATAAAAATATCACAAATTCCAAAACCTATCATGACTAGATTGTTATTAATAAAAACCCAAAATAGATAACAATGTTCAATCGAACCCCCATCAACTCGAACTTGGTGACTTAAGGTCATGTTCATCACATAGGAGACAATTTCTTATCCTTGTAGCCATCAAGGCGGTGTGAGATAAATATCTCTTTATAAAAATAATAACTAGAGCCTACATGCTTAAGTAATACCCACACACGTAACTCGATTCACTACAACCTTTAACAACTAAAAACAAGTAAACAAGTATTCAATACCCAAAAATATTGGAACAAGATATTATAAAACAAACACAATGCAAAATATAAAAATTTGGGTAAAGGAATTACAAAAATAAATACTTCCCAAAAGTAAATTCGAGCACCCAAATGGTAAGATAAACCCATCTCAAAATAAAACAACCAAATTTATAAGGAAACCCAACACACAATATCTAAACATTAAACAATAAGAATATATTTCAATATTTCATAATGAAATAACCAAATAGGAGAGGTATTTCCATTCCTATTAAACTTATGCAAAAATACTTCAAAATTATGCAATATTCCTCCAAGTCTCCTTCCGTAAAAAACCCAAAACAAAACACAAACACATGCAAAAATATTCCAAAATCCCAAGTAAAACCATGGATATATACCCGATGAATCCACCATCATTACCTTCCAAAAATATCTCAATGAAATAAAAACAAACAAAAATGCATGCAACAGCTCGAGAGGGAGAGGAAAGAGCTCACAATTTACATGCAACAACAATAAAAATAGAAAACCAAGTTTGCATGGTAGCTTCAAGGATGCTTCTCCCATTCCCCGAGATCTGTGGGTTTTATATGAAATGAATTTAATGTTTAAAGGTGCCACATATTGGCTATTCATATCTACCTCCCTCAGTCAACTTCCATTTTTTCTCCATTACCCACTTGGATTCTTCGAACTAGTCGAAGAATTAAAATAAAACTATAACTTTACATGGGTCGAGATTCAACTAGATTTAATATATATTATCCATCCAACCAATGACCATTTGACCATAGTCAAATTAATAAAAAATAATAATTTATATGAGGTTGATGATCCCATTCATATTAACCAAAACAATTGGATATGATCATTCCACATTTAACTTATAATCCAAGCCTATGAATATGGTCTAGGACCATAATTTTTAACTTTTTAATAAACCATGCATAGTTACCTCCCAACAATTATACTTTAATTTCAAAGCTATATAAATCAACTTAGGACAACTATCAAATGGCATCCTCCCGATTCTAATCGGTACAAGCTGAACTTTGATGGGGCCTCTAAAGGAAACCCCGGGACAGCAAGCAGGAGGAGGAGCAATACGGACCACAAAGGTAATTTGATTGCTTTGCATATGCTTTGGAAAAATGGGAATTCAAACCAATCATTTTGCCAAAGCATTATCTCGCTCTCTGGGGGCTTGAGAGTTGCGCACGGCTCAAAATATTCGAACCTTGTTGTTGAAGGGGACTCCCTAAATATCATTAAACTTCTTAATCAATCCTCATCTCCTAGTTGGAGTATTAAGGATTTTATCTCTCGAATCCATAAGCATCACCATAACTTCAATAGCATCGGAATCTACAGGAGGGCAATAAGTTGGTGGATGCACTTTGGCCAATTATGGCATTAATATAAATTTCACCGTCAGGGGATAATAACAAAGATCCCTAATCAGCTACACAACAAAGATTCATGCGGACCTTCATATGCAAGCAATCCCTAGAGATGAGTCCTAATCTTTGGAGGAAGATCAGCATCAATAACACTCTCACACGTGTTGCTTTAATGAATATGATGAGGCAAATAATATCAAATATACATGATAGTAAGAATTATTTGGGGAACTTCAAGTGGAGTTATCTAGATTTGAAAATTGCGCATGTGGGATGTACTATAAATTGATATCCGGATTCATAGCTCCTCGGAAACCGATGATAGATGTAATGTGATTGTTGACAGGAAAGGGTTACTCACATGCGACTTCCCACAGCTCGGGCCAAAGCATTCGCAGCCGTCGTGAGAAGACCAACGCCTATAGTTCCCGGGCCAGTGCGGCCTTTAACAAAGAAGAAGCGGACAGCTTCTCTACGCTCACGACATTTGAGAAATTGCTCAGAACCGGTATATCACAGAGAAGATGGGAGGACCTACCTGCCAAATTGAGCCATGCGCGGACCCCGATCGGGAAGTAAAATACGAGCTTTGGAACACTCTCAAAGAAAGGAGGCTTCACCAACTTTGTTGATAAGGTGCAGGGACATGACCAAAGCATTTCTGTACGCTTTGCTAAGGAGTGGAAAGAGCGGACTGTCGACTATGGGGGACAGAAGATATTAGTCAATGAAGATCTTATTGCTGAAGCGACCGGCCTTAGTTTGGAGGGGTACCGCTTCTTCAACAAAAGGGTTGACAGAGATGCTGAAGAAAGAAGATTTGTGGAGGGAATTGAGAAGCTCACATTTGGCACAAGGGCACTTTGTCACCACTCCCACCACCCTATAATGAGGTCACTCGCATGATGATTCGATTCATCTCCTTGGAAGGTAGGTTTTTCACTGTCCCTGCTAAACATCTTATCTTTTTAAACCACTTCCATAGGAATCGATTGGTTTGCTTCCCCCATTATCTGTTGAACTCCCTTGAACGCTCCATTTTGGAGTTTCAGAAGCACACCCGGTGGTTCCTTGCATCAAGGACTTATTTTGTTGATTCATAAATGCTGCCTTCTTAAGTACCCTGGTCTTCCTTCCTCTCCTAGCCCGGCTCCCCCTTTGTTGGGCTCTGCTGCTGCCAGCCCTGTTTCTCTTGCTGCCCCCGCCGCTACCACCCCCATGCCGGCTGCACAAACTTCTCCTTCCATTCCCCCTGCTGCTGCTCCCGTCACCCACCTCACCTCTACCTCTAAAAGACCAGTCACCAGGGCTTCCAGGAGGCTCAACCTTGAGACTCTTGCTATGGAGAAGGAGCCTTTTGAACTTGAGATTGCACATGACCTGCTGAATATCAGTAGTGCCAGTCCCTGGGAAGTGCGGATGGATAGCTCTTCTAAGAGGTTGGAGGCCTTAGAGGCTGAGATGAAATTTTTGAAGGATGAGGTCAAGAACCTAGCTAAATAGAAAGGCAAGAAAAGCATGGAGGAGGAGGGGAACATTGATAGCAGTCAGATTGAAGACATATACAAGAAGCTGACCTCCTTAGACTCCCGCTTAGGGAAGGCCAAGACTAGACATGATTACAACATTTCGCCTTTAGGGCGATTGAGGAGTTCATCGAGGGTCATGCCAAAAGTGTTTCCAACCTCAGCGGTGTCCCGGCTGCACTTTGGGGCAACGAAAAAGAAAGCAAAAGAACCATTGAGGAGCTTGATAAGACTGATGCTGCCCATATGACTGCTTTGAGTATGTTTCATGCCTGGAAGAGAGTCAAGATCAATATCGATAAAGCTGCCAAGAAGTAGTTCTGGATGCTTCTGCTGCTTTTAGTTGTTTTTTTTTGTTTCTCTGCGGTCGGTTTACTATTTTTTTGTTGTTGTTTTGTTGTTTTGTCTCGTTTGAGTAGTCATGCTTCGAGCTACTTAGAGCTTCATCAGAACACTTGGATCTTGATCCATTCTCTCTGTTCTCACTCTTATTCTCGGCTCTCGTGCCTTCTTTTGTATTCAAGGTATAATCCCTTTCAAAAACTATTTGCCAATAATAATAAATAAAAAAACTTAGGACAACTATCCAATTAAGAGTATATTTTGATTTAATCGATCATTCATCAAGAAAGGAGTTTCGATTGGTCCAAGATAATTAACCACCAAAAAGTTAAATCCAAAATGAATGACGATCATGATAAATAATTTTTTATCATGCTATAAAAAAATTAATATATAATCTTAATCAATAGACTATACTAATACTTTTTCGAAATAAAGATATTCAAACCTCGTATCTTAACAAATCCAAAGTTTTACCTATTCCAATCAAAGATCCTTTCTTTGTTGTATGACGATTAATGATTCTTAGTATCAAAAGAATTAGTACATTCAAAAATCACCATTATTTTCTCATAACAAATAATGCATTGCAACAACGTATAAATTAAACCATACTTTGCAAACTACTACTTCTAGCAATTAAGGAAATTTAACAATATCAATAACAGGTACATTAACCAAGAAAAGCATCCAATTATGAAAATCATCAAAATCAACAAGGTAAGCAACTCAGCAACCAAGAAGCAAAATATGACATTAATGTAAGGTATCTCATGCTTTCTCTGTGACAAATATTTTTACGTGGTTATATTCTCAACTATGTGTAAGTATGTTTATTCTTTTTAGGGTAAGCGTATGTACACCTAGCTATGATACTAGCATGGCAATGCTTCTCTCCCCCAAACCTTTGTAACCCACTTCATGCTAATAACCCTATCTTGCAATAACATGAAATGAAAATGCGGGATGTGACACAGAGTTTTTGATTGTAAGAATTTTCAATTATCCAATATTGTAAAAAAATAATAAGATTTACTTGCGGTGCCACAAACAATTTCTCTTTTAGGAGTGGTATAACTTATCTATGTGATAGAAAAGACATCAGTACCATGGGGAATAACCATAGGGATATTGGCAATAACTATATCTATACATGCAATTACTAGGGGTTTGAGGAATTTGTATCCAAAATATAAAGATGATGGAATATGTCACCTAAATGAACAAATTGAAATCTTCTTTATCGCATGTGGGTTTTCGGTGTTGAACATGAAGATGTATTTGTTGAATTGTTTGTCTAAATAATAGATGATTCATTATTTGAGTGGTTCTATCATCTACAAACCCAATCCATCACCAAATGGTCTACCATGAAGATAAATTTTGAAGAAAGTTTTAAATTGGTAGAATATTTTGATTCTCTCCTTGCCCAGCTTATCTCAAATGATGAAATATGCACATGAACCTATGAGAGTATGTTTCCAAATTCAACAAAATTTTACATAGGATACCTAAAGTAGCCACATCCATAAAAACATCAAAGGCTCTTTTTCATTAATTTTTAAATCTTTAAAGCTACCTTCATCCTTAAAATATCAAAATTGTCATACTTGGATGTTTTGCAAAAATTGGCCATCAAAGTTGAAGATGATATAGTTTTGGATGGAAAGTTGAAAAATGATCATGCAAAAACAAGGGTCAAATCTTAAATCAAGGTACTATAGAAACTATGCTTGATAAGTTAGTAAATGATATCTTTTCCTTAAAGAAGAAGCTATTTCAAAATGTACCATTTGATTTATAGAAGGATATACTAAAAGAAACTTTGACAATCATAACAACAATAACCACGTACACTTGTTAACACCTAAACAATGCTTGAAAATTGAATATCCTCATTATGTGGTTTCTCATGTACATTCCCCTTTGATGGTTAATATGTATATGATATATAAATTTCAGGTATTTAGGACTTGAGGTTGAAGAACCAAATGTAAAATATCATATTGGATATTTGGAATACGAGATCGTGTGGTGGAGATTACAATGGTGATGATGGAAAAATAAAAATCATTCTTATCACAAGAGCTAAAAATTAAGGGAAGGAATTCAAGAAAGATAAGAATAAAGTAAAAGAGAAAGAAGCTCCCAAAAACACCAATCATTATTTGTATAAGGACACCTTTGCCAAATTAACTTGGGAACAAACCACTTGTAAAGAAGGTAGTTTCTCCAACTCCCGCATCTAATTTAATTATTCTAGAAACTATAACCATACATACCAACTCCTAAGATCATTCAAATGTTTAAGCTTCCACTCCTACCTCTTTTCCAACATTTCACATCATTGACCATTTAAAAATTTCTAAGATCCAAATTTATGAAGTTGAGTGCAAGATGACCTAGATCAACTTAATAGGTTGGAAAACTCATCAAAGGGGATATTTATAATACTTCAAATCCCCCAAAGATTATTTTACCTATTTTTAAGATCATAGTAAAAATATTATGGCTTCATCTATATCCACTTCTCGGAAGAGTTGAGCCATTATATGTTTCCCTCTTCATTAATGGATACAAACTCAACAATTATATTATTGACTCTGAGCCTTAGATAATGTAATTTTATCCAAATTTTCTCACACCCTTAGGTGGAAATTTACTAATACATCTTTAAAATATTTCACTATGGAAAGCAAATAATTCCTTTCTATTGGCCAAATAAAAATGTTTAGGTTTCCTTAGTTGCATATTCTAAGAAGGAATTAAAAATAACTATCCTCATGGTTGATATTATAACAACCTATAAGATGTTGCTAAGTAGAGATTTTTGTTGTGATCTTGGAGGAGTAATTCAACTAGATTGGTCATATGTTATGATACCAATGAAAAGAGTGAAACATTGTTTAGAAACTAATTCGAGGCCAAATACTTAGTCCTAAGATCTAAAGAAACTAGGGTGACATCTTATATGAAATAAAGTTTTGGGTCTTATGTGGTGATGTCGAGGAAGGTTAAAATGTACTTAACTAGTTAAATAACATCAAATGATTTTATGTCCCTTAGAATAGATAAAATAATAATAATTTGAATATAGGTATAGGTTATTTATAGGAGGATAAAGTAAATCATGGACACAATTTCTCAAAAATGAGTGGAAATAAATTTACCAAAGTGATGTTATCCACGAGAAGGGAGTGATATCCACTAAACTTTTAAAGAGTGAAATTTTGTTCCATATCATCTCCCCAAGAAGCACCATGGGGAATTATTGAGTAAATATGAGACCTTTTCTTTTCCTTTTGGTAAATAAAACCTCTTTGAGGAGGAGTTAAAGAATGTGAATATGATGAAATCATTTAGATATGATCTTATTCATAAGAAAGATTTTTTTTTATGGAGATTGATTTTGCAGCCCATGATGGATATATGAGGATAGTGATTTCTCTATTTCTATCTCATACTTGTGTTCATTCTTATTTTAATAAAATTAGACACTATGAAAACACCATCATCATCATGATAGAGAATGAGATAAAAAATGAAATGATTTATGTGAGATGGGGTTATTGTGATGAAAATATAAGTGTTGATCTATGGGAAATGTTATATGGTCTTAAGAATTTTGGAAAAACCCATCGTGAACCACTTCCTAAAATTTTCCATTAAAGAGGGCATGCTAAATAGGAATCAATTATTTTTAGAGAATTTAGGTGGGACCATGATTTTTTTGAGATGTGAGTGACTAAGAGCATAATGTTTGGTGAAAGCGATGTGAAAGATATAGAATATGAGGAAAGGGTGAAGGGAGGATGAATTGGAAGTAGGTAGTGAAATTTCAGGGTAGAAAGGACTGTGAGTCATTTGAAGGGATCTTCATTTATGAGAATAAGCATACACGATTCTCTAAGAGAATACATGTAATAATCACTTACCCCGGCACCTAGGGATCCTTTACCTCACTAATTTCTACTAAATAGTTGAGGAAGGGATCCTACCTCATTGTACTCATCAATAGGTTTGTAAATCATTGGCATGTTGTGAAATCCATATGTAGGTAACGCGTCTAAAGTGGAGAAATTATTTAATGTAGGTCGTCCCCTACAAGTTTTAGATGATTATAATTTTTCTTTTGGTATTTGTGTGTGTTTTTTAGTGGCATGTGTTTCCCTTTCCCATATATTTTCCTTATTTTGTGTGTGGGTGCCCTCTTTTATTCTCCTTTGTAGTTCAAGTTATGAAAAAGGTCAATATTGTGTTTATACATTTGAATCCTCTGGTCCAATAGATAAGTGTTATCCAATATAGCCCCCTATAAGTTTTATCCAATATAGCCCCCAATAGGTCATCCCCTACAAGTTATAGGTGATTATAATTTTTCTTTTGGTGTTTGTGTGTGTTTTTAGTGGCATGTGTTTCCCTTTCCTATATTTTCTTTATTTTGTGTGCGGGTATCCTCTTTTATTCTCCTCTATAGTTCAAGTTATGAAAAAGGTCAATACTATGTTTATACATTTGAATCCATGGCCCACTAGATAAGTGTCATCCAATATAGCCACATAGGATATTTTGACAATTTGAAAATTTGATTTTAGAATTAGTGTTGATTGATTTTTCTTTGTCTCTGTCTAGATTAGTGAGCTAGATAACAAATAAAATAAAAAAACCTCAAATGATGGAGGGTTTAAGGTACCTCGGATATGATATGGTGTGTACGGGTGTCAAGGTGACTGATCTCCACTATGAGATGGATAGACCTGTAAAATAGAGGCAACTAAGAAGAAAACAAATTAGATGGTATATGCGGGGATGCTTGACACAATCATCTCCAAGAAGCACAAGCTTCCTTGTGCGGATGTCAACCCCTTTTAGATAAAAGAAAACGATATAAATTAAAGATATATGGCTAACATGTAGAAACCGATAAATAACAAAACCCGAAAACGCTTGATGTACAAATAAACTATTGATATAATCAAAGCAAACCAAACTTGCATGAACAAACGACAATTTTGGGGCTGGACTTGCCAAGAGAACCACAAAAGGCATGAGGATGATATAGTGATATAAGTGGCATCACAAGGGAATTATGATATGATTATAAGTGAGGAGCTCTAATGTCGAGGTTTTCTATGACTGCTTTTCCTTACTTGTTTGAAAGAGGGGGAAGGCTTGTATTGTGGAGAGTTATAATGTTAGAGGTTTTCTTTGAATTCAAACTTGTTTGAAAGGGGGAAGGCCTGTATTTATATCCTGGAGATGGGGTTAGATTAGGGGTTATCAGGTAACTTGGAGTTTGACAAAGTAACCTTGATTAGGTGAGTGGGGGACATGATTTGAGTGATTAGGTGAAATAATGGATTTGATATGGATTTGATTTGATTGAGTGGGGTTCATGATTTGGATGATTTTGGAGTATTTAATTATTAGGTGGGGTGATATGAATTAATTTGGAATATTTAATTATTAATTAGATATTAACATATAACGAGATTTAGGGATTTAAAGAGGATCAACTAACCAATTAAAATTGATTAATTGAATATGTAGTTTTGGTGGGAAACGTGATTTAAATGAGTAAGCCTAATAAAGTCAAGAAAACGTGGGGTGAAAGGGAGGAATAATACTAAAAATGGTGTCTACATTTTCCCCTTTTTGATGAGTGGTTTGCGTTGGGCAAGCCACGAGACAAAAATGATGAAAAAGATTATTTATTGAGTGTTCCCCCTCAAACTTGGGTGACAACCTAAGGGACATCGATCATGAGTTTGAAAGAGATAGATGTTAAAGATTGACATGGTAAAGAAAAATGATAATGCAAGGCAAGATTCCCAAGGAAAAAAGGATTGCAATAATATGAAATATCATGGTGGTGACTCTGATATCACGTGGGTAGGGGAAAAGGGGGTCTCAATGGAGATGGAGGCAATGTTCTATAGGCCAGTGAGTGGGTGAAAATCACTACAATATGGGTGTAAACCGCGATGACCAATGGGTCATAGGTAAACATTAAAATATGTGTAAATAAATGTGAAAGGTATGTGAAATCCTTCGTATGCGATGAATTGAGTGAAAAATTATGTGTCCATAAAAGGGATGAGGAAGAAAATAATGATTACCCAAAGATAGGGCACAAAAAGTTGCCAAAAAGGTGAGTTGGAATACAAATGTTGAAGTAATATGACCCAAGCGAGGGGGTGAATAGTATTGAAGAGATATTTCCTGAGGAAGATGTTTTGTTGACAAGAAAATACTAGAAGAAGAAAGTAGAACAAACTTTGAGTCATGGAAATGGGGGGAAGATTATGATCAACGTTTTCCAAGAAAAAAGTAGAGCAAGCACTTGCGAGGGAAAAGGTGATAGGTGATGGTTGTTATGGTATCCTCAAAGACAAAAAAATGTCACCCGAAGATGTGATGCTTAGAAATGGATATGTTGATGCCCCCTCGAGAGGGCTGACGAGGATAGAAGAGGTGATAGAGCTCTCAAAAAGAGGAGAGATCAATGTTGTAGAGAGGATGACGAGAATGGGGTGTAAGAGAATGGAATGACGACACTACGCAAATGGGGAAAGGATCCAATTAGTCATGAATGCTAGGTGTGAGGATGTAGTGAAAGGCGTGATGAGAAAGAGAAAAGGGAATGGATAGGAGTATTGGTTGATTATGAGAAGAGAAAGAACAATCAAATGTGAAGGAGACAAGGGTATGGAATAGAGCAGATAAAGATGAAGGAGGATAAAAATGGGATGAAAGAGGATAAAAATGATGGAGGATAGGAGAAGGGAAGGAAGGATGAAAAAGAAAGGAGAAGACAAGATGAGAGACGATGACAGAAGAAAAAAAAAAGGTAGAAAAAGATCCAAAATGAAGGTAGTGGAATAAGGAAAGAAGTATGTGTGAGATGATGGAAAAGTGAAGGAGATGAAAAAGATGAAGAATTGAAAGAAAATGAAAGAGATGATAGAATAGAGAAAATAAAGAAACTAGAAGAGAGCAAGAAAACGTGGAGAAGATCACATAAAGGAAGAGAAATTGTGACATAATGGAAAAAAAGGGGTAGGTGGAAGGTGACAAAGATGGGGTAACAAGAGATGATAGAGTGGATATATGGATCAGATTAAAGGGCCCAGGTTACCGTGAGGAAAACCAAGGTAAATAATATGGAACATACTTTGCATGGAAATGTAGGTGGATGATGGGGTGATAAAAATACGAGACAACGCTTAAGAGCCAGGTTATCACTAGGGAAGTAAGAAGGAAACATGAAGTAAAAATGGGATGAAGATGATACAGAGGAAGTGAAATAAGATGAGGAGTAGAAAGGAGGAGAGGAAAATAGAGAAAATGATGCAGAAGGAAGGAAACCAAGAACAAAGATATTCAAAGAAGAGTGAGCGGTATCGTGAATGTAAAGAGAAGATGGAGGGGATCAATGATATCTGATTGAAAAAAATATGGAGATGCATGAGATTAGGATACAAGGATTATGATAAAATAGACAAAGGATGTATGATGATGACAATAAATATATTGAAGAGGGTGAAGGGAATATGGAGAGGTAGGGAAGAAGCGACAAGAAAGGGTGGGAGTGGAGAAAAGGGAGGTGAGGGAAGAGAGAATGGTGGATAGAAGAGGCAATCCGGGAAAGGGACGTTAGGATAAGCTCACCGATAATGATCGGTAGGGAAGGATGGGAGGAAAAAAAAGAAGAGGGAAAAAGTAAATGAGGAATGGAAGATGAAATTCCAATGAAGGGATGTTAGGAGAAGTCCCCCGATAATGATCCGTTGGCACAAATGAAGGAAGAAATGAAGAAAAAATGAGAAGTTCAGATAAGGGAACAAGGCCACGTAGAATGGGGATGAATGAATTTTAGGAGAAGTCCACCAATAATTATTAGCGTGGAAATGAAAGATGATGATGAAATAATGTTAGGGGAATACCAAAAACAATGGTGGGTAAGCATGGGGGTAGATATGTGGGAGAATTCAAGAAGATGGAGTGGAAAGAGTAAATAAAGGAGGGATAAAAATATATGCTAAGATGAGGGAGAGGAGAGGATGCAGAGGATGAGGATGAATGAGGTAAAGATGAAGAAATAAGACATGAAAAGAATGGCCAGAAATAATATGAAGGATGATGGATCAAGAAGGAGAAAATGGGGGAAAGGAACATGATTACAGGCATAAGATGGAAGACGCACTTTTTGATCGATAGGTGGAGGAAGGAAAATGATAGGAGGAAAATGTGATTGGTATGAGAGGCTAGGAGGAAGAAACAATCAACGAAGGGAATGAAGAATGAGGCGAGGAGAAGTATATAATGATTTAGTTGAACTTAAGGAGGACCCTTAAGTAAGATTGTCATGTGACGGAAGTGGGTAAGTAATATTTCCAAGCGAGGGATGATGGAGATGAAAAGCAGAAAGCGGGAGGTGGTGTTTACGATAAAATGTGGAAGGTGAGAATGTGGAGTGATGGACGAGTGCAAGATGACATATCATCCTTAAGAGGGACTCTTAAGTAATATCTCCATGCCATAGCAATGGTTAAGTAAGATCGCCAAACCGACAATGATGATATGGAAGGTGAAAGACAAGAGTGTATTGGGTACAGGGGTGGAATGGTTGGTTGGAGAAAATGATGATGCCGAGGGGTGGGAGAAATTGGATGGAGGAAATATAATACAATGGGGAAGGGTCGATGGAAAATCAACCTTAAGAGGGACTCTTAAGTAATATTTCCATGCGACGGGGATGGTTAAGTAGGATCGCCAAGCCGAAAAGTGTATTAGCAAGAGCATTCATAGATGTTAACAAAATTCATGGAATTATGGATGATTGTAAGATATGTTATCTTTAAAGATAAATATATGGATATAGATTTAGTGGTTTGAAATTTGATTTGTAATAATGTGATCTCAACAAAAGGTGACTTTAATGAGATAAACGACACATAATTGTAGCAAGGAGGATACGGGGAAACCATGCCTCGAACCAGATTGAGGTAAACAAGAAAGGGTACCACTCAAGGCATTACACTTGCAGCCAATAGTAGGTGTTAATACATAACCAATGATAGTTAGTTATACCAAAAATACCATGAGGGAAATATGGATGAAATATGCTCATAAACCTAATGTCAACACGACAAAGGGGATTCTAGATGTAACTTGTATGCGGGAAGAGGGATCTCCATAGGTGGTTGTTCCTAGAACTATGCCCCAGCTCTGGGTAGGGAAAGAGAGAAAACTGATCAATGCAGGAAGTTTTCTAAGAGAAAGTTGATCAAAGTGGGAAGCTTTCTGAGGATGCTAATATAGTAGAAGGCTGATCAATGCGGGAAGCCTTTGCTACCATGATAAGAGAGTAGCCATCCTTCGAGGGTATGGTCTACTTTTTTATTTTTCTTTGGGATTTTTGACTTTTGTTTTTAGATGGCAGGATAATATATGCATGATAGTTGTCCTTCGGGGGAGTATTCTATACTTATTATATGATTTTTATGAACAATTTTCCTTTGATGGATCAATCTATTTTTGGATAAGATAACATGAGACAGAGCATCCATTACTTTTACTTTTTTATATTTGATGGGGAAGAGCTAGGTATAGCTAGGTAGACCACTTAGGAGGGGATGATGAACGCACAAGTGACACCCTTGGACCTTTTGTGTGGTTTTGATAGGTAGATAGGAGGATGATGGATGTAATGATCGTGGAGTTCTCACCAAAAAGGGAGAACCTATCCATAAGAACAATGCTATGGACAGAGCCGTGGTGCCCATATTTAAGGTCATGTCTAGGAAGTGATGAAAGACCACATACTTCCAAATAATTATAATGATAGATGGAGGAATGATCTAATGATATGACTATTTTCTCATTGGTATATATTCTAACAATAGAATGGTCATAAGTGCAATGCATTAAGAGGTTCAGTCTTTGGTTTACCAAAGGGAAGCCAAATGATAGATCCCAGACCCATACTTATGCGTGATAATGTAAGGTCCAATCCAGTTGGGAGAAAACATTCCACGTTAGCTCCTTTCTAGAGTGTGATCAACAGATAGGATAAATTCTTAGGGAAGAAGATCGACTACGATGATATAGATGAGCGAAGATAAAAACTATGCGCTATCCTTGAGGAAGTGAAGAAAACATGTGCCCCCTAATGAGGTAAATAAATGGCCACAAAGGTGGGTTTAGGATGAAAATAAATGGTCCCCCAACAGATAAACAAGCATGGCCATAAATGTGGTATTTGAAATAAATATGGCGCCCCAAAGGAAGGGACATGTATGGCCGCAACGATGGACTTAAAATGAAAAACATGGTCCCTCAAGGGAGGGGCAAATATGGCAACAAAAGTGGGCTTTAAAAAGAGATGAAGATTTGGATTTAAGATTGGATGAGATTAAATAAGGTGATGTCAAAAGTGAATTCCCCCAACATCAAGGAATTTTTATGGATGGATAAGAGATGAATTGATGTGGAAGGGATGCTAAAGATGAGGGGAGGATGTCCTCCTAGCGAGGGAAATTATATTAGATGCAGATGAGTTAGTGGATGTTGAAGGAGTTTAGATAGGATTGTTTTGGATTTGATTGGATAAACGGTCGGAGACCACAAGGGGGATTGGCAATATAAACAGTGGATCCAAAAATTGACCAATTTCTTTTACTCGACCACGGACCCCTATAGGCTTTAATTTATTTTTTGAATTTACCCCATTAGAATCAACCTTAAATAATTCAAGAATTAAAAACACATTGCACAAAGATTGATAACGAAGTTTGGTATAAATCATACGCCTTCAGTTCATCAATAGAACCAATATATTATCCACTTCCATGACTGTAACAAATAATACAATCTAAGCATGATAATACTGAATACAAATGGAATAAGAACCTGAACACCAAGTGGCTACCTTGGTAGATTCGATCCAGTATTCTATCCATGAATACCTCTACGCCTTCATTGTAGGGTGCTAAGTATTCTTCCGTAAACCTCAACGCTTCTACCGTATGCGGTGTTAAGTCTCTATATGTTAGCATACATCAATTTTCACCAACGAGCTCATATTGAATAATGACCCTCCTCTAAAGCTAACGATCTGATGATACATCTAACGTACTGAGGCTTTGAGCTCTTGTTCTCTCGATGCTCACACGTCCCTTGGCTCCATGGCGTCTCCGGCCCAAACAGAGAAGTCTCTTTATCGGTGAGTTAAAAAAATAATAACTCCCGAACCATAATGTGCCTATTTAATAATAGGTCTTTCCGATAACAAATAATATCGGTCCTCAATATGCCTATAAAATAAATAGGTCTTACTTTATCAACATGCCGATAACAATAATATCGGACTTCTGTCATGTTCCTATAATGAATAATATAGGACTTCTTCATTTTTCATATTGCCTATAACAAATAATATAGGCCATCATGCTTATACTAATAAGATATAAGCATTTATATCTCTCCATAATGTCTCCATTACATCACCATGATCATCTTCGAACTTCACTAGTTGTTCCCACACTCTCGAACATGGATCACTGCTTCTTGGAGAGAACTCGGAGCTTCATCTTCAAATATTGCCTAATAAATAATAGGCCAATAAAAATAATGCCTTAAAAAAATTAAGGCCTTTAATATAGCTTAGAAGCTATATTTAATAACACCTCGAATGCCTTTACAAAACTTGATAAGCTTAAGGCTTGTGTGTTTTACAATGTACCCGGGTCCCCTATTTATATTGATTAGGAGCCCAAAATATAAGGATATTTGATAATATCCATGGCTTATTTTTAAAGAGCCCGTAATAATCCTCAACGGATTGGGCTTAGCCAAAATTCCCATGGCATAATAATAATTTAGCCACCAAATATTTAATCCGCTTCAAATAATATCATAGCCTTAATAGGCTTTGAGCGGATTAATAGAGATTAATTCCCTTTTTAAGCTTTTAAATAAGCTTAAGCCATATTTTTACAAAAATCAACCCCATAATAATATCCACTCTTCATGTGGATGGAGCAGCTTTATGTGGGGCAAAATCCCACATTATATGCAAGTCTTTTTAATAGGCTTTATCCACCATAATTTGTTTTCACGTGGATTTTTTTGTATAATTTTTATAAAAAGATTATAAACAACATAAGCCCTCTCTTCCAATAAGAAATAAATAACTAGCATGTGTATAAAGATGCACTCGAGATCCGAAGTCCTATAATTATTTGAAGAATAACAAAAATTGTTTCCCAAGGGCGGTCAATAGATTTAGTGTGGGTGATGCATGACCCCTAAATTATTGTATTATTTATTCTTGTTGTCCCACATTAGGGATAAAACATTCTTTATTCTTTAAAACCATTCTTTATGGGATACACACAAAAATGAAGGAAGGTTGCGTGCGAAGGAAAGGGTCCAAGGTAAGGGGTGTGCAAGAAGACTAAAGATGAGAACGCAAGAAGGTTAGAGAGAATATTTTTAGGAGGAAAAATATTCGCATGTATGAGGAATGGGACAGCCATGTAGGAACTTTTTAGAAAATAAGTAGCACCAAAGAGATACAAAATATTTAGGGTTTTTTTCATGTAGCAGGAGAATAAGATAGGATTGGAACATGGACATGTAAGAATAGAAAGAGGCATCGAGATATAGACATGACCAAAATCAACAACAACTAACAAAGCTTATGATCATTTTCATGAAATCGAGAAGAGATAGATAAAATAGACTGGAGATAATAGTGTATGGATATCTCCCAAGGCGAAAGAGAAATGACATGACTAAATATAGATAATGAACTACTAGAATAAATTTCCATGCGCAGAACTTAGTAGTGGCAACATGTGGCCTAGCCACCGTCTGTCGATGGCATAGTTAACTAGTAGTAAGAACTCGAGAGCTAAGAATATCTCTTGGAAGAATAATGAAGGGCATGACCCCACTAGTATATATACCCCATGAAAGATCATTGTAAAGGGTCCTAAATATTGTGTGTGTGTGTGTGTGTGAATGTACATATGTGACCGAATATATGAGTTGTAGATAATTAAAGTAGGTATAAGAAAGAGCTTGAGCGTCATGTATTTATTCAATGAATGATGAATATAAAGAGTTTAACAAAGTTTGGAGTAGATAAATTATTTGAGCTTAATTATGTTTCCGTAAACATTTTTGTGTTGTAATTTGTCACTTCTTCCACTTCATTATAGTGTTAACCATGATGGAACCTAGATGCTTTCACGCTTTGGGTGAGCTTGTCAAAGTTCCCACTCTAGCATGATAGGATGGCATGAAGAATAGAGATAGTTGTGTGCGGAAAATTCCACAACTTATGCACAAGGGTATGGTCTACAAGTACAACTAGACACACAACAAGATGCAATGATAATGATCTAAAAATGTGCAAGAAAGGTGTACAGTTATTGTCAAGATGTGTTGAAAATCTAGGAGTCTAGTTTTTGTACAAGATGAAGTCACTTATCTCAAACAAATTCACTCAAGAAAATTTATCCTTTTTGGACGTATTTTTCCTTTATGGCTTTGATATGGATATTTCTTTTGGCATTATGTTCTTATATGTCTTTAGCTTTGTGTTATATGGTTAGAATTGCACAACCGTAGTTGTTCCTTCTCATTAATTATGGTTTCTTTATAATTCTTATTTGTTTGGGTACTTAAAAGGGGTTAGCACTTTTGGGGTTGAATAACACCCACCACACCTACATAACGAGATTTTGAAGAGGTCTAAACCCTTCTAATTTCCCCACCCAATTTATGTTTGCAAGATGCATATCATAATTTGTTTGGAAAAGAATTTTGGACCTCCAACACTTGATAATGATCTTACGTGTATGAGATGTAACGTTATAAATTGGCCTAGGGCATCTACATGTGATGTATGTAGAATTATAGTTAGTTGAATATGCTTGAGATATTGATATATAAATTCGTTTCTTTATTGTGAAATCTTAGGTAGCCCAAATATGTGAGGTTAGGCCCTTAGAATGGGTTATGTGAATGTTCTTATATATGTGATTATTACGATACTATTTCCCACTCAAATAATATATGACTAACTGAGGTGACTTGTGGATTTGAAAATATGGCCATTAAGGATTCTTAGGATGAATTTGTTGGCCTGGGAAAAGTTGGCTAGGCAAATTTTCATGTCATGGCCAAATTCATCTAGGTGCAATGTGCAATGCAAACCGTCGAGTTGGAGATGTTGACCAAATGTATAAAGATGTTTTTATATTATGAGAGTGAGCTTTTAACGGTCAAATATGGATAAGAAGTGTGACGTGGTCATTGTGGTGCTAGTTAAAAAAGGGATGTGTATGAATTATTTTATTTTAGTGCACATTGAGTTATGGGTTGAGATAAATACCAAGGATTAATTTCTCAATGTTAATAGATCCAAATTTAAGTATGTACAACTACAATACACCAATGGCTTCAATCCAAAATGATCATCAATTGATTCATTATGTCTAAGAATCTATTATATTGTGGAGTATATGAAATAATACATTATCGTTTTATAACACATTCCTTATAATAATACTGAAATTATTTTGATATGTATTCTCCTCCATTATATAGCTTAAGTGATGCCAATTTCAAACATGATTATTTTTTAACTAAGTGAAACCATTCAACAAACTTAGTGAAACCCTCTTATTTATTCATTATACAATACACCAAGTCATTCTATAAAAATAATCAATAAAAAACACAAATTACCTATGCCCTCCCATAAATGATTTTTCCATGTCACATACATCACTATGAACCAAATTGCAAACTTTTTTTTAGGCTTTCCAAGCGGACATCTTGGGAATTTTTTTATATTTTATTTGGCTAAGACATGTGATTCACAAAGAACATTATCTCCCCTTAAGGTAGGAAAACTATGCACCATATTATTTCCTTACAAGTGCACTAAAGAGTGAATATTTAGATGCCAAAAATGTTGCATGGACATTGTATTTATTTCTACTACTACTACTATGTCATGCATAGGATGAAGCACTTTACAATGCAATCAAACCAAATTTCCATTTTTGTATCCAATGTAGACAATTTTACGCCCTTCTTTGTCAAAGTTAATGTAAATGAGCTCATTTTCCAATAGTATATGATAACTTTTCTTTCTTATTGTAACTTTGAAAGGAGATTATTTTTCAAAATAGGAACATACTCTAAATGTTGTAAATATTTGATATAACCATTAGGAAGTAGAATCCTAATAGATCAGAATCCTTATGAAATGTGCATGGATTTGTCTGCTAATGTGACATGAGCTAAAGACACTTCTTTATAACTCCAAAATAAGTCTTTTTGTAGATCATATTTTTGGTTGCATAGCCAAACATCTGTAAATTCATCCCTATCCTCAAAATCCATGTAATTTATGTTAGCATGCTCTTCTAATACCGTAAAGGCTTATTCATTTATAATATTTCCCAATTCTTGGTATTGATGTTCTACATAGTAAGTAGAGTCTACACAATTTGGCCATCATAAACACTTCTATAGATGACATGTTTTTGGTGCTTTTATTTATACTTTGAGCACACCTTTTTTGAGCTCCTACACATGGCTTTGAACATTTGGAGATTTGATAATGGCTAGGTTATAGTTGGCTTCAACATGCTTATTATCATTTTGTTAAATATTTGTTTGGATGGGCAATTCAACAATTATAATTCTTATGGTGATTAAGATGTGTTCATATTATAGATGGCATCTAACATTTTTAACATGTTGTCAAAGTTGTCATTAAATATAATTTAACTTCTTCCTCTTTTTTATTCTTAATCGTTTTTGACGTTTATTATTATGGTTAATCCTTGTGCAAAAGTTTTGTAATCAAATGCCATCTTCCATGATTCATTTTATTTTTGAGAAGATTTTAGAAAAAGTATAGGAAGTAAAAGATAATTATTAGAGATACAAAACACGTCATATCAAATTCAACTTTTTACAAATGTTGATATTAAGGGTCTATTTTCCATATTTTTGTATGACTAACACTATATTATTAATCTTTTATTAATAAAAGTGTACTTTTCAATCAAAGTAACCCATTATTGTCTAGTATAATTTTCAATAAACTTGTTAAATTTTATTTTACGGGAACAATTCACATGTTTTACCTTACTTATTTCCCCCATTGTGAGTGCAATATAATTTAGATTAAATAATAAATAGTGTAATGAAAGATACACATACAATGTTTAATCACATCAATTAAGATAGATATACAATGTTGGGGGCAAGAAATATTCATATCAATATCATATCCGGCTTTTATGATTTTGATATCGCCACTTGTCAAAGTAGCATAACAATATTTTCAATATTTAAAGACATATATGGCCAAAAATGTGACTTGTTTTTTTAAAGTTTAATCATTTTCTCATCCATCAATGTCATTGACAAAATCAAAGTTGAAAACTAAGTTAATCTCACAAATCATGTGATAATATTAATTTATTTGGCGGATTCCAATTGTTCATATATGTTATATAAAAAAACCCAAATTCAAATATATGTGACATTTTGAAACGTGTGGATAGGACGTATTATTCCATAATTTATTTTACTTTTTTATATTTGATGGGGAAGAGTTGGGTATAAAGAACGTAGACCACTTAGAGGGGGATGATGAACACACAAGTGACACCCCGGACATTTTGTGTGGTTTAGATAGGTAGATAGGAGGATGATGGATGTTATGATCGTGGAGTTCTCACCAAAAAGGGTGAACCTATACATAAGATCAATGCTATGGATAGAGTTGTGATGCCCATATTTAAGGTCATGTCTAGAAGTGATGACAGGACCACATAATTCCAAATAATTATAGTGATAGATGGAGGAATGATCTAAGGATATGACTATTTTCTCATTGGTAGATATTATAACAATAGAATGGCCATAAGTGCAATGCATTAAGAGGTTCATCTTTTGGTTTACCAAAGAAGGAAGCCAAGCGATAAACCCCAAACCCATACTTATGCATGATAATGTAAGGTCCAATCTAGTTGGGAGAAAACATTCCACGTTGGCTCCTTTCTAGAGTGTGATCGAAAGATAGGATAAAGTCTTAGGGAAGAAGATAGGATACGATGATATAGATGAGTGAAGATAAAAACTATGCGCTATCCTTGAGGAAGCGAAGAAAATATGTGCCCCCTAATGAGGTAAATAAATGGCCACAAAGGTGGGATTAGGATGAAAATAAATGGTCCCCCAACAGAGAAACAAACATGGCCGTAAATGTGGTATTTGAAATAAATATGGCGCCCCAAAGGAAGGGACACGTATGGCCACAACGATGGACTTAAAATGAAAAACATGGTCCCTCAAGGGAGAGTGAATATGGCCACAAAAGTGGGCTTTAAAAAGAGATGAAGAAATGGATTTAAGATTGGATGAGATGGATTGGATGAGATTAAATAAGGCGATGTCAAAAGTGAAGTCCCCCAACATTAAGGAGTTTTATGGACAGATAAGAGATGAATTGATGTGGAAGGGATGCTAAAGACGAGGGAGGATGTCCCCCTAGCGAGGGAGATTATATTAGATGCAGATGAGTTAGTGGATGTCGAAGGAGTTTAGATAGGATTGTTTTGGATTTGGATTGGATAAACGGTCGAGACCATAAGGGGGATTGGCAAGATAAACAATTGATCCGAAAATTGACCGATTTTTTTTACTTGACCACGGACCCCTATAGGCTTTAATTTATTTTCTAAATTTACCCCATTAGAATCAACCTTAAACAATGCAAGAATTAAAAACACACTGCACAAAGATTGATAACGAAGTTTGGTAGAAATCCTACGTCTTCGGGTTCATCAATAGAACTGATATATTATCCACTTCCATGACTATAACAAATAATACAATCTAAGCATGATAATACTAAATACAAATGGAACAAGAACCTGAACACCAAGTGGCTACCCTAGTAGATTCAATCCAGTATTCTATCCATGAATACCTCTACGCCTCCATTGTACGGTGCTAAGTATTCTTCCAGAAACCTCCACGCTTCCATTGTGCGGTGTTAAGTCTCCAGATGTTAGCAAACATCAATTATCGCCAACGAGCTCATATTGAATAATGACCCTCCTCCGAAGCTAACAATCTGACGATACATCCAACATACTGAGGCTCTGAGCTCTATTGTTCTCTGATGCTCTATCACGTCCCTTGCTCCATAAAGATCTTCTGCTCCAAATGAGAAGTATCTTTATCGGTGAGTTAAAAAATAATAACTCTCGAACCATAATGTGCCTATTTAATAATAGGTCTTTTTGATAACAAATAATATTGGTCCTCAATATGCCTATAAAATAAATAGGTCTTACTTTATCAACATGCCGATAACAATAATATCAAACTTCTGTCATGTGCCTATAATGAATAATATAGGACTTCTTCATTTTTCATATTGCCTATAACAAATAATATAGGCCATCATGCTTATACTAATAATATATAAGCATTTATATCTCTCCATAATGTCTCCATTACATCACCATGATCATCTTCGAACTTCACTAGTTGTTCGCCATAGCTCGGACATGGATCACTGCTTCTTGGAGAGAACTTGAGCTTCATCTTCAAATATTGCCTAGATAAATAATAGGCCAATAAAAATAATGCCTTAAAAAATAATTAAGGCCTTTAATATAGCTTAGAAGCTATATTTAATAACACCTCGAATGCCTTTACAAAACTTGATAAGCTTAAGGCTTGTGTGTTTTACAATGTACCCGGTCCCCTATTTATATTGATTAAGAGCCCAAAATATAAGAATATTTGATAATATCCATGGCTTATTTTTAAAGAGCCCGTAATAATCCTCAATGGATTGGGCTTAGCCAAAATTCCCGTGGCATAATAATAATTTAGCCACCAAATATTTAATCCGCTTCAAATAATATCATAGCCTTAATAGGCTTTCAACTGGATTAATAGAGATTAATTCCCTTTTTTAAGCTTTTAAATAAGCTTAAGCCATATTTTTACAAAAATCAACCCCATAATAATATTCACTCTTCATGTGGATGGGGCAACTTTATG
The DNA here is from genome assembly GCA_018340775.1 of Taxus wallichiana var. yunnanensis. NCBI lineage: Eukaryota > Viridiplantae > Streptophyta > Pinopsida > Cupressales > Taxaceae > Taxus > Taxus wallichiana. The sequence continues at coordinate 644,578,717 of CM031236.1, forward strand.
TGGGGCAAAATCCCACATTATATGCAAGTCTTTTTAATGGGCTTTATTCACCATAATTTGTTTTCACGTGGATTTTTTTGTATAATTTTTATAAAAAGATTATAAACAACATAAGCCCTCTCTTCCAATAAGAAATAAATAACTAGCATGTGTATAAAGATGCACTCAAATCCAAGTGCTATAATTATTTGAAGAATAACAAAAATCGCTTCCCAAGGGCGGTCAATAGATTTAGTGTGGGTGATGCATGACCCCTAAATTATTGTATTATTTATTCTTGTGTCCCACATTGGGGGATAAAACATTCTTTATTCTTTAAAACCATTCTTTATGGGATACACACAAAAATGAAGGAAGGTCATGCGTGCGAAGGAAAGGGTCCAAGGTAAGGGGTGTGCAAGAAGACTAAAGATGAGAACACAAGAAGGTTAGAGAGAAGATTTTTAGGAGGAAAAATATTCGCATGTATGAGGAATGGGAGAGCCATGAAGGAAATTTTTAGAAAATAAGTAGCACCGAAAGAGATACAAAATATTCAAGGTTTTTTCATGTAGTAGGGAGAATAAGATATGATTGGAACATGGACATGTAAGAATAGAAAGAGGCATCGGATATAGACATGACCAAAATCAACAACAACTAACAGCTTATGATCACTTGCATGGAATCAGAGAAGAGATAGATAAAATAGACTGGAGATAATAGTGCATGGATATCTCCTAAGGCGGAAAGAGAAATGACATGACTAAATATAGATAATGAACTACTAGAATAAATTTCCATGCGAGAACTTAGTAGTGGCAACATGTCGCCTAGCCACCGTCTCGATGGCGTAGTTAACTAGTAGTAAGAACTCGAGAGCTAAGAATATCTCTTGAAAGAATAATGAAGGGCATGACCCCACTAGTATATATACCCCACGAAAGATCATTGTAAAGGGTCCTAAATATTGTGTGTGTGTGTGTGTGTGTGTGTGTGTGTGTGTGTGTGTGTGTGTGTGTGTGTGTGTGTGTGTGTGTGTGTGTGTGTGTGAATGTACATATGTGACTGAATATATGAGTTGTAGATAATTAAATTAGGTATAAAAAAGAGCTTGAGCGTCATGTATTTATTCAATGAATGATGAATATAAAGAGTTTAACAAAGTTTGGAGTAGATAAATTATTTGAGCTTGATTATGTTTCCGTAAACATTTTTGTGTTGTAATTTGTCACTTCTTCCACTTCATTATAGTGCTAACCATGATGGAACCTAGACGCTTTCATGCTTTGGGTGAACTTTTCAAAGTTCCCACCCTAGCATGATAGGATGGCATGAAGAATAAAGATAGTTGTGTGCGGAAAATTCCACAACTTATGCACATGGGTATGGTCTACAAGTACAACTAGACACACAACAAGATGCAATGATAATGATCTAAAAATGTGCAAGAAAGGTGTACGGGTTATTGTCAAGATGTGTTGAAAATCTAGGAGTCTAGTTTTTGTACAAGATGAAGTCACTTATCTCAAACAAATTCACTCAAGAAAATTTATCCTTTTTGGACGTATTTTCCCTTTATGGCTTTGATATGGATATTTATTTTGGCATTATGTTCTTATATGTCTTTAGCTTTGTGTTATACGGTTAGAATTGCACAACCGTAGTTGTTCCTTCTCGTTAATTATGGTTTCTTTATAATTATTCTTTGTTTGGGTACTTAAAAGGGGTTAGCACTTTTGGGGTTGAATAACACCCACCATACCTACATATCAATATTTTGAAGAGGTATCAACCCTTCTAATTTCCCCACCCAATGTATGTCTGCAAGATGCATATCGTAATTTGTTTGGAAAAGAATTTAGGACCTCCAACACTTGATAATGATATTACGTGTATGAGATGTAACTTTATAAATTGGCCTAGGGCATCTACATGTGATGTATGAAGAATTATAGTTAGTTGAATATGCTTGAGAGATTGATATATAAATTGGTTTCTTTATTGTGAAATCCTAGGTAGCCCAAATATGTGAGGCGAGGCCCTTAAAATGGGTTAGGTGAATGTTCTTATATATGTGATTATTACGATACTATTTCCCACTCAAATAATATATGACCAACTAGGGTGACTTGTGGATTTGAAATTATGGCCATTAAGGATTCTTAGGATGAATTTTTGGCTCGGGGAAAAGTTGGCTAGGCAAATTTTCATGTCATGGCCAAATTCATCTAGGTGCAATGTGCAATGCAAACCGTCGACTGGAGATGTTGGCCAAATGTATAAATATGTTTTTATATTATGAGAGTGAGCTTTTAACTGTCAAATATGGATAAGAAGTGTGACATGGTCATTGTGGTGCTAGTTAAAAAAGGGATGTGTATGAATTATTTTATTTTAGTGCACATTGAGTTATGGGTTGAGATAAATACCAAGGATTAATTTCTCAATGTTAAAAGATCCAAATTTAGGTATGTACAACTACAATACACCAATGGCTTCAATCCAAAATTATCATCAATCGATTCATTATCTCTAAGAATCTATTATATTGTGGAGTATATGGAATAATACATTATCGCTTTTATAACACATTCCTTATAATAATACTTTGAAATTATTTTGATATGTATTCTCCTTCATTATATAGCTTAAGTGATGCCAATTTCAAACATGATTATTTTTTAACTAAGTGAAACCATTCAACAAACTTAGTGAAACCCTCTTATTTATTCATTATACAATACACCAAGTCATTCTATAAAAATAATCAATAAAAAACACAAATTACCTATGCCCTCCCATAAATGATTTTTCCATGTCACATACATCACTATGAACCATCTACAAACTTTTTTAGGCTTTCCAAGCGGACTTCTCGGGTAATTTTTATATTTTATTTGGCTAAGACATGTGATTCACAAAGAACATTGTCTCCCCTTAAGGTAGGAAAACCATGCACCATATTATTTCCTTACAAGTCCACTAAAGAGTGACTATTTAGATGCTAAAAATGTTGCATGGACATTGTATTTATTTCTACTACTACTACTATTTCATGCATAGGAGGAAGCACTTTACAATGCAATCAAACCAAATTTCCATTTTTATCCAATGTAGACAATTTTACGCCCTTCTTTGTCAAAGTTAATGTAAATGAGCTCATTTTCCAATAGTATATGATAACTTTTCTTTCTTATTGTAACTTTGAAAGGAGATTATTTTTCAAAATAGGAACATACTTGTAAATGTTGTAAATATTTGATATAACCATTAGGAAGTAGAATCCTAATAGATCGTAATCCTTATGAAATGTGCATGGATTTGTCTGCTAATGTGACATGAGCTAAAGACACTTCTTTATAACTCCAAAATAAGTCTTTTTGTAGATCATATTTTTGGTTGCATAGCCAAACATCCAGTAAATTCATCCCTATCCTCAAAATCCATGTAATTTATGTTAGCATGCTCTTCTAATACCATAAAGGCTTATTCATTTATAATATTTCCCAAGTCTTGGTATTGATGTTCTACATAGTAAGTAGAGTCTACACAATTTGGCCATCATAATCACTTCTATAGATGACATGTTTTTGGTGCTTTTATTTATACTTTGAGCACACCTTTTTTGAGCTCCTACACATGGCTTTGAACATTTGGAGATTTGATAATGGCTAGGTTATAGTTGCCTTCAACATGCATATTATCATTTTGTTAAATATTTGTTTGGATGGGCAATTCAACAATTATAATTCGTATGGTGATTAAGATGTGTTCATATTATAGATGGCAGTCTAACATTTTAAACATGTTGTCAAAGTTGTCATTAAATATAATTTAACTTTTCTTCTCTTTTTTATTTCTAACTCTTTTTGACGTTTTTATTATGGTTAATCCTTGTGCAAAAGTTTTGCAATCAAATGTCATCTTCCATGATTCATTTTATTTTTGAGAAGATTTTAGAAAAAGTATAGCAAGTAAACGATAATTATTAGAGATACAAAACGCGTCATATCAAATTCAACTTTTTACAAATATTGATGTTAAGGGTCTATTTTCCATCTTTTTGTATGACTAACAATATATTATTAATCTTTTATTAATAAAAGTACACTTTTTAATCAAAGTAACCCATTATTGTCCAGTATAGTTTTCAATAAACTTGTTAAATTATTTTACGGAACAATTCACATGTTTTACCTTACTTATTTCCCCCATTGTGAGTGCAATATAATTTAGATTAAATAATAAATAGCGTAATGAAAGATACATATACAATGTTTAATCACATCAATTAAGATAGATATACAATGTTGGGGGCAAGAAATATTCATATCAATATCATATCCGGCTTTCATGATTTTGATATTGCCACTTGTCAAAGTAGGCAGACAATATTTTCAATATTTAAAGACATATATGGCCAAAAATATGACTCATTTTTTTAAAGTTTAATCATTTTCTGTCCATCAATGTCATTGACAAAATCAAAGTTGAAAACTAAGTTAATCTCACAAATCATGTGATAATATTAATTTATTTGGCGGATTCCAATTGTTCATATATGTTATATAAAAAAACCCAAATTCAAATATATGTGACATTTTGAAACGTGTGGATAGGACGTATTATTCCATAATTTATTAGACCTAGCAAAAAGGTCACGGTGGAAATTTGTTTTTTTTTTAAGTATTCTAGAACTTCCATTCTAAAACCATTCTCGAAGGTGTTAGATTTCATTAATTATTTGAAATTGACATTAAAGATCATGGAAAAAGGATATCCCTATTTTTTTAAAGAGGAAAAAGGAGGCCACAAGAAAATGATAATGGATATCTCTGGTTTATATAAGATGTAAAAGGGTTTCATGGTAAGATTTTGATATCAATTTTTTTATTTATTTGAAATTGTTTGTGTATATATTTTTATTTTTTTATTAATGGATAAAAGTAAGGGTTTTGAAAGAGTTTTTTTAATAAGAAGACAGAAGATTTATAAAGAAGCCCAATAAATGAAATAAGGTTTAGACAAGTTTTCCACCAAAACGCATCATCAATAATTAATTGACAGTCCATAAACAATTATTTAAAAGTTTGCAAGACTTAAGGCAAAAATTGCCAAGGTCCATCATAAATCAATGAAAACATTATTTGTTTGTGCATATATTCTTTATTATTAAAACTTCAATTTAATTTTAATCCAGAATTGTCTCACCCCTGAAATTTACTACCTCATGTTAGAATTTAATTTTACATAAAAGAAAATTTAACATCTAAATTGATCTAATGTTAAAGAATTTGTAGACATTCAATTCGTTTATGTAGTGTGGGGACTCATTTCCATGGAGAAATTACTTTCTGCCATGGGATATATTTAATTATTGAAAGTGAAAAGTGTTTTGCTATCATTAACTTCAATAAAATAGAGAAAAGATTCAATAATTGCAAATAAGTGTAAGGTAGGAATGGAATTTTAAAATATATTATTTCCTTGATATTTCTAAGATTACTCGTCTCAACTAATGCATAAAAATATCTTCGGTTAGATTACAAATTAATTTTATTATATGTGTATATAAAGTTTTATCTTACATTTTATTTACTGGTTGTATAAACCACTACATAAGAGTCTAAAATGGCTCATTCAAACTTTAGTTTGTGTCCCAACTTTCAAAGGAAAAAATAAATAAATGAATAGGACATTTCCCGTTAATGCCAAACGTTAAAACTATAAAAGTTGAGAGAGAGAGACAATTTAAAGTATATTTTAAAATCCCTTAATATTTTTTGTCTCCTTTATAATAAAACGCAATTATGGAAAGTACACCGTAAAACTTAAAGATAAAGCTTTGAAATCTTAAAATGTTTAATGTAAATCAAAGTTCTTTAAGAGATTTGTTTTGTATTATTTTTAAAATTATTATTTATTTAAATTAATTGGCCATGACCTTCATTGCGGCTGGGGGTTAAATTTGACGGCCGTTTAGACGTTATTTGTGATTTTAGACGTAAAATACTTGTAAATTTTTGATCTAACCATCACATGCAACTTGCATATTTACAATGTGACTGTCATTTTTATATAGATTTGTATAAATATTATAAAAATATATGTAAATTTATATTACAAAAGATATAATAAATATAGAATAATTAGTAAAAATAACATTATTTTGCGTATTTGAAGGGTGATATTGAAAAATTACCGTCACCCGAAAATTGTTTGACAGGCATAGGTGGGCATCAAATTTAACCTCGAATTTACGGCCATTAATTCCGTCCTTATAGAGAGGAGTTTTGGAATTTGTATAGGGGCCGTGGGGTTGGAGCGAGTGATTTTATTGTATATTTAGAGTTATAGATGATTTTTAGTTTTTTTAAAATTAAATATATTTATTTGAAAAATGTCAATAAATTTTAAAACATGTTTATTTTAGATTTTTTACATTATTTTAGTTATTAAAGGATTCTATATTAATTAATTAATGCGGTATTTTCTTTTTAAATTGTTTGTTGAGTGGCGATAGAGAATATCAACCTAATTATACGTATTTTTTTTGGGGGAAAGATTTCAAATTTTATTATATGTCTAAGATATCACGATTTTCAATTACCTTTTCAAAAAAGAAGTAAAATTCTCTCTTTGATAGTCAAATGGGTGTCAAATTTAAGGTCCGACATTTTCCTTGACATCTCACATTATTACATTCCACCACCACTCCCCTTTGGTTGTCATTGTAAATTACATACTTGGTTGGTTAGTTGTGGGATGAGTCTGTTTGCTTGCTTGACCTTCCTCATTGTTCCTTTGTGGTTTCATAATCCAAAAAAATATCATGTAAAAATTATCTCTAAATTTATACCTTACTACCCCAAGTCAAAAACACTTTGCTTCAATGCATCTTGGAATTGCTTTTACGACTCTAAAAAGCCTCGTTTAATCAAAAATTAATCCCACATTGGTTGGTTGGCTTGGTCAACGATAACATATAAACTCTAATATGTCATTATTAGCATGCCAATAGGGGTGACACTATAATGGAAGTGGACCTCTTACTAACATAATGGTTGATTGGTTGCGGGATGAGTATGTATGTTTGTTGTGACAATAGGGATGACACCACAATGGAAATGGGTCGCTTACTAACATAATGGTTAATTAGTTGTAGAATAAGTATGTTTGCTTGTTCAGTGGTTCTTGTAGCTTTATAATATTAGAAGATTCATGTAAAATTTACCACTAAATACATGTCTTACTACCCCAGGTTGGATATGTCTCTTCATTGCATCTATGATTCTAAAATTAATCTCATATAGATTGCTTGACTTAGTTTGCAAAAATATATAAACTCTAAGATGTCATGATCATTATGTTAATAGAAGTGACACCACAACAGATTAAGTGGCCTTCTTATTACTCTTTTGAGATTTCATAATCCAAAAAAATCATGTAAAAAGTAGATCAAAATACATGTCTTACCTTCTTCTCCCCTATAACTTTAGAATCCAAAAATAATGTAAATATTACCTCCAAATCCATGTCTTATTGTTTCAAGTATATACATGTTCAATATATTTTAAAATATATAATATACTAAATGATATAAAAGGTTATATCATTATAGTTTTTTTAATATTTTGGATAAAGAAAGTCTTTAAAGCCAATTGTATTTCTATAAAATAATGGTTGTTGGTTTACATAGAATTTAACCATTAAGTATTGATTTTGAGATAGAGAATTTATCTTCTATTCTAATTTGGATATGCATATATTATGCATCATTTGTTGTCTTAGTTAAGCCTCATGGGAAAAAAAAGAATCTCAGTACTATAATTGATGTCCACATAGACATTGGCAAGCTCGATTTATAACCGTGTAAGATTTTGTTTTTACCACAAATGTTATTATGTAATACATACACATCAAGTGAAAAAAATTGAATATGATGTGTCGTTTGTTGAAAGTAAAATATGACGAAAGAAAAATCAAAGAAGCCAGGGCCATCAAAATAGGGAATGAACTTATATTATACTCATGAATTCTGTTTACGGGGAATTCTAACAGAGTTTTTTTGTTTTTGTTGGTGGGGACAATTGGTGGAAGGGGTGGGGACTACACTTTAAGACAAGAAAGAAAATGACTTTCATTTAGTAATCAATGGACATGGAAGGTGATATAGTTGAGATAACAATTGTGGATGTTGATTATTATAGATTGAGGTGAGAAAAACAAAATATTTATTAATGGGATAAGATTATTTGATGGTTGGATTTTATGTTAGATATGAAGAAGAATTAAATAGTAGATATTAGAAATTCAAGTATAGTGTAGAGGTAAAACATAATGAAAATGATTTTGAATAGGACAAGATTATGAATGATTAGATTCTTTAGGAGATAAGAAGAATGATGTTTTCATCCACCGGGAATATTACATAATTATGAAAACAATTGAATAGGATAAGATTATGCATTATTAGATTCTATGGGACATAAAAGGAAGAGTTGTTTTCATCCACTAAATTAATGGTAAATAATATTAAACATAATACACATTTGTAGAAAAAATGTTGGGTGACAAGGAAAATAATTAAATATGATGTGTCCTTTACGATTATTTTAGGACGTGTCTAATGTATATATCATCATTAGGAGCATTGTTGACATATGTCTAACATGCATCCTCATGAATACACGTGTGACATTATCATTATGAGCGTTGTTGGCATATGTCTAAGTCTAACATGCATACTCATGAATGCATGTGTGACATCTGTCTAACAAAGATATATTTGGATGTTTTTTAACTATTAGTCCAACAAACATTTTTGTATGCATCTGGAACACTGGTGCATATTTTTTTACATACACAATATTTTTCCTACATGCATGCATGACAACTATTGTCTTATGTGCATGCAAACACTTTCCCTTTTTCTACTTGGGTGTGTGACATTTTGTTGCACAAACATGTGTGACACTTTTTTCACTTTCAGAAACCATGACATATTTTACCAACGAAGATGTAACATATAATACACATGATTTAGAGGTTAGACCAAGTTACATCACAAACCATTTTTTCATCTAGCATGTTTTGATTTCATAACATTTGTATTACATATATATTTTTAACTTTACTTTTCAAACTTTCTCATACTGTAACTTAAAAGGAAATTGATGTCAAATATGAATGTTCCAAAATTTGCAATATTGTTGGCATTATTCTAAACAAATTGCCTATCGAAATATTATACTATTGAAATAGTTGAATTCTAATTTGTGTAGATGATTATATTACAATACTCTTCCTTAACACTTAGTTAAAGAAGGTTGATTATTCTTACATCACCCTTCCTTTAAGGTAAAGAGGAACATTCATTTGTGCAATTCATGGTTAGGTGAATTGGGTAGAATGGACACCCTTCCTTAGCACTAACTTGAAAAATATTGATTATTTGTACAACACCCTTGTTTAGCACTAGCCTAATACATGTTGATCATGTGTACACCACTCTTCCTTGGCACTAACTAAAGAAGTTCGGTTACTCGTGAAACAATATTCTTGATCACTAACCAAAGATTATTACAACACCCTTCCTTGGAACTAAGCTGAAGAAGGTTGATTATTCATGAAAGTGAATTTGGAAGAATGGACATTCTTTTTTCGCACTAAGCAAATGAAGGTCGATTGTTCATATGTCAATTATTTTTCCTTCGTAATAAGTATAGAATAAGTTGAAACCAAGAAGGTTTTACTTGATGAAAAATGTTCATGACACATGTGATCACGAGATGCTAAATATTGCCCTTTGTTTTTGGGAATTTACCACTTCATCATGTCATTCTTAGGGGCCGTTCTACATGATAACCATTTTTATAATAGTAAATTGATGTAAATATTATAGATAAAAATTAATGTATTTCACATGTGTAATGTAATGTAATTCCTTAACAGGGTGATGTTTATATATCCAACACCCTTCCTTGGCACTAAGGTGAAGATATTCTTACAACATCTTTCTTTAACAAGAATACCAATACTTATGCCATGGCACCAAGTTCAAAAAAATCAATTATTCATACCATTTATATAAGTAAATTTGGTCTAGAATGGACACCCTTCTTTAACATTAAATTAAAAAAGTCAAAATTATTATACAACACCTTTCCTTTGGGCACTATCTAAAAAAAAGTGAAGATTATTCGAACATTACCTTTCCTTAACACTAAATCAAAGGTCAATAATTTTACAACTTTTCTAAGGAAAAATATTCGTGCACCCAATCCCAACAAGGTGGGATTGGGATTGGGTGCACGAAGGTTTGAGATATTATTACTTTAAAAATATTGATGTCATATTAACATAGCTTTAAATTTAATACACATCATCAAAATTTGTAAACATTTTACTTATGCATCCACTTTACGAGATACAAATCTTATCCATTGTTAAGAAGGATTTGTGCAGCCGTGTACATTGATTTCTTTCACTATGTTATGATGTCTTGAAGCACATTAAACTATGCAATATTTAATGAATGATTGAGGGAGAGAGAATTTTAGAAAATGGTTTTAGAGTTGATTCTCATTTTTGAAAATGGGTTTAGAGTTGATTCTCATTTAAAGGCTTAATTTTAAGTTGTGGTTTAAAATATAATCTTTAATTTTAGGTTTGATTTAAAATCTAAACTTTAAAATTAAAATTTAAATTTAGAAATATATAATTAAATATTTTATAGTAATTATTTTATATTTATATATATTTGATTGGTTGCGAGATGAATATGTTTGTTTAGGGGATGAGTGTGTTTGTTATTGAGATGAATATATTTGTTTATTCGGTCTTTCTTTGTCTTCCCGTGTGGTTTCATAATCCAAAAAAATTATGTGAAGTTCATCTCAGTAAATACATGTTTTACTATTGTAGACACCAAAATTGGGTCACACTCCCCTTGGTCCCCTTTCAAATAACCAACTTAAACACATTCACCTAACCATGACCCTTATACCCCACATTAATATTAATTTAATTATTTATAATTAAATTAATACTCATCCTCACTTCATTCATTATTTAATTACCTCAATTAAAACCAATTTCCACCTCACCCCACCACCTCACCTAGACACCTCACCATAGACCTATTCATAGCATGTTTCCATAACTAACTAAGACTTAGCCCTACTTACCTTAATGAACTAAGACTTAGTATAACCCTAAAATCACATGCCTATTCTCCCTCTAACCACATTCCCACGTACCTAAGCGCAACGTTCCATTTAGACTGGGACAAAATGAGCAAAAGTTGGAAGAGGATAGCCAAGATTTGCTATTTTAGGCAACCTAGGATATCCCGCCTCAACCAACTTCGATCAACCCAAAACCAACGTTTCAGTAACCTAAACCATGTCGGTTACCACTATATAACCATTTTGGTAACCTTGTTTGAGAGGTTAGACACATTCTCAAGTTTTGGAGCAAAGGAGATTTACATGCAAGCAAGAACCAGTGGCTCTTTCGCACATTCGGTAGCCATAACCAAAGACAACCATTAATCGAAGTTTTTGCATTCACAGGAGCACTCTGGGAAGCACTGTCATGACACTGATCGCCATTTCACCGATCAACCATCACCACCACCCAACCATTGAACCTGCACAACAAGTAAGTGTGTCTCTAACCTACACCACTTTATTTCTATTCATTTTATAAGAGTTCTTCACCTTTGTTTATCAACCATCAGCTATATTTTCACCCCACCACTATTACCTTCCTGTGAACCCGACCATTCCCATCACTCATAACCCTTTTAATCACCTCTGTCTACCCCTGAGTACCTCTGAATATTCCCAACATCTCCCCAAACCTAAACCAACTCCTCACCATCTCTGATCTAGTCTCAGACAAATCCCCAAAACCATGAACTATTGAGTTATTACCACTCGTAGTAATCGTCATCGGTTCTTACTAAACCTCCATTAGTCATACCCGGATCAACATTGGTCTCTATATTTGGCAGTCCTGCTAATACCAAATCCCAATAACCCTTTTAAGTGATTCAAGTGACCCGAATCTGACCCTGACCTATTCCAGCACCTTATTTATTTACCTTATTTTCAGATTTGATCATAACCTATCCTGTTATGTTAGATTTTCTTATTGTATTTGGATGAGATACCTAAATCATATCAACTACAGTAGGATTCTATTTACTTACATTATTTCTTACATTAAATTGTATTAAATAGTGGGTTGACTGCCACCGAGGAAGTATCACACTTCCTGGATCTAGCACACATTAGGCAACCCACTGACATATATTATTTAATCCTATTTTGTGTTTCAGGTAGTTCCTCCTAGCCAAAAGGAAGCTCTCACAGGTCGGCATTGATCAAAAATTCAAAACACGCATAACGACATTCAAACCGATCATCAAAACAGTATTCATCCTTGGCCCACACCCTTATCTCTGCTTCGTCTACAAACTTAAAGAAAATGGTGAAACATTTTGGCATGCCGGTGGGACCCATCCGGGGTTCCTTGCATTTTATTCATTCCTAGGTAAAAGTTGTGTGTTTGTTTCCCTTAAAATATTACACATTAATTTTCCTCTCTGGAATCTTCCTCTCTTTCTATTGTCTAAAAGAAATTGTGTTTTTGGTGTTATAAAAAGAATACTTCTTTTCTTTCATTAGTATTGCATTAGTGAAAGAGCATCCCTCTTCCTTTTCACTAATCGAATATCACACTTCGATTTGGGCTTAAAACACTTGCATAACATTCTGATTTGTTGCATTTTAGCTCACATTAAAAATGAGGGAAACCTATATGTTGGAAGTCATGCCCAGTTGATGGTTGACATAACTGAATCATAGAAAAGCACATTCTTTCTTCTCTCTTTTTCAAACTACACAAATTGGAATATATACATCTTCTTAAACAACATCCCACCGGAAGAAGTTGTCAATGATCACATGATCAGAGGATTGATAATGGGCACCCAGCTTGGTTATCTTTGTCCAGTCATCACCTCAGAGAACGGCCCGCCCCGCCATAACATAACCTAAAACCTCACCTTTAGAATTTCCTTCTTTGTAGGAAGCCTTCCTAACCAAAAACTCTACTCTAAATTCACGAGTCAATCTTTTAAATAGCATAAGCTAAACACACTAAAATCACTTGTTGGGTTACGTATTTTTCTTAGCTTTGTGTTTGACTTGTGTTTTGAGGTGTGAGGATATAATTCTTCATTTTTTTTTTTCACCTTTCACACTCCGCCATCATAGTTGGAGTATTCTGACTTTCTCAGAGTGTGTCAGGACCTCATCTTATCATCCCCAGACTTTTGGGTTGATTATTCATCTAATCTAAATTCACAAAATTTTATTTTTCCTCATTCTTCATATTTCACAGTAACCGGCATCGGTCTAGTGACCGCCATCGGTTTACATCTGACCACCATCGGTTTACCAAACCGGTGTCGGTTCCTTGTTCTTTTGGTTAATTTACCCAAAAGACACTTATCTCATCTTCTCTTTTGTTTAGAGTCTCTGTGTATCATTGTACTCGATAATAGTCATCAACTACACCTTTCCTATCTCTAATAATCATCGTTTCTACCTCATTTGCTGAAACTATTATTTTCTCACAATAACCAGTATCGGTTCTGTGAATCGACATCGATCACCCCAGAATCGCTCATCGGTCGATCGACCGCGCGATCAATCTTTTTGGATTTTAAACAAAAATTTACCAACTTTCCCTCTCATAATTTGTTTTTTCCCATCTCTATTGTTCCTTGTGTCATTTACAGAGCACAGTTCACCTGATATACGTTGATTCACATGGTGTTGACTTGCAGCCAAACTAACGCCCTCATGTTTCATGCCACCATCAGCCACTCCCACCTAGTCCATCACCGCCATCCATTCTATCACCTATGGATCCAACTCAGCTTATCCTCATCGCTACCGGTGACGAGGAGTTTGCGAGACTCCTTAAGAAAATCTCGTTGCCATCCAGTACTACCTTGCTCATTCTTCCACATAAGATTTCTCAGGACAGTTAATATATGACATGCCTGTATCTATCCCTCCTGCTCTAGCCCCCACTTCGCATCGCTTAGCACCGAGTTCGGAGCTATTGTCATCCACTTTATCACATGTGGTGTCTCATTAAATCCATGACCACTATAATTGCGCATCTAGGTCATCGATCGCACCCACGACATCGATTGTCCCTCCGATAGCCACTATGAGTATAGCTTCATCTACACCCACCACTTCACATATACCCATTGCATTGCAACCACCTCTGGTGTTGGCAACTTACACCCCTTTCCAAAACCTCGTCCTTTCTATCCCACAATCCTTACCCCCAATCGCCACTAGAGTTGTTACGACTACCCCACCCACTTACACATACTACCAACAACCCCCGACCTCATCTATCACTTATGCTGGCTATGTTCCACCTACATCTATTCCTCTTGCACGCTTCTCATACTCACCACCACCATACACCAAATACCACCCACCTCATACATTCAAAGATCAACCCCCTTTTCTCGTAGGGGCACCCATTCATCCCAACCTACTAATGACCTCATTAAAATGATGATGGAGAAGATGTTGACCTTATAATCATCTCATTTACTAGCTCCTGTAATTCTTTAACATATGTAATGAGCCTATCCATCCATCTATTCCCATTTGTCCTTACCCAAAGGCATTGGGAAATGCCTAAATTCAATCGCTTTAATAGTAAAGAAGACCCACAACAACACTTGTGGTCATTTAAACATGGGTGTTATCTAATTGCCCACGATGACACTTTGCTCCTACGAAATTTCCCAATGTCCTTGACAGGACCAACATTGGATTGGTATAGTGGACTACCTCAACATTCTATTTATTCCTTTAATCAAGTAGCCCAAGCCTTCCTAGATCATTTTTCAATCAATGTTACCAAGAAAGTCACCATGACTGATCTCTATTCAACTCGACAGTATGAAGACGAATCTATCACAAATTTTGTTACCACCAGTGAGTCTCATTAACCAATTGATGTTCCAACTACCTCAGACTAAACTTATTGAGTTGTTCACTAGAGCTTGTGCCAGACACATCTCACCAACTCTGCAAGTCCAAACCTTCCGAACCTTTGATGAAGCATTCACCATGGCCCGAAAACTAGAAATTTGTGCCATTAAAGAAAAGAAAATCCAATTACGAAACAAGAACACCCAAACAATTCTTCTTCATATTTAAAACCCTAAAATAACTATTCAAAGCCCAAAGGATCTTCCAACGCTGTAGTCCTCAAGGTGGGTCCACCTCATCCTTCTAATCAGGCCCAACCTTCTTCCAATCTTTCTCTTGTCTAGGCCTTTCAGCTCTGACGGGAGCAACGGAAGTACACTTCGATCGGAGAGCCCTATTCTTCAGTCTTAGAAAAACTTCTTAAAGCTGGAGCCATTACACTTCCTCCCATAAAACCTCATATGGGTTTTGATCCCACTCGTCTTATGCCCACATGGTATAAAGAGCACGACTACTGTAATTATCATCACGTTAAAGGACATAGTGATGGTAACTACATAACTTTTAAAAACATTGTTCAAGAGATGATAGAAAATGGAGACCTTGTTGTAGACAACCCAATCACGTCAGCAAATTAGAATTTTTACATCTTCAAAAATTCATTCCCTAATCATAAACCATTGTCTAATCAAAATAGTGAACCTTCATCCAGTGACAACAACGTCCGTGAGGTTCACACAATTTTTGATATCGTGCCAACTATTCCTCAAAACCTACCTACTTCATCTATTGAGGAAATCTTGGCACAAACTCCTCCACCCACAGAGGAGCATACCTCTTCTACTCCTCCACCCACAGAGGAGTCCCCCTCATCTCCCCTTTCTCTCATGGAGGAACCCACACTTTCTACCGATGTTGTGTCATCATCTGCTTCCCAACCTTCTAAACCGTCAACACTTGTTATTCTCCCATCCACAAGAGAATCATCATCGCCTTCTCCTCCACCGAGAGAGAAGCCTACCTCACTCGACCTATTATCTCTCCTACCCATGGGAGATTCTTCAGACATGCCACTACCCGTCAGAAAGGTTCTCCTCTAGCATCCCAAGACCATATTGACATGATCTCAGCTCTCTTACTGCTAGAATCCGAGGCCAGCCAATTCCCTATCTCACAGACATATTTTACAGGGATTTCCACCCAACCCATTCCATCCTCTTCTTTAGTAGTCCCATTTTCACGGTTGGTCGATTGTTTAGATTACGTTGATCATTCCATGCTCTGGGGACGTCTTCGGCTCCCTTTTTCGACCCAAATGTAAATGTTTCCTGAAGATACTTCCATGATCTACCCAAAGGTATTTTCGGTAACCAAAACTACACTGACCATGCCGATTGAAACAACTTCCTCTTCATCATCCCTACCTCCATCAAAACTTCTACCCATCACTACAACTATTCCCAAACCTAAAACCTACCCACACTTATCCCCCACTTATATCTAGACCCATCACTACTTTGGGTGTTATGTTGACATCAAGCCTTACTCACCCACCTGTCAGATTGGACCTAGCCGCGTCTTCCAAAGTCCGCAACAAAGATTATCCCCCCGTCTGAAAAGAAAACCCAACCCTCTAGGCCATGTACACCGGTCTTTCCTACCACACCTTTGTCACCTTCCCCCTTCCGTCCATCCTAGGGCCTCATCCATCAACCTTGACCAAACAATCTCATACCCAAGGCTATTCAAAAGCTAAACAACCTACTACTACATCACGATCCTTTGTTACACCTCATTCACCCAAAAACCAAACTCCCTCACCCTCACCTGTGCACTTCTTTCCACCTATACCTCCACCAGTTACTATAACCCCAACCTTGCCTATACGACTTCAACCAATGCCACCTACCCAACCTCTACCAACCACCTCCACCGTAACTCAATTGCCCCATGTGGGTAACCCATCCTCTTCCACCATATGTTTTCCTTCTACATCCCGTACTCCCATGTCACCTTTACCCAAGGAGGTGCAACCCAAAGCTAAGAATCCACTACCCTCCAATAAGTTAATCTAACCAACCAAACCTTCCATCATTAGCTCTTCTACCCCATCTTTACCCAAACATATTCCAACAAGACCTAAGACCACTCCACATACCAAACTAGTAGACCAACCCATTCCCCCTCCTATAAAGCCTCTTCCCTCACAATCAGCCACACCTATACCCAAACCCACACTCACTTCCCATTGTGATCCGTTAGTGGGGTCCTACGCCAACATTTTAACCAATCTCTTGAGACTTCCGTCATCACATTACCACCACTTCAACCTTACGATCCTCTCAAACCCAAACCAAAAGGGTTTGATGAAACCAAGATTTGTGCCTATCATCGTGTGCCAGGACATGATGTTGAAAATTGTAAGGCTCTGAAGACCATTCTTCTCAACTTTGTCCTCCTGAACAAAATTTCGATGATGACGACCTTCTTAATGAGGACCATGCTCCACCTTCACTTGTCACCATACATCATCATCCTTTACCCATTCAAAAGCAATATCTCCACCCCCATAACCATTTTTCCCACCTCTAAAATTTTAGATCAACATGGTTCGTATTAGAGAGTTGGCCAAACTACCATCCAAATATCAGTGCGCCTTACTCATTTCACAAGGATCTTATCCACTACTAGGATTTTTCCCCTCATTCCATTATACCTTTCATGACACACCCTCTCCATCCAGCTCCCCTCAGATTAACATGGTTCACGTTCTTGCCCGTGCTCGAGAAAGACAAAGGGAAAGAAAAACAACTAGCCCTTCAACTAACCTTATACCCTATATACCATCTGCACCCGCTCCCAAAATCACCATCTCATGAACCTACATACCTTATCTCTGATGGGGTCATCCATTGCGCAAATGATAAAATAATTGCATCAGTCTCCTCTAAAGATGTATTTGTATGATCTCGTCCAGACTTTCGAATCCCACAGACAAGCACTTATCGAGGTTTTACAATCCATTGAATTTATGCCCAATGACCCCACACCAGTGGCCTCAATTATCACCCCTCACCATGTGGCCTCACTAACCAAATCAGCTCCTCCTTCTACCCCCATGACCACTCCTCAAGTCACCACCCTCAGCTTCTCTAAAGAGGAGATTGTACCTCTCTAGTCAGATGACCCTAATCCCACCCTATTCATTTCTGTCTATATCGATAACATACATATACGATGCATCATGATTGATGGTGGTGCTAGCATTAACATCATCTCCTCCCACGCATACAATCAAATGTGTATTCCTTCTAACTATATGCATAATAACCCAATTATGCTACACTCCTTCAACGATGCCATCACCTCCACCCTTGGCACTATTATCCTTCATGTTTACGTAGGCCCTCATTGTCCCAGAAATATTCTACATCTTAGAGGGGAAGTCCAAAGATAACCTATTTCTCGGCAGACCTTGGATTCATGTCATGGGTTGTGTCCCTTCAACTTTACACCATTGTGTAAAATTCGAGCATGAGGGACATAACTACACCATCCCCACCGACCCGTCACCATTCAAGACCTGTAACATGTTGTACTAGCCCAATGATGTGCTTGTACCAGTCAAGGCATCTGCCACTACCCCCACTTTGCCTTCACCCACAAGCCCATCCACCAATGTTTCCGCCACCTCTCCCACACCTAACCCTGCTATCCCTACTGCCACTGCAGCCTCTACAACTGCCTCACCTACTTCCTAATAATCTAGCGAGTTGTCTATCGCTGCTACCCACATATTGACTATTGATCCCTTAGAAGGTGTTTTTCAATGCCTCACTCTAGGGGAGTACCGCCTATACAATATCGACACATTCCTCACTCTGTAAGAGTATGGGAACCTACGCTACACCAAAGACCTCTAGTTATGACTACTGCGTGCGTAGGTGAGGTTTTTCTTATTCCCCCACCTTCGCACTAATCTAACGTATGGGGGACTTGATATTGCCACTTATTCACCCGAACCTCCATCCCAAACACGACTATTTTCATCTGACCTATAATCCCTTACTAACCGCCGCTTCGCCCACACTTTCCTCCACCATTACGCATGGAAAGGATTTGGCTTCATTTTTATGAAACAACAGGCCGCCATAGTGTCATTTCTGCACTACCCAGTAAAAACAATACCGTAGTGGCATTGGCTTCACACACCACCTCCCAAGAAGGCTGCGTCGACCTCATTGAGGAAGATAAACCTTCTCCACCTCATTCACCCACATCACCATTTCCACCCACGGAGTCCATAGATCCCGAATCCATTCCTCCTAACTTTTTTTTTCGTAAACACAATTTCCCTGGGACCTCTAACCTATCAACGTGATGGCGAGGCTCCCTCTTCTCTCCCCTTCCTATATCCTGACATGATCGATGATGATACACCTTCTATTAACGTCATTCAATATGGGTGTGGAAGACTCTTATATTCACCCGTCATTGCCCTCGAGACACAAACCATGTTGAATGAATCGACATCAAATCCACATTAATACTTAGGATGACCCGCACATCCTAAAGATAGATCAATCTTTAGATGTTGTTGAACAAGAAGCTTTTACCTATTTCCTTTTGGACCATAGCAACGCTTTTTCCTGGTCCTATGTCGATATGCCCGATATTGACCCAAAAATTGTGGTCCACAATATTGTAACCATTCCTAATGCCAAAGCCATCAAACGAAGCTGCGAAAAATACATCCTCGCATTCTTCTTCTAGTCAAATAAGAACTTCAAGCACCTTCTCTCAGTTTCCTTCATCCTACCCATTGACTATCCCCAATGGATTTCTAACATTGTTCTGTCACAAAGGCAACATGGGGACTCCACATTTACACGGACTTCCGTGACCTCAACCTAGCTTGTCCCAAAGATGATTTTCCCCTACCACATTGACCAATAGAGTTGATCTCATCGCCTTGTCATGAAATGCTATCACTCATGGATAGTTTCTCGGTTATAATCAAATATTACTTACTCTAGAAGATCAACACAAAATTGCCTTCATCACTCCTTGGGGGACCTTCTGCTATCGAGTCATGCCTTTTGGCCTTAAAACGCTGGTGCTACATATCAGTGAGCCATGACTTACATCTTCCATGACATCATGCATCACATATTGGAAGATTACATAGATGATCTTCTTTCCAAATCCAAACATCGAGCCAAACACTGATCCATCCTTAAGGTCATCTTTGATCACCTCATCAAGTATTGTGTTCGTCTTCAACCAAAGAAGTGCGTCTTTGCGGTACTTTTAGGAAAACTCCTTGGTTTCATTGTTTCTTTGTGTGGCATAGAAGTCGATCTTGCTAAAGTAAAGGCTATTCTAGAAATGCCTCCACCTACTAATCTCCATCAACTTCAAATCCTGCAAGGTAAGTTGCAATCCATTCGTCGTTTTATCTCGCAACTTTCGACCACTGTCAACCATTTCATCATCTTCTCAAGAAGGACATTTCATTCAAATGGGATGATGAATGTCATAAATCCTTTGATGCCTTAAAAATACCTTCTTCAATCACTAGTGCTCATTCCTTTTAAGGATGACCAACCCTTTTACCTATATATTTCCGCCATTGACCATTCTTTAGGTGTCATGCTCGCTCATCGCGATGAGAAACATAGAGAGAAAATGGTTAATTACATAAGTCATACCCTTCTGGACTACAAAAATAGATACACCCATGCCAAAAACTCTGCTTAGCCTTAGTTTTCATCGCCACTAAACTTTTCCATCCCCTACTCAACCACAAAACCTTTGTTGTTACCAATACTAACCCCCTACACTATATGTATGCCAAACCCTATCAACATCAACGTGTCGCACGTTGGCTTATGCTTCTTGCCGACCTCGACCTCGAATTCACTCATAAAAATCCATCAAGGGCCAAACCATCGCTGACCAACTAGTAGATGCACCTCTTTCAGGAATCAACCCTCTAACTTTGATTTCCCAAATGAATCCATAACTACCCTCTCCTTAGACAAAACCACTTACCAAATGACACTCTTCTTCGATGGCTCCAAGTGTTAGCGTGGAGGTGGGGCTAGTGTTATCCTCATTCCTCTTGATGGTGAACCTATGCCTTTATCTTTCAAACTAGATTTTGATTGTACAAACAATATTGTTGAATACGAAGCACTTGTATTGGGTCTCCAGGATTCTTATTCCTTAGATGTTAAATTAATCAATATCTTTGGTGATTCTCAGCTGGTCGTAAACCAAGTCAATGGTATATACCAGTGTCATAATGAAATACTTTAAAAGTATAAACATCATGTCGACATACTTTTGACTACCTTTGACCATTACGAACTTCAAACCACCCCACGTTCTACCAATAAATTTGCATACCATGGTCTTGCTTGGCTTCTTAGATACCCACTTCACCTACCAACTCTAAAATCTTTGTCACAATACAAAGGTTACAATCACCCTCTTATTTACCTCATGAGGTCTACTCCATCGAGAGCACCATGTTGCACCTGACCCACGTGACCTTTGGTATAAGTAGTTTGTAGACTATCTTTCCCTTTCCATTCTACTATTGATCTCACTCGTAATGGAAAACATGCCTTTCTTAAAAGTGTCTCTTGTTATGTCATCATGGGTGGTCTCCTTTATAAGCACGGCTTCAACGGTATTCTCTTACGATGCCTTACAAGTTTTGAAATTCCCTACACCATCAAGGAAGTTCACGATGGAATTTGTGGAGGCCACTTTAGTGGTTTAGTTGTTACTAAACACATTCTTCGCCTTGGCTATTATTGGCCAACCCTAAACCGCGATTGTTGTGATTATGTCAAATGTTGTGTAAAATGCTAGCAACATGCTAATCTTCATCACACACCTATTCATGCCTTATAGGTCGCATGAGACCTTTGGCCCTTTTCTCAATGGGGCTTAGATCTTGTCGAGAGATCAATCCCCATTCTTCACAACACCATCAATGGATTATAACCACTACTGAATATTATACTAAATGGGTAGAAGCCATTCCCCTCATTTCTACAAAAGCCAAGAAAATATGTGAATTCATCAACCATCACATCATTTGTCGCTTTGGTGTTCCTCACCATCTCATCACTGATAACGAAAAGAAATTAAAAAACAAAACCCTATGTAAGTTGTGCGATGCTTTTGGCATCCAACTCATTTTCTTGTCACCTTATTACCTGACAAACCAATGGCCAAGCAGAATCAACCAATAAAACCTTGAACAAAATTCTTATGAAAGTAGTTGATGATACTGGCAAGGATTGGCATTCACACATTCCTTTCGCTTTGTGGGCTTATCACACTAGTATTCGCACTTCGACTATGCCCACACCTTTTTCTCTAGTCTATGGTATCAAGGTTGTCTTGCCTCTCGAAGTCCAAATTCCATCTCTCTGCATCTCACTACAAGACATGCTCAATGATGATGACTTTCGCCAGGATTGTTTGGTGACGTAACTTGATTTATTAGATGAACACCATCTCAATGCTCTTGACCATCTCCAAATCTACCAAAAACATCAAACGTGCCTATGAAAAATGTGTCCATGAACAAACCTTTCAATTTGGCGACCTCATCCTGAAGGAAAATCAACATGTAACTAAAGAAGAGAAAAGTAAATGGGGAAAATTTTCTCCTAATTAGCTTGGACCCTATATTGTTACCCATGCCTATGGATCAGGTGCTTATCGTTTGTCTTCACTCGAAGGTAAACCTGAACATGATCCTCTCAACACCTTGCATCTTTGACCATTTTATTGTTGACATCAAGTCCTATATCACTTTTTGTCAAATGATCACTCATCCCTTGAGCGTTGTTTACCTTCCATATTACTCATTTTTTAGGATCAACGACTAAACAAGAATCGTGTGATTATCCCATCCTTTCAACCTCATCTTCAATATGAGTACCACAACTCTACTCACAACATGATTCTCATGGATACTTTTCATATTTTTAAAGATGGAATCCCATGGTTGTTCATCACTTAAAACCACCTCTTTCATAGTTAACCCCTGTGTACTATGGTTTTGTCTTCTAAACAAGAACCTAATCTTCCTCTATAGTCTTGTCCATGACTTAAACATCCAAAAAAAAAAATGGGATTCAACTCCTTGGGTCAAACTTCTAGCAAAAGATGACTCCCTCAAAATGGGACATCTCTTCTCTCTATTTCGCCGCTATAAATAGATTTGCTCCTTGAAGGACAACTATATAAAGTTATTGCAAAAATACAATAAAAATATCCAGAAGCTTCCCGCATCGATCAACTTCACGAAGACCTCAAGGAGATAATATACTCATCCCATATAGACTTCCCACATCGATCAATCTATTAAAACAAACAAATGAAGAAAATGATGAAATTTTCATCATGGACTTGCCTATTTTTGATCTCTGGGTTTCTTGCTAAGTAAACATGTTGTCGTACACTAAGTTATGCTAAACCATCCACTTTCACCTCATTGCCTTTTGTGCCCTAATTTTCTCTCTGCTCAAGGGACTTTCCACAAATGCGACATTTCGTGATCATGTGACTTTCTTCACCTTTAGAATAGTCCATTATGCAACATGCCTTTAGGGTCTTACATTCATAAGCCCATCTTGGGTATGGTAGACTCATTAGGTTTCTTATCAATTAAGTGGCTCTTTTACCACCTCTTACCATTTGCCTTCCTCATTACTTATTGATTATCCTATACAGGACCAGATCATCGACACCTATATTTAAAATGACTCAACTATGCCTATGACCTAAACTCAACCATGCCTATGACCCACATTCAATCATGCCTAAGATCTACCAACCCATTCCTCATATCCTTCCCTAGCTTATGGGAGAACTACATCAGCCTGAGGCCCCTTTTCATCGGGGCTATGTAGGTAGCACTTTGAGGGCATGGGGCCCTTGAAGGTTAGCTCGGCCACTCTTCACCCTAACCTATTTTCCCCTTCATTTCCTATTCACATCCTACCTTAGTTCATTTCCATTTTCTATCAAAAATTGGAAATTAAACCAAACAAGCAACAATTAATAAACATTTTTACCACATCATCACATCGTTCATTTATCATTTTCACATTTCCACTATAGCAAATATTTGGAAACTTAAACCATAACATGCATATACATCATCATTTCTCTCCATCATGCTATAACCTAACTCCATCATGCCTATGACCTAACTCTATCATGCCTATAACCTAGATCCATCATGCCTATGACCTGACTCCATCATGCTTATAACCTAACTCCAACATGCCTAATTGACCTAACTCAACCATGCCTACAAGACCTCGACTCAATCATGCCTAATTCACCTAGTTTCCATCACGTACACAAATAATAATGGAAATTAAAACAAGTACACCATCCATACCATAAGTATCATCATCTATATAAATGAGAAAGTATGTGTATCCATACATATGTACACAAATAAATACAAATATCTCAAATTACTCGAATACTGACCTCACTATCTTGACACATGAGCCGTGTATATAAAAAAATCAAAATCACAAAACTCACATATACATCCTCACTATCTTTGGCACACAAGCAGGCCGGTATATATATCAAAAAAATCAATACAATAATCATCTCCAGTGACTAATCATCACCCCACCTAATATCCTCTGGCCAGTCTCACCTATCTCCTCCTCTCTACATGTCTGATCATCCCACTAGCATCTCACCACCCTCCATGGGCCTCGGTCTGACCTCTGTGGGTACCTCACTTGGAGTTGGCCTCCGTGAACTAGTGGCCTCTCCTAACCCTGTCTTGGGGCTCGTCGGCCCCATGTACTCTCCACATTGTGAGTGCGAGACCTGGTCCTCTCACTTGAGGCCTGTTGTGCTCTATACTCTACATAACTAGGACATCTATCCCTGTGACCATTAGGTGATCTTGATAGTACCTCGCCTCACCTAGGGCATCCCTAAACCTAGCCATCGGTACTATATGTGGTGGTGCCATTGGTCTCTGACCCTATACATGTACCATGGGACCATGTCCCGCCCTGCCTAAAATGGACCCTTGTCCCTAAGCCTTGTGTGTGGTGCATGTGCTTTACTCAGGGCTGAAGGGCCACAATACTGCACTGTGTGTGGCTAGATGGCCTCTAAAACCTATAACCTATGCACTCTAGGGTGACCACATGTTCCCCATCTCCATCTCCACCATGTGCGGGTGCATGTCCCTATGCAACCTGGGCCTGAAGGGCTACTACATGTGCCTATAGAGTAGCAACTTGCACCTCGACCTTGTTAACTTCCCCCTGCACTATCCCCAACTATATCACCAGGGTAGTCACCTACCCTTGTAGGGTGTCCTTTAAACTGTGATAGTGGCTAGTCAAGATGCCTTGACCTCCTCGGTGGTACTTCTTGCCAGTGTGTGCTTCCACCACTATCTATATCTATCTATCACTCCAACATCATCAATCCATCGGTCTACTACCTGCTCCTCTTGCCCTGTTGGCACCATCGGCTGTGGTAGAGGCATATGCCTCTCCACATCATCCCTCCTATATTGTGGGAAGGGTGGAGGCACATCTGTGTAACCTCAAATCGCATCCGATCGACCACTGTCTACACGGGTATCATCTCATACTCCCGACAAGGTGTCCCTCTATCCATCTAAGTAGTTGTAGCTCATCCAGCTCCACGGCCATCTGCCTATATGATGGGAAGCCCACATATGACCTCCAAATAATTTCAACCCTAGATAATCCCTCCACACCCTGTGCATATGCTACATCGTGTGTAGCCTTAATGATTCTCGACAACTCTCAATAGTAGGTACCCATCACCTTGTAGCCTACTCGGACCAAGCCCACCTCAAATGCATCCGGATGGGGCATACCAACTGGATGCACACACACATGATGTGCTTGTATGCCCAATAGTGTAGTAGAAACATGCAACACATGTTGAACCTCGTCGTAACCTCCCATAGGCCCATAACTCTCTGTATAACTTTGCACCAAGAATGTTGGTGCCCATGCAAAACGGGTCCTATCCTCCATCATGTCATGAAGAACCCCCATCAATGCCCATGGGAATCTCCCACCCTCCACATCTGGTAGTGCAAAACAACAAACTACCTCCATAATCAGAACCACTAACCTCATCTCCTCGGGATGGGCCCTGTACATGTCTCCATAACTCAGGCTGGTGCTATGGAACCGCAACTCCACCAGCCCCTCACCGAACACTATCAACATCAACTCCTCAGATGCCTCTGAGGTAATGGAATACACCTACATCCCTACTATCGATAACCACAGATCATATACACATCCTCCAAGGTGACTGTGATCTCACCCATCGACAGATGAAATGTGTTAGTCACCGAATCCCATCTGTCGATGAGGGTGACCATCAAGATCGGCTCCCGAACTATGTGTCGGTAGCGTCTAACCCCAATCAGGTTGACATTTGCAACATAGCACCACTCCTCGGGATTTCACACTCCCTCATACCGATACTAATAGGGGTGGTACCCTATCTCGCATCCATAACTAATCCCTGCTGCATCCAACAAACCTAACATCATTAAACCTTGACCATACTCAACTTTACCCTAGACCTCCCCACCTATTCCCAAGATCCTTCCTACTCATGACCTATCTCCCCCATCTCAATTTTACATCCCTCGAATCATACCTATTTATACCCATTACCATCCTTGTTTTCTTCTAACTACCTTCCTATCTCAAGACCTATCTCCCCCACCCACCCCCTCTCATTTCTTTGGCCCATTTTTCTCTAAATACCGACCAACATCGGTTCTTATTGACTGACTAAAATAGTTTCCCAAAATTGCATCGGTCACCTCATCCTTGACCGATGTCGGCTAACTCCCACCGCCACCGACGTCGGTCCATGTCATTAATGTCAAATGCATCAAATCCCCAAACCACCATATTTCTCTAAACATCCCACATTCTACCCTACCAACCTACCCTTCCCTACCCAAATCTCACCCCAACCCATCCCCACCCCTCTTTAACCTACATACCACTTCCTACAAGTCCTATTTCTTCAATCCTCCTTCCAAATTCAAATTTGATTCCCCCCAAACCCATTTTTACCCAAACCCGATTTATACAAACAAATTCCTCTAACAAACATAGAATGGGACCGAATCCTACCTCGTTGCGATGTTGTCTCCATGGGGCATGTCGGGCCGCTACACTGGTGGTCCACCCGACCCCTCTCCTGCCTCTACCATCACCGAATTCCCTCCTCACCTCCAACCAACCAAATGCTCACACCGATCTCGTGGACCCACCTATCGAATGACTAATCACCCACTTCGAGGCTTGCCAACTCAACTCTTCGTCTTGCTCCATCACTTTCCACTTTTCCACCACTCCTCTATCATTTTCTACTATTGGAAAATGACAAATGATTCTCGCAAAAAGTGGAATTTTCCTTTTTAATCCCAATCCGCTATGACCGACGTCAACCATATTGGTGCCCCTACTATGAACCAACCATCGTCATTCAACATGTAATCGGCGTCGTCGGTTACACTTCAAACTAGTTTCCCTTACCCCACTCCCTTTTCACCGTCACCACTCATGCCTATACCTTTTATCATTCCGGCCACCCATTGAACCATACCTACAAGCTCAACCTACCCTTACATTTCCTTTGTTGTGTCTTAGGAATCGTATTTTACCTATACCTTGGCCTTACCTGTGCCATGACCTATTTTCCTTGAACTTGACCTACTTGGTGTGACCATTGACCTTATGTACTCGCTTATACCTTGTGATGTTTGTTACCTATGTTGTTTTAGCCTAACAACCATACCTTGCCTATTTTCGTGTCGTTTATCCCAACCAAACCTTTGGTGTACTAGAACATACCTAAATGTTCCTGCACTTGACCTATGTTGTGTTTCCGACCATATCCTATACCTTGGATACCTGAATCACTTCACCCTTGTTTGGATAAACCTATCGACCTTGGACGATGTAGAGTTTGCAAGCTCTTCAACCTAGTACCATGTTGCAA
Organism: Taxus wallichiana var. yunnanensis; assembly: GCA_018340775.1. Taxonomy (NCBI): domain Eukaryota; kingdom Viridiplantae; phylum Streptophyta; class Pinopsida; order Cupressales; family Taxaceae; genus Taxus; species Taxus wallichiana. The sequence goes on from CM031236.1 coordinate 644,606,826, forward strand.
TCTATACATGTGCGTGCATTTGATTGCCATTACCCATGACCCAATTTTGACCATGACCTACTACCCATTACCCGAGTTAACCATCACCCTTCCCTCAATACTCAAACCTTTCCCCACCTATCTTCCCCACCTACACCTTTATCAAACCACTCACCGATTTCGTCTTACACCTCATCAATGCCCGGTTTGAGGGGGATCACCTTCACCCACACATGGGGCAATCACTTCCTATTTTTGTCAGCAGTCACTTACCAATACAAGCTACGCAACAAAAAGGGGAAAAATGTAGACACCAAAATTGGGTCACACTCCCCTTGGTCCCCTTTCAAATAACCAACTTAAACACATTCACCTAACCATGACCCTTATACCCCACATTAATATTAATTTAATTATTTATAATTAAATTAATACTCATCCTCACTTCATTCATTATTTAATTACCTCAATTAAAACCAATTTCCACCTCACCCCACCACCTCACCTAGACACCTCACCATAGACCTATTCATAACATGTTTCCATAACTAACTAAGACTTAGCCCTACTTACCTTAATGAACTAAGACTTAGTATAACCCTAAAAGCACATGCCTATTCTCCCTCTAACCACATTCCCACGTACCTAAGCACAACGTTCCATTTAGACCCGGACAAAATGAGCAAAATATGGAAGAGGATAGCCAAGATCTACTATTTTAGGCAAACCTAGGATATCCCACCTTAACCGACGCCGGTCAACCCGAAACCGATGCGGTAACCCTAAACCATCGTCGGTTACCATATAACCATTTTGGTAACCTTGTTTGAGAGGTTAGACACATTCTTGAGTTTTGGAGCAAAGGAGATCTGCATGCAAGCAAGAACTAGAGCTCTTTCACACATCCAGGTAGCCATAACCAACACAACCATTGATCAAAAGATTTTTGCATTCACAGGAGCACTTCGGGAAGCACTGTCACGACACTGATCACCATTTCACTGATCAACCATCACCACCACCCAACCATTGAACTTGCACACAACAAGTAAGTGTGTCTCTAACTTGCACCACTTTATTTCTATTCAGTTTATAAGAGTTCTTCACCTTTGTTTATCAACCATCAACTATATTTTCACCCCACCACTATTGCCTTCCTGTGAACCCGACCATTCCCATCACTCATAACCCTTTTAATCACCTCTGTCTACTCCTGAGTACCTCTAAATATTCCCAATATCTCCCCAGACCTAAACCAAATCCTCACCATCTCTGATCCAGTCTCAGAAAAAATCCCCAAAACCATGAACTATTGAGTTATTACCAGCCATAGGAACCATCATCGGTTCTTACTAAGCTAAACTGTCGTCGGTCATACCAGACCGACATCGGTCTCTGATATTTGGCAGTCCTGCTAATACCAGATCCCAATAACCCTTTTTAAGTGATTCAAGTGACCTAGAATCTGACCCTGACTTGTTCCAGCACCTTAGTTATTTACCTTATTTTCAGATTTGATCATAACCTAGCCTGTTATGTTAGATTTTCTTATTGTATTTGGATGAGATACCTAAATCATATCAACTACAATAGGATTCTATTTACTTATGTTATTTCTTACATTAAATTGTATTAAACAATGGGTTGAATGCCACCGAGGAAGTATCACACTTCCTGGATCTAACACACGCTAGGAAACCCACTGACATATATTATTTAATCCTCTTTTTGTGGTCTTGTTGTGTATTTTAGGTAGTTCCTCCTAGCCAAAAGGAATCTCTCACAGTCAACATTGGATCAAGAAGTCGAACGCGTGCAATGACCTTCAAACCAACCATCACAACAGGTATTCCTCCTTGGCCCACACCCTTATCGTTGGCTTGGTCCATAGTAACATATAAAGCCCAATATTTAATGATCCTTATGTCAATAAGGGTGATGTTGCATCGAAGTGGCCCTTTTACTAGTTCATAATAGTTGATTGGTTGTGGGATGAGTATGCTTTCTTGTTTGGCCTTCTTTTTTATCCTCATATGTAGTTTCAAATCCAAAACAATCATGTGCATTTTGGAATTACTTCTACAACTTTAAAAATCCTCATTCAATTAAAAATTTAATCTCACATTGGTTGGTCGGCTTAGTATGTGGTAATATAAATCAACCCCTATATATCATGATCATTATGCCAATATGTACGATACTACAATGGAAGTGACCCTCATACTAACATAATGGTTGATTGGTTGTAGAATGTGTATATGTTCTTGTTCGGTGTTCCCATAGCTCTATAATATAAATAAAATCTATGAAAAAATACCTCTAAATAAACGCATTATCATCCCAAGTCGGATATGCTTCTTCATTGCATCTTGGAATTGCTTCTACGACTCTAAAAATACTCACTCAATCAAAAACTTAATCCCACATACATTGGTTGGCTTGGTTTCGAATAACATATAAACCCCAAGATATCATGATTGTTATGTTATCTTTGGGGGACACCACAATGAAAGTGGCCCTCCTACTACTCTCACGTGACTTCATAATCCAAAAAAATAGTGTAAAAAATTACCTCTAAATATGTCTTACCATCTCTTCCCATGTTACTTCATAATCCAAAAATTATGTAGAGATTACCTTCAAATACATGTCTTATTTCTTCAAATATATGCCTCTTTAATATATCTTAAAAGTATACAATATACTAAATGATCTAGAAGGTTATGCCATTATATATATTATATTATTTTGGATAAAGAAAAAGTATTTCAAAGCCAATTGTGTTTCCATAAAATTATGCGTATTGGTTTATATTGAATTTAACCATTAAGTATTGTTTTGAGATAGAGAATTCATCTTTTATTCTAAATTGGATGTGCATATATTATCAACATTTGTTGACTTCATTTAAGTCTCATGTATAAGACTCAAAATGGGCACATGGATCTCACTACTATAATTGATGTCCTTGGTTTGAGATTCGATATAAACATTGGTAAGATGGATTTATAACCTAGTTCATTTAATATAAAAGGACCAAGAAAAGGTTTCATGTAAGGAAAAATAACCTAAAATGTTAGTATATAATACATACACATATGTGTTAAAGTGGAAAAGATGAACAAGTGAAGTGTGCCATTTGAAAGTAAATATGAGGAAAGTTCTAAGTTAAATCTTAGAATCCATTAATATAAAGAGAGTTTAACTCATGAGTTATAAGAGAGTTTTTTTAGTTTTTTTGGTTGGGACAATTGGTGGGGGACTAAACACTTTAAGACAGAAAGAAAATGAATCTCATGTAGTAATCAATGGACATGGAAAGTGATATAGTTTAGATAACAATTTTATGAAGATGAGAGATACACATGGATGTTGATTATTATAGATTGAGGTGAGAAAAATAAAATATTTATTAATGGGACAAGACTATCAATGAGACAAAAACTATTTTGATTGTTGAATTTTATGTTAGATAGGATGACAAATTAAAAAGTAGGCATTAGAGATTCAAGGACAGTATTATGAATGATTAGATTATATGGGAGATAAGAAGAATCATTAATTGTACATAATAATGAAAACAATTGCATAGGATAAGATTATGAATGATTGGGTTTTGTGGGAGATAAGAAGATTTGTTTTCATCCACCATCAAAGGTAAATAATATTAAACATAATATACATTTGTAGAAAAAATGTTGGGTGACAAGGGAATTAATCAAACACGATGTGTCCTTTATGAATAATTTAGAACGTGTCTAATGTATATATAATTGTTAGGATCATTGGTGACATATGTCTAATATGCATCTTTATGAGTGCATGTGTGACATTTGTCCAACATAGATCTCTCCTAATATTTTTTACTACTAGTCCAATAAGTTCATTCTTGTGTATGCATGTGGAAGACTTGTCCAATGTTCATATTATTTGTATACACAATATTTTTCTTAGATGCACACATGACAATTGTCTTATGTGCATCCAAAACATGCACTTATTTTACTTGGGTGTGTGACATTTTGTTACATAATCACGTGACACTTGTTCCACTTTTGAAAACTATGACACAAATTTTACCAATGAAGGTGTTACAAAATAGAAATGATTTAGAGGTTACCATGTATTACATCGCATACCATATTTTTGTCTAGTGTGTTTTGATTTCATAACACACACACACACACACACACACACACACACACACACACACACACACACACACACACACACACACACACACACACACACACACACACACACACACACACACACACACACACACACACACACACACACACAAGATTACTTTTCAAAATGTCTAATATTATCTTCACTTACAAAGAAATTGATATCAAATATGGAGGTTCTAGCATTGCAAGATTGTTGTCATGTTTCTAAACATTGCTTATCGAAATATTATACTACTGAAATAATTGAATTTTAATTCATGCAAATGATGGTCTTACAATACGCTTCCTTGGCACTTAATTGAAGAAGGTTGATTATTCTTACACCACCCTTCCTTAAGGTAAAGAAGGGCAATCATTTGTGCAATTCATGTCTAGTTGACTTTAGTAGATTGGATACCCTTCCTTAGCATAACCTTGAAAAATGTTGATTATTTATACAACATCCTTCCATAACACTAACCTTAAAAATGTTGATTATTTGTACAACACCCTTCTTTAGCACTAACCAAATAAATTCAGCTTACCTATGCAACACTCTTCTTTAACACTCAACCAAAGATGATTATGACACCATTCCTTGGCACTAAGATGAAGAAGGTCAATTATTCATGCAAGTGAATTTGGAAGAATGGACATCCTTCTTTGGCACTAAGAATAGGAAGGTCAATTTTTCATACAACACCCTTTCTTTTTTCCTTGGCAATAATCACACAACAAATTGAAACCATGGGGGTGTCACTTAATAAAGAATGTTCAGGACACATGTAATCATGATATTTTGAATATTTCCCTTTGTGTTGGGAATGTACCACTTCATCCTCTCATTCTTGGGGCCTTTTACATTAAAACCATTTTTATACTAGTATATCAATATAGATATTATAGATAAGAATTGCTATGTTTACGATTACATGTGTAATGTAACGCCTTACCAAGATGATGCCCGTATAGCCGACACCCTTCCTTGACACTAAGGTGAAAATTATTCTTAAGTTGAAGTCAATTATTCATTCAATGACACCAAGCTAAAGAAAGTTATTATTCATACAATTTATACAAGTGAATTTGGTCTAAAACTAAGTTGAAGAAGGTCAAGATTATTTGTACAACACCAATTCTTTTTAATTGAGATTAATACTAAACAAGTGAATATTATTAGACATTACCTTTCCTTAATACTAAATCAAATACACTAAAACAATATTCATGCAATTAATGCACCCAATCCCAACGAGGTGCTATAGGATTTGAGATATTTTTACTTCACAAAAATTGAGATCAAATAGTGATGTCATATAAACATAGATTTAAATTTAATACACACCATCACAATTTATAATACCTTTTGCTTATGCATTCATTTTACGAGATACAAATCTTGTATCCACTCTTAATAAAGGCTTTGTAAATTGATTTCTTCCATAGGTTATGATGTCTTGAAGCACATTAAAAACAAAGCAAATATTTACCCAACGAATGCACGAATATTTTAGAAAATGGTTTGAGAGTTGATTCTCTTTTAAATTTGTTAATTTTAGGTTGTGGTTTAAAATTTTATATATATATATATAAATAAGATTTAAATAATAGATTATATTTTAAAAATTTTTAAAAGAAATTAAATAATAAATTATTTTTAAAATATTATATTAACAAATATTTATAATTTTTATGATATATAGATTGTTAGAGGGTTTGTTTCTTTTGTCTATTGATTGGTTTGAACTATGCAGTGTCCTTTCATACTATCAACTTAATTATAAATAGTTATATTATTTTATTTTTAATAATATAATTATTATTCCATTAAATTTTTTCTCATAATTATTCAAAAGAAATGAAAAATATCTTTAAAAATATATATTACACAATTTTTTTATTAAACTCATTAAGATATGAATAAAATTCTGAATATATACATCTTATATACATACACATAACAATTATACAAACATGATGTAAACATTGGACGCTCATATATTTTTCCACTTTGTAAATCCAAACACTCATTCCATCCCAAGATTGTTGCTATGCTATATGTTCCAAATATAAGCATACTTTTAATTTGGTAAGTCTGCCTTTCCCTTCTCTATGTTCCAAATAACAAAGTTACATAGAAAGATGAAACTTTGAGAATGTGTACTACTCAATACGAATTTGACTCTCGAGCAAACAAATTTCTTCAAAGCATCCATCAAAGCTTGTTTAACATTGATGTCCTGGAGTATTCAAACCCCGAGAAAACAAATAATTTCATTATCAACATTAGAATTTGAACACCCATTTCACACCTATTTGTTTATATAAATAATTTAATCAGGGTAGCAACTTTCTTACAAAGAATATTAAGTGATGGTTTTCAAATATGAAAAATAGACAAAGTGGATTAAAAAACACAATAAATACAGAAAAATACCGTCTCTCTAATTTTTTAGGGACTGCTAATTTTTTTCTAAATAATGTTGAAAAATAAAAAACCTTTTAGCTACTGACATAAAATCTTGGAAAATATAAAACTTCATACAATTAAATGAAAAACGAAAAAATACAGAATTTTTAAATAGACACCCATTTCATAACTAATTATATATACAAATATTTTTTTGCAGTATCTCATTTATTATTAACAAAATAATAGAAATTAGTAATAGATAGCAACCCCCCTTTCAAAAGGAAAATAATAATTAAGGATAATAATTATGAGCAATAAGGTATGAAGGAGCCTCTAGTCTACAAGATATGCAATTATAAGTTTTGTGAACTTTTTTCTAATTAGAATTTTAGTTCACTAAGTTTTAGGTGGGATTGGAAGTTTTCACTTTTTGTCCACATGACACCCTCCTATGTTAACTCTTTAATTCTATATTCCTAGCAGCTATACTCTTCAAAAAAAAATTATGAAGTCTACAATGGTAGCTAGAAAAAATTCTTAAAATTCTTAAAATTTCTGAACACAGGGAAGAAAATTTATCTCCCTTCATATAACCAGAATCTAACCTAAGTAAATAGAATTACTGTAAGTCGCCGCCACGTTCTGTGCTCATATATATTAATGGCTATCAAAATCGTCGAAATCTGGAACGTGCCGACTAGATACGGCCTTCCAAATAAACAGCCCTAAATAAAAACTCTACCAAATGAAAACTAAAAACCTCCCCTTTTAACTACCCTGTTAATCCTATTTGTCATTAAATTTGTATTAGAGTGGAGTCTGTGCCACATGCAATGGCACAGAGAAAAGGGAAAGGGTCATTCCTTTATAAGGAGATGGATCAAGTAGTGTATTCCACAAACCTACAGTGAAGGACCTTCCAACCGTCCTGTCTATCCTACCTGTCAACTGGAAAACTATTAAAACAGAGTCAATCACATGCAATGGCACTAAGAGGGAGCCAATTATTCATGGGAAAGAGAGAGTACAGTCCTATCTAGTCCTATCTGATAATCACCAAAAAGAGAGTGGATTATGCATCAGAAGGAGACTAGATTCCAAAAAAAAAAGAGAGAAAGGATTATGGATGACTAGATTCCAAAAAAGAGAGCTCCGCCATGAATGAGTCAGGGACCTCCCAAACATCCTGCCTATCCTGTCTGTCAAAACCAATAGAACTAAAACTCTGGCTCCTATACAAATATTTTTTATACCATCTTAGGAGTATATATAAGCAATTGGATTGGAACCTTCAAAACCGACTAAATACATACATGCATGGAGAATAAGATGTAGTGCTTTAAGAAATTAATCCAAAAAGGAAGACATGAAATAATTACCTTGACATGGAGACAATGGAATGCCACTGTATCTGTTGTTGAAACATTTGCACTCATGATTTGCAGAGAATGATCTTCAACAACATATATAATAGAAGGGAGAAGATTTGCCTTGTGGGAGCAGCATACTGTGATGAAAATATCATTTCCATTGAAATGTAAAGTGACCTGAGATGTCTGCTTTGTGCATTCATCATTCAGTGATAATGATACAGGACTGTCTGTGTCAGTGCACTCTGATTGAACGGATTCTGCACAGCTTGCAGGCTCAGTTTTTATATGGGCAGTGCCGCTTCCAGGGCTTGATAACATTTTGACCTTTTTCTTGTTGAGATCTTCAAGATTTTGCTGCAAAGAATGGATGTAGTTTATGATTTCTGAGACTATTGTAGACTTATCTGCCTGCAAAAACACCATGAAAAATCATTTCTTAATGGCTCTGCATTAGGCAATTGATGTCATGATGTTAGAGACATTAGATTAGGATTTTTAACTTCGGAATGGAATCAAGAGCACCCTAAAAAAACAGACAATAACAGGGCTACATGGAAATTGCTTAGAACAGTGCTTCAGTTCCAAGCCAAAAAATGCAGGAAATTATTTGAACATTGAGAAGCTAAACAAATATATTGGATTTCATCTGAAAACCCTTTGTTTTCTGCGCCCTAGAGGCTTGAGGAAATGAATGGGAAATCACCCTTAGGCTAATAAAGGCTTGAAATCTAACCATGTCTAGAAACTGAGGAACTCGATGTAAGAATTCATGGTTTAGAATTGGAAGTAATCATGTCCAAAAAACTCTGCTGACAAGAATGCACATGGTTGTGGCCAGTGACACCGTGAAAGAAAAGGTGATATAAAATTGCATGATCTCAGACCTTATAAACTTGACCAAATTATCTAGTTTCTTAATCCTAATTAAACAAATTTTAGTGCAGACGTCATTTACCTTTTGGATTGCACTTGGTAGCAAAGATCTCATTCTTTCAAACAAGCTATTCATTCCTTTTCTTCTCTCTCTCTCTGATTGAATATGAATCTCCCTCTGGGAAATTTCCCTTGGACCATTTTGGTGGTGTAATGCACCTCTCTTAGTTGGCCTAAGATGTGTTGGTCTTGCTCCTATCAACCTCTTTGCAGGCATCTTGAGCAGACCATCCTTAGAATCATTCTCGGTGGCCTCTTTGGGCTCTGAATGCACTATTGATCCACACAAATCTTGCTGTATAACAGGACCCATATTATAGCCTGGAACGGTATTAAGAGACCTAGTGACATCTTGTAGAAAACTACCATGAGCATTGACCTTACCATAAACATCATCTTCTGTTGAATTGCATTTCTTGACAAAAGCATTGAGAAAATCAAGATGGGGATCAGAAGCTGCATTCGAGGTCTGCATGGCTGCTGTTTTCAATGGCTTTGCAGTCTCATGAGTCTGATCCAAACTTCCCCAACTGTCTATACAACCTATCTGATTAACAATTGTATCCATTTCTGATAAATCCAAGGGCCTGTCATCAAATAGAACCGATCCTAGAGAAGAAGCTTCAGAAGAAGTGGGATTCAACCATGGAGATTGATAAGGAGTTGTTATCATGTTCAGTGATCCTAGATGATCTTCATGGTTTAGAGATGGCAATGCCTCAACTAGCTTTGAGGTAGTTGTTGCTGCAACCTGGCTTTGAAAATGAAGAATTTTCATTATATTTGTAGACCTAATCTCCCAAGGAAGAAATAATGACTACCCTATAAACCAGAACAGAGACCAATCTAGATATTCATGTCTTATGCATCTGTAGACCTAATCTTCAGGGAAGAAACACTGACTACTCTCTTAACCAGAACAGGGTCCAATTGACACATTCATGTGTTATGTATACATGTCCAAAGGTTAAGACAATTCCCCACTGTTAGATGCCCATTTTGCACTGTTTTATAGTGAACAAACCACAGACCAGAGACCAGAGACCGCAGACCACAGACAACAGACCAGTGTCAAACAAAGGTATACTCCAGAGCTGGCCCTTTCAAATCAGACATCATATGAACAGTGGTGGAAGATTCAGCATTTTGGGAGTGCTTCAAAGATGTCAGCATCACACATAAGAAGTAAGCATCTCCGAGGTCCTTTTCTTATTCTATATATTTTGAGTTCATATACTTCATAATGACCTACGTATATGTAGCACATGGCTTAGACAGGCCATAAATGCAATCACATTGGATATAACTCCGTGTATAAGATTGCACCCTGCATAAAAGAGAAATGTTTTTACCACTATGTTTTTTTTAAATATTTCAGGAGTGAATGACCCAACAAACTATTTGGCACGCTAATAAGGGATAAGTCCTCCCACGCGAATGCAGGGCGAATCTTCTCAACCAGTAAATGTAAGGGAACTGGTCCGCTAAAACCTGGAGATTAGAACCTGGGTAAATAGTTGGCAAGCGCTTAGACCCCACAATCAAACCACATCCTGGCATGCACTCAGAATTTTACCACTACCTTACCACTACCAAATGTGCTTCTCCCCCATCCCAAAAAAAAGTATGGATGACCTCTATTTATATCTAATCATTTTGTAATAGAACCTATAATCTAGGATTCCTGCTGTCAATGTCTTGGTTGGGTCACTACGAAAATGTAGGTAACCATTGGACCAGTAATTTAATTACATATACTTCCAACATTAATGCATGAGAACAATTTGCACCCACTTCCTTAGCCTGATTATCCTTCCATTAATAATAATGTTAATAAAGATTTTAGGGATGTAAAAGTGAAGGGGAGACAATTAAATAAATTATAGGAGGGTTATTGTCGTTGTTGTCCTACTTCCATTGGTATATCTTGTAATTAATGTAGAATCAAGTTTTAAAATAAAATATATAAAAACTACTTATGAGGGGATCTGTTATAATTAAAAGTATGGAGGTGGGTACACCAGATTTATATTTTTGATTTCCACATATATTCTGCAGACCGCCATCAACATCTGATTGACACTGGCCTACAAAATATGTGGAAAATAACGCCCCTGCTTCTCTGGAAATCAGGACAACTATAAAAGTTTTCCTCTGAAGACCATATTGATACACAAAGAAAAGGGCTTATGGTGCTGTAATTTTCCAAAGTTTTTCTACTCCCCACATAATTGAGTCGGGACAAATGGTAACTAGGACCACCAAAAATTATGCAGGGGTTCCCATCAGGGCATAAATATTGAAGTTGTATTCATAATAGGCCATTAAAGAGCCCCTCTTGAATTTTCACACATAATACAGTGTATCACCTTTTGGGATAGCTTCAAGGGGAAAATTCATTCAATGAGGCAGTCATAAACAAATGGACAGAAATAAGGCCACGTTGCAGGAATTCCTCAGCCTCTCAAAAAGGTTAGTCCTCTGTTTTCCATGGAGTGGATGACAACAATCCACAACAAGCAGTCTTGTTGTCTTTTTCAGCCCACAAACCATCATTAGAGCAGTATTATTGTGGGTCTCAATCCCAGCATTTTGTAAGGCAACATTTACATTTGGTCATAGTGGGTCCCTCCAAGAATGCCTGTGCCTGTGGTGGGCATGGGCCAATTCACACTGGGTCAATAGGTAAGCCTGTTTTACTTTGTACAACAAAGTTTTGAGCACATTTTTCTTTTCTTGGATATGGTGTGACAAAAGTGTTGCTGTTCCAGCTGCAGTTTCTGAACTTGAAGTACCCAAAAGGAAACAGACCTGACCAACAAACTCCAGCTATCTAACTCTGTAGTAAATATCTACCAGTAACTAACATGCAAGGCTACAGGTCTACAGGGGCACCATGTGAGTACATACGGACTGTTAGAAATTACAATGGGACCCTAAGAATAAAAAGTAGAATTTAAGAACCTTAGGTTTTGATTTGGTCGTGGTTTGAAGGTTTTCATCATTTGTAATGTTTGACACTTTTTTAGATTGGTCTGTGTCTTTGCACAGCTTGTGCAGTGTGTGTTTGAGAAATTTTACTTTTGGGGGTGGGAGCTTCAATCTGCCCGAAGGCAGACCCCACACATTGTATGGACTTAGTGAGGTTTGGATCTAGGTGGAGCATGAATGCTCAAACTCCCCTGCCATAAATTTTACTCTTTTAAAGATAGTAGACATACAAATCCTTTAAACTATTGTTGGATGAGGAACCTAATACGATATAATGTCATTTTCTACTACATTTTAAAAAAATTGATGTGGTCTTCAATAGAATTATGAGGGTCTCATACTTCATTAACAAATCTTCTTTTAGGTGCATGTGGCTATACAATATTAGAGATACATATTATATGAAACCATCATGCATACCATTTAGTTATAGTTAGGTGAATTCTATTGTAAATTTCAGTTATTCTAAAATATTAATAGATTTTAACGAGTAATATATAATGATTTAATATGGAGAAACTAGTACGTCTGTGATGAGTCATAAATGAAAAATTGTGAGTTCAATTCATAAAATTTTCAATACAAATTAATACACATTGTAGATATAGATAAATATGCACTTGAATATATAAGATGTAGTCATTGTTCCTTTAAAACATATAATTGTAATTTTTTGGCACTAGATTACATAGTTTAATGGCATCTTTGCCTAAGTTTCGAGGGAACATATAGATTCAACAATGCAAAGTAAGCGAAGAAACTAAACCAATGATCACCTTCAGCTAAGCAACTATGGGTAAGGGGCATCCACACCGTACACCGTCAAAATCGTCCCGAGCAAGATCCTAACCTCAACCGCTTGACTCTTCGTGTCGGGGTCTCCGGGGATGCACTCAAAGAAGACTTAATCCCGGTGGGCTCATTAAAAGTCTCTCTTTTTCTTGTAGGTAATGCTCTATATTTCACCGGTAGGTGTCCACCTTTGAAGTTGCCTTTGCTGGAAAGTATCAAAATCCAACAATATTTTCTGAACATAACAATATTATTTTCTCCTATACCAAAATATAATTTACAACTCCTTACAATTGCTAGTATTTTTTCTGTGTTACTTAAATACCTATGGTAGCCATATTAAAATTTTTTTACCGCCCTTTATAAATGCACCGTTAGAAAAACTATTTAAGTAGAAGAAATTTCATGTTGTGAACATGTTTTGTAAGTAACCCCAAGTGATAAATGCGTGCACCATCAACATGGTACAATTTGTTAGATAGATCTTAGGCAACATAAGCAAAATAGATAATAGTGATTTTTCTTTTGCCCTTTTGGGTTTAATGTAGGGGAGATGACTATACTACATGGCAGTCCAAGTCAGTTGTTTTCTATTTAATCCACCGGTTGTGATGGACCACGTGGACATGAAGATGCCAAGTGCCACGTAATTTTGATTTTGAAAGAATAGATTGGCATAATGTTCGGATTTTAATCCATTAATGCTTAAAGAACAACTTAGCAATAAATGTTAAAATAAAATGAGAAAATAAAAGATCTATCTTGACCATTACCTACAACTATATTGTCTATTGTTTTTACCTCTGTTTTTTTCAATTAAATAAACAGAGTTTGACTTAAGTTGTGGGAAGCTTTTTCCATTTTGATGTGGATACATGTTTAACAAGTGGAAGTGGGGATCCCCTTGAATAAAACAGAAGTACAAAAAATACATTTACTATTTTTAGATGCATCGGATAATTGGATATGCTTAAGGGTGGAATATGAAATGTAATTGTTATATTCATTAGGAAAGTATGAATGTTTTTTTTTTTTTCAAATGATGGATTATAAGAGATGTTTTGAATTACCGTTTGGAAAATTGCTTATAATTAATTTAAACTTTTATTTATTATTAATCGAAGTTATTTATTTATTTTGGAAGTTTTTGAAATTGGCGAGTAGACAAGGTTGAAGAGGTATGTCTAACTTTAGTAGGAGGGAGGTTTTAAGGATCAAGAATGCGTGAGAGTTTCTAGAATTGTAGGAATGAGGAAGTTTGAACAAGTAAATTGCTACGCACTTGATCTAGGGTTATATTTCGAGATATGCATGGTCAACTCCGTGGATAATATAATCTCTTATTTTATACACTTAAAATTAGTCATCACTAATTTTAATAATTAGTCTCTCTCGATATTATTAATATTTATCCTACATGCTAACATTACCTTCAATCCCATCTCCCTAACATCCAATTAATCACTCACTTAACAACTAATTTAATCCCCTCACATATTTTGGGAATTTAATATTCCCTAGACCACCTACCCTACATACTAAGTAGCCTCTCCTACTAACTACCTGTAGACACTCAAATTTAGTAATTCTACTATTTGACATTGTTATTCTTGACATTGATATCTTGCTCAAACAAGTACACTTTACACATTCTCATCTGGTACATCCCTAGGTCTCTTGTCTAGCTTGCTTGCTCTTACACACTCATCTGTCGACAATTTCTAAGAATTGAATGCATGAAACACAATAAGAAACTCCACTTGTCAGCTTCCAAACTTCATATTGCAAATGCCACTCTTAGGTCAAAAACATACAAGTAGGGGCAGGAACGTTTATACGGTCTTGACCCTAGTGTACGGTCTTGACCTAGTTCACTTTAGTCCCAAACTTCCCATTGCACATTATTCTTTAGGTCACTTCTTCTCAGTTGACCTTTCCAACTTAAATCACCTTTGGAAGCATATATAAACAAGTGAAACTCACCTCATTTAGTACCTAGCACAACCTAGCACTCTTATGGAATCCTATTACAAAAGCTAACACAAAAGGCACCCAAAGCTCCCTACACTTCAAAAATACCTCCACACATTCATTAAGGAAACATTATCTACAGTCTAAAGCTTCCCACTAGGTCTAGGGAGTTGATTCCCACATTTGCAAGCACTCAAAGTCACCCACTCAAGTAGATTGCATAAGAGAGAAACTCATGTCAAACATTTTCAAAGAAAGGATGCCAAATTCAATTGCACTAAGCTAGATATCACATGCTAGGTGGAGAGCGACATTTGGTTTGAGGCATCTTCGGAGTAGTGTTGACATCAACAGTTCACAAGTTTTTTGACAAACCAACTAATGTTTGTTTTGCAAGACTTTATCCATGGTTAGAATTTTGAAGGATTGACTAGAGTATTTAGAGACCCTCATAGTGTGATCGAGAGTGACTGACAGACAATGACAAAGTGAATCAAACATGCGACAAATCCACAAAGTCATAAACCATATTTCTAAGTATGTGCAAAACCATACAACGAGGTCAAGGCCATTCAAACATTCTTTCCTTGTTACATGGTCTTTCCGCAGGGATCTTTAAGTCACGCCTCTCATTTAAGAAGCAATATCATGTCCAAAACCCTTTTTCAAAGATCCAAATCACCCAAATCAACCTAGAATCACATGTAATCAACTAAGTGCACTCAATCCCATGTATTTGTGAGTTTGTATTGCATCGTGTACATTTGTTGCAAGTATTAATGTGTTATTCTTATATTGAATGGTTAATGTTGGAAGTTATTAGTCAAAATAACCCCCAAAAACATTTATTTCATTCCTTGTTTGATTATAGTTGTAAAACCCTAATCAAACCTAAAAAGTGTGAAAATACTACCTCACTAATCCCTCATTAACACACTAATAAAATATAAAATTTTCTAAGGTAATCCATGAGCTTTCCTTTCTAGAATTCTCTAATTCTAGAACTCTCCAATTATACCATCTTCCATGAATTTCTAATTCATGGATATTCCTCCTCATCTAAAATCTTCCATTCTCACATTCATCCTCCACTATTGATTTGATCCAATATGGATTGATCTCCACCCTTCATTCTCCTATAAATATAACCATCACCCTCCATGCATGACCAACATGTAGAAGCTCAAGCAAACTCTATCGTCTTGAAGATCAATCAAACATCTAACAACGTGTGCCACTAGATTTTGGATCCATCAATAAACAAAAATAAACTATTAAAAACTTGGAGAAAATCCATTCCAATGAAGAGCAATCCAAATATAAGATAAAGTGAGATAATTTCTCGTATAAATATGGTTATCTTGGATTCATTGACTCACTTTCCCAATATCTCTTAGTGTATATGCTTGAGTTCTTTTCTTGACTTTCATAATGTATTTTTTGAAATTAACCTTAATACATTTTGACACTCTTGTGACTGCCATGCACTTTTAATCATCCCTATCTAGTTATTAGGACTTCATTTACAATTTGGAAAGAAATCATGATAAAAAGGGTGCAAAATTTGAATTTTCTTTGGCATTTTTATGTTGTTTACAAATGATGCTTTCATGATTGGTAACATCATTTTTGTCCATGATAACATCGTTTTTGGCACATAGGGTTGTCTTTTTTTGCGATCTATGTGCAAGTGACAGTGGACACCTTTTTGTGACTAATTGCATCATTTTCACCTTTGATCATGTTGTAATTCGCAACATACCATGTCATTTTCATAAATGACCGCGTCATTATCATGTCGATAGGTATACTACTCAAGGTTTCTCATATTTTATCATTATTTTGACACCTTGTAGCTATCTTATATCATCTTATTTAGCTAGTCAACTTCATTTTATATTATGGCTTTATCTTTTAATCAATTTTTAGCTAAAACCCCTTAACACCATTATTACAGCTTAGCTATGTTGCTTTAAGTGACTAATCACATCATTTTCGCAAATAGCCACACCATTTTCACTAATGTCATTTTTGAGGTGATCGCATTGTAATCATGATAGAACATGCCATTATTGCGTAACCATGTTGTTTTTATCCCGAAAACGCTATTTTTGAATTGTGTAATGTTGTTTTCATGGTTTTACAAGTTTCCTTGCTTTTCCAAGACCTATTGCAATTCCAAAATACTAATTATTTGTTTTGAAGCTTCGATCGGTCTAAAAGATAGCATTAAAAACATGTTTTGATTTTATATTTCTTTGATCTTTCTTACATATCTTGTGTATAATCTTATATTGCTTTTTTGTGTGTATATACTTGGAAGTAGGTTATGTATGCTCTCCCCTCATGCCGCTTGGTGATCTTGGGGATCAAAAACAACCTAGGGTCTTTTTCTTTATTCGGGGTAACATGATGTGGATTTCATCCCCATGCACTTACCATAGTCTCTAGAAATCTTGTGATTTAGATTTCATCACCATGCATAAAGACACATGCCGTGTTTTGATGAGGTATATAAATTCAAGGAGATATGTCGTTATTGGCTAAGTGAAGACTTGTTTTAAAGGCGGTGTGAAGTGAGGGGATTTCACATCCTAATACCTATATCTTAGACAATATCATTTCCAAACGAACTTGGGCCCCACGTACCATAAGGTATATAGGGGATGCACCTAGTGATCCTTATTTATCCTATCTTTAAGACCTTTCGATACACACATTAGTAGTGTAGGGAGCACAACACTCTCCAAGATACCCAATTTGTACCACATAGAGTGAGGGTTGGGAGACCAATCTATCACTTTAACACTTTACATGAGGTATATTGGTGGCTACTAGTTACTTTGCACACCCATTACTACTAAGCATATGCATAGGGATTTCTTGAGATTATTTATTTGTTGTGTGAAGCCAGTGTGTTTGAAAACCCAACACCTATATTCTAATAAAACACATCCCATTAATCAACCATAATCACTCTTCACATACTATACTATCAAACCAATCATACATATTCCAAAATCCTCATTCATACACATCATACAAACCCGTCGAGTATCCACTCTCAACAAAACCATCCTCTTACCACTTAATTGCACATCTCTTTTACCATTTGTTCTTGTTTAAACATATTAACTTAAGCTTTCTAAACTATCCCAAAATCCTAATCAACCTAATCTTATCCAACCTTCCATCAAATCCTACCTCTTCTAATCTAAATCCAATCATCCATAACATCCCATCAAACTTGATTAAAAATCTAAAAATCTAAAATCTAGTAGTATAACCCATCAACAACAACCTATCCAACATTCAACTATCAATAATCCATATCATTCTTAGGGTCGCCTATACCCTAATATCAAACATCAACTGGATCAAACCAAATTCTAGGGTTACTACTTACCTAGCTCATATCAAATTGGATTCTAACCAAGCTTCATGCTAGATCAATAAAACCTTACTTAACACCCAATCATGATGTCACTCAACTTCTAATCAACACCTACGCAAGTTTAATACACAAACAAAAACTAATGGCACCCCAAATTAGATGTAGGGTTTAATTGGGACTTAACAACACAAACAACGAAGATCATCTTGTGAATCCTTGGACCAATGTACAATGTTGCAATAATGATGAGGAAATCCCATGAATCATAAATAATATATCCAAGGAAGTTGCAGTATGACTTGCTCTCTAATGAATAAGGAAGGGATCAACTTGATCAATACTTATACAAAATCGATATGACCTTATCCTACAACTTATCAACATTAGAGTTAAGATACCACTCAATTATGATCTTAACAACCTTAAAATCATCATTAGCCAAAGATAACTTGAGCAAGGATAACCATCCCCAAGGAAAAATCCCTTTGAAAGATATGATTCACCTACCAAACAAGTAAATACAAATGATTTTAAAAATGGAAAAGGGAAGTATAATTTAGAGTGACAAGTGGAATGAGACCGCAATCGGACATTGCATGAAAAAATCCAAAAATATCTTTCCAGTGACCACTCTTACTTCCCAAATAAATGTTTACACCAAATGAAAAATCATACCAATGAAATCCATCTCAACAACCTAAATCCCACATAATCCTGGCCGAGATCACCACAAATCCAATTTCATCCCTCCATCCACTCCCATCTCTCGGATCATCATTTATATAAGAGTGAAAAGTCATGAAGAAGTATCTACGATAGTGATGTAGCCTAGAATTCAGTGGTAAAAATCCAATAAAACCCTATGAAACCCTAGACGTGTTGGCACATCACTCAACCTAGACTGAGCGCTCACCCGAAGTGCGCAAGGTACCGATCCCTCTTTAGGGTTGTTGTTGTAGGATGTTAGCATGAAGAAGACTTTTACATATATAATTCCATTACTAACACATCATTTCTACAGAGCATACTAGATCTATATCCAAGGAAAAGAAGAGCTAAGTAATAACCATGTTGAGATCATAAACATACTAGATTCATATATACATAGAACTAATCCCTTAGATACAGCCAATATCCTCCATTATATTTAATGCAATAAGTTACAAAGTGACTTCATTAGAATATCAAAAGTATGCGCGTGGCGAGCAAAGATAACACCGTATGCCCCAATCTCATCTATTATATTATATCTATTAAACAGTCTACTCCACATATATATAAGGGTGGGTACTTTCCCTTCACCGCTTATCCTTTCCAATAATAGGTTGCATGCTATTCTTAGCCACGTGCCTTTACAACACTAGCCACACATGCAAGTGTGCTAATAATAGACTACTACTAGCTAATTGATGAGAGATCTATTTTCAGCTTGCATTTATGCAAAGTACTTCATATCCAATCCTCCAAAATAGCCAATGCGTGGTGCACACGTCTCTGCCTTGTTTGTGTGCTCTGCACACCATCTCTAAAAATATACCTTTATGATTGAAAACGGTTAGGTCCCGAAAAGCTAATTTTTTTGTACCACGCGCGTGTTCTCCCTATTCATTTGCACCTTTGAATATGACTTTCTTTCCCACGAGACTTCTTGTGTTCTTTCTCTGTCAAGTGTTCTTTGATCAACATTACCCCACACTAATTTCATTTTCACCCCGACAATGGTGATCTCCAACAACTTAAGTAAAGAATAGAAGAATGGAAAGAATGGAAAGAATGAAAGAATGTTTTACCCTGCAGTCTCTTCTTCATTCTGAACAACTAATTCAAGATACTTCTGTTTTCTTTCAGCCTCCAAGGCTTGCCATCCAGTGAGTGCTTCCTCTACTTTTTTTGGGATGTCCACAACAATGGACTCCAATTCATCCCTCACAATCTCCCCTTTTTCATTTTGTAAGACCAACACAATGCTAGACATTGCAGTCATCCTTCCCTCTAGTAAATCCATCTTCTGCGTAATGAGCTTCCCAAGCTCTTCCAACCGAGTCTTGTGTGGTTTTTGTGCTGCTTGTAGGGCCTTGTGCTTATTTTTAACCATTAATAATCTTTCTACGGCGCATCCCAATTTTTCGTCCCTCATCATTTTCTGGAATTCATTGTTCTCTTCCAGCATTTTTATGTTGATGAGCACCTCTGGAGCCATGTACATGTTCAAGTCTTGGTCTGCTTTCTTCAATTCTTCTTGCAGTGCTTGCAGCAGTCCTTCATAGGATGCAATCTTCCGCATTCACGAAGCCTTCTCTTTTTTTGCCTCTTGTGTTGGATCCTTTGGTATTGGCATGCACAAAGGCTCATCTTCAAGTACTAGGTCCACCAACTTTCCTACATAATGTATTGCTTTGAAGGAAATGTATGTGGTACTTTTGGCTCTAAGTGTGGCCTAGATTTATGACAGTGAATCCAATTTCCTCTGTAATGTTGATAAATACAACGTTCTTCTTCTACGCTAAGTCCTTCTCTTGCGTTAGGCATGCTATTTCTCCATCCTTAGTTTTAATCTCTTCCCTGAGCACCCTAATTGTGGTAGCCTTGTCCATATTCCGCCTTGCCACCTCTATTGAGACTTTCACCAATGCATTACTCACCTATTCATCTGACATGACAGTAGGCTTTACTGTCATGTGTCTGGCCTGTAGTTTTTCTTCAACCTCATTGATACACATGACTCCTCACATCATCAAAATCTGCTCATCCATGTGTGTGTGTATGGACCATGACAACTGCTTCCTCATGCGTACCGTGGCCATATCTTTATCCATTAGTTCCTAGCCATATAAGTCTTTTTCCATTAGCGTGCTCTGAAATGGGCATGGACAATTTTACCTGTGTCCTTCGCATAACCCATTGTTGGTGGAATGTGCTCACCACTTGCTCTTCTAGACCATTGTTGCTTAGGAACTCTAGCTTCCAAATTTGGGACTTGTGTCTCCATGTCTTGAGAAGTCTCTGTAGCTGCCTCCTTTGTCTCCTTTTCCTCCTCTTCTCTTTCCTTCAATTCCTCATCCTTTTGCTCTTCTAAGTTCCCAGGAAGTGTAGGAGAATTAGGTGCACTTTCCTCAGACTCTTCCGCCTCCTCATTCAACCTCAGTTTCCTCCTTTGTGTGGTTATCTCCTTCTGTGGAGAGATTCTGGGTGATCTGCACACTATTTGTGGAGTAACACCTTGGGTTCTTGTTCTCCTGAACACCCTCTTAAATCTGTGTTCTCCTTGGGCTGCATTCAAGTCCTCATCATCCCCCTCTTGTGGCTTAGGTGGAGTAGTAACGCGCTCAGCTTCATCCTTATTCATAGGATGTCTTCTACCCCTATGTTCCAAACCACCACTATCCTCACGCTCATCCTCCCCATCCTCCACTTCAATCGGCTTTGTGGGCTTAGGCACTAGGATGTTCTCCAACGTGTGCTTACCTTTTTGTGGTGGTAGAAGTGCTAACTCATCTTCCACATACTTGTTATTCTCCATCTTGGGCTTCAATTGAAGATACACCAATGCTACTCCAATATCTCCCACAACCAAACTTATTGGTTTAATGCTCAATACATCTAAAATGAGTCTTTCAATATATGCACCCCACCCTGGATACACATATTTCTTCCTTAGTGTGTGGTAGTCGCAATCTACCTTATCCGTGTTGAATGTCAGTTGTCACACGTCTGTGAACCTATGTACTGATGCCTAGAAGTACCTTACTATGAAGGCATATGGAAACTTACACCAAGGGCTCCATGCTCCATCTTTGATCGAAAACCAAATTTAACTAGCAATTGTGCACACACATTTTTCTTGCTTTGTATTGATTTTTGATGTAAAATTTGAGCATTATATCCTTTTGTATTTTTAATAAAAGAATAAAAACTACAAATCTTGTGCAAATATTGAAAGAAATGAAGAGGTTTCACGAGAAATTTGACGCAAGAATTGATAACGGAGTTCGGCGCTTGAGGCCTACGTCTCCAGGTCCGGTTGAATGGGACCGATCTATTAAAATCTTGAAAATAATTCTTTACAAATAATTCTACAAAATTCTGACCTTCTCACAGTCTTCCTCTGTCAAAAATAACAGGGGTTGATTTTTACATCTCCTCCAAATTCCACTCCTAGCTCAAGTTATGAGCATTACAATAATTTTACACAGTCCCGAATGCTATACAAATATAATATACCTCCTTTTATACTATTTCCAAACAGCTGGCGCATTGGTTAGGTGCCTATACTTTTGGATGGGAGGTTAGCTGTTCCAATCCCCTCCACTTCTCCTCCTTCTCCTTAGGTGCATTTTAAGAGTTTTATCCCACATTGTGGGGGCGTTAAAATAGGTAAGCATTTATTAAGGCATGGTGGGGCGGTTTGAATTGGCTTAAGAGCCACCTATATGCTTATGTAGAGGCACATATCTTGGGACAGTGCATGGTTTGTATTTTAGGTGCTAACAATAGATAATGCGTGGATATTGGTATAATTAATATGCAATGCGTGACAGGTTTGGTGAGGATTATGCGTGGTCGATTGGATGAGGAAAATGCGTGGATAGTGGTATAAGCAATGCGTGGAAATGGTAGTCAATAAAAAATAGGCGTGGGAAATTTGCATAATTTAAATAATGCCTACCTAAATGTCCCACATGCATGGCACAAAGGAAATTATAGGAGTTTATATACAAAAGTTGGTTTAATGATTAAATGAGAAGGAGGCCAAGGCACCCCTCCATAATTGAGTGTGTCGAACCTGGCTGAGGGCCCCCAGCCAGTAAATAGCGGGGTCCATTTGTCTGAGAACGAGTGTCCAAGACCGGTGTTCCAAAACCCATTTTTTTAGTACGTCACACAATTCGTCCATGTGTCGCAATATAATCGAAACACTTGGCGAGCGTGCACATGTCCAACCTGCACAAAACCCCAAATTTTGCCAGTTGCCCAAAAAATTCAGCGGGCTATAACTTTTGCAAATGAGCTCCGTTTCCTACAAACAAGATGTCGTCGGAATCATATAATTTTTTTCCACGCTTTAAAAATGACTGAACTTATTCTGAGAAGATCTTAGATCGGTGTTTCTCTATGAGGATCCTCTGGATCATTCCTCCCCACTGAGAAACTTTTGGACCCCAAAAGTCAACCTAATTGGTGAATAGGTGAGGGTATTTCTCCCTCACCTTTCCGGTTTCCATCCATTTAGCCTTGTTCGGATGCATGCCTTTGAACCCAACACGAAGATACTCAATATCACCCCTTCGCGAAGTTCTTACTTTCTGTCCAAAATGATGTCTTCCTGCAACTCATCAAGATACTCAGGAGAAAATCATCAATGGAAGGCATAATGTTAGAATCATCATGATCAACAATCATAGGCGGTTCATACAATCTTAAATTCTCAACATTTACAACTGAGTATATTTGCATATATGGAGGTAAATCTAACCGGAAAGCGTTGTTACCAATTTTTTCCAATATTTGGAATGGACCATACCATATAGGTTTTAATTTTTTACCTTCACCTGTCAGTCTTTCCTTGCTGATGTGAAGCCAAACTAAATCACCAACTTTGAACTTGTGATTAGTTCTATGTTTATCATGCCTAGCTTTGTACTTAGCCTGGCTTTTCTCCAATTGTTCACGGACATACTGATGAACCTGTTGTATTCTCTGCACAAATATTTTAGCCTTGTCAGAATCACTTGCACTATTAACAATAGTTTCATGTCCATAATATATATCTAATGGAGAATTAGGCAGATATCCATAACAAGTCTCAAATGGAGACTTCAAAGTAGAAGAATGTAAGGCATGATTATAAACATGTTGCACATAATAAAGATGTTCATCCCACAATTTAGGATGTTTGTTACTATAGCCCCTAAGTAATTGTACCACTGTGCGGTTTACAACCTCTGTTTGACCATCATTCGTGGATGAAAAGCAGTGCTCTTTTTCAGTTTTGTGTCCATTAACCCCCACAATGTTGACCAATATTCCCCAGAAATCTAGAATCCTGATAAGATATCATTGAAGTAGGTAAACCAAAATGAACCCAAACAAACCGAAAGAATAAATGTGCGGTTCCCTCACCGGTTATTTGTTTAGTACATGGAACCAACACACACATTTTGCTAAATCATCCACTACCACATATAAGTAATCATGTTTCTTCCGTGTCATGGGCAAGCCTCCTAAAAAGTCCATGGAAACACTTTCCCAAGGCCGTGTTGGAACGGGAAGAGGAGTGTAAAGTCCTAATTTCCTGTTACTTGGCTTGCTTGTGGCACAAAGAACACATCCCTTAATATACCGGTTTACATGTTCATGCATTCTAGGCCAATAGCAATATTTTTGTAAATGTGCAAATCTGTCTTCTTACTAACACCAAAATGCCCGAAATAAGAGAAGTATGTGCTTCCCTAATCATATGCACACGCTCATTTTCTGGAATACAAAGTTTTCCAAAATGATATAACAATCCTTCATGCAAATGATAATCTTTTTCTCCTACTTGTTTCCCACTTACTAGATCCTCATACACTTCTCTAAAATCAACATCATTTACATATTGTTCCTTGTAACTAACATGAGCCAAAGAACTATCTTTGCAAAAGGATAGATCTACTACCACTGTGGTGAGTCGGATAACATGTCGGCAACCTTGTTTTGAATACCTTTTTATACCGATTACAAGATGAAATTGTTGCAAAAATCCCATCCACCTGAAATGTCTAAACTACTGAAATTTGGTTTGTGTTTGTAAGTATTGAAGCAGGTTGATGGTCAGTATGGATAATTGTTTCTTTTCCCATTAAATAATGCTTCCACTTTTTAACACTTTGAACCAAAGCATACAACTCTTTATCATAAGTTGGATAGTTTCTTACCGCACTTGTAAAGGTTTCTGAATGGTAACACATTGGTCGTTTGTTCTGCATCAAAACTACCCCCATTGCGTAGTCACTAGCATCTGTCTTAATCTCAAATGAATGTTGTAAATCCAGAAGTGCCAAGATTGGAGCGGTACTTATCTTCTCTTTAAGTGTATCAAATGCTTTTTGTTGTTTTCCTCCCCACTGAAAGACCTGTTTAATACTTGTCAAAGCATGCAAAGGAGATGCAATATATGAGAAGTTAGCAATAAATTTCCTCCAATACTGAACTGCACCTAGAAAACTTCTAACTTCCGTCACATTTGTGGGTCTAGGCCATTTCACAATAACCTCTATTTTTGCAGGATCAATTCTCAATTCTCCATTTCCTACAATATACCCCAAGTAAATTAAAGATGTTTTTCCAAATTCACATTTTGACATCTTCAAATACAATTTCTCTTTCCTTAGTGCATCTAAGACTTTCTGGATGTGTTTAATATGTTCATCCCATGATTTACTGAAAATAAGAATATCATCTAAGTAGACAATAACGAAATTATCAATGAATGGTCTAAAAATTTCATTCATAACTCTCATGAATGTTGCCGGTGCATTGCACAAACCAAAAGGCATCACTAACCATTCAAACAATCCCTGTTTCATTTTAAAAGCAGTTTTCCAAACATCACCTTCTACAATTCTTACTTGGTGATAACCACTTCTTAAGTCTAACTTAGTGAAATAAATTACATTCCTTAATTGATCCAATAAATCATCTATTCTAGAAATCAACACACATTCGCTAAGTGCCATCCTTCTTAGGAACCAATATAATTGGTGAGCCACATGGGGATGTACTTGAACGAATTATACCTTGAGCCAAAAGTTCCATTACCTGTCTCTTGATTTCCCCATTCTCTACTACTAACAACCTGTACATTCTAATATTGGGAAGAGGTGCATTCTGAAGAAACTATATCTCATGTTGAACCCCTCTTTTGGGAGGTAGACCACTGTGGATCCTGCAAAACATCATCAAAATGAGAAACAATTTTTACCAATTCATCCTTATGTTTTAGATCACAAGTCTCAAAAGCCATCTCATTTTCTTTTCCTTGGCTTTGACCACCATGAGCACAAAACTTTTGCTTGAGTTTACAAGCCTTTTCATTTGACTTGCAGTTACCAAGGATAGATTATTCTTTTCACGGTGAGCTCTAATAATAAACTCAATTCCATCCTTTACAAGCAAATATTTATTTTCTTCCCTATAGAAGATTGCTTTACGATCATACAAATAAGGACTTCCCAAAACCACCCCACAAATATCCAAAGGAACTACATCCAATTCAACCTCATCAATAAACTTGTCTGTAATGGCAAATCTGAAAGTACAAGTTTTAGTTACCTGCAGTTTTGCATCATCACAAACCCAGCCCAAAGGATAAGGCTTGGGATGTGGTTTAGTTTTGAGTCCTAGTTTCTTAACAACCTCCTCAGAAATTAGATTAGCTTGAGATCCACTATCAAAAAGAGTATCAATTTTTGTATGCTTTGAAATTACTCTAATGTGGAAAAGCTCATTTCTTTTCTTATCGTCAGGTATAGTTTGTTTACTAGAAGAAGATGCAACATCTGTAGTGCTATTGTTGGAAATTGAAAGAGTTGATTTACCTTGAAAACTCATAGCTGTGATTTTGGTTTCATCACCTGAATCAGAACCAAGATCATGCACTACGGTGTTTGTTTTCTTTTCTTTTCCTTTCTTAACCATCCATTTAGGCTTCTTTTTCGGGATGTAATTTCCAACATTTAGACTCATCATGGTTTTTTTACAATGATTACAAAATGGTTTTTCATCTTCCTTCTTAACAGTAGAGTTTGTTTTATGCTTACCCTTTCCTTTTCCTTGTTCTTTCGAACCTTTTCCTTGATTGCTTGTTCTTTTGATTAAAAGAAGAGAAAGAGGACTCCTTTGTCATTTTCCCTCGTGCTTCCGGATGGGTTGCTTGAACACATACTTGCATCAAGATTAGTAGGACCTAAAACAAGTATCATATGCCTTAGATAACTATGCAATCCACCAATATATTTGAGCAAGTGTTTCTTACGTGTTTAGGAAATTCCCGAATTAGAGCCCTTTTCCTAAATTCCTGTGTGTATTCTTGAACACTTTGTCCCTTAGTTTGTCTTAATGTTTGCCAATCCATCATAGCTTGTTGCTTATAACCAAGAGGATAAAATTGTTGCCTAAGATTTGAAATAAATTCAGACCAAGAAGTGATTTCTATACCTTTGTTTTCTTCCACTTCCTGAAGCTTACTCTCCCACCAAATGAGTGTTGTGCCACCCATCCGAAGAGTTGCCAGATGAATCTTTGCTTCATCATCAACAATTCTCTGAACCCTGCAATATACTTCTATTTGCTTGACCCAGTTATCCAACTTCTCTGCATTTAGCTCTCCAGTATACATAGGCAATTCAAACTTGATATCTAACTTTAATGAAAGAAAATCAGATTTTAAAGAGTCTCTTTTTGGAATGTCAGAACTAGATCTTTCTTCTTTCTTACCTCCTCTAGTTCCCTTTTCCCTTTGCCTATCTTGGTACATTTCTTCCACCATTTCCTTCATCTGTTGGAAGGATTGATGAAAGTTTTGTTCCACTTCCTCTTGATCCGCCATTGTAGGACTTCGAGATCATCTGGTACCAATTTTGGGATCTCCTTCAACTAACTCTCCTTCACCCTTCTTAGATCAAGACCTTGTTAACATCCAACACACAACTTGTAATCCAAAACATGTTAAACTGAACCAAAAATCAGTCAAAACTAGTTCGATACCAATGACCAAAACCAAATTTAACTAGCAATTGTGCACACACATTTTTCTTGCTTTGTATTGATTTTCGATGTAAAATTTGAGCATTACATCCTTTTGTATTTTTAATAAAAGAATAAAAACTGCAAGTACAGTGCAAATATTGAAAGAAATGAAGAGGATTCACCAGATTTGATGCAAGAATTGATAACGGAGTTCGATGCTTGAGGCCTATGTCTCTAGGTCCGGTTGAATGGGACTGATCTATTAAAATCTTGAAAATAATTCTTTACAAATAATTCTACAAAATTCTGACCTTCTCATAGTCTTCCTCTATCAAAAATAATAGGGGTTACTTTTTACATCTCCTCCAAATTCCACTCCTAGCTCAAGTTATGAGCATTACAATAATTTTACACAGTCTTGAATGCTATACAAATATAATATACCTCCTTTTATATTGTTTCCAAACAGCTGGCGCATTGGTTAGGTGCCTATACTTTTGGATGGGAGGTCAGCTATTCCAATCCCCTCCACTTCTCCTCCTTCTCCTTAGGTGCATTTTAAGAGTTTTATCCCACATTGTGGGGGCGTTAAAATAGGTAAGCATTTATTAAGGCATGGTGGGGCGGTTTGAATTGGCTTAAGAGCCACCTATATGCTTATGTAGAGGCGCATATCTTGGGACAGCGCATGGTTTGTATTTTAGGCGCTAACAATAGATAATGCGTGGATATTGGTATAATCAATATGCAATGCGTGGACAGTTTGGCTGAGGATTATGCGTGGTCAGTTGGATAAGGAAAATGCGTGGATAGTGGTATAAGCAATAACAAATAGGCGTGGGAAATTTGCATAATTTAAATAATGCCTGCCTAAATGTCCCACATGCATGGCACAAAGGCAATTATAGGAGTTTATATACACAAGTTGGTTTAATGATTAAATGAGAAGGAGGCCAAGGCACCCCTCCATAATCGAGTGTGTCGAACTCAATTTGAGGGCCCCCAATAAATAAGCGGGTCCATTTGTCGAGAACGAGTGTCCAAGACCGGTGTTCCAAAACCCATTTTTTTAGTACGTCACACAATTCGTCCATGTGTCGCAATATAATCGAAACACTTGGCGAGCGTGCACATGTCCAACCTGCACAAAACTCCAAATTTTGCCATTTGCCCAAAAATTCAGCGGGCTATAACTTTTGCAAATGAGCTCCGTTTCCTACAAACAAGATGTCGTCGGAATCATATAATTTTTTTCCAAACTTTAAAAATGAATGCAACTTATTCTGAGAAGATCTTAGATCGGTGTTTCTCTGTGAGGATCCTCTGGATCAATCTTTCATGGCGAACCACACTATACTGAGAAATTTTGGTATACGGTGGTGAATCGAATCCGCCTTTCCAAATACCGAAGGCAAGTCCTTGGGGATGCGTCATTCTTCCTTAAAAGCCACACAGAGCCTATCATACCACTTCTCAGCCCTTTACTTGACCTACTCTGTCATAGATCCCTCACACAAGTACTTCTTGAAGCATTCTGCAGGTGACTTGTGTTCCATTGGATACTCCCATACCTTCTATTTTGGTCCATCAGGTACTCCGATCTCCATGAACACCAGTGATAACAAAACAACTCCAAAGCTGATATTTCCTCCTGTGCGCACTTCCTCAATGATTGTTTCGTAATATAACGTGAAATGTTGTAGACTACCCCTTCAGACATCTTTTTGGCAATGTGTAACCACATGGTGTTTACTTATGACCACCTTTCCTGGTCATTCAACTTTGTAACAAGATGCGCGATTGCTTTACTGGCTGGATAATTCTTCGGTTTGTCGATGTACATACCACACAGCACCCTTTATGTATCCCAACTCCTTTCTGGTCTCTAATATTGTGGCCTTGTCTGTTAGATCATCTCATAAATCCTCTCCTATTTCTTTCAACCCCGTTACCATGGAGATGAGCGCAATCGAAATTATGACTCGTGACTTGCAAAGTAGAAAAGGTCTTCGTGCACTCGATCATGAGCCATTGCTTCTGAAGGGCTCATATTTCGCGAAGTAAGGGAGCTCATATAGCTGGTAAACTCCTATCTTCTACAAGAGTTTCTTGCCAAAGATCATCATACACCGACATGTCTTCCACCGTGTGTTTATTTGTCTTTGTGTTCAGCAACATGTCAAGCTCCTTCTTATTCTCTGTGGTACGGTGATTGTACTCACTCACCTTACTTTTTCTTATGTGAGAATCCACTCCTAGCCAAATATAACCCCTTCTGGATATTGCATCTTTGAAAAATTGCTTTCAGGAGCCATCTCTTCTTCTTCTTCTTCTACCACCTTCTTCTTTCCCTTCACTCATGC
Organism: Taxus wallichiana var. yunnanensis; assembly: GCA_018340775.1. Lineage (NCBI taxonomy): Eukaryota > Viridiplantae > Streptophyta > Pinopsida > Cupressales > Taxaceae > Taxus > Taxus wallichiana. Next base: position 644,636,936 of record CM031236.1, read on the forward strand.
TACAACTGATTTCTTGGGTGCCATTTCTACCTTGCAATCCTTTGTAGATCCTTGCTTCTTGAATTTTGCAATGTGTGAATCAAACCATAACTCGATTTAGCGTTCCCTAGGTGAAATCACGTGCCCTAGGTGAAATCACGTGCCCTAGCTCCTCTCTATCGCCTCGCTTCACTCAAACCCTTCACCACCGGGGACACAAGCTCTTTCGTGCGCAGATCTCTTTGTCATGACTGGTTACGTACCTCTCGCACCTTAATACGATCACTCGGCTCTTTGCACTTGGCTCCTTTTCAAATACTCTTAATTGCAACGGTAAAAATGAACTCGCATCCCATCCTTATATAGATTTTCAAATTTTTGATGCATTCATTGCTCCTTCACCTACCAAATATCCTCTCATTAATTGACCAATTCCATCCTTTCCGCGCATTACATCTTCACACCTCAACTATAACCTTCTAGCGCACCTTCCTACCCTTTGGTCACAGACTTATCTTCAGTGTACTTCCTTGCCCGAGTACCTCGTCACTGCACCTTCTACTAGTAGTTGTTATGGCCTCTGCTTACCTCGTGTTATACTATTCCTTCATTCATCTCCATCTTTGGTCACTTTTTAGAAGCAATCCTTTGACTTGAAGAGCACTTGTAGCAGCTTATTCCTTTCACCTTTCAATTCCCATGATTTTGTACTGGATATTGACAATCCACCCCACACTAAAAGTATGTGTAGTCCTCTGCATAAACATGCTTCATATAGTAATTAGCTTCATGCACGCAAGCACGCTTATTACACAACACACCAACTAAATTGACAAAGCATAATGACAAAGAAGGAAACACATTAAGGAAATACAAAATTGAAAACCTAATCTAAATGGCAATATTGCCTTATTACAAACACCAAGAAGACTTATTTATAGTAGGGCTTCAACCTACTCTGTTGAAGTAACTGGGTAGCCGTGTTCCATCAAGTGCTTCTAACTGGCAAGTGCTGTTTCAAGGATGTAAGTGATAACATACGGCCCCAACCAATGTACCTTAAGTTTTCCTGGATGGCACAAGAACTTAGAGTCATAAAGAAGTACCATTTGTCCAATTTCAAACTTCTTTTCCTTATGTTTTTGTCATGCCATGCTTTCTGCCTAGCCTTTTCTTGCTTCTGACTCCAACGTGTTATGGATCGTTGCTCATCCAGCTGAATTATCTTCTCAATCCATTCTTCTAAAGCTTTCTCATCATCAAGACCTCCAGCGCACACAATATGCAAAGAAGGTAACATAAATTCCATAGGAAGAACAACTTCTACGCCAAACACTAACTAAAATGGTGTGGCTTTGTTCAATCATTTATATGTTATTTGATATGCCCAAAGTACTACAGATACTTTATCATCCCAATCCTTTCTTCCAATATCATAGATTTTTTTCAATGTGTGGCCTAAAATTTTGTTGAAAGCCTCAGTAGTTCCATTTTCCTGAGGATGATAGGGTGTAGTCTTATGGTGTGCAATCATGAACTCATCCAATAAAATTTTGATTGTCTCATTAAGAAAATGTGTGCCCCTATCACTGGTCGAACTCAAAGGACATCCATACCTTGTAATAATATGTTCCCATAGAAATCAAGTTTTTGTAGCTATTGTATAGTCCTTGGTAGGTGTTACTTCTGCCCACCTTGTTAGATAATCTGTGCAAGTTATAATATAGCGTGATCCAATTCTACGCGTATATGGAGAAATAGAACCCACAAAATCTATAGCCCATTTCTCAAATGGTTTTGTGCTTGGTAATAGGTCTCAGAGGAATTTCATCTCGCTAATCTAGTCTTCCAAGACGTTGACAATGATCACATACCTTACAAATTCCTTACAATCCTTATAAAGGGTCTCCCACCATAATCCAATGAGTAGAATCTTGCACGCATTGTGGCATCACCTGCATAGTGGCCTCCTACAATTCCACCATGATATTCTTCCATAATGCCCATGCGCTCATGTTCCAATACACAACGACGTAATATTTCATCCCGACCCATTTTGTACAAGTCACCACTAATTAACATATAAGGTGTAGTGTGTATAGCAAGTTGTTTCTTCTCCAAGGATTTCATTCCTTCTGGTGCCATCCCTATGCGTAAAAAGATAACAATGTCCTCTAGTTCTGATGGTGTGCATTTTAACTTGTATAATTGTGCATCTGGCATGGTATCCTCAATTGCTTGTGCTTCTTCTCCTGACTGTATTCTTGATAAATGGTCTAGTCCAGAATTAATTTTTCTGGTTTGACCACAACTATGAAATCAAACTCTTGAAATAGGAGCACCCATCGACATATGTGCCCTTGTAAAACAAGCTTATTTACCAAATACTCCAATGACATGTGATCTGTATAAAAGATGAATGGTGTAGCGAGTAGGTATTGGAAATTTTTTTGCAATGCATAGATCGTGGACAAAGCTTTGCACTTTGTAGTTGTGTGATTCATTATGCAAGAGTTAGCTTTCTACTAGCAAAACAAATAGGATGATCTACAATACCTTCTCCAAGTTGAGCCAACACCACGCCAATGCCATGCCAGAGGCATCAACATGTACATGAAATGGTTTGTCCCACAAAGGAAAACACAAAATGGGTGTGGTAGTAAGTTTCTCCTTTAATGTCTCGAATGTGCGCTTTGCTATTGTTCTCCCCAATAGAACGTACCTTTTCCTTTCAGTAACTCTTCTAAGGGTGTGGAAAATTTGGCATAGCCTTTGATAAATTTTCTGTAATATCCTATATGTCCCAAAAATCTGCGCACCTCACTTTGACTGGTAGGCTCCCCTAGGCCTATAATGACTGCAATTTTTGTTGGATCCACCAACAAACCCTCCTTGCAGATTATGTGTCCCAAAAGTATCCCAAATGGTGTAGCAAATATACACTTCTTGATGTTCAAAGAGATACTCAACTATCTACACCGTTCAAACATTAAGCACAAATTGTCATAGTGATCCTTAACTAATCCATACACCATCCAATCATCTAAATATACCTGTAAGAAGTTGTGAATAAATTCTTTGAATGCTTGGATAACTATGCATGAAAATACATACGACATATTTTTCAAACCAAAAGGCATCACAGTATAGGCAAAGCTACCCCATTCAGTAGTAAATGTAGTATTTTCTTGATCTTCTGGGCAATCCTAACTTGATGATACCCAGAGAATCCATATGTAAACGAATATATTTTGCACCTGTAACTCCTTCTAGTATTTCCTCAGTAAATGGCATAGGGAATGGATCTGTTACACATGCAACATTCAACTCCCTGTAATCCACACATATTCTAATTCGCCCATCCTTCTTGATACTGATCACCATTGGACTAACCCATTCTGATTCATCAAGGGGATTAATAATTCCATATTTTAACATGTTATCAATCTCTTCTTTGACCTTTTCACACAAATTGGGGTTCATTCTGTAAGGCCTCTTTCTAACTGCACATGCCCCCTCTTTAAGCTTTATATTCATTCCCCCTAACGATTCATGCACGTCTTTAAGTTCATGGTACCCCCTAGGAAATAGGTCCTGGTAGTCCCTTAATAACTCAATGATTTTTGCCACTTTAGAGTCTGACCAATAGTCTCCAATTATAGCTTCCTTAGGCTCAGTATTTGTTCCAATATTCACTCACTTTGTCTTCATAGGTTCATGATAGGCATGTGTGGTCTTATCCACACTGTCCAATACCTCACGCATTCTGTTGAATGGTTTACATCCAGATTATCTACTTCTTCGTCATCCACTAAGTAGACCATTTTTCCTTTCTCTTTCTCAAGGCAAGCGCGTTGAAGTAATATTGCATCGGCCTCTGGTTCTTTATCAAGACATGCTCCTGAGTCCTCTTTATCTAATAATTCCTGGAGGATTTCTTCAGCCTTGGCACTATCCCCCATAGTTAAGCGCTTGATAAATTTCAATGCTTCTTCTACCGGAGGTTTTGTAGAGAAGAATTCAAACGTCTGTGCCATTCTTGCAACTAAATTATGCCAATTTCTAGTTTCTCTATGGAGTTCTACATATACATACCAAACACGCATGCAACCTTGTAAAGTGGAATAAAACGGTGCACCCATAGTGAAGGTGGTAAAGCTTCTGTCCCTCTATCCAGAGACTCTCACACTTCTGAACATGGTTTTGAACAGGTTGATCACTGTGATAATTACAAATTTATGTATGTTTATTACTCCTAAAGAACCTAGTAGTAAGAGCAACCCCAATTTCATTCCATTCGACCAAATTATCCCTATGGACTACCCACTAGCATGGTGTTGTCCCATGTAGTGTATATGCTAGCATATTTCTCCTCTCCAGTGGGTCTATCCATTTTTCTTCCATGGCACGCATGAATATCATGGGATCCCCTTCTCCTGTGTAACAAAGTACCGAGTTGTTACCTATCCTCCTGACATAACGTAGTTTTGTGCCTTGAGGGATTATGCTCTTTACATCACGCCCTACCAACTCATAAGTGTTGTGAGCCCAATTATTACAAGCAACACTTGTAGTATTGCTAATAGACTGTGCATCCTCCCACTAAATTAGTCCTTCTTTAGTTGGTTTAATCATCTCTGGATCTCGGATGGTGCGTACATAAATCCTATTCAGATATTCTTCACTTAAGGGCTCAACATAGGGTGCGGAATTTCCATCTGTCAAAGGGATAATGACCCTTTCCTCTTTATTTTCAAAACTGATATAGCCCTTGTTGAACCGAAGATCAACATTATTTTCATAGCACCAAGGACACCCTAATAGAGTTGGGAAGCTATCTAATTCTACCAGTGCTAAAACTTCAAAGTCTCCAGTGAACTTTTCTCCTTGTATGGTAATGGATGCATCTTTTAAAACTCCTATGGGAGTGGCCTTAGTCCGATTATCTATGAATAATACATTAGAGGATGTGTGCAATGGGGGTCTCCCCATTTGTACCCATGCATCAAAGGTAAGAACATTGACTTCCATGCCTGTATCAATCAGTATATTACTCAACAACCACCCATCCACAAAAACATTCAGAGAGAATTTCCTTGTCATAATCTAGGCTATGGCGGGGATTTACATGCGGGATCTACCGTCTAGTCTCGATTACTTACACGCGAGTGTTCCTTTTAACCAGCTCCCTAATAGTGGAATGATGTTCTCCTAGTGCAACATTTTGCACACTTCTCTCAAGTCATCTATATCAGTTTGGACCGTCTCTAATGCTTTCTTCTGACTCCTTTAAATATTGTATCTCACCTTGAAGATTCCTTAGCACTTCCATGGTATCCTGATAAACCTCCTTCTGATAGGCAGGATCTAGGTATCATGCATGAATAACCTCATCCTTAGTGATGGTAGGTTTTTGCTGTAATGCCTCCCGGCACGTGTTGCCTTAGCGTGGGTCGTGATCTTCACTTGTAGTGCCTCGATTCTACTCCCATCTTGGGCATCCATTGATTGTCCACAACGCGTTGTATCCTAACCATCCCCACACCTTTGTTTTCTTGTTTATGTTACTTACTCAGATGCTCATATAAGTCTGGGCATTCTTCATAGTTATGGTTCTTCCCGCAGAAAGAACATGTAATGTTCTAAGGACACTCGCACCTATATGTGGTCGGAGATCCGCATGTATAACATGTATCATGAGGAAACTCACTTCTTCCACCACCACGACCTTGTCCTCCTCGAATCCACTACGGTATCCTCGACCTCTGCCACGACTTCCTTCAAAACTCCCCTCATTCCGATCATAGCATGCCTGATTGTGCTCCCGGTCTTGATGCTCATTCTTTCCCTTAGAGTTATCTAAAACTCCTGTCTATCGTACACCAATATCTATAGCATCATGGATCTATCCAATCAGCCGATAGTCCTTCGTGTCATGAGTCGTGGACCTACAGATTTTACAGTAGCTTGAAACATTCTTCCTTATCGCATGTTGTAATAATGGGCAACAGATAACATCATGGTTTAAGTGGCATATCTCACAATCCATCAACAATGAGCATATTATTCTGTGAGGAAAACTATCCTTTGTGTGACCCTCTACTTCACAATCTGTACACCAAATTCCTGAGTGCATTTCATGGGCTGAATTCACTGATAATTTCTCTAGTTCTTTTTCCATAGCTGCAATCTTTGCCTCTAAGAACAGGCTAACGCCAGTGTCAATACTCAACTACCTCAAAGCATGTAGGGTCGCTTCCAATGCTTCACACGTATCCATATATGTCTTATGTGACACCCTCCTAAATGGTGTAATCAATCCCCCAACAAACCATTGTGCATGTTGGCTTGTGTGTATGTCATAAGAAAGATTTGATAACAACATTTTAAACCATGCATCATACTCTCTAACACTTTCAGTAGTGCCTTGCTTAATATCCTTGAGTGCACTTATACTCTTCTACTCAAACTCAGGGATATGAAACTCTTTTAAGAATGCATCCTTAAATGTTGCATAATCTATGCAAGTCTGATCGGGTCAAACTTTTTGTACCAACTGTGTGCGTGCCCTTATAACGTAGTAGCAAATTGGCTTGCCCTATGCTCAGAAGTTGTGATTCCTTTTGCGCACCATAATATTTCACACATATGCACATGTTCAACAACATATTCTATGCCCCTATACTCTGGAAGATGAAGATACATTTCCATATAAATATTTTGGGGTTGGGGTGGACCTTACCCACCTAATCCAGAACCTCTAGTGTTTCCCCTACCTCCAGAACCTCCAGATCCACCTGAACCAGAACTTCCCATGCCTCCTGATCCCAAACCTGTAGCTGGAATAGGTCCTGTAGACATACTCCCCTATGCTCTAATAGTAGTACTATACTGAACCCCTATGGTCTGTGAAGTATTTCCACTTCCAGAAGTGAATCCAATATTTAGTGAGCTCATATTCGTGTGTATGCGATGCACCTAAAAACACACCTCCAAATAGCAATGAAGTCGTTTGTCCTGCCATTGATGTACTTTCTCTCTTACTTCCCAAACTTTCTTGTTGATTACTTGTCGTACTAGATACTAGAAAACCAAGTGCAAGGGCTAGGTTACCAGGTGGATTCAGATGCACACCCGTGGCCCAAGTATTCTCTATTGGCTGCTTCATTGTGAGGGCGGGGGATCCCTATCATGCTTTCCAAGATGGGGGAGTTCTTGATGCTCTGGCTCCACGTCTTCTACGTGAAATTCAAATCCTTCATGAACCATCTCTCTCCTCAATGACATACTTTCTGTAACAATGTATGCTACTTCTCTATCTCCCTCTCGCGTGCCTCATTATACTTAAGCCACCTTTCCTCTCTCTACCTCTCTGCGCTAGGTCTGCCATCTTTCACCAATCCTACTCCTACCCCCACACGTGGTGAAGTTTAGTTAGCCATCGATTTACTCTCTAGATTCAAAGTTACCATCAAGATCTTGATCGCCAGAGGAATTCCTTGTAGGTAAGCTCCCCTTGGATGTCATAAGAACTGGAATTCAGCTACCTCTGGACACGAATAAGTGGAAATTGAGTATTCCAAGATATAACTATTCAAGACACCACGAAACCACGTATCTATGGCTTGAGTCCAAATTAGATCAGCATCATAAAGGGCCTGGAATTATTCCTGCATCTAGATAAGTGCACAATATCTTCAATTCCATTTAGATGTGTAAGGAACCACCACTCGTATAGTTCTCTTTGGAAAGATAACGAAAAATCTCTCATATAAACCGTCATATACATTGTATTCCACCCAAGTGTGTGCGTTAAACTCAGATCCAATGTTGAACCACCGTGCGTATTCTTCTTCCAGATCACGTACCCAATCTTTAATACTTGCTAAGGTCAATCGGTATGTCTTCATTACAAACCATCCTAAAAGCAATCTGAAAAAGAGGTCCCGAAATGGAACTAATGATGCGAGCTTAGAATTCAAAGTGGTACAAATCCAATAAAACCCTATGAAACCCTAAATATGTTGGCACATCACTCACCTAGACCGAGCACTCACCCAAGTGCGCAAGCTAAGAGATCCCTCTTTGGGGTTGTTTTGTTGTAGGATGTTAGCATGAAGAAGACTTTTACATATATAATTCCATTTTTAACACATCATTTCTACAGAGCATACCAAATCTATATCCAAGGAAAAGTAGAGCTAAGTAATAACCATGTTGAGATCACAAACATACTAGATTCAGATATACATAGAACTAATCCCTTAGATTCAGCCAATATCCTCCATTATATTCAATGCAATAAGTTACATAAGCTTCATTACAATATCAAAAGTATGTGTGTAGCAGCATAACATTGTATGTCCCGATCTCATCTATTATATTATATCTATTACACAGTCTACTCCATATATATATAAGGGTGGGGACTTTCCCTTCACCACTTATCCTTTCCAATAATAGGTCGCATGTTATTCTTAGCCATGCGCCTTTACAACACTAGCCACACATGTAAGTGCGCTAATAATAGACTACTACTAGCTAACTGATAGTAGCAGATCTATTTTGTCTTGTGTCCATGCAAAGTACTTCATATCCAATCCTCCAAAAATATCCAATGCATGGTGCGCACGTCTCTGCCTCATTTGTGTGCTTTGCACGCCATCTCTAAAAATAGACCTTTATGAGTGAAAACGGCTAAGTCCCGAAAAGATGAACTTATGTACCACACGCATGTTCTCCCTATTCATTTGTGCCTTTGAATATGACTTTCTTTCCTGTGTGGAATTCTTGTGTGCTTTCTATGTCAAGTGTTCTTTGATCAACGAGATAGTTACAATCACACATACATGATAAAAAGTATAAATTTGAGGATCTACGTTCTTATCCACTAGACATCGAATTACTCCGACTACCCTTTCCATCCTGTTTTGAACTTCCAGTTTAAAAACATAGGGGCAAAAGAAATCCTAAAGATCATGTCAAATAATTCTATAGGTCTTTCTATGAGGTGGCATACAATGATACATATCCATTAAGAATGTTTTTACATAGCTTTGGTGTACATGCCCTTGATTGGTTTATGTATCTACCTAAGGGATCCATCACCACCTTTGTTGATCTATTAGAAAAATTGGTAAGGCATTTTTCCTACAATATTGAACTTGATATCAATATGAAATATCTATGTGACATAAAACAAGGAAATGGAGAAATTTTTACATCCTTTTTGCAAAGTGAGGAAGCCTTGCTAGTGGATTTCCTTAACTATTCCACAAAAATAATTAGTCTTAATTTTCATTACCAACCTTAACCAAGAGTTGGAATTTCATCTACATGTACATTATGATAACACCTTCGATGAGATAATTGAAAAGAGCATACAAATTGAAAAGGATCTTATCGCTAAGGGTCTCATCAAAATCTATTCGAGAGGAGGATCAACAACATCCACCTCCACAACAAAAATCCCAAGTTTATTAATAAAATAATGTAGTTAGCGATGTAGTGATTGACTTTAAGCATATCCAAACTATCCGAGAATGTTGTAAAACTATCCATCCAAATCCCTCTCAAGCCTTCCAATCCATCAAACATCATGGTTCAATGAGGTAGGCTAAGATAAGATGATAAGAACAAGACCTATACACCTACTTTGGAAAGCCACTAGAATCCATATTTTGAAGATCCTCATAGTGAATATGATTGAGTTTAAAAATAATAATCCATTTGATGAAAATGCACCCAAACTGTTATGGTCTCAAGGGGAAGAATATTATGAATTTCACCGACAAAGGGTTACAACACCAACCAATATGTGTGGTTCAAAAATTATTTATAGAACCTAATTGATAAGGGGGACATTTAAATAGAAGAAGAGGCTTCCAAATACAAAAATCAATAGATAGGGATCTATCAAGACCCATTCCCAAAGCATGGTAAAAATAAAATACCCAAACATCAAGGTCAAGATCAAGCTTCTCAAACCAATCACATCAACTATAAGAGAGTCCTTTATGACAATGAATTCACTGTAGGATGCATTGTTCACCACATAATTGTTGCAAAAAAAAAAGGTAATTCATCTAAGAGCCTCGCTCTTAAATGTTGGCATTCCTTTTCAATCAAACCACCATCATCAGGGTGCAATGCTTCTACACAGAGTAAAAAATTCACAATCCCAAGAGTGTCACCTAAGATCACTATCCAAAAGGATCCTTCGTCTACTATTGAAGGCCAATATCATCTTATCAAATAACTTGAGAATACCCCTTCTCAAAATGTCCACCATCCATAAGTAAATCCTTTACAAATCCTTGAGGATAACTATACCCAAAAATATTGATCTTAATAAGTTCCAAGTTCTCATGGGACAACTCTCATCAAACTAAAAAGTCACTTTTGACCAAAATGATTTACTACCTACCGATCCATCCCATAACTTCCCCCTATATAGATGTCTTCATCACTAATTACAGGATCCAACACGTGCTTTTGGATAATGGATTGGGGTTGATATGTACCCTAACTCTCATCAAAATATTGGGATATTAAGAGGAAATGTTAATACCAAACATCATTACCATAAGAGCATACAATGATGTCGAGAGGAAATCTACAGGAACAATCCATATTCGTATCATGGTTGGTCATGTCAAACACCAAATGATAATCCATGTGGTAGACATATACATACCGTATAACACCCTTTTGGGATGATCATGGATCCACAAAATGTAATCCATGCCATTCACATGTCACCAATGTATCAAGTTTCCTCATGCTTTGGAATGGAGGTTACTATTCTTAGCGTTCCCCAACCTTTTCAATACTACAAGCTGTTGGAAGGATGCTCTTGTAAATCTTGTTTATTTTCCAAGAACCAAGGACCATTCCAAATTTCCATAACCAAATACATCATCACCATCTTACATTCACCCCGATAATATTCCATCCACTTCTTAGGATTTATCCATCATCCACTTCTTCTAAGGTTATCCCAAAATGATGTGGAGAGTATAAACTCTATGATACATTCCATTTTGGTCACCTCCTATATCCCCACATAGCTATGAGAAACCTACCATGAGGAAGCCCAAAAACAAAACCTACCAATGTTTCTCATCCAATTTCAATTCCTTTAGCTTAGTCGATGATGAAAATATTGAAGGCTCGGATGACTCTAAGTTATCCAATGAAGAAGTAGCCTCCTACCATCATATCTAAAATATCTAAAAGCCAATTGCATGTACCAAATCATGAAATATAAGGGAAAGGCCTTGGTCCATGGGAACAAGGGATCTTGGAGCTTGATTCTTTGGAAGAAAACCCACCACAACTTGGCCTAGGTACAGATCGTTAAGTGGTGACCCAAAAATAACATTATAAATACTCCTTTGGTTTCTAGGGAATCCTTCTTAGGGGATGTCCATAGCCTTTAAAAATATCTTTCCACAACCAAAATTTTCATCAAAATTCCATATTAACCATTGAATTTTCCCTCCATTATTCCTCCCTTATCCATTGGGACTTGAAAAATCCTTCATCCTTAGAAAATTTCTAGAACGATGAGGCAATCATATATTTTATGGGACTCATATATCATATCCCCATAGGTGATCATAATAAAGGATTCAAGATCAACCTAGATAATTGCACCTACTTGAGTGAACACTTGGATTTCTTAAGTCACCTACAAAAAAATCAAAAATCAAAATATAGAACCCTCTAGTTAAAACCTCTACGAAGTGCTAGTGGGAAGCAAAAGTCAAAACAATAAAATAAAAAATAAAAATAAAGAGGTGTTTATTTTTAAAAATCTCTAAGACACCAATAGATAGGGAATACCACCTATCCTCTGAAATTGGCGATGAGAAATATCCAAACCATAACAACACGTTACATAAACATTATCTTAGCATGGAAGAATCAAAAGGGATTAATCATTTATTCAAAAAAATCCTAAAGACATGCAAGAAATTTCATCATCCTTGGTTAAAGATATAGCTTATGTTAATATCAAAATTGAAACACAACCAAATATTATAAATCTAGGGTTAGCCTCACCTCTCAAGAACATGAACAATTAATAACCCTACTCAAAGAATATATTGATATATTTGCATGGTAATATGTATATATGTTGGTCCTAGATCCATAATTAGTAGTTCAGCACCTTTGAGTACATCCCAAATCTTAAATAAACAAGCAAAATCTTGGGAAGATACATCCAAAAATATCCTTGTTGCTCAAAGGATAATTGGGATGAAAGATTCACTCACCCAATCAATTACTCTGAATGGATCTCCAACATTGTCCTTTTTAGGAAACTGATGGATATATTCGTATTTGCAATGAATTTAGAGACATAAAAAAATTCCCAAAATATTATTTTCTACTACCAAACATTGAAAAAATCATAGAATACACAATTGGAAAAGAGATCTTATCACTCATAGACAAAGTTCTAGATACAATCAAATCATAATTACACAAGATAATCAGCACAAGAAAATATTCACCACCATGTGAGGAACATTTTTTTATCAAGTAATGTCATTTGGATTGAAAAACATAGGTACCATTTATCAAAGAGTAATGACCATAATCTTCCATGACATGATGCATGACATCATTACATATATGTGGATGAATTTCAAGAAAAATAAAAACACGGACGATCACCTTGTAGTGTTAAGAAGGATTTTGAAAAATTAAGAGAGTATAAGGTCTGAATTAATCCCAATAAATGTGTTTCGGGGAAACAACAAGAAAATTAGTGGGATTCATTGTAGCTAGGAGAGGCATTAATTTTGATCTAGCCAAAGTTTAAGCCATCACAAAAATGCCTCTTCAAAATATCAAGAAAGTACAAAGTCTACAAGGAAAAATTGAAGATATCCTTAGGTTCATCTCTTAGCTAACCAATAAATTCCAACAATTCACACATCTACTTAAAAGGGTACAATGTTTTACTATAATAAGGATTGCCAATAGACATTTGAAGCTCTAAAATGATATCTTTTACATCCACTAGTTCTTATTCCACCTCCACCAAGGAAACCATTGATCCTATATATATATATATATATATATATATATATATAAGAAACTCATTGCACATTAAAATCTCTTCTAGCACAACATGATGAGAACAAGAAGGAATAAGATATCTATTATCTCAACCGCACCTTGATATCTTGTGAATTCAATTATAATCCAATTGAACATGCATGCTTGCTTGTGATGTCTACATTACATGCTAAAACAAGACCAAGTTAATAGACAAGGTTGATTCACTCAAGTAATTTCTACCAAATCATCTTTAATAGATAGAATGGCCAAGTGTATCATATTATCGAGTGAGTTTGATATCTAAATGTCAATAAAAATCCATTAAAGGACAAGTTATCATAGATCACTTAGCATAGGATCCTATTTTAGAAAATTGACCATTAAATATTGGATTCCATGATGAATCAATCCCACTATTAAAGAATCACCTAAATGGAAGCTCTATTTTATTGGGTCTTTCACTCATCACATATTTAGGGAATGATTCCTTTTTATCACACCACACGATATTTGATCCCTAAATCCTTCCACCTTGGATTCCTTTGCACTAAAAACATTGTTGAGTATAAAGCTCTCATATCTATTCTATAGATCATCATTCAATGGAATATTCAACATCTCCAAGTCAAAAGTGATTCATAACTAGTTATCAATAAAGTAAATGATGAATATCAAATAAAATATGACAAGTTAATCCCTTACAAATGAGTTGTTGACAAGTTCACGTAGTATTTCCAAGACATCCAATTTGAACAGGTTTCAAAAGGAAATAACAAATTAGTGGATACCATGGATATAATTGGATCCTTTCTTGAGATGCCTCCCAAAATACATTAATGTTAGTTTTTGGTTGAGAAAATCATGAACCTTGCCTACGATGTCCCAAAATTAGAGACTATAATATGTGAAATAGCTCATCCCAACTCCCTTTGGTATCAATATATATACAACTACATCTATGACGATGTATCTTACCACATGATCTAACTTGATCCCAATGCACATCATCCATCCAAAAATATTCACATTTCACCATTTTAGGTGGCACATTATATCATAGGGGATATGATGGAGCCTTGTTGAGATGTCTAAACTTGGATGAGGCCAACCTAGCGATCAAGGATTTCCATGATGAAACTTTTGGGAACACACTAGTGGAATGGCCCTAGCCAAAAATCTCTTACATGCACGATATTATTGGAAAACCATGTAACACGATTCCTTCTAGTATGTTAAGAAATGCATAGCCTATCAAAAGTATGTAGACCTCATCCATGCACCATCACAAGGATTAAAATCTATCACCTATCTATTTCCTTTCTCCATATGGGGATTTGATCTCATTGGAATACTAAACCCCATATCCTTTGTGAACACAAACACATCATCGCTACCACCAACTACTTCACCAAGTGGGTGGAACTAATGGCACTCACCTATGTCACTAGTAAGCAGATCTCCAAGTTCATTCTCAATCACATCATTTTCTTATTTGAATTTCCTTCCACCACCATCATTAGATCATTAAAAACAAATATGTTAAAGCACTTTGTCAATATTTTCACATCCAAGAATGATGGTTCATGACATAATACCCATAGGAAATGGATAGATATAAGCCAAAACCAAAATCGTCACTAAAATCTAGAAAATAATAGTCAATGATGCTAACCGTACTTAGAATATGGAACTTTATCTTACCTTGTGGGACTATCACACCAACATCTAAACATCCCATAGATCCACTCTATATTCCCTTGTCTTTGCACCAAAGCTATCTTTCTAGTCAAGATCAAATTATCATCTCCCTAAAAATCATCATTGATGAAGAAGAATATCACACTTTGCTAGACTCCAAGATATTTAACTCCTAGACGAACGAAAAATTAATTCTCTCAATCATCTCAAATACTATCACAACAGGGCTACAAATGCAATACAATAAGAAAGTGCAACCAATAGAGTTTGAAGTTGGTGATATTTTCTTCAAAGAGAATTAAAGAAACACTAATAATGAACTTGAATATAAGTGAAAGTTTAAATCTAACTAGCTTGGAACCTATGTCATCATCGCCAAATATGTATCAAAATCCTACAAACTAGCTATGCATGATGTCTATGAGCTAGATGAACCAATGAACATCATACATCCAAAGATATTCTAAATTTTAGTGGTGTTGCTATTATCTCCAATAAACCCCAAAATCAAATATAAAAATCCAAAAAATAAAAA
The DNA here is from genome assembly GCA_018340775.1 of Taxus wallichiana var. yunnanensis. Classification (NCBI taxonomy): domain Eukaryota; kingdom Viridiplantae; phylum Streptophyta; class Pinopsida; order Cupressales; family Taxaceae; genus Taxus; species Taxus wallichiana. The sequence continues at coordinate 644,652,222 of CM031236.1, forward strand.
TATTCAAACAAAATTGTTAAATGGTGAAAACCAATTCTCTAGCACCTTGGGAAAGTATGTTGATGAAAACTAGTTTCTCGGTGTCACTTATAAAAATGAGTACCTCATAAACTTGGGGACAAGACCTATCTTGACCACATCACCTTCTCACCACAATTTATCATTCCCACCATCATTCCCCTTATCCCCTTGACCTTGGCCAAGTTGATAGCTACACGCCAAGCTTTGGGAGACATCTTGAGAATTAGCGAAAAATTAGAAAAAATCAAAGAAATAACAATCAAGTTAAAGAATAATGGAAGTAAAATCTTGAGCACATAAAAATGATGAAATTATAACCCTTGGATGGGCCTATCTTGATATTGAACTTCTTGTTACGAAATACAAGTTTAGGAGCATAGATTTAGCTTTAATTATTTTCTATTAACTCTACATCTTTTCCCATAGCTATGAACTCCATTATATAGGAGCTGCATTGTAACAACTCGATAACAATGTCTTTTTCTTTACCTGCAACCTTCTCAAAAATATTTGGTTGCATATGAAACCAATCTACCTTAATGGTTTCAACTATTAATAACAACATTGATAGTAAAACAATATCTCATTGTTTTATCATCTAACTTACTAACTTACTAATTTACTAATTACCATCTAGTAAATACCATTTACTATATGTAATATTAAATTCACATTATAATAATATTATCCATGATAATATTATATTCATCATATCTAATGTTCACACTATACAATATCTCTAACACTTCTTGCCCACAACTTTTCCCGCTTTTTATTTTCTTGTGTTTCCCTTTGTTCCTCTTGACCCTTGTCACATCTAGCCATTAGCTTCCTTTACAATCCCTCATAAATCCCACCCCTTATCTCCCATAACTTACCCCATCCTTGTTACTATCAAAGTAAGTAATTGGGACACTTTTGTTTAGCTAACCTAGGGGAATCTATTGCCACTTGGGAGCAAGAAAAAATCAAACAACACTAGGATATGTTGAATTGTGACTCATTCACACTAACCAAGGATATTCACAACAAGACCATGAGTAAATGCACATCCTCCCCTTTAAACAATCACCATTTTATCTATTTATTGTATCTTCTATCTATCACCAATCATCCATCCTTATCAACCATGATATCCACCAAAAACGTTTTAGTGTTTTGTATGTATTGTTTGCTTGTTATGTGTGTTTTCCATTATGCCATTTCATCATTTTTATCTTTATTATCTATCTTTTGTTAGTTTCTTCCCGAGGATATGGGAAAGATGTTATTATACAACAATATGAGGAGATTTATACATCAATCAACATGCATTGTAGTACAAAAATCATCATGGTCGATATATAGATCATGTTGTATACTAACTAGTGCTATATCAAAAACATGATTTCTTGTTAATATGGATCATAATATGGTATCACAACACATCAAATCATCATATCCTCTATGTAAATAATGAAAAATTACCTGAGAATGGAAGACAAAAAAATACAATGGAAACCTCCCTATAATCCTTCAATGCAAACCTCAGTAAGGTTGTGGAGACTTCGTCTGTGGAACCTTGCAAATGAATGTGGGTACTCTTGAATGTTCTTCAAATGTGAGTGCAAATGCTACAAACACATATACTTTGGCTTGGAAATTTAGCAGAGTGATTGTACTTAAATCCAAGAGGATTTGTAAGAGAGTAAGCCTGCAATTTATAGAGGTAGAAGTAGTTGGAAATTAGTTACACACAGTTGAATGCACATGCTAAAAATAACATTAGAGGAGGTTACAGTAGTGCTAGGGAATTTAGGGGTAGTAAATAAATTAATTGCAGAAGTTACATCCGGGAAGGTGGTTGTATGTGTAATTCAATTGCCCCCACCTTTCTAGGATTCTAGAAGTGCAGTTAACTAGGATGAGGATATGGAGTCCAAGTGGAGTCTAAGTGGATGTTGACCAAGTGGCAGTTGACTAGGATGTGCACACACTTAATTAATTAATCATTTAATTAATAAATGATAATTAACTTAGCTAAAGGGGTACAAGGGGGTACTAGGGATTAATTTAATTAATCTAAAGGGTACAATGTGTATGAATTAATCAATTAATCACAAATGGGTGAATAATATGGTGTATTAGGAAGCGAACTAGGATAAGATGGAAACATGTGTGTAATTTTGGGGTGTCTACATTTTCCCCCTCTTTAAAGTGCTATTGCAAAGTAATAGTGCTTTAAAGATAATAGATGTATGCAGACCATTGAGCGAAAAAATATGAAGCATTTGGATGCCCCAGTGAGTAGGAAGTGATGAAGCATTAGGATGCCCCAATGAATAGAATGGTAGAGGAATGCCCCCTCAAGTGGGTGGATGACACAGCAAGGCGGTGGAAAACCGCTTGATAGGAAGGAAGTAAAGGGATTGGAACAAGGATGGGAAAGGACTGTGCTCGTAGCATGAGCGTTCATTTGGAGAATAATTTTAAAAAACCTTATTTTTTCTATTGCACAATAGACTTGTCACCATGATTATAAAAGAATCAAGAAAAGATAAAAAGGAAAACAAACCCAATATACAAAGTAGGTTAACAAGGACCAGGGGATATAAAGGAACCAAGATGTAATCAAACTACTTGTAAGTGGTCCAAAAGTAAACATCAACAATGTAACACATATTTGAAAAAGAAGACAATCAACTATGCCCCTAATGCGTGCCACAATGATGATTAAGTAGATACAAATGCTCCCAAGTGGGAATAGGATCAGACTAGAAGATCGGAGTTAAAGCGAATCCTTATGACACTCTTGTTGAATCCGTTGTGCAAATGATCAAAGTTGAAATTTCCCCAAGCAAAGTTATCACGCAAAGGAAAAATAATTTTTGGCTTGCCCCAAGCAGAGTTAGCATATCATGCAAAGGGAAGAAAGTGATAGTTGTAAGATTGGCACAATCACTAGGGTAATAGATAAAAGTATGACATTTATCAAGATTGTATTGAGATGTTGAATGATTCACTTTAAGGGTTTTCCAATTATAGGATTTCTATGATAAGTGAATGTTTTCTCAAAAAATTACTAATTTTTTTGAAATATCTATTTTTTTGGATTTTGAAATATTTGATTTTTTTATTTTTGTGAATTTTGGAAGGAATTGAAAAGATAAATGCAAAGAAAAACACAAGCAAACATGAATACACAACAAAAGTAAAATGATCCATGGCTTAAATAAACCATGAGAAAAAACACAACACATGCTAATGACAAAAAGATACAAAACAAGCAAAAACAAACCCAATATGAATAGGAAGGATCCACACCAAAGTTATATGTGAACTAAGATGTAAATAAATTTCCTCTAGTTGGGATTAAAATATTCCACTATCGGGAGAGGGACCTCGCAGAAAATTGGCGTGTTCCTGGAAATGAAAGAATGGAGGGAAAGAATGCGAAGGTGGGGAGTAAGGGAAAGACTACATGCAACGATAGGGGAGGGCTTGCAGGTAGTGATACACGATAGGGGAGGGAAAGATCACGGTACTGCTGCGAGGGGATCTCTGGTAGGCTGGTGGTGAGCACGGTAATGGTGGACGGGGTAAGAAGGGGGAGGAATAGTGCCCTAATCCCAGGGTTTTAAAATTTGTCGAGACTTCGTTGGGGATAGGCGAGCAAAAAATTATAACATGTAGCAAACACGCGGAGGCACAAATAAACAACAAAACCATCATGGTCTAGATATTTCCCGGAAGACTACCTCTTTCAAAGATATACTCAAAATGTTCAAGCATCGATCTTTGACCAAATAAACAACAAGTAATCTGGCCTACCTAGTCAATTTGGCCAAGGATATTCCTCTCAACATCAAGAACCCTGAGGTGGAGGAATATTTCAAAAATTTATCAAGGGATGTAGTGATTGGTAGGTTTAACGGGTTCTGGCCTTCCTCCTCCACTCTGTACCAGTGGGTATTCGATACTTGGACCAATAAGTGTGAAATATCCCTCTGTTCTAAGGGATTTTTCGTTGTCCATTTTAGAGAAGTTGAAGACTATCAGCGATGTTTAACAGATGGTCCATGGTTTTGGGGACATGCGGGTTTATTTATAACTCCATGGTTTCCATATTTCAATCCGAATACATATTTGGTTGCCAAAACACTTATCTGGGTCAGGCTCCCTAACCTCCCCTTGTATCTATGGTATGCCCTGGAGGATATTGGTAATGATTTGGGAAATTTTATCAAAGAAGACTTGGATAGAACACATTGGATTTGTGTTCTTTTGCTCGTATGTGTGTTGAACTCAATTTGAGAAAAGGATTACCGGATCGATCAATCTTAAATTTGGTAATTTTCAACATTGTCGAATGCATCTTAGACTATGAGAATACTACATTCCGGTGTAGATTATGCAGAAATACGGGTCATCTACAAGCCTCTTGTCCCTTCAACAAAAACTAGAAATCTACAAAAAAGAATGGATCGACCTCTTCTAGCGGTTGGGGCTCTATTAACCCAGATTTGGTATCCGCTTCGAATTTTAAGGATGTTCTGAATAATCTGAACCCCACGAATAAAGTAGACACAGGGAAGGAGGACTCTGAGATGGGAATTCAGGAAAATCACCTGGTTGCAGGTGGAACAAAAAGAGGACATACTTTGGAAAGTTCGGAATCAGATCGGGATTTTGTGTCTGATAAAATGATTGCTTTGGAAATTCCTAGTGAACTTGCATTGGTTATCTCAACTGACCAAGGCAAGTGGTTCGAAGTAAAAAAGTGAAAAAAAAAAAAGGGTAGAATGGGCAACATTGAGGATTATTTTCCATCGCAAGGTGGGAAGTAATTTTGTTTAGGTTGTTTTGGTTTTTTATACTTTTGTAAGTCGTTGTTCAGATGTAGTTGTTGTTTACCTTTGGCCTTAAAAGCCTGTTGTTTTTCCAAAGGATCTGGCCTCTGCTTTATGAATAGGGAACGGGTCCCTTCAACCCACTTTATCAATCAATTTTTTTTTCCTGCAGTTGGTCCATAAATGCATTCTAGATACATAGAGTATTGGTTATTGTAACTAACAAACATAAGAGACTAAGCCAAGAATATACAAGACAACATTCCATATGTACAAAGCAATTACAACAAACAATCTAGTGAATAAAACATGTTAATGTCAAATACTAACAAGAAATCTATAATATAACACAACTCACAACAATAATGTCCAAAGATTTTCCGAGTGTTTTATATAATGAAGAAATGAACAAATGCCAATATTCCCCCAAGAGAAAGCCAAAGCCAAGTAATGTCCCTAAACAAAGTTAAATTACAAAGAGTGGATCGATTGATTGGAAAAGATGATTGGGAACAATTAGATGAAGAAAATGGCAAACAAAATTACATAGTCACAAGTGTTTTTTTGGAAAGCATTTTCGAAACATTTTGTATGTTTTTTTGTATTTTCTAAACAATTTTACATTGTTATTGTGAAAATGTAAATAAATTTCAGGATTTTAAACAACTTCATATTATTTTTGAAAATTTTTGAAAAGTTTTTGAATGTTTTTGTCTTTTGAAATTTTGAACCACACGCAAAAAGAAGAGGAAAAGGAAATTCCCAAGTCAAAACCAACACACTACGTATGAAGGAAGTGAATGAAAGCATAATGGAAGGTGAACAATAGTGGTAGACAATGGGCATGACAACCTAACAAGGAGAACATGCGACACATGATGAGGAAAAAGTTACAAGTGGGAAACAAAGTGAAATGATGAAATAGGTGGATGCATTGATATGCCCCCAACACAAGGGTTATTCTTGGAGACTCTGGGAGTATAACTTCTTCAAATGAATGGCATTCATAGGCTCCTTCAACTCTTTTCCATCCTTGGTAGATAGTTTGTATGCACCATATCCAAATTTAGCAGTTATAACATAAGGACCCAACCAGTTAGGCTTAAATTTTCCTTGTTTTTCTCGTGGTTTAGTTATGTTCTTCTGATTCTCATTTACGACCACGTTTTTGAATGTTTTTGGTCTTTTTGAAATTTTGAACCACATGCCAAAGAAGAGGGAAAGGAAATTCCCAAGTCAAAACCAACATGCTACGTATGAAGTAAGTGAATGAAAGCATAATGGAAGGCGAACAATAGTGGTAGACAATGGGCATGACAACCTAACAAGGAGAACATGCGACACACAACGAGGTAAAAAGTCACAAGCGGAAACAAAGTGAAATGATGAAATAGGTGGATGCGGATATGCCCCAAACATAAAGGGTTACTCTTCGAGACTTAGGACTATAACTTCTTCGATGAATGAAATTTATAAGCTCCTTGACTCTTATCCATCCTCGGTAGACATGTATGTGCCGATCCAAATTTAGCAGTTATAACATAAGGACCCAACCAATTAGGCTCAAATTTTCCCTATTCTTCTCGTGTTTTAGTTGTGTTCTTCTGATTTTCCTTTAGGACCAAATCACCAATTTCAAATTGTCGAGGTTTTATCTTGCGATTATAATTACGACGTACTCTATTTTGATATACATGTATATGGTCTAAGGTGTGAAGTCATCTCTCGTCCAATAATTCTTGCTCAACAAGTCATGTAACATGGTAATCCTCTTCATGAATACGATGTTGGAAGGAGACATGAAGTGAAGGAAGTTCAACTTCAATAGGCAATATGGCTTCAGAGCCATATAATAGGGAGAATGGAGTAGCTCCTATAAGAGTATAGAAGGAAGTGTGGTAAGCCCAGAGGGAAGGATACTACAACAGCGTTTATGGCAACTACGTCCATGTTTATTTACCTGTCTTTTCTAGAATGGATTTGATAGTCTACTTTGATGCTTCGATTGGCCATTGATTGTGGATAGTAGGGTGTAGCCCATTTCGAAAAAATATTATATTTTTAGCTAGGGCCTTGAGATCCTTATTTTTGAAAGAACCACCATTGTCAGTGACAATAGCAGCGGGGATACCAAAACGATAGATAATATGGTTAAGAATGAATTTAGAAATATTACACCCAGTAAAGTTGGTAAGAGGCATAACCTCAACCCACTTGGTTAAATAATCAACAACAATTATAATAAATGTGTGGCCATTAAAATATGTGGGCTTTATTTTTCCAATTAAATCGAGTCCCCATTTGAAAAAGGCCAAGGTGAAGTAATGGGCTGCAAGGCTTGGGATAGTGCATGAATGAGATTACCATGTTTTTGGCAAGCCTGACATTTCTTCACAAAGTTGCATGCATCTTCCTCCATTGTGGGCCAGTAGTATCCAATGCACAAGATCTTCTTCACAAGGACCATTCCATTGGTATGGGCACCACAAATACCTGAATGTACTTTAGCTAGTGTCTGATTAGCTTCATCCTAATTGAGACATCTTAAGAGAGTCCCATCATAGCCTCTTTGATACAAGGTGTTAGCAAGAAGGGTGTAGCGCGAAGCATGTTGTGCTAAGGATCTTTTATTAGCTAAATTAAAACTAGGAGGGTAGGATTTAGTTTGAATGAAGGTATATATATCGTGGTACCAGGGATGATCAGGACCAACAATCTCACAAACCATGGTGGAATCCAACAACTTGTATGCGAGCACCAAAATATGTTTAACAGGAACTCGTTGTGATTTTTATTAGTGTCGAATGAAAGATAGGAGGAAATAGTTACCATGGCATTCGCTTCTTTGTTTTGTATGTGAGGAACTTGTTCAAAATTGATAATCCGTAAATACCCTCTAAGGCTATCAACCATTATTTTATAGGGTAAGAGATTTTCATATTTTACTTGATACTCTCCATTAACTTGATTAATGATGAGAAGAGAATCACCAAGAACTGTCAATTCTTGTAGGTGCCATGAGATAGCAAACCCTAAGCCTACTATCAATGCTTCATACTCTATTATGTTATTTGTGCAAGGGAAGCTGATACGATAAGATTTAGGTATGAGGTCTCCATTTGGTGTACGCAAGATGATTCCTGCTCCAGAACCATGGATGTTGCAAGATCCATCAAAGAATAATGTCCATAAGGGTGTTGCTTCTATGTACAAAAGGTCTTCATCTGGAAATTCAAAATTTAATGGTTGTGAGCCTGGCAGTGGTGTTATGGCCAGTTGATCTGCTAGTGCTTGACCTTTGATATCTTTTTGATTGATAATTTCAATGTAAAATTCGTTGAGTAGTACAATCCAGCTAGACATTCATCCTGTTATGACTGGTCTCAAAAGTAGGTACTTAAGAGGATCAACCTTTGAAATTAGCTTGGTGGTATGATTTAGGAGATAGTGTTACAACTTTTAGGAAGTATAAGCAACCACTAAAAATCCTTTTCAACCTACGAGTACTTGGTCTCATGTTCAAGAGAGTAGTTCTTAAGTAATACACAACTTGTTCCCGACCCTTATCAACGTGTGTTGCACCAATAATGCCTCAATGGCATGTTCTATTTTAGATGTATACAACAACATAGGCTTATCCCAGTATAGGCGGACATGAGTATTGATGAATATATTAGGTATTATTTCAATTTTACGAAGGCGTCTTGATAGTCTTGTGTCCATTTGAATTGGACATCCTTCTTAAGTAGTTGGTTGAAGTGATGGAACTTATCTGTGAACTGAGAGATGAAGTGATGAATAGACTATATTTTTCCTTGTAGGCCCCTTAGTTTTCAAAGGTTCCGAGGAAGCGGTACATCTATTATAGCTTTGAGCTTGGTAGGGTCCACTTCAATTACTCTTCGTGAGATAATGAATCCCATAAGTTTTCCTGAAGTGACACCAAAGACACTTTTTTTGGATTAAGGTGAACATTGTACTCCCTTAATTGCTCAAGTATACACCTAAGAACTACTGGATGATCCAATCTAGTATTTGATTTAGCAAGAATATCGTCGGCATAATCCTCCATTATGTCGTGAAGAAGGTCGTGGAAAATAACAATCATGACACGTTGATAAGTTACACCAACATTTTTAAGGCCAAAAGGCATGACCTTGTAACAAAATGTCCCCCATGGGGTTGTAAAAGTCATTTTATGTTGTTCTTCTTTGAAAATTTGAATTTGTTTATACCTTAAAAACCAATCATAAGGGATAACATCTCATGGCTCACGGTAGAATCGACAATCATGTCAATATTAGGCAAAGGGAAGTCATCCTTAGGACATGCCTTATTAATGTCACGAAATTTGTACAAATATGGATTCTGGGGTCTTCTTCACAATTGGTACCATATTAGATATCCATTTTGAGTAGTCAATGCACGATGTATGAAGCTGCATCCAAGAACTTTTATAGTTTGGCGTTAATAAGCAATGTGAACTTGGGATGCATTTTACGTAGTTTTTGCTTTACAAGTTTAACATATGGGTACACCATAAGGTGATGAACCACAAGAGAAGGATTGATGCCTGGCATATCTTTGTAAGACCAAGTGAATACATCTTGAAACTTGATTAGAAGTGTTGTGAAGGATTTGATTTCATTTTCTGATAAACTGGCACCTAGTTGTAACAATTTTGGTTGGTCTTTAGTTCCAATGTTGATGGTTGTCGTCTCTTCTACCAACAAATTAGAAGTGTCATTATCTTGAAATTATGTTGTAGGCTTGTGTAGATTGTTTGATATTTTTGGATCCGAATCTCCTCTCTCTAGTGCCTTTGAAAGGTTTTCACTAGGAGATGCATCCTTTTCCTTCTTTTTCTTTTTCATTTTTTTGCTTCTCGTATAATGCCTCAGAAAGGTTTTCACTATGCGAGATATAATTTTTCTTTTTTTTTGTTTAATTTATTTTTATTTAGGATTGGATATTGTAAGTTCTTTGCCAAAGTAGGTGGTAGCATCAAGGTTTATATCGAAACCCTTCTTGTGATCCAATAAGGGAAAAGGGTCCCGAGCCCTGAGGAACTCTTGGATGGCTCATTGTTTTGAAAGAGGTCCTGGAAATATGAAATTGTTGGCCTTGATCAATGAGGGAAGGATAAACAACATCAAGGGTTTAGATGGGTAATTATTCAAGGATAATTGTAGTTTCGGCTAGGTATTCGAAGAGGCTATGTGTGGAACCGGTCTCAGCTTAGGAATCTGAGCCGTCATCGCTAGGTAACACATCAAATACTATAGGCTTCTTCTCATATGTCTCATATCCTAAAAAATATGTGTAAAGATTATAATTGACATTCATAGGTTCAAGAACACCATGCCCTTGTGGTCCAAGGCCTCTTCCTTTCTAGTTCATGTTTTTCATGATTCTATGGCCCTTGGTGTAATCAGTGGATTCGTAGCATTCCGCCATCCAGTCTTCGTATATCCAAGAGTTTTCAGAGTTTGGAATATGTTCATCTTCTAGATATCCATATCATCTCCAAAGAGTGTTTCCGAGATAGTAAGTTGTAGGTTCTCGTAGATGAGGAGTGTTTGGATGCCCATATCTGTGAGGCAATAATGGGAGTTTTCCAACAAGAAATGCATTGTCAAGTGTGTACTCACCTAAGACTTTAAGGGAGAATGTAACTTTAGGTGACACCTTAGATGTAGATGCTTCAGAGGAAGGTGCAGAGGTGTGAGGAATATCCTCAGGTAATGCTTTAGATGTAGATTCTTCAGAAGAAGACGTGGAAGCATGGGGGTGCAATATTATGTCAGGGTCAATACGGTTGGTAACAATAGGAGTTGTGCTAGATCCAATTGTGTTATCAACAAATGGACAATAATTTTATTTTTGTACCTTGCTTCAAAAAACTTATAGTATTCAAAGGGGTCAGTATCACCACATAAGGTGAACTCTCTGCCATTATGTGGAAACTTTATGCATTGATGGAAGGTGGAAGGTACTGCGTGCATTACATGTATCCAAGGTCTACCCAAAAGAAGGTTATATGATGTTTCTACATCAACTACATGACATACAATGTTGAGGAGCTGCAAGCCTACTTGTATGGGAAGAGTGATGGTACCACAAGACTGGTGCTCGGTATTATCATAACCATGAATGGTAATGATATTAGCATCTAATTCATCTATTGTATGACCAAGGCATGAAGCATTTTTATAGAGAAGATGTTAAGAGTCGCTCCATTATTGATAAGAACTCTCTTGACCTTATGGTTTGTAATGTAGGCTTCGATGTACAAGGATTTATTGTTAATCGATTTGGGTTCAACATATCTTGAGGGCCAAAAGATAGGATAGGATTTTTAGGCGTAAGGTTTGCGATCATAGCCTTGAAACTGTTGAACATTGAGAGTATGAGGAACACATGATTCATTTAGAGCACAAGTGAGAATATCCTGAAATCTAGGTGACTCTTTTAACAGCTCCATTAGAGAGCCCAGGAGTGGTTGCTTAATTGTTTGATGAAGTCATACTAACCCGAGTAGGGGATTTGGCATTAGAGTTTGACTTTTGATTCGAAGGAGTTGTTGGTTTGGATGTTTGAGGTTCTGTAGAAGACGTAGAAGGTTGGTTTTCCATGGGAACCCATATCTTCCTTTGGCATGTGGTCACATCATTACTCAAAGGTTTGAATTTAATGGTCACCATTGTATATGGTACTTCCTCAATAAATGAGATAATTGAACTGAAATCAGTGTTATTGGCAGAGGGACCTTTGTCAACATTTTTATTTTCACCGCCATGTTTGAGAACACCTTGAAACTTTCATTGGGTGTCTTATTTGGTGATGGCTCTTCAATAATGATATCTCCAATGCTAATGAGGTCTTGAACAAAGTGATGTAAGCAAAAGCATCGATCAGTTGAGTGACCATCAATGTGATGAAAATCAAAATAATTATTAGCTTTATACCAAGTAGGCTTGGGTTCTCCCTCAACCCAAGGTCTAGTGATGGGATAGGTAACCATGTTTGCATTAACAATTTGTTGGAGGACACTTGATAGAGGTTCTCCCAAAGGAGTGAAATGATGTCACTTAGAATCATGAGAGGAGGAAACCTCTTTACTAGAAATAACAAGAGGTTGTTTACCTTTGTTTGGTTTATTCTAATTGTTTTGGATGTTGTGGACATTGCGGTTGTCTGTAACACCATCATTGATCATATTACGATTATGGTTAACATGTTTAGATTTTTCTTGATGAGAGCTATTAGGATGGTTACTATGTTGCCCATTATCTTTTGAATGAGGTTTAATCAAACCTTTTTGTGACAAGGATTTTTCAATCTGCGATCCTTTCTCAATAAATTCTTCAAAAGTATTAAGGCAATGCATTTTCATGTGAAAGGATAGCTCACTGTTGAGGTTAGGTACAAATATGCTCACAAGTTGTTTCTCAGAATGGAGCATGGGAAACGACTAGTAATCCCATGCCATCTTTGTAGGAATTGTGTAAAGGTTTCATTTGTTCATTGTTTGGCATTACACAAATCCATCATTGTAATTTCAGAGTCTAGGTTGAATGAGAAATGTTTGACAAACTTCTCTGAGAGGTCCGTAAAATTTTGTATAGAGCCCTTGGGGAGGTGTAGAAACTAGTCCAAGGCTTGTCCACCTAGACTTCATGGAAAGAGATGCATTAAGAAGACATCACTATAGGCCACCTCTTGACAAGCCATATAGAACTCCTTGATATGCTCTCTAGGATCATTCTTGCCCTTGTATTTGTCAAATTTGGGTGTCTCAAAAGATTTGGGAAAGGGGACACACAAAATGTCCTTATCGAAGGGGTAAGGACACAATTCTTCAAAGCTAAATTGTTTGCGTTGATGTTACATACCTAAGATGGTGTCCTTCATCATTTTACATTCTTGGGAAAATGGGGAGTTATGTAAGAAAGATAAGGAACCATTTCTCATAGAGTTTTTGTTATCTTTGGTGTGTGCGTTATGAATTTTAAATAAAGAATCACTAGTTTTCTTTGGTACCTCATTGCTATGGGATTCATTGGTGACTTTGGAATTTAAGATAGCAAGTTGCTTAGCCATGTCGTTAATTTGATTCATGAGGGCTTGAGTGGGATCGGTGGCCAAATCAGTTGATTTTCCTTTGTTCCCTTCATTAGATTTGTCTTTATTTGATTCATCTCCTTTGGTGTCGTTCGAGATGGAATTATTTCGAACATCATTGTTTGTGACTAGGGCCTGCCTCATCGTCATTGTTTGTTGAAATGAAAGGTTCACCCTTGTTAGGTGGTGGTTTTCCAAGTAATGTTTGTAGACTATCCTCATCAAAATCAGAGGGTAATTTTTCTCCCATCTCAAGGAGACAAAGCAAAAATTGGTCCTTATTCATATGTAATATATTTTCAACGTGGGATTGTTCTTCGAGTGAGATGTCATTTTGATCATCCTCAAAGTTTTGGTCATTGTCACTATCAAAATTTCTAAAAGGATTTCATGTCATTCACCCCTTCCAAAAGGACTATAATCTTTGTGTCGTGTTCCCACCATTTTTAAAAGAGGGAGGGAGAAAAGAGAGATGCAAAAGATAACTCAACCCGTAGAAAAGTGAATGCGATGATGGCAGAGAGGTGTGCGATAAATTTTGGTAATAACTTGTCCCTTAACAAAGTGAATTCTAAGATGAGCAAGAAGTTTGGAAGATATAAATGACGCAACCCTTAAAAAAGTGAATGTCAAGATGGAAGCATGCAAAAGTGTTTGATAAAATCGACCCTTGACAAAGTGAATGCCAAGATGGAAGAATTGGTTTGATGTGGTGAAGGTTCTCATCCTCTAACAAAGTGAATGCTAGAATGGAGGAGAGTTATAGTGAAAAAAGTCCAAATTTGCTCAACCTCTAACAATGTGAATGCTAGAGTGGAGAAGCGAGGATAGATTGATTGCAAATTCACTCTACCACTTAGCAAAGTAAATGCTAGATGGGTAGAGTATGAAGAAGGAGCCAAATCGTATGCGATGTGCTCAACCCTTAACAATAATTAGTTAAGAAGGAAGAGGCTAATGAAAGGATAAGACTCAAATATTGATAATGTAAGTGTTGGGAAAAGAAGATATGATGAAGTGTCTAAAACAAAAAAATATTTTGTCAAGTTAGAGACGTGAAGAAATCAAATGTATATAGTTTAACGATGATGATGTCAAACTAAAGGATGCAAGAAAAGAATGAAGATAAGATGTGATGAAATTGAGTTGTGACAAAGTGGAACACAACACTGTCAAGATGCGAGTCGTAAGATGAAAGTGCTTGAGCGAGGATGTGGATATCCACAACTCAAGACTTGATGTCGAAAAGGAGATGAAAACTTAAACTTTGGGAAATGTAATCCAAATGTTTAAGTATTAAATGAAATGGGAGATAAACTCAAAATGAGGTGAGTATGAAAGATAGAAGAATTTGATGATTGCGAAAGAGGAAGGCTCAAATAAGTGAATGAGAAATCCAAATGAATGAAAGAAGATCAAATGGAGAACGCTTAATGAGAATAAGGAAAAATTGAAATAATGAAAAAGAGACGAAAGTTTCAAAAAGGGAAATTCAAGAGTAAAATGAAAGTTAGTGAATGACTGACGATGAAGAGAAAATATGATGAGAAGAGATGAAATGAGAATGAAAGTAGAATCCAAACAAGGAGTGTTTAGAAAATGATGAAAATATAAGGAAAGTGAAAGATGGATCCAAACCAAGGAGTGTTTGAGAAAAATGAGTCGAAACACTACTAAAAAAGAAAGAAAACAAAATAAGAAAATAGAAAATGAGGTTTTTGTTTAACTGTTTTTTTGTGGCCTCTACCTTAAATTGGCTTGGACAATGTTTGGCTTCCTAGGTGGCTCTCTCAACTAGGTGTCGTGCGATATATCTTAGTGAGCTTGATGCTATTGTTAGCTGATGACTTTACTTCACCCCATTTTAAACCCTAAGAAAGATCTTGCTCATAATGAATCGCATTGGGGTTGCCACTAAGGATATTCGTGACTCTAACTCATAAGGCTTTAATAGTCAGGCAGGATAAAAAGGTTCTCGTTTCATCCATCAGTTCCCTCAAGGTGTGGGCTACTTTGGGGTTCCTAGAACCACCCCCTTTGTTATAGCTTAAGGCTTATGCCAAGGGGGTTATGTTCTAGTTAAGATCGAGCCGTAGCTCTTAACCGAACCTGCAAATACAATGTTTTGAATGTGGTGTATTTTTTATCTTTTGATCTTAATGTGATTTGGTTATACACCGTTTGGAAACCCATAGTAGTATTTGAGTGTTTTATGTACCTTTTGTGAGAGTGGGTCTTGCAAGAAAAGATTAGAAATGTTTCAGTTGAGGTAAAAAAAAGGACAAAAAAACAAGGCAACATAAGCGAATCCACATTTCTAATTTCCAAGATTACTCAAAAAGCATGAGGAAAGAGCATATGTGTGAGTTAGCTTTGATTAAGCGAAACATTAATTCCTAAAAACCAAAAAAGAAAGAAACGACCACGTTATTTATTCCCAAGATCACTTAGAAAGTGCAAGGGAAGAGCATATGCGTGATTGTTTCGTGGTTCATTTCACAAAAAAGAAAACGACAAATGAGAAACATGTAAAACATGTGAGAAAACATTGGTCTATGTAGAAAAACAATGAAATGGATGTAAAATGGCTTTAAAAAAGCAAGAAAAAATGGACCAAAATGTCCAATAACGCTAAGTTTGCAACCTACACAGTTAGTCCTGTGGCGAAAAGGATAAAGATAACAATGAAAAAGTGTCATAATAGATTAAATGGTGATAAAATGGCATGAAGTAGTGAAGATAAAAGGAACTGAAACGCCAATAAACCTGTAAATGAAGTTAGAGGATTAGTCTCTGTGGATGAAAAATGACAAAAATAAATTAAATAAAGAAATATAGAAATAAATAAGGAGTTGTAAGGGCCTAGTGTAATGAAAAGACAAAATTTTAAACGAAATGAAAATTTAAACTAAACTACTCGATGAAATTAAACTAGAGTTTAACTTAGAATGCAAAAACTATAAACAAAAATAAAAAAGAAATTAAATAAAAAAAAAGCCCTAAGTGTAAAGTAATTAAATAGCAATTTACCAAAAATATTAGCTAACAAGTGAGCGAATCCTAAACATGCATTTGATGCAAACTAAAAGTAACCTAAAAGAACGAATTAAAAAAAAACTAAAAGTAACCTAAAGAGTAAAACTAAATGACACAACACAACACCTAAAATCCTAATCATTGCAAATGGTATGTGGGTTCTTTGTTTGATGCTTGAGCATGGGCATGTGGTTTTTTTGGTGGTGTTTTTCAGTTGAAATAGTTGGGCAAGTTGGACGAGAAGGAGCTCACGACGAGGTGTGTAGGTCGGCGGCCGAGGGGGAGCTCACAGATCGAGTAGGGGCGGGATAGATGGCTAGAGGGAAGTCGGTGGAGTGAGGGAATATTCAAAGAGGGTGAGATCTAGGGGTGTAGAGTTGGTCGGGGCATGTCAAATCTGTGTGGGGGGGGAGGCATGCACATAGGTCGGAAGATGGCTCGGAGCCGAGATTTCCGAGAAGGGTCAGTGGGGGCTGTCATTTGGGGTAAAATAGGGTTAGCGTTGGGTGCGTGGGGGTAGGGAATTAGGGTAGTTAGGGAGGTCCGAGATGGGGTAGTCCAAGGAGAGGCGAGGATCGAGTATGGGATGGGGTCGGTGAGAGGTAAGGGGTAGTCTTGGTGGGGGGGAAAGGGGTTGGGTGGGGTTTAGGAAGGGAGTCGGGTCGGGGAGGTATCTCGGGCCGAGTTGGCCGAGCCGAGGGGAGGGATGGGTACAGGGTACGGGGTATGGTTTTATGATTTTATT
The DNA here is from genome assembly GCA_018340775.1 of Taxus wallichiana var. yunnanensis. NCBI lineage: Eukaryota > Viridiplantae > Streptophyta > Pinopsida > Cupressales > Taxaceae > Taxus > Taxus wallichiana. The sequence continues at coordinate 644,668,977 of CM031236.1, forward strand.
TTTATTTTTTCTTGTTTTAAATTTTCTCGATTTCGATTTATTTTTTTTTTTTTTTTTTTCCGAAATTTGATTCTATCTATTGTTTTTTTTGCTAGTTTTTTACTTAAAATAAAATCTAAAATTGTATCTTTGTGTGTGTAGGTGCATTACAACAATAGCACAAATGGAATAAAACCTACAAACCAATTTTTGCACTTAGAATAAATCAATAGAACATTAGAAATACAACAAATATGTTTTTTTCGCATGTCATTTACAAAATTACAGATTGCTGAAAACATCTCTTGCTTCCAAACTGCCCAACAACATAAAGTGACATAAAAACAACAAAAAAAAACCCAAGAAGATTAAAACTGCATGAAAAAAGTGAAAGGAAAATGGAAACAAAAATGAAAGAAGATGGGGTGCGAGTCCTAAGGCGTGCCAAAATGTAAACAATGAAAAATCACCTGAGAATGGAAGATAAACAAAATACAATGCAAACCTCCTTGTAATCCTTCAGTGCAAACCTCAATAAGGTTATGGAGACTTTGTCTGTGGAACTTGCAAATGAATGTGGGTTCTCTTGAATGTTCTTCAAATGTGAGTGCAAATGCTACAAACACATATACTTTGGCTTGGAAATTTAGCAGAGTGATTGTACTTAAATCTAAGAGGATTTGTAAGAGAGTAAGCCTATAATTTATAGAGGCAGAAGTAGTTGGAAATTAGTTACACACAGTTGAATGCACATGCTAAAAATAACATTAGAGGAGGTTACAAGAGTAGTGCTTTAGGGCATTTACGGGCAAGAAATAAACTAATTTAAGAAGTTGTATCCAAGAAGGTGGTTGTACGTGCAATTCAATTGCCCCAACCTTTCTAGGATTCTAGAAGTGTAGTTAACTAGGATGAAGATATGGAGTCCAAGTGGAGTCCAAGTGGATGTTGATCAAGTGGCAGTTGACTAGGATGTGCACACACTTAATCTCATGTTGTAGTTTGGTTATCAATCTCATATCCTTTTTCAATCTCATTTGAGAAGTACCTTCTCCTCCGTTTCTATATCCCCTAGCCCTATATCCACCTATTTGAACATGTGTCTATGCTTGTAGATTTATATTTAACTGTACTATTACCTATCCCTATCAATTCCCATACACATCCATGGGTTGTGGACTTTGCGAAGATATTTCCTATTATATCTATACCTATGGTGCCGCTGTACTATGTTTTATACTCTCAAATGTTATGGCAATATTGGTCTAACAATTTGTACTTGGTCTCTCACTTGTCTCACTTATGGCCCTATCCCGATTAGTTGTCACATCCTTTGGGTGTGCTCACAGCTAGTCAAAAGTGGTGAATATACTAGCATAATGAGTCACAATGACATAATATGCATTCACCAAGCATCATAAGTTATTGTCATCCCCGCATCAATGATGTCTACATGTTGATCATATGGAATCGACACTAATTTTATCCATATCAATAGAGTTATAGTCCTACTCATAGAGTAGCCCCATTGACCCCTCTCCTTAACAACTATCATAAAAATGTGAATGGGCTCTATTGGGATGTTCTATTGTAGCACAAAATATCTCTCGAACCCTATTAGGACAATGTCTCTCTATCTCATAATAATTTCTATCCATGATGTCACAAATATTCATAATATAGTCCAGATAATGGTCATCTTCCAATGCTATTTGTAATGCCTTGTATGGTAGCCACATAATATGGTCATCATGGAACTTATCCATGGCCTTACTATAATACTCCGGAGACCCATATGAGTCTTAATATACCGAACACCATCGCTCACCTATAAGTAATAAGATCATTAAGTGTTCATAGTCGTTGGAACTCTATAGGTCTATCTATAATGTGCTCCCAAGCCTAGATATGGATCAAAGTGCAAGGCCCAATCCACATCCATCTTTATATGCAATCATGTATGGATCCATATATAATGAGGCCATCATACATGGCCCCCAAGATAACAATGTATACACCTAAAATAATGCCTCTTACCAATTATCCCTTTATTATATCCAACCTTATAACATCTCATAATATCCTTTTATCACGATTACTTTACCTAGTTAATCATCTAATCACATCCTCTCTTATTTTATGAATTTTATATTCCTAGCTACCTACACCTACTAACCTAGCCTATCTTACAAATCCTCCAACTAATATCTCATCTAATCATCATTAACCTAATTCAATCTTAGAAATATCTACCACCTTTCTATATTTTTCTAATTGTAAAACCCTTATATTCTACCACCTTCCATGAATGGAGTAAAACTAAAGAATCCTCCATCTTCACATTCAAAATCAACCATTGATCCCAATCCACCATGGGTTCATCCTAGTCATTGAATCATCCACCCCTCAACTATAAATAAATAAATAAATTTCCATGAAAGAAAATAAGGAAACCTTTAAATATTCATACCAAGCTCTCATCAATCCACCAATCCAATCAAGCCATCATCATCTATCATGGAATTATCAAGCTTTTGAAGGAGGTGATCCAAAATTCATGCAAAAATTCCACTCGAAGCAACAAAAATACATCCATCATCTTTGAGAAAATCCAAAAATCACAAGGAGTAATCTTATGGTAATTAAAGGTATATTTTCTATCCCTTGTCCGCTCAATTGGAGGTTTGCATTTGAGTTAGAATAGATATTTTTGGTATTGCATCCATGGTTTCTAAGTTATTCACAAGAATTTTCTTGCACAAATTTCTAGCATGACCAATGGGACTCCCAAACATTTTGTATTTATTCATGATCATTAGGACCCTATATCATACATGTCAAAGAATTAGATTGATCAAGGGGAGAAAATTGGAAAAATTGAATTTTTCTAGTCATTTTCCATGCTCAGCTAATTGTCGTTGTCATGACTAATAATTTTGTTATGAATCATGATAATATTGTTTTCACAAAACTCCCCTTGTTCTCACGTTCTATGTGTAGGTGACAGTGGTCGTCATTTTCTACAATTGATAAAATCATTTTCACAAAAGTGACTTTCATGAACATCATTTTCATTAAAATGACTTTCTGTGAATATTATTTTCACTATTTTTTGTTGTGAAGGTTGTTTTTGATAAAATGAATTTCATGAAAAAATTCCCTTAATTTTATTTTCATAAAAAGAGCACCATTTTTGTTATAGTTAATGATATGAAAATGGGGTATCATAAAAGATGACTCAATTTTCCCATTCTATTGAATACCATAAATTTTCCTAATTACATGATCAATGGTTAAAATTAATTGAAAAAAAAAAGAAGAAAGTAAAACCATAAAATCATGACAAAATGATCACTAAGATGATAGCATAGTTCATCCCAAAATGGAATATGTATCTGATTCGCTCAAAAGATGAACCAATATATAAATGATGCAAAAAATATAATTCTTACATCATCTATCTACTCTTGCTTTGTAATGGCTAAGGCTCTATCTACTAGCTCGGTTCCGGTCTTAACTCACGACAATCGCTATTAGCAACTAGCATTGGCTACAAGATACTTGGCTATAGGTATCGGCTCTCTGGCACTAGATATTAACAATCAAATTTGGCTCAGGATGTGTCATTCAAGACAACCTATGGCTTTGTCTTATGAGATCTCGACAATGATCGACAATATCCTTTCAATAGTTCTTGGTCTACAACATCAAATGAATTACCTCTGCTAGTGGCTCTCGGCACTAGTTTAGGGTATTTTCAAAAATACTAGCTCTTTATAAATGGATCTCGCTCGACACTAGCTACTGTAACTTGACTCTAGATTGTGACTCATGAGACTGGGTACTGACAACTGGCATTGGCTATGTGCTTCTTGGCACTGGCTTCAGCTCTATCAATCAAGAAAAGCTCTGGTTCCATACTACGGGCACTCGACATGACCGATAATATCCAATCAAAAATTTCTTGGTTTGTAGCATTAGATAACCCGGCTCTGGTTAGTATATCTCTGAAAATAGCTCAAGATACGACATTGGATCTAGCTCATGAATCACATCATTGGCTAATGGATCTAGAACTAGATCACGAAAACTTGGATCTAGCTATGGATCTATTAGTCTTGATGGCCTCCTGGATCTGCACTATGGGCCCTCAACATGAATGATAATAATGAAGGCTTCATCCATCTCAACAAGTGACTCACTTAGATGATGAGAGTAACGTATCTATAATAGGTGCTTATGACCTTTACAATTATAATTTTGGTACACGGGCTCTAATGGCCTCTTTATGATTTCAACGAGCTCTATGTCCTCATAAATTTGTGTTGACAAGCTCCATAACCTCTTGACAACTTGTTGTTACTAGTAGGATCTCCGACATCTTTGATGACTTGATCGGTTACAATGGCATACTCCACCAAAATCAACGATAATGTCAATCTGACGGGCTCTTACGATCTCTTTGACAATGCCATTACAAATCGATGGGCTCTCTCCATTCAAACGATGGACAACAATGATGTTTGTAATACTAACACATACAATTACTCTCCTTTTAATATAAAAAGGGCTATAAAACTCTTTTTGACTCAATAAATGAGCTTTATGGGTAATAATCTCTGTTTACGTCTCTAGGAACGATAATCTCATTTACATTGCAAGGATGTATTACAACTCCAATAACTCATCTTCATGTTATCCATGAGCTATGCCAAAAACTCTTCTTTACGAGCTCTTCTCCATGAAATATTCTCCATAAACTCTGTAATCTCCTTGTGCTACTCCATAAACCGGATGGGCTTGAAAGGATTCAATATTAATTTCACATCTCTCCCAACCACTCTCCAATCTTGAGTGGAATGAATTTGAATGGGATTGAGGGGCCTTTATATAGGATTTCATTGTCTAAACAATAAGGATATGTTTTATATCCATCGAATTGGATAAAACATTATCCTTTTGAAAAATACATCCATGTATTTGGTTGGTGCGATTAAATACCTTTTAATTCATGGACTAACTAAGATATAAGCCTTTGTAAAGGCTTAACTCATGTTAGCATGAGTGAGTTAGAGTTTTATCATTGATGAAAAATATCATTAATGACAAAGAAGATGATATATGAATGATAGAAGATGCATGATATGATGATGATGACATGGGAAATCAAGTTGTATCATGATGGAAAGAGTGGAAACAATGAGAATGGCTTGGCTGCTAGTAGGCTAATCGGGGAACCTAGTTAGCCTAGGTAATAGGGCATGATGGTTTGAGTTGTATGGTGGCTTGAGGAGCATGGTAGAGGTTTGGTTCGCATGATTAGATATTTTTGAGACACTCATGTGTGTCTTAGTAAGAAGATACAGTTTGAACATGGTTTACGGGTTCTCATCTGGACCTAGTCTAGGTGCTTAAAGGCCAAATGAAGCATGCAGTTCGGGCATAGGTATATGAGATAATGGAGGCATGAAGATTTGTAATACATGTTGTTTTAGGTGTGTTAGGTCCTTTTGAAGAGATTAGAAGCATGGGTATGGTGTTCTTCTACTTTTTCTAGGTCTAAACTAGACCTAATCCTAGTGCATGGAGGCCTAATCAGGGGATGATAATCACTTTCATGTGATCCAGAGGATAAAAGTTTTCAAATCATCCCAAAATCATGATCATACAGATGTAAACTCTAAGAGATTTTTGTAAACTATAGGAACCCTAAAAAATGGAGCCCATATGTGAAAATGGCGATCGGTCAAAGTTGAGTCAACGCTAGGGCAAGATAGGGTCAATCGAAAGTCGACAAGTGGAAAAAATACAAATCAGCGAAGGCGAAAAAGTTTGGGTTGATGTTTCGGCCTCCAGGTCTTCGACACATGATTATGGTCATCTTTTTTTCAGCGATCGATAATTTGTTTTCCACATGGTGGGTCATCGAGCCACCACGTGGTATGCCACCACTTAATCCACATTGCCACATTTTCTAGCTTGGCGAGCAAAATGGTGAGCTATTTATCGAGTTACATCACATTGGCAAGTTCATGGTCGTGGCAAGTCATGCATAACTTGATCGAGCCATATGGAAAGCTGGTTATGTTTATATTGGCGGTAAAACCATTTGAAACGTATCCCAATACACACATAGGATGGGAATCAAAATCGTTAAAAGGATTTCCCTATCTTCTCCTCGATCGATGTGGATAGTGGGTGGGTCAAATGGTGGACACGGCTTAGGATAATGCGACAAAGGAATTACATGGGTTTGTGTACGATGTGGAGAGGTCAAGGTTGGGAACATGGACGCACACTAGGAGCGGTATGGACGTGGTAGCAACAAGGACCCCGACGGGTGATGTGGACTGGTCATGGCACATTAAGGAGGGACTCGGTCGGGCCATTCAACAACCGAGGCAAAAGATAATGCAGGGCGGGGAGTTGACCATGTAACCCACCCAAATCTCAATGACCCAACCAACCCGCCCAACTCAAATTTGGTAATGTATTGGCCAATAGGCCTTATCACCAAATATTGTGGGCTTCACCCACTATAAAAAGGGGCTCGACCCATCCTCTAAAAACATAAGCTTCTAAGATGATTCAAAGCCTAAGAGAGTATTGTGAAGAATTGTAAGGCCTTTTAAAAAGAAATTATGAGGAAAATAAGACCTAAAAATATTTTAGGAAAATATTGAATTAAGTCCTATTATTTAATAGGAAAACTAATGTAAATTAGGAGTAATTATAAACTCACCAATAGGCCTAGTGCACCACACCTTCATCATGCGAGCCCCAAATTTTGATCGAGGAGCAAAGGGACATTGTGCCGTGGAGAAGAATACTGAGATCAAATCTACCTCATAAGTCGGGGTAGCTTCTCGGTGGTCGTCAAATAGGTTCTCGGTCCTCTTGTATTTAAATTTATTATAGCTTCTATTGTAATTTGTACTAGAGTTTTAGTTAAGGAGTGGATAATAAATCGTTTTGATTTATGAACCCTGAGACGTAGGAATTCGATGAACTCCGTTATAAACATTGTTTTGTCTTGTGGATAATTTTTTCTGTGCATTATTTTAAAATTTGATTTTAAAATGGGGTAATTTTGATAAAATAATTTAAATACTATAGGGGTTTGAGTTCGGTTAAATTTTTGACCTAAATTTTTAGATCAAGTTTGGTGTCAAAGCTAGTTGTTACAGGATTTTAGAGTACCAGCTTATGGACTTGTACCTATTTCTTAAATGGTTGGTAGTGTTGACATTGATTGACACTATGATACAAATGGTGGTTATTTGTCATCAAGATCAAAATTTTAGATAGATAAAGTGTAGACTCATCGACAAATGTTTGGGAGCATTAACGTCTGCAAAATTGACACGTTCATGAACTTCAAAGAACCAATAATGATCTACCCGACAAGGTAGCTAAAGAAAACAAATTATGTAAATGAAACCTAAAAATTTCACCATCACCAGACCAGATTGGGTGTAGCCATTGTGGCAAGGGACATGATACTGAACGTTGCTGGAAGTTACACCTTGATAAGAGGCCTCGAGTGGATGAAAAAGTAGGGAAAGGATGTTGTAAAACCTAGTTCTACTTAGCAAGGACAGAAGTCCACACCCATACAACGATAGAGGGAAGAGAATACAAATTGGATTCTACGATCGAAAGAGGTATCTAGACAAAGTGTTCTAGAAGTTGCGCAGGGACAGATCGTGAAGATTGTCTTCAACTGTATCATTGGAACCAAATACGTGCCATCTGATCTAGAACACCAACCACGCATGCCATTCATACTACCTCCTCATGCCAAAATATATGGCAGCATAGATGGATGTGTCCAATGAGTTGAAACTAGCCATTGCGACACGAGATACATCATAGAAGGTGGAAATGGCCTTAAACTACAACTACACAATGGACTAGTTGTCGAGCTCAAAATTGGTTGGGTCACGAGACCGATAATGGATATATGAGTGATTCTTCTAAATCATATTCACTAGGGGAGCATCTTGATGATGTAGACAACACTCAAGACTAACAGATTAATCCTTGATGCAGCCAGGTCTTCACCAGGTTCAGGTATTAGCCATAGAATCTAGGTGATGAATAAAGTAGTCTACTATAGTATGTATCCATTTTGAGCATTATTTTGGGTCTAATAAAATAAGATACCCATGCTCATTTTTATAAATAAAATGAAGTCCCATTTTTGGGAAAAATATCTGTATATGATACTTATATTGTAAGACCCATTGTGAGGGCAAACTATGAGGTACTAACCCCATATTTGTAAGTATCAAATTTCATTGAGAATATGTATACAAACACCATTTGGTCGGACTATACATCGAAGATGTTCTGTAGAGTACTTGATAGATCTCAGAATCTTAGTACGTTGATTACATTGTCGATAGTTAGGCGTGGAGAAGGATCATACTTAAGGAGCTCATTGACACAAAAGATCCACTTAGCCCTATGTAGTGGTCATTTTACCGTACAATAGAGTGGAAGGGGGTCATAGTCAACATAGGACATTGGGGTAAATCCTAACTCTACAGAGTCGAGGAAGAATTTTGTTGTCAGATATATGGATACTTGGCACCGTACAACGAAGGTATAAAGGTCATTTGGAGATATCAAATTGGGGAACAAAGCTACCATGTAGGTATACAATAAGAGACAAGTTTATCATGCCTAGTGTTTTCTTGCATCATTGGTAAGCCAAGCTCTATATAGAGTCCTCATGAAGACCAGGGACGTAGATATTCATCCTGATTTGACATCAAAGTAGTGCAACATAACCGTATCTAATCACTGTAATCGACATCGGTCGGATAATCACTCTACGTAGAGGCATCATGTCCGTGCAACATAGTGGTTCTTGATAGTCATCATCAATAAGAGGTTTGATACCGTGTAGAGGAAGTAATTGTGCAGCGAGGTGGAAGTCGTCATTATTGAATTTGTGAGAAATCATCTTGGATCTTCGTTATGTGTAGAGGCATTATGACCATGCAACATAATGGTAGCTGATCAATGTGGACTTAGCATCAGGTCGGGTCTTCATTCTATGTATAGGCTCACTATGGCCGTGCAACAGGATGGTACCTGATTGTCATCATCATTAGGGCTTGTACCATTTAGAGGAAGAGGCCGTGCACCGGGGTAAAGTCACCATCAGACACTTCTTAGTACCGTATAGAGGCCAAGGCCGTGCGGCGGGTGAAGTAAAATGTCTTCTTCAAAGTGAAACTAAAGTTTCTTGTATGCAGAGAGGTGTAGTCCATTCAAAATGATGAAAAGTACTAAGAGATGTTATCGAGGATTGAGCCATCAGTTGTTTGATTGTGGAGCAACCAGATGTTTATGGTTCACAATATTTTTGTGGACAAAAAGCCTCCTTAGTTGGGAGGTGTGATCCGAGAGGACAATTAAGAGGACACAAAGTTCTCAAATCCTCCCGAAATCATAATCATGTGGACGTCAACTCGAGATCTTTCCTTCGACTATACAAACACGAGATAATGGATCCCATAAGTGAAAATGGTGACTGGTCAAAGTTGATTTAACCCTAGGAAGAGACAAGGTCAACTGGAAAGTCACGAAAAGTGGAAAAATACAAATCGGAAAAGGTGAAAAAGTTCATGTCAATGTTTCGGCCTCTCCTCGGTCTTGACACATGATTATGGTCACCTTCGTCAATGATCGAGAAATTGTTTTTCCATGTAGTGGGTCCTCAAGCCACCACATGGCATGTCACCACTTAATCCATATTACCACATTTTCTTTCTCCGTCGAGTCAAGCGATAAGCTATTTAATGAGTTACATCGCATTACATTGCATTGGTGAGTTTATGGCTAGGGCGAGTCATGCACTCGCTGACCGAGCCATATGGTGAGTTGGTTATGTTTATATTGGCCAGCAAAACCATTTGAAACGTGGCCCAAAACACACATAGTATGGGTGGTCAAAATACTTAAAAAGGATTTCCCTATATTTTCCCGTTCGATGTGGGATAATACACATCGATGTGGATAATGAGTGGGTCAAACGATTGACACGGGCTTGGGACAACGTAGAAATAGGAGCGCGATTACATGGGCCGGTACACCATGTGGTGAGGTTGAGGTCAAGCACGTGGACACACAATAGGAGCGGTATGGACATGGCGGCATCGGGGGAACTCAACGGGTTATGTGGACATGTCGTGGCATAGTGAGGAGGGACTCACTCGGGCCTTTCAATGGTCGGGAAAATAAATGAGGAGGTGGGGAGTCGACCCCGTAACCTCCCCCAAATCTTAACGACCCAAACAACCCACTTAAATTGACATGTTGGTAACGTATTGGCCAATAGCCTTATCACCAAATAGTGCGGGCTCCGATCCACTATAAAAAAGGGGCTCGACCTCCTCCAAACACACAAGCTTCTAAGCTAATTTGAAGCCTAAGGGAGTATTGTGAAGAATTGTAAGGCCTTTTAAAAGGAAATTATGAGGACAATAAGACCTAAAAATATTTTAGGCAAATGTTAAATTAAGTCCTATTATTTAATAAGTAAACTATTGTAAATTGGGAGTAGTTATAAACTCGCCAATAGGCCCATTGTTCCACACCTTCATCGTGTGAGCTTGGGATTATTATCAAGGAGCAAAGGAAATTATGCCATGGAGGAGAATAATGATCGAATCTAACTTATAAGTTGGGGTAGCTTCTCGGTGGTCGTGAAATAGGTTCTTGTTCCTCTTGTATTCAAATTTATTATATCTTATATTCTAATTTATACTAGAGCACTAAGGAGTGGATAATAAATCGGTTCGATTTACGAACCCGAAATGTAGCCATTCTGTTGAACTCCATTATCAACCTTGTTTTGCACTATGGATAATGTTTTCAGCATTATTTTAAAAGTTGATTTTAAAATGGGGTAATTTCGGTAAAATAATTTAAAGCCTATAGGGTCCGAGGTCGATTAATTTTTTGACCTACATTTTCAGATCACTTACGAAGCTTATGAGCCCTTAGAGACAATAAAAAGGTGAGTCACATCATTTTCATTATGTAAATGCATTGAGAAGATGTTTCATACTTCGATGTAGTATTAAAACACTTGGTTATGGCCTAAACTATGCAAAAGCCCGAGGCCTAGTCATTCAAGTCCTAACAGAGGAAGCGAAACGCGAGAATGTTGATCATGCAGATAATGTGCACATCAACCGAGTTGCACTCGAACGGATTCATAACCAATTTCCATGGGGAGAAAACATTCAACCATGAATGCACATGTAAATAAAAATGTTTCACTCATATTATTCCTCATAGATATGAAGAAAAAGGGGTAATAATAAGGATGTTGTGTAAACCACGATTCATGTAATTATAAATCCTCAAGTGGAGAAGAGGATTTACAATCCCAAAGTGTAAAGTAACTCCCATATGACACACTAACGTGTATGTAATAATCTTATGAAAAATATGTCATAACCACTATTACACATAAAACCTATGACCTCACCTAAGTGATATGAATCACTACGTGATATGGACAATGACACAAACCAACACCCCCTTCATCAGTAACTTAGGATGAGGCAAGTAATTCCAAAATTATAGATGGGTCCCAACAACTAAGCCTCGATGAGGCACCCATGAACAAAAGGGTCTTAATTAATGGAGGGAAACCCGGTGGGAAAAACATCCATAAAAAGAGATGAAAACTCCTCTAACAATATAAGAAAGACACGTCAAATGGGTCTTGACAATTGAGGGCATGATGAGGTACCCATATACAAGCAATATCTCTACGAAAAAGAAGAGGAGAGAAGAGGAAGGAGACAAGACAAATTACATAAGATGTGAAGCCATAGCCAGATCTAAACTTTGTAACTCTAGGAAGTCTCCAAGAAGATTGTTGATGACGTGGTCCTTGGCTTGTATACTGAAGAAGATCCAACCACATCAACAATGTTCCTACCCTTAGGAATGCCAAAAATGGAGTACTTGGAAGTGCTCCTATTCTCGTGAAGGAAACCAAAGGAAACATTACAAAGAAATCTGAATCTAGTCCACTGAAATGTGACATAGTTCTATCAAATGAGTGTAGAGGAACTAAAGGTAATGGCACAAAAGTAGAACTGTGAGATTGTAAGAGAGGACCATCTACCGAAAGGATGCCCAAGTGAAGTGAAGGAAAGGTAGCAACCCCCACAATAACAAAAAGAGGATCCATAAGAAGAGGTGGATTAATGATGGTCTCTGAAATAGTGGAAGTGACAAGTGTCCCAGAAGGGGAACTCCCAATAAAGGAGATGAAATACTCCCCGAAACACTTATAGAAGGATGAGAAACTCCATGTACTACATCACAACTTGTAGAGTACTTTGTGAAGAGACGACTAAGATCTAGAAGATACTAATCCCAAGAGCATGGATCGATAAATATAAGATAGATGTCCTGACATGTATGAATCATCAATGCATGAAGGAGGAGGAGTGGAAAGAGCCTCACACACTGGAAGTGGAAAGGAGGAAGATGCAATGATGGTATAAAGTTGGGAACATGACTGCCCGATGTATGATGGGAAGGGAGGAGTGTTGACATTCTCTGGAAGGCAGCCAAGAAAAGGAGGAGGAGAGTCCTTAATACTACTCTTGTCATCATAACTAGAAGAAAAAGTCTCTCCATCGTGATAAAAGCAAGCGAGTCTATTTCGGATAAACTATCATCACATGAAGAAGAAGAGGAGAAAAATGTATCAACAGAAGAAGAATCAATGAAAGTCTCTAAAGGGTCTCAAAATAAGATATGAAAGATGCTCCAAATGGTGTGAGGAGGATTTGAGTTTGCCGCATGAAGGTGGAGTGGTCTGGAGATATGTAGCATCAAGTGATAAATAACATGGTATTATGTGTTAAGGTAGTCTTCAAGACGATAATGATCTGATGGGTGAATGAACTAGCCCATACAAAAATGGAGAAAGGCCTTTGTGAGTAAAGTATTGTTCCTTAGAAGCACACCATGATGTATAGTTCTCTCTACCAAGAAGAAGTGGAAAATACTGATAAGTGATCCCGTGAAGCTCAAATCTAGAAAAAGCATCCTCCATGGTGCATTTGAAAGAATTGCGAGAATGTAAAAAGAGAAGGGTGTGAGAATACACACAAGGTTACAAGACGTCAGACTCAACTGAGAATGCATCTATATTCAATAAAACACCCATTAAAAATGATAACCCCACAATTTGCGACACTTTATAAGTAGTGCATTTATTACAATAAGGTGTTTTCATGTGACATGGGATAGTTGACCACTCACCTTGCAATAGGAAATGAATCGCGTAAGAGTGGAGGCCACAATAAGTCTTAGTCGGAAGCAGAGGAACAACATGTAAGAAAACACAAAAGGGAATAATCAAGAACAAGGGGACGATAATTTTTAGCATGATAAAAGGTGTCTCACATCATAAAAGAGGGATCTCTTGCCGTAAGGTTGTGGAAGACAAAGTCACTAGCCGCAAGTGAAGAAGAGCACTACAATGATGACGAGCCAAAACAATGGCTTGGAAAATCCCAATAACCCTATAATGGGAAAAAAGGTACTCCCACCTTAATGATAAAATTTGATTAATTTCCCTTAATTAGGATTGATCTTATTTGAAAAAGGGAAAAATGCTAAAAAAATTCAAGAGGTGTAAGAGGGAGAAACCTTGGCTCAATGGTGAGCAAGCTTACCTCGGTGAGTTGGATGACGAGCTAGAGGATGAGCTCATGGGTGAGCTACAGAGCAAGTTGTAATGGAAGTGAGTTGCATGGATGCGGCAAGTTGGAGGCGAGCTCATGGATGAGCTCAATGACAAGCTAGATGGAAAGGCAATTTGAGTTGGATGTTTTGAGCGGGAGGGGTGCTTTGAGTTACACTCGGTGGGTGACACGCATTTAAACGATGATCTAGAAGACCATGTCGAGATGGTAGAAGCATGGGCGTTGAGTTAGAGAGTTCCATGTAGCCGATGTAGGTGCCAACAACACGTTGGGTAGGTGTAATGGATATAACGGTGGGTAGCGGGAGAAACTCCAAGATGAGGAAGAGACCAACGCAAATGAACTCAAGCAAGAACGACAAGGAGTAAGGAACCAACATGGAATCCGTTAATAAACAATGCCAAGGAGGAAAGACATGAGTCTAACATGAGAATGGTGAACAGGGTTGAGATAGATGAACCATGATTTCTGCAAAACCAATGCAAAATCCAAATATCCAAGCTTGGGTAGGACAATGCAAGGGTCAACGATCCGGATGTAGAGAACTAGAGAAACCCAAAGAGGTTGTGATGAGGCCAAACAATGTGGATGTAGGGTCTAAACAGATCACGAGCATGAGACAAGGATGCATGATATAAAACTCCAATGTGATCTAGATGTAATGAACACAAAGCGTAGAGGATGCATGCAATGGTGAGGTAGGGAGCCAATGCATGAGTAGGAAAGGAAGCAAGGAGAGCCGAGATGAATACAACGTGCAAGGTGTGAAATACAAGGCAAAAACTAAGAGGATTATGAATGGGTCAAAAATGTAGCAAATATGGATGCATGTAGACCGAGCCACAAGGAAGGAGTTTCGAGATGAGAGGGCCATCTCGGTTTCAGATTAGCGAGTTGGGCCAAAAAGGACCTTTTCACCACCTCAAAAAATTTTAATGAAACTTGATTTTTTCACACTAAACCTACAACAAAACTCTAGAACAAAAAAACCAGAACCTCGACAAGATAAACCCGTAATAACATCAAATCAATGCAAATAACACATGGATGGAATAACCATTACGAAGCTTGTACATGAAACCAATAAAATCACAAACCAAAAGTAATAGGAAATGAAAAATGGAGAGTAGTGTAGATCCCAACAACATGCTCTGATACCATGATGGAGGAAGAAAAAATGTGAGAACGAGGATCATGCAAGATAATGCACACATCAACCAAGTTTCAATTGAATTCCAACACGATGAAGCTCCATGGGGATCAATCATTCAACCATGATTGTGCATGTAAAGAAAAAAATTTCACTCATCGCATTCCTCATAGATCTGAAGAAAAATTGTAATAAATAGGGATTTTGTGTAACCCCAATGCATGTAATCATGCCTCCTCAAGTGGAGAAAAGGTAAATTCCTAAGGTGGAAAGTAACTCCCATATGACGAATCGATGCACACTAACGTGTATGACAAAAAATCTTATGATGGAATATGCCATAACCCCTATGAAACCTAAGACCTATGACCTCACCTAAGTGAGATGGCTCACCATGTGATATGGAAAATGACACAAACCGAAAATTCCTAGTGGTGATGAATATGCAGACCTCTTTATGAAAATTTTATGATTGGAGATGATGCACGAGGTGTGTTTAGATGTGTGAGAAAAATGTCAAGTCAACATGATGAGAATTTTTCAAGATATGGTGTTTTGAGCAAAATAGGGTTCTAGAAAGTACATTTTCCATCTTGATATGATAGAAATATACTTAGATAACACATATAATATTTTCATGGGAACCTGATCCATTTAGGGATGATGGATCATGGATCTAAGAAGGTCTCAGAGTTGGAATGAGGTTAAATGAAGGTTTATTTTTATGAATGATTATTAAGAAGGTAAGAAGGTCAAAACCCTTCTTAAACCCTAGTTTAATAGTGATGGAGGAAATATTTCTTGTTTAAGCCCATAATTGATTGTATCATCAAATGTGATGATTGGATGATGGAGAGGACTCTCCCAAATTTCAGATGGTGGTGGTTTTAGGTCATGACACTTAGTGGAGCCCACTCAAATATGCTAGTTTTCAGGAAAGAAGGTTTTACTCTCGTTTTTCAATTAGACCATATGAATAATTTAGTGTTATGAGATTTATGGGAGCTACGATACATGTTTGGAGTGATTTTAGATCTTGGTGAGGTGTTTTTATGACCTACATAGGTCAAAAGAGGTTGACTAGTTTTGGGCCTAAAGGGCGCTTTTTAATGATTATGGTGAATGAGTTCTTAGGCACTTGTGGCCTAAGTTGATGATGTTAATGGATTTTAAGGTGTTTTAAACATCCTATGTGACATGTTTTAGTTTTTTTTTGAGCTCTCTAAATGAGTTGAGGTGGCATGGTTGAGGTCACAAGTTGATCTAGTTTGATCTCCGAACATCAATGTTTTGGTGAGAAGATTGATGTAGAATACCAATTTTATGTCTTAGTTGATAATGGATATCAATTGGAAAGTGAATAGGGATGAATTTTGTTCCTAGTGAATGCATTTAGAGGTATTTAATGTGTCAGCAAGGTTGCAAATAGGATGAGTTTCCAAAATTGGTTCTTAATGAAGTTCAATTTGTTGAAGAGGAGAAGTGGTTCCATTTATTTTGTTGGTTGTTTCATGAAGTATAACTTAATTATAAGTGTTCTACATGAAGGAGTGGTTACATGGAATAGTTGATTTTTTTTTGGTCTGATCGTGGACTCCTTTGATAAAGACTGGTTGTTAGAAGTGCCTGATTTGAGTAGGAAACAATCCTACTAGGTGGTGAAGTGAGAAGAATGGATGATGCGAGTATTGTGATATGATGGATGATTTTGATATGTTTTTTTGACATGTGTGGATAATTTGGAGGCATGAAATAGCTAGAGTAAGTTCTTGGAGTCCATGGTGTTCTCGGTGAAGGATATTTGCTTGTTTTGGGCCTAGTTGTGCTTGTTGGATGTCTTGGTGCATTACCGACCCATATGGATGCTTCATGAAGATTTATATGATGTTGTAGGTTTGTTTTTGAGTTGGTAGGACTGACCTATAATGGTCATGGATGACCTTGTCATGTTTTTGAGTTGAGTCATCTATAAAAGTGCACGTAATTGTTTATTTTGAACTAGTGTTATGAGAGGGAAAAAGTGTGAGCTAGGTGTGAGAGTGAAAGTGGTTTAAGGGAATAAAGACAATACGAGAGAGTGTGTGAATGTCTCGAGGAGTTTTTAAAGGCTAGTGTGTAAGGTAAATTTTAAAAATCAGCCCATGAAATAACACGTTTGAGTGAAGTAGTAGAAGGTGAATTTAAAGAGGGTTTGAAGGTGTATGAGATAAATTTTTGATCACTATCAGTTGTGTGAGCAACATATCATCAACGGTCAATAATTTAGAGGTGGTTGAGTTGGTTCTTGATCGCCTTAGGTGGTTGTGGCCTCCTTTTGGGGTTGGTGCCTCACTAAAATAGGGGTTGGTACTCTTTTTCAGATTTTTTCCCTAATAAACTAGGGGTTTGTGGTCCTTGTGAAGTGTTTTCTTCACTAAATGCTTCTTGGTTTTTGTAATATAATCAAAAGTTTCAGTGCATTTTCTTCCTCTTGAGGGTTTCCCACATACATCTTGTGTTCTTGTGTACTCTCTCATGGTTACACTCTTGTGAATGGTTGTTATTTTTTGTTAAGATCACATTATTGGATGGTTTAATGGTAAATGGTCTATGCAAGATTATTTGAAATGGATAAGGATTTTGAAATACTTGATTCAAACCCCCTCTTAGTCCATTATGATTTCAACAATTGGTATTAGAGATGGTCCTTTTGGAGAATTTTAATCAGTGGAAAGGAGATCCTTTGAAGCACTGATATGGTAGGTAGATTGGTTCAAGTTGAAGAATTTCCTCTGATCATAATGAGAGCTTGATTTAAACCTTATGGTTGATATATGAGATTCCATCCTTGATGTTTGTTCTCCATCTCCATCTTATTTTATGGTTGATGAATAATGTAAAGAAGATAATGAGGAACATGATTTGGTTTTAGGTCTTGTAGAATCAAAGACAAAAAATGAAGAGTGTCATATTTCTCAAATTGCCTTTCACAATCAAGATGAAAATTTGATATGCTATATTGAAAATGGGTGTTATGATCACATGATTGGTGACAAAATAAAATTCAATTATTTAAAGAAAAATGCATCAGGGTTTGTTAGGTTTGGTGATAACACTGCTATAAAAATTACAGGAAGAGGCACATTGAGTTTGGATAATGGGAATACTCTCACTAAGAATGTCCTATATGTTGAGGGAATGAAACACAACCTTCTCGATGTGATTCAAATGTGAAAACAAGGGTATATCCTAACCTTTGATGATAATGGGTGTAAAATCAGAAAAAGAGAAACACGTAAGATTGTTGCCAAAGTCAAGAGGAATGAAAATAACATGTACATATTGAAATATGTGAACAAAAAATGATGTCTTATGAGAAAGTTGAATGATGGTTGGTTGTGACATATGAGATTAGGCCAAGTAAAATTTGATAATATTGTCAAGATCAATTCTAAAAATTGTGTGAAGAACGCGCCAAGAATCAGAAAACTAGAAGTTACTCTATGTAAAACATGCCTTCATGGAAAGAAGACTAGAAGAAGGTTCAAGAACAAATAACACGAATCTTCCACTAGACCTATACAAATGATCCACACCGATCTCTCAGTGGACCTATGAGAACTAAAAGTACATCAATATATTATTATTTCATAGAACTAAATAATGAATATACAAGATATACATGGGTTACTTGCTTGAGGAATAAATCAGATGCATTTGAGGTATTCAAGTCATTTAAGGATCTTATTGAAAATGAGAAAAATAGTAGAATTAAAAGAATTATATCATATCTGAAGGTGAGTTTTGGTCTGATTAATTTGATGCTTTTTGTAGAACTCATGACATTAGAAGGAAATTTTCATCTTATAGATCACCACAAAAAAATAGTGTAGTGGAAAGAAAGAACAAGACTATTCAAGAGATGACAAGGACCATACTAAATGAATCTAAGTTACTTGATGGTTATTAGAAGGAAGTAATTTTTATAGTTGTTTACATCTTCAAAAAAATTAGACAAGGATAAATAGTGATACGACCCCATATGAATTATGGAAAGGTAGACCAACAAATGTGGAACATTTTATAGTTTTTGGAGGAAGGTGCTTTATTAAGTGGAGTAAAGAGAATCTATATAAGTTTGACTCCAGGTATGATGAAGGTATACTCCTTAGATACTCTTTAAAGAGCTTAGCTTACATTTTCTATAATAAAAGGTTGAAGACAATAGTTGAAAGTATAAGTGTGAAATTTTATGAATCCTACCCCATAATGTCCACTCTCCAAAAAAAAAGAGGCACTATAAATGACTGATCCTAAAGAAGAAGAAGAGGTTGTGCAAATAGATGAAGAATAATATGAAGAAGAAGAAAGACAAGAAATTGAATCTCCATCAAGAGAGATTAAAAGAGACCATATTGAATATCAAATCCTAGAGAAGAAGGATGGTGGAGTAACAACAAGAAGTAAATGGAAAAGTCTTCAAAACCAAGAAAACACTACATTTTTATCTAAATTTGAGCCTAAAATTTTTGAAGAAGCAAGCAAGGATGATTGTTGGGTCAAGGTTATGAATGAAGAGATATATTAAATTCTAAATAATAGAACTTGGGAATTGGTGCCTAGACCTAAGGATAAGAATGTTATTGGAACTAAATGGGTGTTTAGAAATAAACTCAATGAGAATGGAGAAGTTACAAGAAACAAGGCTAGATTGGTCTATAAAGGATATGCACAAGTTGAGGGAGTTGATTTTGATGAAACCTTTTCTCCAATAGCTAGAATGGAATCCATTAGATTATTTCTAGCATATGTAGGGTTTAAAGGATTTAAGGTATATCAAATGGATGTCAAATCTGTAATTTTGAATGGTAATCTAGAAGAAGAAGTGTACATTTTGATGGGTTTTCCTTAACAAATGAGAAGGATTATGTATGTAAACTACAAAAGGCACTTTATGGACTAAAGCAAGCCCCAAGGGCCTAGTAGGGAAGACTTGACAAGTACCTAATTGATCAAGGTTTCAAGAGAGGAGTTGTTGATAGTAACTTATATATAAAAAATGAAGAAGAAACAATGAATTATTGTAGTATATGTTGATGATATAATATTTGGGGGGAACAATGAATTTATGAATCATAAATTTATAGATGCTATGAAAAGAGAGTTTGAAATTTCCATGTTGGATATTTTTCCGTCTTTCTAGGACTACAATTCAATCAGTCTAAGGAAGGTATATTCATATCTCAAGCAAAATACATAAAGGAGATGTTAAAAAAGTTCCAAATGGAAGATTGCAAGCTTGTTGGAACCCCCATGGTCACAGGGTGCAAACTAAGCAAGGAGGATGACTCACCTAAGGTAAACCAAACTGAGTACAGATCCATGATTGGAATTCTATTATATGCTACACCTCTAGACCAAAAATATTGCAAGATGTAGGTCTTGTTAGAAGGTTTTAAGATAATCCAAAGGAGACTCACTTGCATGCACTGAAGAGAGTCTTAAGATATATCATAGTAACTACCGAGTATGATCTATGGTATCCAAAGAGTATAAAAATTGAGTTGAAGGCTTTTAAAGATGTTGATTGGGTAGAAACATAGATGAAAAAAGGAGTACTAGTGGAGGAGCATTTTTTGTTGGTAATTTTTGTGTCTTAGATGAGTAAAAAAATATTTAGTATCTCTCTCCACATGTGAAGCTTAATATGTTGCAACAACACTATGTTGTGCACAAGTCTTATGAACGAGACAAACTCTAGAAGACTATAAGGTTAAGTGTTATGGTCCTACCTCTATCTACTGTGATAGTACACATGTTATTGGTTTTTATAAAAACCTCGTGTTGCATTCCAAAACAAAGCACATTCCAATCAAATACCATTTCTTGAGAGATCAGGCGAGTGAACAAAGGAGAAAATTGTAACATGTATCCACCAAGGAGGAGATAGCTAACATTACGATAAAACCACTTCCAAAACCAACATTTGAACTCATAATGCTAAAGTTGGGAGTGATTCATGCCCTTGAAATTCATTAAGAAATCAAAGACATTGAGAAGGAACAAGACAAATGAATCATAAGCTCCAAGAAAATATGAAGAGGTGTAGAAGAATGAAAGAAGGTATGTAAGTTGTGTAAGTGTTTCAAATTTGAGGTAGCAGGTCTCAAGAAGAAGAAGTCATTAATTTTCATGATGACTTGATCAAACCATCTAGAGAAATGTGAAACAATGCTTTTCAGGTATGTTCATAAGTTGATAGAGCCTACAAGGTGCATATCGGGTTCTTGATTCGATGTGTGAGGTGCCTCAAGAGTTGTCTATGCATCATAAAGTTTATATAGAGAAGTATGAAACAACGTCAGGGATCAGAAATGAGTTTCTTAGTTTATATGCATTGTGTCAAACCTGTGCATGGTTGTTTAGAGTCCGTAAGTAAAAATGAAGGGTATCAAAAGCTAGGATATTTTTCGTAACTTGGAGAGTTAAAGCTTGATAAAAGTTAGTAAAAATTGAGTAGATGCATTCAAATGCTAAGTATGTTAGCTACACTATAAATTTTGAGATAATTGAAAATTGAAACGTGTATTATGCTTTTTATAGTTGTCGAATTGTTATAGTCTTTTACCACATGTTTCTTTATTTGTTTGTTGTGTATTCGGTTGATTTTTCAACTTTATTGCAGAGACTAATAATTTATTAATTTTGAATAATTTTTGGGGACTTGATGATATGATTTAGAAATTTCTAGAAAGGCAACATGTATTCTGTAGTGTTTCTTTGATCTTTAACATGTGTCATATCTTTCTTTGTTCATGGCTTTTAAAATTTCCTTTGTATTGTGGGTTTTCTATTTTTCTTCATTTTTCGGGTTTTCAAAGTCTGTGTTTTGCGGGTTTTCTAAATTTCTTTGTCTCATGGATTCTAAAATTTTAATAGCTTAGATATTTTCTCTTACCTTCTACGGCCTATTTTTCTTTTTTTTGCTAATCTATTTGCAAGCATATAACTAAAAAGAAGATCGGTAGCTTGTTTTTTACCTCTATTTGGCTTCCTTGATTCATACTTTTAGCAAGATACATTACCAATATTGTCTCGAGCATTAAAATGGCTATTTTAATAGTTTTTCATTGGATAAGTCTCAACTAATAAATTGAATGAACTATAAAATTTTGAGAGTTCGATTGAAAGCTTTGTTTTATGGCTAGGAAGCTATGGGATCTTGTAACTAGTGTGGAAAAACGACCCACTAGAAGACAAACAACCCTTGAAAATCTTAGCTCCTTCTCTCAAATATCTCATGAAGCTCTGTCCATCCTTTTACAAAGCATAAAAGATGATTTTTGATGCATATAGGTCATATGGACTCACATGCTGATACCTGCAACCAATTAGAGACTATGCATGAAGGAAGTCATTTATCTAAGATAATTAAGCTAATTATGGAACTATTTACAACTCCTATGAAAGGGGATGAGAAAATAGTCAATTATTTAGCTAAAATTAAGAACATTAAAGCTCAATTAGATGGTTGTAACTATGAACTGTTTCAAGACAAGCTTCTGTAATTCATTATTCGGATAAATATTCATGAAAATTTTAGGAATTATATCTCAATTCTTAACTCTAAGTATCAAAATGAGAATGATCTTCCTAATTTAGACACTCTGTCTTCTCTGCTAATTCAAGAAGAGCGTGTAATGGAGAATTTTGATTCAAAAGAGACTGATTCTCAATCATTTTTATCTCAAAATCATAAGTCTTTTCATTATAAGAAAAATAGTAATCCTAATCAGAAACCTAATATCTAGACCCAAATTTAAATCCAATCCTAAATCCAATTATGCTAAAAATAGTCAAAACTTTAAAGTGAAACGTAATGGCACATGTAACAAATGTCGCAAGTTTTGTCACAAAGAGTCGACTTACGTGTAAAAGCCAACAAATTTGTTAAAAATATTAAAACTAGTAAATTTAATAATCAAAAGAAATATCAAAATTTGAAGCAAAAGCATGCAAATAATGCTAAGCAATCTATTTCCCTGTATATTGCCCTTTTATCATCAAATGACAATGAATGGATTATTGATAGTGGTGCCTCTAGGAACATGAATTGTACTCCTGGTATCCTCTCAGATGTAGTTAAATGTGAGGAAAACATATATCTAGGAGATAATTCCATCATTAGATCTGAAGGTTGTGGAAATGTTAAGCTATCAAATGGAGTAATTAGGAATGTCTTGTATGTTCCTCAACTGAAAAGAATATTTTATCTTGCTCTTAGATAACTAAAGAAAATTATAAAGTTGTTTTTCTACAAGATAAGTGTTATGTAAAAGATAAGTTTAGTAATGTTATTAATTATGGTACTCATCAAAAATGACTTGTATATCTTTGATGGTTTTGTGCCCGAGTCTTCTTTTCTTATTCTTCTAGGAATAATATTCAACTTTGGTGTAGACACCAAAATTGGGTCACACTCCCCTTGGTCCCCTTTCGAATAACCAACTTACACACATTCACCTAACCATGACCCTTATACCCCACATTAATATTAATTTAATTATTTACAATTAAATTAATACCCATCCTCACCCCATTTATTAATTTAATTTAGTTACTTTAATTAAATGGATGCACACCTCACCTAGACACCTCACCTAGACACCTCACCATAGACCTATTCATAGCATGTTTCCATAAATGAATAAGACTTAGTTCAACCCTAAAAATCAATGCCTATTATTCCTCTAACCACCTTCCCACTCATAAAAATATAATGTCCATTCTGATCTATGAATAAATGGACAAACCTAACCTAAATGATGGAAGATCTGTCATTTTTAGCAAACCTAGGGAATCCCACCTTAACCAATGCCGATCATCCCAAAACCGACACCGGTCAACTAGGAACCGTCGTCGGTTACCATTTATTCACTTTGGTAACCTTGTTTGGAAGGTTGGAACATTTTGGAATCGAGGAGAAGAGAAGAGAGTTGCATGCAAGCAAAACCAGAGCCTTTTCATACCTACAGACATCCATAGCCAGCACCAAGACAAATCCAGAGGTATTACACTCATGGTAACATTCCGAGAAGCACTTCCGCGGTACCAAACATCATTCCTCTAATCAACCATCATCACCATCTAGCCATTTGAACCTGCATCATAGTAAGTATACTTTTAACCAACATCATCTATTTCTACTTCAGTCTATTAAGTTCTTCTATTGTTGTTATCAGTTTCCACTTGCACTCTCATTCCCCTACCATTTACCTGCCTGTAAACTCAACCATTCCTCCACCCACACCATTAAATCACCTATATCGACTGTTACACATCTCTGAGTATACCTAAGATTCCCACAGACCTCTCCACCCCCTTTTTGTCTCTGTTTAACCTCAGATCAACCTCTACAACCATATATTTTTGAGTTTTATCACCCACCTCTACCGTCGGTTACCCATGACCGTCGTTGGTTCTTCCTAACCATGATTGGTCATACCCGACCGACGCCGGTCTCTATGTCTACCAACACTGTGTAAACCAGCAACCACCTACATACCAAGCAAACCAAACACCTTACCAAACCCTGCTAAGACCCAGTCTATGACCTACAAACCACCTGAACAACTTGCAACCTGACTTGAAGACCTTAACCCACATAGTTTTTAGTATTTAATTAGATCGATGTTGATAGTGATCTGAGGTACCCAAATCATAATACTAGCACTATATTCTTTTATGTACGTATTTCAGTTATTTCATATTTGTTTTATAAAAATAGTGGGTTGACAACCTTCTAGGAAGTATCACACTTCTGGATCTAGCATACGCTAGGCAATCCAATGTCATATATTATTTAACTCTTCTTTGGTGGTCTTTTTTTCTATTTTAGGTAGTTCCTCCTAGCCAAAAGTAAGCTCTCACAATCAACATTGGATTGAGAAGTTAGAACACGCGCATCAACCTCCAACCGATAAACACAATAGGTATTCCTCCTCAGCTCTTAACTCTATCTATTTCGTCACATTCAAAACATAAAGAAAACGGTGAAACATTTAGCATAAAATAATTAGTCATCATAAGGAGAGTCCACCTCGTCTAGCCCATCATCACCTTTTCCCATAGAGGATCCTGTAGAAACACCATTTCCTTTAGATGACCATTCTCCATCAGACTTCCAAGATCCTATTGATCTTCTTCCGTCTCTCTTGCCCACATAGTCTGCAGCTAGCCATTTCCCTGTTTCTCAAACAGATTTTACGGGGATTGCTACTCAATCCACATCAGCCCTGCTTACAACAGTAACATTTTCATGCTTGGCTGATCACCTGGATCATGTTGATAGAGCCTTACTTTGGGGACATCTTCTACTTCCCGCTTAAATGCTAATTGTCACTCACCAACACCTCCACGATCTATCCAAAATTGTTTCAAGTGACCAAACCAAGCATAACCATGACTATTATAACACCTTCCATGTCATCGCCCATAAACCAACACACACCTATACCTAAACACCTACCCACGCCTATATCATATCCCTTACCTAAACCCATCACTACCTTAAGGGTCATGCCGACATCAAACCTTACTCACCCACCCTTCAAATTAGAATTAGACACATCCTCCCAAATCAACACTAAACTCATTCTTGCCCCTAAAAGGAAGACCCAACCTTCTAGGCCTCATACACCAACCTTTCCTACCACACCATTGTCACCTTCACCCCTTCCGTCCATCCTAGGACCTCACCCCTCAACCCTGGCCAAACAACCTTCTTCCACCAGTAAACCAAGAATGTAGCATCTCACCTCCTCATCATAGCCCTCTAATATACCCAAGTGATCCACACAACCCCACCGTCACCCGTGACCTTCTTACCACCCATACCACCACTACCTTCTATAACTTCTTCACTACCCATGAAACTCTCCTCTCTTCCACCCACACCTTCTACCCAACCTCTACCAACCACCTCCACCGCAACTCGGTTACCTCCATGGGTAACCCATCATCTTCCATTGTATGCTTTCCCCTCTACATCACGTACTCCCGTGTCACCTTTACCCAAAGATAAGAATCCACTACCCTAATAAGGTAGTCAAACTAACAAATCCTTCCATCGCTAGCTCTTCTCCCGTGCCCTTACCCAAACAGATGCCCGCAAGACCTAAGACCACTCCACATACCAAACTAGTGGACCAACCCATTCCCCCTCCTGTAAAGCCTCTTCCTTCACAATCAGCCACACCTATAGCCACACTCACCTCCCATTGCGATCCATTAGCAGGGTCCTACGCCAATATTTTAACCAATCTCCTCGAAACCTCTATCATCACATTACCACCTATTAGACCTTATGATCCACTCAAACCAAAACCAAAAGGGTTTGATGAAACTAAAATTTGTTCCTACCATTGTGTACCAGGACGGATGTAGAGAACTGTAAAGCTTTAAAAAGCTGCTCTTTTCTAATTATGTCCTCCCAAAGAAAATTTTGACGACGATGATGATCTTCTTGATGAGGACCCCATTCCACCTTCACCAATCTCCCCAAATCCTCTTCCATTACCTACTCAGCAACCAATATCTCCACCCCACAACCCTTTTATCCACCCCCAAAATTTGAGATCAACATGGTCCGTATAAGAGAGTTGGCCAAACCACCACCCAAATGTCAATTTGCCCTACTCATTTCACAAGGATCTTATCCACCACTAGGATTTTTCCCTTCATGCCGTTATACCTTCCATGGCACACCCTCTCCATCTACCTCCCCTCAGATTAACATGGTTCACATTGCTACCCACGCTCAGAAAGATAAAGGAAAGAAAAATTTAACTAGCCCATCAACCAACCTTGTACCCAACATACCATATGCACCCGCTCCCAAAATCACCATCTGCATGGACCTACATACCCTATCTCTGACGGGGTCACCCATTGCACAATGCTTTGAAACAATTACACCAATCCTCCCTCAAAATGTCTTTATATGACCTCATCCAAACCTTTGAGTCACATCATCAAGCTCTCTTGGAGATCCTTTAATCTATCAAGGTTTTACCAAATGACCCCACGCCCGTAGCCTCCATCATTACCCCTAATCATGTAGCCTCTCTCACTAATTTTTCACCTTCCTCTACACTCCACCTACTCACTAAGTAGCCACCCTTAGCTTTTCAGATGAAGAGATCACTCCATTCCCAATCCTGATGACCCTAATCCCACTCTTTTCATCTCTGTCCATATTGATAATATACACATAGGACGCGTTATGATCGATGGTGGTGTTAGTATTAACATCATCTCCTCCCATACGTATAACCAAATGTGCATACCGCCAATCTGTATGCATGGTAACCTAGTTATGTTGCACTCCTTTAATGATGCCATGACCTCTACCCTAGGTACCATCGTTCTCCATGTCCGCGTAGGTCCCCGCACTATCCTAACTATTCTATGTCCTAGAAGGAGAGTTCCAGTATAATTTGTTGCTTGGACGACCTTGGATCCGTGTCATGGGTTGTGTCCCTTTGACTTTACATTGCTGCCTCAAATTTAAACATGAAGGACATAACTACACCATCCCGGCCGATTCATCACTTTCAAGACCTATAACATGATATACCGCCCAATGATGTGCTTGTACCAGTCAAGGCATCTGCCACTATCCCCACTTCACCTTCACCCATAATCCCATCCACCAAGACTACCACCGCCTCTCCCACATC
Organism: Taxus wallichiana var. yunnanensis; assembly: GCA_018340775.1. NCBI lineage: Eukaryota > Viridiplantae > Streptophyta > Pinopsida > Cupressales > Taxaceae > Taxus > Taxus wallichiana. The sequence continues at coordinate 644,696,579 of CM031236.1, forward strand.
TAACCTGTTATTCCTACTACCACCACAACCTCTATAGCTAACTCACCTGCTTCCTAATCATCTAGCAAGTTATCTATCCCCGCTACCCACATATTGACTACTGATCCCTTAGAAGGTGTTTTTCAATGCCTCACTCGGGGAGTACCGCCTATACAATATCGACACGTTCCTCACTCTGTAAGAGTATGGGAACCTGCGTCAACACCCTAGTTATGACTACCGCGTAGGTGAGGTTTTTCCTTATGGTCCTCCCCACCTTCACACTAATCTAATATATGGGGGACTTGATATTGCCACTTATTCACCCAAACCTCCATCCCAAACATGACCATTTTCATCTAACTTACACTCCCTTACTAACCACCACTTCGCTCACACTTTCCTTCACTATTGCGCATGGAAAGGCTTTGGCTTCAGTTTTTACGAACAGGGCCACCATACTGTCATCTCCTGTACCACTTGTAAACACAATGACCATAGTGGCATTGGCTTTGATGCACCACCTCCCAAGAAGGCTCGTGTCGACCTCATTAAGGAAGACAAACCTTCTCCACCTCATTCACCCACATCACCATCTTCACCCACGGAGTCCATAGATCCTAAATCTATTCCTCCTAAAAAAAAATTTGTAAACACAATTTCCCTGGGACCTCTAACCTATCAACGTGATGGTGAGGCTCCCTCTTCTCTCCCATTCCTATACCCTAACATGATCGATGACGATACGCCTTCTATTAATTTCGTTCAATGTTAGGATGATGAGTCCATCCTCACCTACCCGGTGCGGAAGATTATTATACTCACCGGTCATTACCTACTCGAGACGTAAACCATGTTGAACGAATCAACCATTGAAATCAACATTAACACTCAGGACGACCCACACATTCTAAATATAGGCCAATCTTTAGATGTTACTGAGCAAGAAGATTTTACCTCTTTCCTTCGGGACCATAGCAATAATTTTTCCTGGTCCTATGTCGATATGCCCGACAAAGACCAAAAAATAGTGGTCCACAATATCGTAACCATTCCTGATGCCAAACCCATCAAACAAAAGTTACGGAAAATACATCCTCGCATTTCTCTTCTAGTCAAAGAAGAGCTTCAACACCTTCTCTCAATTTCCTTCATCCTACCCATTGACTATCCCCAATGGATTTCTAACATCGTTCCTATCACAAAGGCAACAGGGGAATCCACATTTGCATGAACTTACGTGACCTCAACCTAGCTTATCCCAAAGATGATTTTCCCCTACCAAACATTGACCAACTAGTTGATCTCACTGCCGGACATGAAATGCTATCACTCATGGATGGTTTCTCGGGTTACAATAAAATATTACTTTCTCCATAAGATCAACACAAGATTGCCTTCATCACCCCTTGGGGGAATTTCTGCTATCGAGTCATACCTTTTGGCCTTAAAATGCCGGTGCTACATACCAATGAGCCATGACTTACATCTTCCATGACATCATGCATCACAAATTAGAAGCTTACGTAGATGATTTTCTTGCCAAATCCAAACATCGAACTAAACACTTGACCGTCTTTAAGGTCATCTTTGACCGCCTCATAAAGTATTGTGTTCATCTTCAACCAAAGAAGTGTGTCTTTGTGGTACTTTCGTGTCAACTCCTTGGTTTCATCATTTCTTTACGTGGAATAGAAGTCAATCTGTTAAAGTAAAGGCTATTCTATAAATGCCTCTCGCCTACTAATATCCGTCAACTTCGAAGCCTATAAGGTAAGTTGTAATCCATTCACCATTTTATCTTGCAACTTTCCAACCACTCAAACCATTTCATCATCTTCTCTAGAAGGATGTTTCATTCAAATGGGATGATGAATGCCATAAATCCTTTGAAGCCTTAAAACAATAACTTCTTCAACCACTAGTGCTCATTCCTCCTAAGGATGACCACCCTTTTACCTATACATTTCCACCAAAGATCATTCTTTAGGTGTCATGCTCACTCATCGCGACGAGTAACACAAATAGCAAGTAGTTTATTACATAAGCCGTAGCCTTATGGACTATGAAACTAGATATACCCACGTCGAAAAACTCTATTTAGCCTTAGTTTTCGTCGCCACCAAACTCCGCCATTACCTACTCAACCAAAAAACCTTCATTATTACCAATACTGACCCCTTACACTATATGTACACCAAACCCTATCAACATCAACATGCCGCACATTAGCTTATGCTTCTTTCCAAATTAACCTCGAATTCATTCATCAAAAGTCCATCAAGGGCCAAGCTATCACTGACAAACTAGCAGATGCACCTCTTTCTGAGAATCAATCCTCTAACTTTGATTTCCCAGATGAATCCATAGCTACCCTCTCCTTAGACAAACCTCGCTTACCAAATGATACTCTTCTTCAATGGCTCCAAGTGTCAGCGTGGGGGTGGGGCTGGTATTATCCTCATTCCTATTGATGGTGAACCTATGCCTTTATATTTCAAACTAGATTTTAGCCGTATAAACAATATTGCTTGATACAAGCACTCGTATTTGGTCTCCGGTTGCTTATGCCTTAGATGTCAAGTCAATCAATATCTTTGGTGATTCCCAGCTAGTCATAAACCAAGTCAATGGTATATACCAATGTCGTAATGAGATACTTCAAAAGTATAAGCATCACGTAGATATACTTTTGACCACCTTTGACCATTACGAACTTCAAACCACCCCCGTTCTACCAATAAGTATGCGGATACCATGGCTTGCTTGGCTTCTCAAATACCTGCTTTTCCCGCTGACTCTAAAATCTTTGTCACAATACAAAGGCTACAATCACCCTCTTATTTACCTCGTGAGGTCTACTCTGTCATAACCGTTGCACCTGACCCATGTGACCTTTGGTATAAGAAATTTGCAGACTATATTTCCCTTTCCATTCTACCCACCGATCTCACTCATAATGGACAACGAGAATTTTTAAAAAGTGTCTCTCATTATGTCCTCATGGGTGGTATCCTTTATAAGTGCAGCTTCGATGGTATTCTCTTATGATGCCTTACAAGTTCTGAAATTCCCTACACCATTAAGGAAGTCCACGATGGAATTTGTGGAGGTCACTTTAGTGGTTTAGCTATCGCAAAACACATTCTTCGCCTTGGCTATTATTGGCCAACCCTAAACCGTGATTGTTGTGACTATGTCAAATGTTGTGTGAAATGCCAGCAACATGCTAATCTCCATCACACACCTAGTCATGCCTTACAGGTCGCATGAGATCTTTGGCCTTTCTCTCAATGGGGCTTGGATCTTGTCGGCGAGATCAATCCCCATTCTTCACAACGCCACCAATGGATCATAACCACTATTGAATATTACACTAAATGGGTAGAGGCCATTCCCCTCATTTCTACAAAAGCCGAGAAAATATGTGAATTCATCAACCATCACATCATTTGTCGCTTTGGTGTTCCTCACCGCCTCATCATTGATAATGGAAAGAAATTCAAAAATAAAACCTTACGTAAGCTATGCAATGCTTTTGGCATCCAACTCATTTTCTCATCACCTTATTACCCACAAACCATCGCCAAGCCGCCAGCGGGGTGTTGACTAATAAAACCTTGAATAAAATTCTTATGAAAGTAGTTAACAATACTTTGGAAAGGATTGGCATTCACAGATGATAATGGCAAGGATTGGAATTCACACATCCCTTTCACCTTGTGGGCTTATCACACTAGTATTCACACTTTGACTATTACCACACCTTTTTCTTTGGTCTACAGTAACGAGGTTGTCTTACCTCTCGAAGTACGATTCTATCTCTCTGCATCTCACTATAAGACATGCTCAATGACGATGACTTTCGCCAAGAGTGTTTGGTGCAACTTGAGTTATTAGATGAATGTCATCTCAATTCTCTTGAACATCTCTAAATCTACCAAAAATGTATCAAACATGCCTACGAAAAACGTGTTCACGAATGAACCTTTTAGGTCGATGACCTCGTCTTGAAAGAAAATCAATATGTAACCAAAAAAGACAAAAGTAAACGAGGAAAAATTACTCCTAATTGGCTTGGACCCTATATCGTTACCCATGCATATGGATCGTACTTATCGTTTGTCTTCACTCGAAGGTAAAACCAACTTGAGCCTTTCAACACCTCACATCTTCGGCCATTTTAATTTTTACATCAATTCCTATATCAATTTTTGTCATTTGATCGCTCATCCCTTAAGCGTTGTTCACCTTCCATATTCACCATGACTATGTAGGAAACACTCCGAGGGCATGGGGGCCTTGAAGGTTAGCTCATCCACTCTTTACCCTAAAAATTCCCCTTTCATTTTCCTATTCACATTCTACCTTAGTTAGTTTCCATTTCACAGTCCCCTTTACTGTCCCGAGATGTCTCCAAGCCTTCTGTTGCTCCATTTCTAGTACATAGCATCCAACCAATTGCATCTACATCCTACTCTCTTACACAACAAAAAGAAGATGATGAATTGAAGGCCTTGATTAGAAACTTGTCCAATAAGGTCATATCATTGGAGAAGTAGCAGTGCAAGCCTCACGAGAGGCCTTCCAATCAGTGTGCAAAGCCGAGCAATTAACCTTGGTAGAATTAGTATGGGAATCAAATATATAGACAAAACCAATAGAATGATAGATGGCATGTTAATGTGCACTTTCCTTTACAAGTTATTCCTCCTACACAACCTCTTCCAGTGCCCAACACAAGTCAAGCACGTATCCCGACCATAACAACATATTATAGGAATATGAATGGTGTTTTCCTTGCAATATGCCTCATAGTCAATATCATTGCGCCAATGTTGCACACGTGCAAGCTTATATGATCCGAAGCTCCTCCGAGAGAAAATATAATGTTATTTTGCATTGAGGACTTCTATGCAATCAATAAATCAGTAGAGGATACAAGCACCACACACCCAAGTTGCGAACAACACAAGATACAAGAAGAGAATGGTCAAATTTGGCGCACAAGTCACAATTCCAGTAACACAAGTAGACCCTCAAAAGAAAAAGGAAGTAGTTAATACATCCAAGAATAAGAGTTCCCAAGTGCTAGCACGTGAGGCTCCACACAAAGCTCCTCCATAAGTGGCACATGTCCCTCCTTTGGTAGGTCAAGCCTCTACACTAGCTAAGGTTCTTGCCTCTGTACCCAAGAAATCAAGAAAGGACATTGTTATACCTCAAATGCACAAGTCAGTGGGTCTTCCATTCAGCATTGTTGACCAGATGAAGAAAACAAACATAAATGTCACAATGTGGGATGCACTCACTATTCCATCCCAATGTGACTTGTTGCATGAAGCTCTGGCATAACTCCCACACACTGATCCAGCTATATAGAAGTCACATGCTTCTATCAACATCTACCAAGAAGAGGAGAAGAAAGTAAGTAAAGTTGTTAAAAACCCACCCTTTTATATGTCTTTGATCATAGGTAAACATCTTTTCCATAACTGTATGATTGACTCAGGTGCTAGTACTTCTATCATGCCTAAGAATATTTTTGATGTCTTAGGTCTTAAGTATATCCCCTTGACAAAAGGAGTCCTGCAACTTGATGGTTCAACTGTCACTACTCTAGGAATCATCAAGGATCTTGAGTTAACCCTCCATGCATGTCTAGGTCTAACAATAACTCAAGATGTGTCAATCATTGATCTACCCCCTTTGTTTGCCTTATGTCTATCAAGAGATTTTACTGCTAAAGTGGGTGGTTACTTGTCTTCTGATTGGTCTCATATGTTACTCAAGACAAGGTATGGTACCCGATTTACCATACAAGTTGAGCCAATATTTTCTTATCATGTAGAGTCATATGTCATATCCCATCTCCAAGCCAATTGTTTAATCTAAGAAGAACAAGCTTCCGTTTACAAAAGAAACCTCTTCCACCTTCTATTCTTGATCTTGATGAGTGGGCAGAGAGGCACCATAAATTTGACCCATATGCTAAAGAGCTGAAGCTTATGAAACTGGGGATTAGTACAAAATGCATTCTTGAAGAAGAAGTTGTGCTACTATGCACGCTCAAGCAAATCAAGAGAACCTAGTCTATGGAAGTTATAATTTGATGGATCCATGCAAGCGAAACGACGCAGATTAAGAGTCGTTCTCATTTCCCCTAAGGATGAGAAATTCTTCTTCACATACAAGTTACAGTTTACATGTTCTAACAATGTGGAAAAATATGAGGTGTTGGTGCATGGTCTACTTATTGCTGAAAAGAAGAAGATTAAGGCATTGCAGATCTTTGGGGACATAGAATTGGTTATCCACCAGGTTACCAACAAGTGTGTGGTGAAGAATAAGCTTCTCAAAGATTATAAACACATAGTTTGGGACCTCCTTGAGAGATTTGATGCTCTAAATTTGTAGGTGGTGCCACGCAAAATGAATAAGGAATCTGATCAAATGGTCACGATTGTTCACGCTCTTCTCTCTGCTAAGGACTTTGTCAAAGGAAACACTCAAAACATTAAGATGGTGATTAGACAATCCATCCTAGATAACAACACCAAATGAAAAGTGTTTGACAGTGACACATAAATCGTCCAGTTCATCCAGAATGAAGCTGAGTTCTCATCAAGCATACAAGCTGACTTGCATGAAATCTATGGTGACCAAGTAATACAACTGAAGACAAACAAGTTGCCTAAAGGGATGGTCACCTTAAAGCAAATGTTTAGCCCTGATGATGAGTTAAAGGGTGATGAAAAATATATGCGTGTCACGCAAGAAGAAGAAGCTCCCAATCATTATTGCACGTGGAAAGGAGTTACTACTTAGTAAATCTTGCACGCACGATGAAAATCATGCCTTCATCTCTCTCTACCAAAATTACGGTGATATCTTCTCATGGTAGCATGAAGACCTCAAAGGTTTTGATCCAAGTGTTTCTCAACAATCCATTAACCTTGATCCTAGTATCAATCATGTCGGATAAAAGCGGCGACTAGTCAATGAAAATATAGAGCCCCTCATGAGGAAGGAGTTATCCAAACTCATTGAGGCGAAGACCATTTTCCCCATAAAGTAGTCTACCCGCATCGTGAATCTAGTCCCGATGAGCAACAAGAACGGTGAAATCGGACTATGTGTTGATTTCAAATATTTGAACAAGGCATCTCTAAAGGATCATTATCCTTTTCCCTAAATGGAGAAGATTTTGTAGAATGTGGGCACAAAGATTCTCAATTTTGGATGGGTATTCAGGTTTCAATCAGATCTTGGTCAAGGAAGAAGATCAATTCAAAACAATGTTTATAACCAAGTGGGGAACATATGCATATCAAAAGATTCCCTTTGGTATGTCAAACATGGGTGCAATGTTTTAGCGCACCATGGACATTGCCTTAAAAGGTTATATCAATGAGTTCATCTTGGTTTACCTTGATGACATTACATTCTTCTCAAAGCGGGCACAAATCACATGGTGCACTTGGAGAAAGTCTTTGAGAGATGAAGAAGGTATGGGGTATCTTTTAACCCCAAGAAGTGTAATTTTTCAGTGGTGCAGGGGAAAGCTCTTGGGCCATGTGGTTTCAAAGGATGGCATCACAATCAATCCTAAGCACTTTTCAACCATCCTAGCTCTTTCTTTGTTGGCACACAAAAAGGCCTTATAGTCCTTCCTTGGTAAGATCAATTTGTTAGACATTTTATTCCTAACTTTCCAGGTAGTTCAGCCCATCACCCCGATATTCAAGAAAGACATAACTTTCGGATGGATAGCGAAAGGAAATGAAAGATTCAAAAAATCGAGAAATAGATTTCTTATGTGCCAACACTCATCAACCCGAATTACTCAAAGGATTTTATCCTTTATGCCTATGGAGCTGATGCGAATGTTGTTGTTGTCCTAACACAAGAAAGTAAACATAGGTTGGAAAAAACAATGGATTTCTTCAGCCAGATACTTTCAAGGATTATGAATTAAAATATAGTCACATGGAGAAGCAAGTCATTTCCATCATGTGCGTGCTCAATAAATTCAAGAGTATGCTCACCAAAAATCACATCAAGGTGTTAGTTTCTCACTCATGTGTTATAGACTTTGTCATGGGAGCAAAAATCAATTAGAAGAGAGCAATATGGATAGCTAAAAACATGGAGTATGATGTGATAATCAAAGCCACAAAGTTGGTAAGAGGTAGCGCACTCTATAAGTAGCTTCCCGAGGATGTGCATGATGAATCGAGACTTCATTGTTTCTTGGGAAGCTATCCCACATGCGAACTTGAGTAGAATAAAGATCTTGGCATGCATGATTGGATAAAGGACGTGATCACATTCCTTTCCGAGGGCGCATACCCTCCTTGCTTAAACCAGGAAAAGAGAAGACAATTGAGGCTAGATTCTATCCCTTATGTTTTGATTGATGGACTTCTCTTCAAGAAGAATCTTGATGGCATGTTGTTAAGGTGTATCAATGACACACAAACTGAAAAAGTGTTAGCAGAATTTCACGATGGATTCTCTGGTGGACACTTCTCTACCAAGACTACAATAATGAAGATCATAATGGTAGGTATATTTTGGCCTACTTTGTTTGCATATGCACACATATGGGTCACAAAGTGCAAAGAATGTTCTTTCTTTCCAGAAAGAATAAATATGTTGCACTTCCCCTATGACCAATCCAAGCAGATAATCCTTTTGTGCAATGGGGTCTCGAATTCATAGGCATGATCATTCCACCTTTAAGTGTTAGACATAGATGGATGTTGATAGCTAAGGAATATTTTACCGGATGGACAGAAGTTGTCGCGCTCAAGGAATCAACCGAGTCATTCATCCTTGACTTTCATGAAGGTATAGTCACACAAGGTTTGGCATTCCTCAAACCATTATCTCTGATAATGAAAAACCCTTCCTTGGCACTAAAATCACTGATTGGGCTCTACATCTAGGCATCTATCTGAAGACTTCTTCCAACTATTACCCTCAATGTAATGGTGCGGAGCAGTCAACAACCAAGAACCTGATTAGGATCATGAAGCACACAATGAACGTCCACCAAAGACAATGGCATATAAAGGTCACACACATGCTTTGGGCAGATAGAATCACAGTTAAAAAATCAATAGATACTTATCCTTACAAGATTTTCTATGGAAAGGAGGCTACCCTTCCTTTGACACTAGAGTTGAACTCATTGGCGCTTGCCCAATAGCTAGAGCTTAAAGGCACAGACTAGAGAGAAATTAGAATGATAGAGTTGGTTAATCTTGAAGAATAAAGGAACTCTGCATGATCAAGCTAGAACAACATCAACAAGCAACAAAGAAATGGTTTAATAGAAAGGCTAGGCCTCAAGATTTCAAAGTTGGGGACTTGGTCTTGAAATGAGATGCTAACAGAGCTAAACCAGGGCATCATTCAAAGTTTGATGCACTTTGGAGTGGCCCATACATCATCAGTTCGTGCAAGGAGGATAACTCTTTTGAGTTAACTCATCTTGATGGAGGCGCACTGCAAATCCCAGTAAATGGGATCTATCTCAAACCCTTTCATTAAATTTGTTGCATCGTTTTGTATATATTAGAGTAGTTTCAATTCCTCCAAGTGCACTATGTGCACACTATTTCTTTGTATATAAGTTTTTTCTTCTCATGTGCTTCTTGCGTGTACTCTTCTTTTGCTTCCAGGGTGCCAGTCTTCTTTTAGAAATTTACAAGATTCAAAATAGAGTCAAGAAATGATCCTTCAAGTCACTTCAGGAGACAGTTCTTCAAACTTGAAGATCATAATTTCATGATTACACAACAAACTCCATGCCCAATATATGCTATAGGCTATTGATCTCCTTCATATAGTAGGTAGATGGCCCCGAAAGTTGCCAAAATTGTTATTCAAATAACTCTCCTGGTTATTTGTAAAACTTATATATATTACAGCTCAGAGATCTTCTTTACAAGTGGCGCACACCTCGGTTGTCTACTTGGAAAATTCACTTGGTCACTATTTCCTCATGCATCCTTGTGCGCTTCGCCTTCTCCCTTTCCATTTTCATTTCCCTCTTTTTCCACTCTTACCCGGTGCACATCTTCTACGCATTCGCCTTCTTCCTAGCAATTATTCATCCTTCTTGCACACCTTGCACTTGCTTCAATAAGCTAAGTCCCGGTCCTCTCACGCGCCCAACACAATACTTTGTAATATTTTTGCCTTGACCATACGTTTTCCACTCACCCGGTTGCCCCATTTCCTCCACGTGCGATTGCGTGCGCCTTCCTTCTGTCATCCCCTTGTGCTTCATTCTTCCACATGCATACCTTTGCACCCTCCTCTATGTCATTCTATGCCATGCTTGAGTATGCCACACACAACCTATCAAAGTGTGACAACAGGGGAGTGAGTCCTTGCAACAAACCAATGAGTGACATGGGGTAGAAATGACAAAACACTTTTACACAGTTGACCATCTTTTCAGTCAATCAATGCATGCCATGTGTCTTACATATGTAGGAGGCTCAAAAACATCTAAAAGTCATATATTTTGTTACAAAGCTTCGATTGGTGTGCAACTAGTCTCAATCGATAGCTATTGACGTAGGCTATAGTACTAGATATTCAAATCCAAATTCTTGGCACATATGGTAGGTGAGAAATGGGAAAAATTATTTCTTGGCATTAATGAGAAGATCTGATTGCTCCAACCACCCGATTTGATATAATCCACCCTCTTTCATTCTCCAACATGCCAAACAAACTTGGGAAGTACATTTGACATATTTACAGGTGGATTTGCAGGCATTAAATGTTTCTTGTTGGTGGTTGTATTTCAAATTTAGGTTTTCCCTCCTTCTTCTCTTCTTCTTCCATGAATTCATCTATAAATGTAAGATTTGGGCTCATTGTTAATGTTGGACACTTTGGATCCTTACGCACTTGGCTAAGGACTTCATATTTCTGTATTCTGAGTCACATACCTCTATATCTAGCTTGTGCATGTGGATATCGACCTCTTTTGCCATTGTAACAGTTCTGTGCATTTTTGAAAGTAATGGAAGCATCGTTTTGTGACTATTCTTTGTCCTAAGCATGTTTGTATTCTTTCTTCTTGCCTTTCTTTTACATTGCATGTTTTTGTGTCACTCTATATCCTTGCATCTCCATTTTATTTGTGTTCCATGAAACTAGTCTAGTAAATGCATTTTAGTTGTCTTTGCACGTGCCTAGCCTTCTTTCATGCCTTATCCTTTCATTTTCACTCAGAACAGATAGTGTTCATCCCTCTTTTTCTGGTGCTATCACCTTCTTTAGATTAGCTTTCCTTTCTGTTATCCTTCTATCTCTGGTCCCTTGGCATTATTAGTTTAGTTTTACTTTTCAGCATTAGGAGTAGCAGTAATAGTAGAAATAGATAGAGGAACTGGCCTTCTCCGGAGATCCGTCTCAAGCGCGCAAGGTCCCATAACTTGGAGACGGTTCCATTGTTATCTCAAACGACTTGGTTCTTCTAGATCTGAGACACGGGTGCAAGTTTGACCACCAACAGGGTCTAAATTTGAAATGAACCTCACCACATTCACTCTTCACTCTCTATGCTTCATGATCTATATTTCTAGCACACAATCTCAAACCATTTCCCGATGACGCACTCTTATTCTATGGTTCATTCTTGATTGTTGAGGGTCTTTTATAAATGAACCTCATCTCATACACATCGATGGGGGCACGTTGCTCCTATCACATTCACACATTGCATATCATTCCATCACACTCATACATTGCATTTGCATATCTTGGTTGCACTTACTCTTGCTTGCTTATACTACTTACATGATGCAATTTTCTTACTATGCTAGTCAAATACTCAGTATGTCATTATCTTTCTATATACACACATGCACGTTCACTTGGTCTTTTGGAGTGAATGTAGACTGTTACATATTTCACATGTTACAATGATGAACAGAACTATATCATTTTCCAGGTCCCACCGAGGCTCTTGGGGCATCTACCTTTACTACTCTCATACATTACAGTGTTATTATTTCATCATATATTAATTCCTATTCTTACTAGCACATTACTTTCCATTGATACATACATGTCTTGACATACTTTTTATCTTTCTAACATGCTAATGGGTGATTTATGTGTAACATTTTATTTATAGGACTATATACCACCATGGTTGTCTGATACATTTTACTTTCCATTGTTTGCTATTGTATGTTATTATTTGTGGGATATGCCCTATATTTTATATTATCATTGTATGCTTTTGGATGCTTTAGCCCTAATTGTCTTATGACATTGTGAGTGATGTCTCATGTTTGAAACCCACTTTTCATGGTCCACTTTGTTTGCACACTTGCTTGTTACATTGTCTTCTATTGCATGTTTGTTACTTTTTCTACTAACACATGTTATTAGCCACTTTTGTTTGCATGTTCCTTGGTTTCTACCATGCACATCCCCTACCCCTACATGGATACCGTTCATCTCAACATCGGGTCCTCTCCTTTGGGCCACATTTGCATGCACCCCAAACGAGGGGGCATACATTGGGTGAAAAAATCACCCCTACGAAACTCATAACTACAACACGAGATAATAAAAATGTACGAAATAGAATAGGAACAAAGTCACAAAATGGCCCGAAATTGACTTGCACCTCAAACACAACACGAGACACTAGAACCTAGACTCGAGATAGTACCACATGGGCGCTTGTGTCCTCCCCTAGGTGCTAATGTTTTGGGGGAACATACAGTCACCTTATCAAATCATCACAGTTAATATAATTCTTCATAGAATTTATTTAGTTACAAAATGCAAATCCTCCAGTCACAAAATGCATTTTATCGGTACAATGTGGAACTAATTTGGAACAATCAAGAGAGTAGGAACAACAAGAACTAAATTGGGAACATACCATCTATAGTGGTGCTTATTGGGAAGAGTCATGGAAGGATAGTAACACTATACCTCTCTCCCCAACACTTACTCTTTGGCATGAGATCACCCAAAAATTCACACTTGGCGTGAGATCACCCAAAAATTGCACTTGGCATGAGATCGCCCCAAAAAATCGTTATCAACATGAAATCACCTAAAAACTCACTCCTTGCAGCATTTTAGGACACATTTTTATCCTTTACAATCTTTTACATCAGGTGCATACTTTCCTTTACTACTACTTTTACACACTTTTACATACTTTGCTCATATTTTTCATATACAGGACTTTGACTACTCTTTTGCTCTTTTTTTTCAGGTCCATCCTTAATACACAACAAGAGTAAGCCTACACCAACAAATATAAGCACAATAACATGTACAAGAAACACATATGCTTCACCCCTAGGGTCACTTTCCTTTCCTAGTCTTCATTCTTCACTTTGCATCACGCTTGGCTTGTCCACTTAGCACATTATTCACCACACTATCTACATGATCTTCAAGTACGATTATTCTATCTACTTTATGTTATTGAGTATTCACTCAACAACATAAAGTGGGGGAAAATGTAGACACAAAATCACACACTTGGGTACATTTCTAGTCCCTAAAAAGCATACTAGAATTTACATGATTCATAAGCAAGAAAACTAGTAATTGACAACTATCTTTGGCCTCTTTTATTTGTCTCTTGTTTTCTATTTGGTATTACACACCCTACAACTCAGTCAAAACTTTACTTATTTATCTTTCATGGTTTCAGACACTAGCACCCAGCCAGGACAATAGGACCCAGGTGCTCATGTCCCTTCAAGGCGCCCTTGATCCTTTCTCACCTTACTCGCTCTTTTTGGGTATCTTTTATCCTTTGGGAATCTTTTTCACTTATGGTTTGGCCTTTCAGTTGTCAATTATGAAATTCAAATAAGGGAATCATATAAATACATAGTTATGTGTTTAAAATAAAGGACCAAGCACTAAGAATTACTAGCATCACCTAAGATTGCATTCAAAAGGCACCTAAAGCACTCAAAAACATCCATCTAACATCCATTCAAGAGAAAATGGCGAAACAACTTTGCATACATTGTATTGGAAGGGAAGTTCATTTTATTCCATCCACACATTCTACTACATTGCTACATTCTAACTATAACCCGCTATTAAGTGCAACTTGCACAAGGGAATCCTAGGGCACAATTTCTACACACACTCACAAGAAATACATGGAGTCTGAGATGTAGTACAATGCTCGGTCATAAGTTCACTCTTGGGGTGACCATTGAGGTCATTCGACTCCCCATTATACATTTTTCTTTTTAGGTTTGATGTGGTTTGTGGGCTTGTGTAGGTGAATTTCTATTTTGCAGGTTACGGGTACCTTTGGAAATCTAGGAGTGAACATCAGGAAATCAATAGGGATTAATTGTGACACCCTTGCGACACAACATAAACCAGATCCATATATTTTGCATAGTCAAAGGCACCTAGATCTAGTCACCAAATCCTGTTGTGCACGCCCGTCCGTCATTGTTCGTGAACTGGAGAATTTACAAATATCAATTATGATGTTGTTTTCATCTTTCCCATCACTTCTCCCTTCCTAGATCATTCCTAGATTACATGGATATCAGCTAAGTCATCTTTTCTCTATATCTTTCTTAGTGTTTCGTAATTTAAATCTTAGTTTTCTTGTGTCATTTTTGTATTGCAAAATTTATACATTATTTATTTTTAAAAGTTACTCTATAATTAGATTTAATTAAAATTAAATTAAATCAATTATATGTTTTGCCTCTGTTAATATTTTTATTATGCATGCTATAATGATTAAGTATGTTAACCACATCTTGAAAAGTAATACAAAGGAAGAGCTTAGTAGGTTGCACATGCTTCGGATGAGCGCTTATACATTTGTCTAGGTGAAGTGCCAACGTGCATGACCTTGTGAAGTGTTGGAAACTAAAGTAAGATCTCGGTAGGTTATGCGTGCTTTGAGTGAGCACCTATACATTTGTCTAGGTGAAGTGCCAACGTGCATAACCTTGTGAAGTGTTAGCAAGTAGACTCCAACACAATGTAAAAACCTTACCTAAGGATCAATACCATGTGGACAATTCGACTAAACCATAAGTGTTGGAATTTGGGGGCGAAACACCATATTTATCTATACTTTCAGGTGTATCAACATAAATATAAGTTTTGTGCACAATCTCATACTCGGATGACACATTTCATATTAGTTTACAACAAAGGCGTGAAATAATTCACTCCTCTTCAATACTCGGTTCTAGTTACAAAATACAGGCGTTTTGGGGGCATGGGTATCCTTCTCCATTGATATTTCAATATATTACATAATCTTACTCAACAAACACAAAAATATCGTGGGGGCATTCATTCTCTTTATACCTTGTTTATATATACTTAGACATTTGGCCTAAATTTGTCTACAACATTGTGGTCTGCAGGGTTATGGAAAATATTAAAGCAACTAAGTTCTTTATAAGTAGTCTTTCCTTTCCTCATTAATAAAGGGGAAGCTATCATAGTTACTAAAAACTTTAATAAACAATCTTGTTCCCTCACAAGATGCATTAGAACCTCTTCTTTCTTCCATCCAGGTGTTGGTTTGTATGCACTTTGATACTCTAGTTTCTCCTTCACACAATTGAAGATTGATTACCTCAAATATTTTATCAAAGTTCAACAACAACAATATAAATCTCCAATTGCAAGAAAGTAATGGGAAGTTCTTCCCTTTAAAAAATCAAACATGTTTACTATTTACGTGTTTTACATCTCTTTCTTTACGACGAAAAGTGTGATGTGGCCTCTACCGGTACTCCTTGAGCTGTTATTTCCAGAGTAAGCAAAACATGATAAAACTTTTTATGTTTCATATATTACATGAAATATGCATACAACATCTACAATTTCTTCCATCGGTGGGGTTTTTAAATTATTACCCCACATAGGGCCAACCCATTCTCTTCTCTCTCTAACTCTTTCCTCGGCTTTATGGATGATTCTAGCCTATATCTCTTGGCCCTCTCTCTCTTGGTTGACCAAAAATCCTTTGCCAACAATAACCACCCTCAAAAACTCTCCATGTTCTTAAACAACCTTCCACCAACTAACCTACAACTTGGTGGTCTCGACTCTCCTCTTCCTTGTATAACCGCACATGTCCAAATTTTCCCACTTCTCTCTCCTTTGTGTTGGTTTCTCCACTTCTCCCACTTGGATTTCAAATTTAAATTGGGCTCTTTAATGCCCTTATTTGTGTGATCTACTCTTGGCTAATCCTACCAAGCCACGTCACCTAGTGGTTGTATTCTCCTTATCGGTAAATCCATCATCTAGTCCTGTTCAAAACCGTACGTCTGATTCGGACAAGTTTTATAATCGATTATGTCCGACCTATACGATCCTACACCAACACATTCTCTAACTCTATTTTAATGAAATATCATTTTTGGGTCTTTTTATCCCCTAGGTCGACTTATCATAATATTTTACATTCAAAACCTTATATAATCAAGTTAACACTACCTCATTTACTCACCTGGAAATCATATGGCATTTTATTAACATAATCTCTTACACATTCACAAAAGACACTCAAGGATCCCTAAATATTCCTAAATATGATGCACATCCATTGGGAAGCCACTATTACAATTTTTAAGCACTCAACCAGGTTAAAGAGTTTAAATTCCCTAATATTCAAACACAAATTTTCTATCTCCAAGTCTTAACAAGAGCACAATACAATCAAGCATGATCAAAAGGGTTCAAGTTTCCAACTAGTTGCATTTATATAGATATTACATGCTAGGTGGAGAACTATGTGTGGTTTGAGGCCTCTTTAGAGTAGTGCCGACGTAGGTGGTGCATGAGGTGCACCACAACCCAAACACTAACCTTCTTGCATGGTCTTCTACTCACGGTTAGATTTTTGCAATGATTCGAATAATTGCGAGACAATATCAAGACTATATGGCAGCTAGAGTTTGACAATGAAGTAAACGTCCGAGCCATTAAAGGACCCATATAGTCACATATCCCAATTTTGAAGGCATCCAAGACCATACAAAAGGGGAAAGACTGGATTATACATCCCGACTAGACCGTCTGCAGGTCCTACACTAGAATATTTCCATATCATAATTATAGTAGTAAATTTTTACGGATCTGCACTTCTCGTTTCTCCAAGATGTCTTCTCATATTCTTCATTTACATCTTTACATAGATAAATATCTCTCTCTCTCTTGTATTTTGAGATTTTATTCATTTATCAAAAACACCCATACGTTATTATGATTTTATACAATTAATATTTGAAGTCAATTTATTAGAATAGCTCATAGACTCGAGACCTTACATTCCTTTTTTATCGTTGTGTATTACATAGTTCAAGCCTAATTAATCCAAAAAGGTGTAAATAACGAGGGTGTTGAAGGGGATAATCACTTTGGAAACATTTGGTCTAATTACGAATTCAATATGCTTCTAATGGTCACTCTTGGGACATGGTCAATTGGATTGAAAAGCTCCTTCTTTCTCCTTTTTCAAAACCCACGGATCTTCTACCTTCAACTCCATTTAGAAGCCCCGACAAATCACATCACAAAACCTAACATGGTATGATTGATACCTTATTCATGTTCTAAGCTTTGTTACTTCCCCCATTTGGTGTAACCTCCTAATCCAACAAGATGTCAAACACCTCGGACACAATTAAATTTTTAAAGGAAAACACCTCTTTAAAATTGGAATTAAGGTGTTCCCGACTTGTGGGACCTAATTACCTTCAACCGGAAATCCCGACAAAGAACTCAAAACCCAATATAATTTGTCCCCTTCCAACAAGTATCAATTTTCAAACTCACACAACTAGTTCCTCTCAAACTCTCTTATTTGTTATATTTGTTTGGTCATACTAGATTTTTGAAAGATTAGAGATGGACTAATACTTGTTACATATAGTTCTTTACCCTTAAAGCAATATGTAGACAACTCCTTCAATCCCCCTTTTCCCCACCTTAATCCTAAACGGAACTAAAAATTCAATTGGGCACAATGGAAGAAACTTAGTTTGCGAATTTGGAAATCCAAAGATGATACCAAATCCTAGCTTACCACATGGACAATTCTCCACATCCAAATGCCTATTGGTAATTCCCTCAAATTCCTTTATCCCTCTATATTGTCCCTTTTGTGGCAAAGTTGAATCTATTATGCATGTTTTATGAATTTTCCCTCATGCTCGCGACCTATGGCTCTATTTTTCTCCACACTTATTGTTATCTTCTTACAAGCATAGTTGTGTGAAATTGTGCATCTTGGTGTCTCTCCCCTTCACAATGTCTTCACTCACACATGCGTATTTAATTCTCAATTTTGTTTGAATTTGAAAGATCCACTCCTCCTTTCCCCTTCAAATTGAAACCTAGAGGATTTAATTGAACATGTCTCTCCAAATTACCAACTTGTCTGATGTCCTTCAAGATCATTAGAAGACGAACATTGAACTAAAAAGAATCATATACGATCTTCATGTGCAACCCTAGATTGTCAAAGGAAAGAATTTTGTCAAGAATCTTTAGATGATAGCCACTTCACTAGTCAACAATTTAGATATTAAAATATGAAAATTTGATGCACAACTCTAATTTGACTATGAACATGTTTCTATCAAACTGATCTGTTGGTTTCGACTATGAGTATGTGAAGGTGTTTTCACACTCATGATGCTCAATGAACATGTGCAATGAACGAATGTATGGTAGTTGTTCAATTTCTCTCCTTGGAACTTCAACCCTTATTTTGCTCAATGTACTATAACTTCCTATGTTTGAAGCAAGATTCAATTTACTCTCGGTGATTATGGTCATTTTGTGTATTATTTTATGACAATGTTATATGTTATGCATAATATTAGTATATACTTCTATGTTATGTGGTTGATTAACTTGTACGTAGAAATACTTTTTATATACATTTGTTGTTCCTTCAAATTGAAGTGCTTGTAATTAGTATGCGGGGGTGTGATGTGACCTTTGATACCTAACTATAATATTCGAGTGGTATATTAAATCATAAAATTGTTTGACTTATATATATATATTTTCTGTTTTTTAATTTTGTTATTAATCTCAATCTAATATTTTAAAAAACATAGCATTAGAGTGATAATTTTTCCTCTACATATATCTCATAATATACACTCGAAGGAGTGACATCATGCACATTCCGTAAGCATAAACCAAATCTTATTATTTTGCTAGAGAAAGTGCTCCTCTTACCATTACCATTTAGTATGAAAAGGAGGTTGGTTGACGTGCTCTTATCCTCATTCATTGGTACACGACAACATATGAATTGTATTTATTGAGGGTTTCACTCTCACCATTCTTTGTGGTTGGGATATAAGTTTGACTTTATTAATAGAAATAAAATATGATTTATTCAAAACGACAACAAAAAATTGATGTAATTTTTATATATAATTGTTAATCATAATTTATTTTATGGCAGTGAAATTTTAGAAATTTGAAAACAAAATAAACTCCAATTTAGTTAGATTGATTTTTAATTTTTTTAATTTTTTTCCAAAAATGATCTATAAAAATTTCTAAAATATTTTTGAGATCTATTTGTTTGTTTTTTTATTATATATTTATTGTATAATTAAATTAGTATGAGGAATTTGAAAGTTGAAATTTTATCGTTATAGATGCAAGGAGTATATAGAAAAAATGGACAAGGAAACTCTAATTTTTAAAAAATAAATTAATGTTGTTTTATTTAGAATGATTCTCGTTACATTTAGTAAGATTAATATAAAATTTAATACAAAAAAATAGTTAATTTTAAATAAAAATTATGTAAAAAATTTCAATATATTTTAAAAATATTTGTTTGTTTTTAAGTTTTTTTTTTTTTTATATTTATAATATAACTAAGCTAATAAAGTTAGTATGAGTGATTTCTAAGAAAGTTGGAAAGTTTCCTCTCTTTCACTATAATATAGATGTAATGAATGCACAAGATGGGATGCAATAACTTTATATTCAACTATTCATATTTTAATAAATAAATTTTGAGAGCCTATTATTTAGAAAATATAAGTCAAAATAAAATGGATTAAAATTACTTAATTATATTCCAAAAAATTATCATTTATTTACATTCTTAATAGATATAAATTGTTCATATAAATAGTATTTTAAAATATTGACTATATAATTATATAACTATTTTTTTGTAGTCCTGGAGGATTGACAAATACCTAACAATTTGGAGTTTTGAATAGTATACTCCTAATACAAGACGAGAAATACTAATCAAATCCACTTGAGCAACACACCGAACCTTCAAGACATGTTGCACATAAATCAAGAGATTTAAACCTACGACCCACACTACCTA
This sequence comes from Taxus wallichiana var. yunnanensis, assembly GCA_018340775.1. Taxonomy (NCBI): domain Eukaryota; kingdom Viridiplantae; phylum Streptophyta; class Pinopsida; order Cupressales; family Taxaceae; genus Taxus; species Taxus wallichiana. The sequence continues at coordinate 644,716,950 of CM031236.1, forward strand.
ACTATTATCATTTGTACATATTATTATAGAGCCGATTGTACTAGAGTGTTCATACAATAATCCAAGCAACTAGAGGTGATTGTATCACTGTAACAAAAAATAATGAACTCGAAAACAATCTAAACTCCTTTATTTAGAATCTCTAGATTTTGGTGAAGAATTTTTTAATTATTATTTTATATGAAAGAAATTGATTAATTTTAATAAAAATTATATTAAAAAATGACTATATTTTTGAGATATTTGTTTGGGTTTTAAGTTTTTATTATATATTTTTATTTACCGAAGCGTTCCCCTATGGTAAAGGACCTCCGGACGTTTCTGCGACTGTATTAAAATTGACGGTTTGACGGCCGTCTGGACGTTTTCGCATTTTTAACAATTTTTTGACCTGCGTTCCTTCTTTAGACCAGCAGGGCATCGTGTCAATCCGGGGGCCTTCCGTCAGGGTTCCAATCCACCCCTCCTCGCCTTCCTCTGCATCCATTATGTACAGTTTTTCGTGCCCGGATCGTTCCGATCTGACCTGTAACTTGTCCAAATACTGTGGCTGACCGTGGCCTTTTTTTATTGTTCCGGTGATCTCCAAAAGGCGGTCTGCAAGTGTAGACTTCCCGTGATCGACATGAGCGATGATTGAAAAGTTTCTAATAAGTTCAGGCGTGTATTGGGTTAGATCGGACGTATTATGTGCGTTTGAGCACAATGAGCGTATCAATAATAATGAAAAATGAGCCGAATTATGCGTTTTAGAGCGAGCGTGAATGATTTGAGCGGCCTGCCTCGCATATCTGATAAGGCCGAAAGCTCCCATTCTATTCAGCTCATAACAGAAGTGATTTAATCATTGTATCGGTTACATCAGTGATGAAGTAATTTAAATTCAAATAGAATTGCGCCTTCGTGAAAATAAAGGACGAGATTGATCCCCGAGCTACGTCATGGTTTTGTGCTTGTGCTGGTTCAGCATCCAAAACAAGTTTCTACTTATTTTTCACCCACGGATAGGAAATTAGTAAGAATTGATATGCGACATAAACCCTAGTACCACGAGCACTCCACATTTAGTGTAACGAATTTATTACGCCGAAGGCGTTCCCCTATGGTAAAGGACCTCCGGACATTTCTGCGACTGTATTAAAATTGATGGTTTGACGGCCGTCTGGACGTTTTCGCATTTTTAACAATTTTTTTGACCTGCGTTCCTTCTTTAGACCAACAGGGCATCGTGTCAATCAGGGGCCTTAGTCGGTTCCAATCCACCCCTCCTCGCCTTCCTCTGCATCCATTATGTACAGTTTTCTGTGCCCGGATCGTTCCGATCTGAACACTAATTGTTTCCCATCTTCGCCCCTAAATCTGTGGAACCCCACCCTGAGCGAATCGGGCGAGACGAAAGGGTTGTAGTGATGAATTTGGGGATTAATGGAGGCCGTCACGGGTATAAAGGACCTGGACTGCAGGTCGAAGATTTCGATGTGCTTGAATTTGGACTCCGGTCTGCGCGTGGCCACGGCTATCCAATTCCCCGTAGCGGAAGCGCAGGGAGTGAAAGCTTCTACGGAGGGTGGAGTTATCTGCTCTGGTGGCACCGCTTGGTCCAGGTTCAATCTGTAGATGCTCCACCACCCGTCCTCCGCTCTTCTGTGAAAATACACGGTGCTCTCATCGGCCCAGCTCTGCAACCATCCGCCTACCGGATCCGTCCTCCACCCTGAAAATGTACAAACCTGTTTGAAGCTCGTGAATATGGTCCCGCCGCCATTTCCCTGCTCCGTAGGAAGCCACCATAATTCCCAAGGAAGAATGATGTCTTACCAACTGTATCTTTGCATGAAATGGGTCCTTAATGCCTCCAATGCCTAAAATGGGTTCCAATTTGGTAATTAGCTTGGTGGTCCAAGGGGTCCTTTAAAGTCCTACCAATCAATGTGGCAATCTCTCTTAAAAGAAGGGCCACGCGTTTCTGATCCAAATAGAAAAGGAAGGTGGATGGAGTCCATTAAAGTCCTACCGATCAACATGGCAACCTCTCTCAAAAGGACCAGATATGTCTGATCTGGATAGAAAAGGAAGGTGGATAGAGAACCGCCTTGAGTCTTCATACATGCAACGATATCTCCACCAAATCTCATTGTAGGTTAGACAACGCAAAATAAAATGCTGCTCATTTTCCACTTCATAGAGAGAACATAGGTGACAAATCCTATCGCCAAATGCATATTGTGGTTTTTATTAACTCACAACTTGTGGGACTGTACCCTCAGCTGGCCAAGGAGAGTCTTAAGACCATGTGACCAGTGATGCTGGAGAGAAACAAGCTGAATGATTGTGCTATCGATTATCTTGATGAAATGCTCATTATAAAAACCATCTTGAGGCAGAGAGGCTGCAGGGGAGAAGTCCGGTGATCTGACAACTCTGTTGATTGGCTCCTTAGGGAGAGAATGCGAAAGGAGGCATTCATGTAGTCTCTAGGTGGAGAAAGCTGATCAATAGAGATGCCCAAAGTTTCGTTTTAGTTAAAGAGGCATTGTAAAGAGCGGGAATGCTCACTATTGCTATTGAATATGCAAATTGTATAGTAAAATTCACTCTTAAGGTTTGTATACCCAAGTTTAACATTTTATTCACACAATTGTCAAGTAATATTCATTTGAATTAACTTCATTCCAGGGGAGAATGGCATCCTGAATAAGCTCAACTTTTATTTGTATATTTAATCTGATACACAATAAATTCATTACCATTTCTCACCTCTATCATACTTTTTGGATGCTTACTCATGAAACATGAAGTTCGTTCTTACCTTATAGTGGGAAAGGTTAATAATATGCCTTTAGTTGATTTCAAATGGTCATCATATCTTATACATAATTGTCATTTATGGTTAATTGACATGTCTGATGTTGTGTATTGGCCTATTTGTCTTATTACATATGTATGCATGTATTCTTGTAAAATGTTAGTATTTGTGCGGTCTTGCCAAACATAAATTGCATTAGTTAGGGATTGATAGACAAGAAAAATGAGTTTATGAGGTTATGACATGTATTTGCATTTTATACCTTGTGAAATATTAAAGATTATTAATTTCTCAAAAAATGACAATTGTTTAATAGGTTAAGCAACCACGTGACAATTAACTGTTCAATAATTTTAGTGAATGATTTTTCTAAATTTTGCGCTGACAAGGCATAGGGTATACGATCCACATTTGGAACACCTAGATCAGGGGACTAATACAATTAATTCAAGGAGTAATAATCTCTAACCCAGTAAATGGAGGAATCTCAATGGTCAAAATTAAAAAAACTTATATCGTTCGGCGTTCACATTGCATTGTACACATGCGATTGCTAGTATAGGTAAATTTGGAGGAGTTAGAAAATTTTCTTTTTAATCTCTACATATATTGGATATAGTAAATATACAAGAGAGATACATTTATATAAAATATTCCAATTCAATTATTTATATTCAAAGTAAAAATCAATAAATTTTCATAAACTGATATTTACTAAATATTAGTTAAAATAAATTATCTAGTAATTAAATCCTCGAAGAACTACCAACTATTTACTCTCTTAATAGATATAAGTTGCCCTTGCAAATTATAGTATAAAATAAAATATAATTAACTATTATCATAATTTGTATATTGGTGCGGAGGCGATTGTGCTCCTATTCCACGAAGTGTGTTTTTAGTGGAAAGTTTGCTTTCTTGTGTGTGAGAAGAATCATATTCTCAATTATTGCCTTCTTTGAAAGAAACGAAGCATGTATTCTCCTAGTCTTTTATCATTATTTTTAACAAAGTGAAAAAAATCATTGATTAAAGCAATGTTCTTACAAACTTTCTTGACATACATTTTTATGTTTAGCTTATAACCTAAAATAATTAATTCTAGCCTTTGCATTTTTAGTTTAATTTTTTAGAAGTTAAGTAATTTATTCTAGCCTTTGTAATATGATGTTATTATAAGGGGGGACATGTATTATTTATATTGGTAGATATTTTATAATGATAGTTAAGAGTAAAAGTTAATGTTGTGATCTAAGAAATTTTTATTTTGTAGTTTAATTTTGATTATGTCGAAAGTTATGGTGGGATCTACGAGTACGTTAATTTTGATGCCCATTTGGTTATAATGTAATTTAAAGGTAGTCTTCCTTTCTAAAACAATAATAATATGTTGATCCTAGACTAAAATTTAGACTATTTTTTCCAATGCATAATTTATCACCAAAAATGAAAAACATTAATTTTTTTAAAAAAGTTGTTTAGATATATAATATACAAAATAAAAACCATAAAATGTATTTAAGATATTCGTATTAATGTTATATGGGGCATAACATAATAATATACATCAACATGCCAAGTGCCCACCAAAATATATAGGACCGCCTATTTGTATGATGTTAGCTTGCAACCCACATATGAAAAAGTAATCTTTTGGGTTTTAGTCTCCCAAGTTTGTAAGTATTATGATATTTGGTGAATGTGGTCCATGACATAGTGTTCTTCTATTTTTTTCATGGAATAAGTGAGGTACGAGTTTGACTATAAACAAAAGACATCCAACTTACAAGTGACCTACACAAAGAAAAGAAGAAGAGAATAGCATTTTTCGTTCATCTTCCCCAAATCGAAAAAGTCCCAAACAAAATAGAGCATTTTATACTTTTCTTTTCGCTTGTATTAAATAGAACATCGAGGGTGTTACTTGTTGATTGTCTCATTTTAATAATCGTAGTATAGTGATGATAGAATTTGAGAATAAAAGTAGTGAGGTTGGGTGTGGGAGACACTTTTGGGTAAGGTGGTAACATCCAACTAAGTATGTGATCAAGTGTCAAATGTGTCAAATTATTTGTTATATGAAATTACTAAATAAATAGAAATGAGACATCCAACTAGAGAGAATATCGAATGTTCTATTATCACTTAACCCTACTAAAAATAGATATCTAATCACCTTCCTCGATCCCAAATGTTAGAAGAGGTCAAGTGTATAAATGATATTTTGAAGGAAAGCACCTAAACTCGGATAGGTAGATTTGCCATAGTCAATCCCCACATCCCACACCACCATCTCTCTTTTCCGGGTAGGGACTTGACTCTATCATCGTGCTCGTCTTTTTTAGGTGGTTGTGGTAGAGATTTTGTTCTACTTTTTTCAACTTTTTATTAAACATTGTAAATGTTGGAATATATTGGATAATCTCTCCATAAAGCTATGGTGCCTCATCCATGTCAATATCATTTAGATATATTAAGTGTAAAGTAGACCATTCTTACCCATGAGATAAGATGATCATTTTAATTTCCACAAAAGGCCAAAGTAAGTTGTTATGTAGGACTCAAAAATATATTATTTTAAATTAAAGAATAAGAAGCTCAAAAGCATCTCCACCAAATTTAAAATAGAATAAAAATGAAAAGGACATGCACCCAACTAAAAATATGTGAAAAGAAATCATATCATTCCATTCTACTCACATTAAAAAACTTCCCTCACCCCTTCCTATTCAATTTTTAATAAGAAACAAGATAGATAAAAGAATTAATTCTCCTTTTATATAACACTATGGAAACATAGTAATCATAATATAAAACATATTAAAGTTATAAATTATCCCAAGGTTTTATACACTATAGTTCTTAATCAAATAGGCCACTTTGACTTTGATTGGACTTGATTTAATATTTATGTGAGACTCATTACACCTAGCTAAAGCATAAAAAATGATGTATGCATCTTTACTTGTGAGCGAAATTGTATTTTCAATTATTGTTGTTTGTCATCGTTAACTTCCTTAAGCTTATTGAGAAGAGTTATTTATGGACTCATTTTTATTGTCATTGGTCATCATTATATCCTTAATCCCGAGATCATATATCGTATATGTATAACCAAATTGTGGCTAACATAGTCTCTTATCATGTCATATCACATGTATTTATGATTGCATGTACTTAGCGGGTTGACCTTAGTGATTTGCATAGGATAGTAAGGTATATATAGGAGTTATTGACTAGTAGATTATTATCATATTGACCACTTGAGTCTTATTGTATGGTTTGGAGGTTTCCCCTTGAACCGTCTACGTCATTCTAATTGTATATTATGATCATTTATCTATTTTTTTGGTGTTCCTTAATGTTCTATTGTTATTGATATTCATATTTATCTAAGTTTTTAATTAAAAGTGGCTTCAAAGCTTCAATTTAGGCTAGAATTAGGTCAAACCCTATTTTTAAGATTCAAATATATCTCACAAATGGTGGTAAAAATTCTACAATGTTTTAATTGAAGTAGTGAAATTATTCAAAGGTCTCTCAAAATTTCAAGATTATTTGACTTGTTTTCACAAGTTATATCCATTTTAAGTGTTAGAATATGTTCTATATTTTGCATCTTTTGTATACCAAGGAATATTATAAACCTTTACCATGAGCATTAACGGGGTCCGAGTTGGCCTTAGATGGGGGTTTGGGGCTAGCCCTTGAGAATTTTTTTAGGATCCCTATTTTCCCGTGAGCATAGATATATAATTTTTAATCTATACGAGTATATGGGTGGTGTCATAACCCATGACTTATGGAGAAGCTCGTTATAGGTTATTTTATTAGGCCATGGTTTTGGTACCCATTGTATTGTAAAAATGATTTGACAGTTTCCTATTGATGTGCTTACATATTGTTGGACATGTAGTAGGGTAGAGCTGAACTTAGAAGTACATTATTGTATTGAATACAATTAAGTGAATGCAATAAGCGAGAGAAGTTACTACGTTGGGTTTTTTCCCAAAAGGGTTTCCCAGGATAAATCTTGTGTATGTCATTATTGTTTCTCTATTTATATTTAATAATCTATTAATTATAACTTCTCGTGTATTTTCTTAGTGGATCGATTCTCGTCATTAAGGTTTTTCATGATTTGCTCCATAGGTTGTCATCATTATAATATTTCTACGTTTCTTACATATTTAGAAATCTTAAAAAATATAGTTTTGGTTATTTCCTTGGGTATTAGTGTATTCGGTTAAAATCCATCTATAATTTGAAACCCTAAATCCCTACTCTAATCCCAATCCCTAAACCCTAATAATGAATTCTTAGTCCAAAAATCCATGACAAGTCCACAAACAAGAGTGAAAGGAAAGGGTAATAAAACTCTGGAAAAAATACTCAAGATATAGAATTGGAAGGCTAACTTGTTGAATCCTCAAAGCTAGGATTTTCCTCAACATATCATAAATTAATTCAACTTGAGTCGAGTTGTACAATGTGCAGAAATAGCGGTGACAAAAGATAATCTTAATGATCGATCGAAAACATTGGAATCAAAACTCATGTAAATCATTTGTGGTCTACGGACCACATGCCATCAACTCCCAACTAGGTCAATCATGTCCCACCATCAACCATACCTCCAATTCAGCACAACCACATCACTTATCATGTTCTAATGTGGGGAGTAGAAACATGATGCTAAAGGTGGAGATGAGGAAAATTTATGGTATCGATCCAATCAATTTAATCAACGAATTGGAGATTTTTTTGGTGCATCATGTTCAAAGTGCATAAAAGGTGGTACTAACATCCTTGTATTTGGAACTAGAACAATTAATTTTACATAGATGGATGTGAAAGAAGAATAAAATGAAGAATCTCCTTCTACCTAGTCAATGTTCACATATGAGCTTCATTGCGTGCACTGCAATAACAATGTTACGAAGAACTATTTTAGTTAGATAGAAAAGTTACATCAAAGAGGGACAATCAAGTATTATATCCGAAAATTCCAAATCTATCCTTATGGGCGGAGGGAATCTCAAAGGATCATCTAAATGATTTGTTTTTAGGTGGTCTCAAGGTAACATCCAACTTAATGTTCTCTTACTTAATCTACGTTTAATACTAAAATCCATGACAATTGTTCATCATGTGGAGGAAAGAGAGATGATCAAATAGATCAATTTCATTACTAGCGAAAGAAGGTACAGGTCCCATAAGATTCAATACCTCATCCTACTAAAGTGGTTATTCAAAAAAGCAAGATAAATGAGAAAAATGATTATGTTTCAATTGTGATAGCAAATACAAGTGAAGGACATAGATGTGTTAAAAATAAGTTGTTCTACATTGAGGCCATTAATGATGTAATCAAATATGAAGAAAGTAGAGGTGGAAATCGATGAAGGGGTTTGGAGATTCCCATCCAATTATTTATTGCAATATAATGTCAAGTGTTATATCCCTCCAAATCCTCAATGTAGGGTTATTCTAAAGGAACATAAGGTAACAATATTGATTGACTTAGGGACTAATCCTAATTTTATCGATAAATATTCAAAGGTTTATCTTAATCGCTTTTATTTTCCCATCTCCAAAATTTTAGGTCGTGATAGTAGATGGGAGCACAATTAGTAGTTAGGGTAAATGTCATAGTATCAAACTTGAAATGGGAGACTACAAGATCGATTCCCCTATGTTTTCTATTGTCATGGGTGAAGAATATATTGTTTTAGGATTCCAATGGCTCACAACCTTGGGCATAATTGAAATGAAATTCCAGGATTTATTCATGCATTTTTGTTCAAAAGTAAAGAGGTTTGAGCTGAAAGGATTGTGTGTAAAGTCACCTCGTAAGTTGAGCTATCATCAAATTCAGATTAATTATGAGCCCCATAACACAATTATTTTCAGTAGATGAACAAATTTTCACTAGATTTTTAGTTTAGGATGAAAAATTATTTAATTATTGAGGAGGATATTCCATTAGCTGATCCATCAAGGACATAATCTATTATCATGTCATATCACATTTGTTTATTCTTTCATATGTTTAATAGGTTGGCTTTAGTTCTTTGCATGTCATAAGTAGGGTATATATGGGAGTTGGTAACTAGTATATGGGCATCATATTAAACACTTGATTCTTATTGTATGGTTTGGAGGTTTCCCCTCGAAGTGACTAAGTCATTATAATTACATTTTGTGCTCATTTCTCTATATTTTAGTGTTTTTGGTGTTCTATTTCGATGATAGTCAAATCTATCTAAGTAATTTCATTACAAGTGGTATCAAATATTTGATTTGGGCCAAAAATCATGTCAAACCCCTATTTTTAGAGTCACCTATATCTCACAAAATACTATGAATTTTCATTCATGTATTTTTAATTCATGTTTTAACATATATAGTGGAATTTACCCTCCAAATATTAGCTTATTATGAACTGATTTGTGGAAGTTATTTACATTTTAGGGATTTTCAAAATTTGTGTCAAGCAACAAATTATGGAATTTGTATGAATTTTTTACATTTTCATAATTCTATCTCGAATTATAATTTGGGTTTATTCTTGTGGTTTATGTCTATGTATTCTACATCATCCAAAAAACTAGACCCTAATCACCATGGCGAGGAGATCAACTAGAGCCCAAGGAAAAGGTTTGGTAGTTGGCTACTCTAGGAAAAACCCCGAAAATGAGGCTGCGCATCGAAGTTGGAATGGGGTGGAAATATTGATGCCATGTCTTCCTTGGTGGATGAAAAAATATAATCCAAGTTTGTGCTTAACATGCAAACCTTGAAGGGAGATGTCAACCATATGATGGGTCATAACATATAAGAAGAGGTGGAGGTGTTGGTTGATTGTATTGGTCATAACATGAAAGGAGAGGTGAATGAACTAAAAGGAGGTTTGAATAAGATATATAAAAGGTATTGATTTATTTATCTTCACCCAAATTAATGTGGATCTAACGGACATATAAATCACGACTCAAATACAAAATCACATTCCCTTAGAGTGAACATTAATTTTGGGTTGTTAAATTGAATCCTAAAGGTGGGCATACATAGGTTTGATGAAAACGACCCTTTTAACCAGATCAACCAAATGGATAATTTCTTGGATCTACACCAGATCCCAAGTGGGTAAAATTTTACCATGCCATCATTATATCTAGAACCAAAACAATTCACTTTGTATCATTGATTATGTGTTTAAAAATAGGCTCTCAATGTCATTTGGTAAGTTTTTATAAAGGAGCTCCAAATTCACTATAAAGCAATAGTGTCATGAAGAAATACTTCATCCAACTTTGGAAAAGTTGAGGTAAACAGAGTCAATTAAGGTTTATATTTAGTAATTTTAGAACGTTTCCTTGCATGTGGATATAATTTCATATGATAATATGAATTATCTATTTCTAAGAGGTATTAAGGACCACATCCGACATGAAGTACAAATGTTTTATCCATCCAATGTTTTCCATTTTATTATCATGGCACGTAGGGTAGAGGAAATATTCCTTTCCTTAAAGAGGAATACCTTCATTAACATTATATATTGTAGCATCTTGGTACCATCATTACATCAACCTACTTTATTGACTCCTCAATATAGTAAATATAAATAAGAAAATTTTTTTGTTTTAGTTGTGACAACAAATGGAGCAATGGAGATAAACGTGTTGAGAAGAAATTATTCTATATTGAAGGCCCTAATGAGGAAGAAGAAGAGGATGAAGCATCGGGGGAATAAGAAAAGGTATGTGAGGTCAAAATTGAAGAATCTCAACTAACTATCTCTTGCCATGAAATTTCAATAAGTAATACCCTACAAACCCTTAAGGTTGTTCATTTTGTAAACAATAAATGGTGACAATATTAATTGACTCTGAAAGTTCTCAAAAATTCACCAAGTATAAGTTGGTTGTGCGCTTAAAATATTTTGATTATCCATCCCCAATGTTTCAGGTCATTATGGAAGATGAAGGTAAAGTTAATTATTCGGAAAGTGTCATAAGATTAAACTATCCATGGGAGATTACTTGTTGAATAGCCTCATGTATGTCATCTCAATGGGAGGTGAAAAATTGTGTTTGGGGTCCAATGGCTTGCTACCTTGGTAATTATTGAGATAACTTCTAGGAAATGTTCATGTGGTTTCATTGTGAAGTGAGGAATTTTGAGATGTATGGGATGAAGGAAAAATCTCCACAATTGGTGAGTTATCATCAAATATAGTAGATTTTTAAGAAGGGTGCATATGGGTTTGTGGCACAACTATTTTCACTAGAAGTTGAACCATCAAAATATCCTATACCATCATATTTACAAGAAATTATTAATAAGCACCCATTTATCTTTGGGGATATGCCGAAATGGTTTTCTCTAAAAGAGATCATCGTCAAGCTATTTAGCTAGTGCTTTAAAGCCACCCACCCAATATTTTACCTTATCGTTACCCTCATCTACATAATAGTGAGATTGAAAATATGGTATAAGAGATGCTAGAAGTAGGTATTATTCATTGTAGTCATAGTGCTTACTCTTCTCCAATGATGATGGTACAAAATAAGGACGAAGGTTGGTGCATATGTCCGGACTATAGGAAGTTCAAAAAATCCATGGGAAAAGATAAGTTCCCTATTCTTGTCATAGAGGATTTACTAGATGAGCTACATAGTGTTGTTTATTTTACAAAATTACATCTTCGATAAGGATATAATCAAATAATAATTAATAATGAATACATTCATAAAACAACATTTAGGACACATGAGGGCCATTATGAATTTCGATAATGTTTTTTGTCCTTACAAATGCACCCTCTACATTTCATAGTTTATGAATTCAATATTTCAGCCATGTTTTTGAAAGTTTGTCTCGGTATTCCTTAATGGTGTATTAATATACAATATGACATAGGATGAACACTTACATCACATCACTAAGATTCTCTACACTCTTGAACAACACCTTTATGTCAATCCCTCCAAGTTTTCATTTAGAGTCATGAAGGTAGAATACTTGGGTTGTATTGTTTCTCATGAAGGAGAAAAATTGGGTCCTCACAAGATCAAGGACATGGTGGACTTAAAGATACCTAAAACCCTTAAAAACCTTAGGGGATTCTTAGGGATTACAACTTACTATAAAATATTTTGAAAAATTATGGTAGAATTGCAGCACCACTCATAATCTTATTTAAGAAAGAATCCTTTCTTTAGAAAGAGGAAGAAACCTAGGAATTTGAGACACTAAAGAAGGCCATATGCCCCACTTGAGTTTTGACTACCTCATATTCTCCAAAATCATCATTGTAAAATTTGATTCCTTAGGGTGTGGCATATGTGCAATATAATCATACAAGAGGGACACCCCATCATATTTGAGAGTAGTCACCTCAAAGGTTAGAAACTATAGAAATCAAATTATGAGAAAGAAATGATGACTATTCTTCATGAAGTCAAACAATGGAGACCATATTTTATGGACCATCACTTCAAGGTGAAGACAAATCATGACAATTTGAAAAAAATCTTAGAGCAATGACTATCATTTGAAGAACAATGGAAATGGGTCACAAAGATGTTGGGTTATGAATTTGAGATCATTTATAAGAAAGGAAAGGAAATGTGTTCAATGATGAAATATACAAGAGATATGAGTCCACAAAAGCATTGTTATATGCCATGTCCATATTACAAGAAAATCGAGTTAAATAGAAAATATCGAATGGTAGAATGACACTCGTACCCAAACTCTCATTTAGAATCTCCAACATTATACGAGTATTTAAAAAAAAATGGAATGGGGATGCATTATGGTCCAAGGATCGGTTGTACTTGTGCAAGAAATCTACTCTTAAAATTTAAATTATCTCAAAACTCCATGCTTCTCCAATGTGCATCCATTCTAGGTTCTGAAAAACTTATAATAGAATTAAGAAATATTTCTTCTAGGAAGGATTGAAAGGGATGTCAATAAAGCTATGTTAGAATGTTTTGTGTTTCACTCTGTAATAAGGGAGAAACTATTAATATGTTAGGTCTTGTGTAACCTCTATATATTCATAGTGAGTGGTAGAAAGAGGTTTCCATGGAATTCATCACGTTGCCAAAATATGAGTGGGAAAGTGTCATTATGGTGGTCAGTGGATAGACTCACTAAATATGCTCTTTTTTATTCCTTCTTACATCCCTTTACAACAAGTACAATTTTCATATCTTTTATGGATACAACTCAAAAGCTACGCGGTACACCCAATATTGTAGTCGGTGATCGTGACCCTATATTAATTTTTGACTGATTTATTCTCATGTTTGAGTGTTCAATTAGCTCATAGATCATCACATCGTCCCCAATATGATGGATAAAATGAACCCTAGTGAAAAAATATTTGGAGGGGTATCTTTGGTGCTTTGCTTCAGATAAGTAGGAGAGATGGGTTCAATGGCTACCACTTACAAAATGGTGGTATAACACTTCATTTCATACCTCATCCAAAATGTCTCCATTCTTGGCATTATATGGTTATCATCCACCATCCCTCACCTCCAACTTAAGGGTCCAACCTAAAGTGAGAGCAGTTGAAGAGCACATTCAACACCAACAGGAGGTACTCTCTAAGCCTTAAAGAGAATTCGACAATGACACAAAACCACATGAAGCAATAAGTTGATCAACATCATTGTGAGTGAAGCTTTAAAGTTGGATACTTTATTTTTGTGTGATTAGAGGCATATAAGAAACTATATTTGAACAATAAAAGAAGGATAATAAGCTTTGACATAAATAATATGGCCCTTATCAAGCATTGCAAAAAAATGGTAGTGTGACATATAAGTTGAGGCTTCCTTAGTCAACTAAAATACATCCATGCTTCTATGTTTCTTACTTAAAGAAGGTCATTGGATAGAAGGTTTCTTCCTAGTTAGTGTTACTTGAGATTGATGAGGAGTGACACATCATTTTGGAGCTTAAAGGCATACTGCAGACACACACTAAGAAGTTGAGGAAAAGGGTCATTACTAGTATTTGATCAAGTGGAAGAATTTGGACATTGAAGATAAAACATGGGAAGATGAAGCATTCTCGACAACAACATCCAAAAATTACCAACATTGGGGACAATGTTTCTTTGAAGGGGAGGGGCATGCTACGCCCTTAATCCTAGGCCATATATTAGGTATGTATCACCAAATTGTGGCTAACATAATATTTTATCATGTCATATCATATTTGTTTATGCTTTCATATGCTTAGTAGGTCAGATTTGGTGTTTTAAATAACATAGTAGGGTATATATAGGAGTTAGTAACTAGTAGATGGACATCCTATCAACACTTAGGTCTTATTGTATGTTTTGGAGGTTTCCTCATCAAAGTGGTTAAGTCATTCTACTTGCATCTTGCATGACCGAGTTCTCTATATTTTGCCGCTATTTTGTATTCTATTGCTATTGATTTTCAAATCTATCGGAAGTAATTTCATCACAATAATGCAATAGAGAGAGCAAGCCTTGCAATATGACTAATGATGGAATAGGATTTAACATTAAGCTTAGAATATGTACACTAGTCATGGCTAAAGGAATTAAGTCAATACCGACATTATAAAGTACAAAATTACCAAATTTAGCTATCTACACCATTAAACCTACATTCTTAATTTCAAATCTCCTTTAATTCAATGATTTTTTTCTTCCAAAAATCGTAAAACTATTCTAACTACATAACCTACTAAATTACACTTTTCATTTTTTCTCTTTTCGTAAAACATTCAAAACTATGTATCGTCAATTAAAAAAATGTTATTGTAATATATATTATACTAATTAATTATGTATTATAAATCCATTTATTTAAAAAGCAACAGGTTTCTTGATTGAAATCAAGTGTTTCTTTCATTATTTAAAAAAAGACACCATAGGTCATCATTGTTCACTTTAGGAAACAAATATAATGTGGAAAGCTGATGTTAATCGTGATTGAGAAATGTGAATGTTAAAAGTCTCCCTTCAAAATCTTTATATGCATGATTATTGACTAGCACTTTTTCTAAATTTTTGTTAGGGGTAAATTGACTTTAAAAACAATTAATGAATAACTTTTTCAAAATTGAAAGTGACATAAAATTGGCTCATAATAATGCATCCAAAAACATTATTTGAATGAATATTAATAACAAACTACTTTAGTTGCCTTGATTTGGACAGTAAATTTGAACATTGGAAAACCAAAACATTAGGATTTGACATAAAGGAGGAGGTATCCCATCAATGTATCCACATCAACTTTATTTTTCTCGGTAAGAAACAACTAAGTGTTATTGAAACGAGGGTATTTTGCTCATAGAACTAGCGAGCGTGAGGATAGCTTATTTGAAGATTTCTACAAAAGTTTTTCAATACAAATACGTGTAAAACTAAAATGATTCCCACTATTTACTTTTATTTATTTATTATTTATTTTGTTAGGTTTGACACTTTTATGTTTAAGTTATAGATTTTCATCACAGGTTGTATTTGTAGCTAAAATAGGTGTTTTGGTATATATATATATATATTTTAAGATTATAAATTTGACGAAAAATGATGTTACTCTATATTTTAATTGGTTTTTATGTTAAAAAGATTAAAAACGTTCATACAAATAGAACATAATTTTTTTAAAATAAAAATAATATAATTATTTGTAATTTTAAATAATTATATTAGTTTATTTTTTAGTTGTCTATAAATTTATACGATTTTGGTTTTGTATATGTATTATTTATTTTGTACATATATTTGTGTAAAATTACATTGACTTAAATGTCATTTCTATTGTCCATAACATCATCCTCTGTCATGAGATAGTCATGGTTCATTTGACCATATAAGGATTAGCCACATTGTAATTAGTGTCCTACTCGTCATCCTCATCCTTGATCTATAGACCCTCAAGTTTGTCATATGGTCTATCGATATGCACATACATAAGTTTAAAATTAAATAATTGCTTTAGGGTATTATATATAGCTCTAGTTCTTCACAACTAATTGTATAGTGCATGCCTTATCGTAATGTAAAATTTTTCTCTAGCCTAGTTTTTGAAGGATTTTGTGTACCATCACAAGACTTTCAACAAGTTACACACTTTCATTTTTTCCATACATCAATTATAACACTTCTCCCGCAAGAACAATTATATGATTATATATAAAAACATAAAATACTAGCAAATAATTTATATAGAATGTACAAATTTGTGTATAGACTCCTCTTTACTCATTTGTTGCAGTGAATGAGTCCCACTGATACCTACTTACTCTCAATTTTTAGGCATTGTGCTAGTTAATATCGGTATTTTTATTGATTACAATTTTTATAACATATTTATTTAATATAAAATTAACAAAACTTTAAAGCTCATCAATTTATTTACCTAATTATATGATTTTGATCAAATCTAACCTTTTGATACATAACTTATTCCATACACCATTCATTATATATTAAACCAAGATATTATAGATTTAAAAATTTACTAACAAACTTACATTTTAAAAAATTGTTTTATTTACATAGTGTAATTATCCATGGGATGCCTCCTCATGTTATGATAGTCTCTTGTGTTAAACATAATTATAAATTAATGGTATTTTAATGTGAATTTATGAATTCCTCCACATATTACTTAATCAAATGCCTTGCTTTATCATTAATAAGTTTTTTTAATAAAAATTTTAAGTAGCAAAAATCTAAAAATTAATGATTTAACTTAGAAAATTATTCTCTTTTGAAATGCCTAAAACCAAAAAACATTGTACATAAATTAAACACTATAAAATATAAGATAAATAAAATTATATAAGTAAAATCTAATGAATTGAAAATTTGAAAAAAATAATGTTAAAATATATAATTTTCTTGAACATCTTATTATACTTTCATATTATCATTTATATACATCCAATTTTGTAGTCTTTAGGAACTCAATGTCTAAATACATTGGTTGTCAAATGATAAGGCTTACCCTCATCAAACTTTGGTATTGGATCATTGTCAATATCCCTCCTCGACCCATGGGGGAGATTGTCGTAAAGGTTAGCTCGAGAGGACCTTCTTTCTTATGGATCAAAGTTGGGTACGACGAGAATGAGAGAGCCTTACATCAATTATGCTACTAGATCATGTATCTCGAAGACGTCAAAAGACTTAGAGTATGTTTTTTTATAATTAAATTGATTGAAAACAATTTAACTAACAAAATTGAAATTTATGACTTTGTGGCACATCTTTGGCCTTCAAAGCGGATGAAGGATGGATATATGTCTCAATGCACTCATCTTTCATGGTATACCTATTATTACAAAGCTATATTAGAATATATTGAAATGTTACATTTTTACAAATAAACCTGAAAAATTGTGCCTCCACATTGGGTCCTTAGATGATGACTCATTGCAATTCATTTCTCCATCTCATGCTCATACACATCCTCATATGTTGTAAACATATAACCAATACCAAAACGTTATGTTAATATCTAAATAATATAGTTGAAAATATATGTGATTAACAAACATTATTTTCAAAATTGAACTATTTATGAAGGGTATGACCATACCACTTGAAGATTGTTAAGGTGGCTTATGGAAATGATAATACTCCTCTATATCATGAACTATTGCATCAAAAAAATTAGATGTACCACATTCAATTGCGTGATGAAATTCCCTTGCAAGTTCACATTTGAGAGAGATGCCCTACCCAATACACATGTTTAATACCAAAAACATAATAAACACATTATCAAATTACAAAAAAAATATTTTTCGAATATTAACTATGTATGTGTAAAAAATGTATTATCATAAATTATGATGTGTGAAGGTTCTATTTATCATGTGTTTTATTGAAGGATTGAACACTAAGAAGGTATAATGTGCATTCCTCTTGTTCCTACACACATCATGTACCAATAAGGTGTATTGTCTATTGCAAACAACCCAAAAATGATAACTTAGCTTAGTTTTTAGGTGCCAAAAAAATTGTAGAAAAAAATCTACTTTTCTCATTTTTAATTAACCTAAACGAATCTAACAAAAAGAAATATGAAACTGAAATTGAGAGTTAGAATTTGCCTCTTTTGAGTTTCCACTTGTGACAAGAAGGTGTCACCGATTGAAAACTATCCACACTAATATGTACACATTTTAGGTATAATCTCAATAAGCCTCTACATAAAGACCTATCAAAATATGATGCCACATCAAATGCTTGTTATTAGTTAATTAAAATTGATTAACAATGTATCGATCCTCATGGTTAATGTGATGTTTTCATTCATAAAATTATTCCATATCACTCACTTTTTTAGTTTTGTAAGATTATTGATATATACTTTAGTCACCATTTCCCACCCAAATGTTTTTTTATTATTGGTAAATAGTTTTTTGAAAGGGACTATACCCTTGTACAACAAGGCTCAGAAGCCAGATTTGAAAATTAAAACATAAGAAAAGAGATCAGAATCCGATAGAACAATAAATCCCAACTACGAAAAACTATCTCGCAAAGAAAAAACCAACAACCAACAACGCATCAACAAAGAAACAACTGATGTGCAGCAACCAAACAACAATGGCACAACAACACCATTGTAAAAAAACAAACTGAAAACCGCAAAAATCCAACCGAACAATAATAAAGAAAAGAATCATCAAGGCGTAGAGGTGTCCTTCTTAGAGATAAGTTTTTTCTTTTTGTTGACCGTTACCCACTGACTGATGAAGCCTCCACGGTTGGAGGAAAAGATAAAGGAGGAGTATTTTCCTTGGTCACATTTGTACCAGTTGGGAAGGTCATGTTGTTATCCCGAAAGAAATATTTATCATTTTCCTTTTTCTCACCAACTCCTTGTGTATTTTCATCTGCTCACAATTTGAGTTTCGAGATAAAGGGGTTTTTAGGGCGAAATGGATTCGGTTTTTGTATCGAATTTGAGTCCGAGATCCTTTTTGCTTGCGCCGGAAATCGGGGGTTCAGGAGGGCATCTTTCCACTAGTTGCGTTTCTCATGTTGACGTTTTGCCATCCTACAAACAGTAGAGGTATGTCCTAAGCAAAAACACCTTCTACACTGGAAAGGAAGACCTTCATAATCTAGAGGTTGTGACCAAGTTCTATTTTGCACTCTAAGATCTATGGTTGCAGGAAGGTTTTTATCAGTATCAAGTTCCACCAAGATCCGGGCATAGGTAGTATGGGTGTAATTAGTGGTTTGAGAATCTATAAAGAGTGTAGTTCCCAAGGTGTTGCCAATGGATGTCAAATAGTCACGACTCCAAAATTGGAGGGGTAAATGGGGCAGCCTGATCCAAATAGGTTTCCATGAGAATGATTTCGTGAGCGGGTTAAAGGAGGGGAACCAAGGTTTAATGACCAAATATTTAGATTGGCAGGTCCAGAGCTTGGAAGCAATGATGTTTTGATCAGCTATTGAAGAGAAAGTCACAATGAAAATACCTTTAGCACACGGGTACAAGTCTATCCTTCCAGTTAGAATTGGAGTCCAGTGCTCAGAGATCCACGCGTGAAGAATAGGAAGGCTGGGCCAAAGTCCCCCGAATCTACAAATCAATGCATGTTCTTTGTAGTAAATCTCAGATGAAATGACCTCTTTCCCAAAGGTTAAGACACTTAATCCTATAATATTTTTATAAAAGGAAACATCAATGACTATATATATATATATATATATATATATATATATATATATATATAAATTTATGAAATTCCACCTCACGTTATTATCGCCACCTTGTGATTTTTTAAAAAGAATTGGTTTCATTTTACGATATAAAAATCTTAAATACGTTAAAATGGTTACCAAATTTATCCCATACACTCAAATTTTGGGGTCTCTCCTCAAAAGGTCCTTTAATTTTTGAAAATTTAATTAAAATGGTTCTATTTACACCCCTATTAGATTATATTGTGTTCAATGAAAGGTTTTGCAAAAGCTATTGAAATGGGGTAAGACACCAAAGATTTTGCAAAGTCCCTCGATGGACCATATGATAAGAAATGAGCAAGGAATCCTATTTGCATGTATTAAAACTTGAAATAAACAAGAAATGTAACAAATAACATTAACCTCTATTCTTGAAAGCTTAGCAAAATATGCCTACTAAAGACTTAAGCAATCAGTTTTGTTTTTTACTCCATGAGGGTGAATGAATCTTATTAAATGACTACATGGCCAAGTTTAGCTATTCCATTACTAACCTAACATGGGTGCAAGATGCAGCTATTTTAATGGTGGATGACCCAAGATCAAATGCCTTTTAGCTTGGCTAATGCAAATGAGCTCTTAAGCTTTCTCGGGCTTGTTTTGGCTTTGTGTTATATAAATTTGTAAGTTTGAATAGTAGGCTTAGCCTTGTATTTATATTTTTCACTTGGGAGAGTTTGGAATTTGGGTGCATGTGGGACTAAATCTCAAAAGCACTTTTAGATTAGATTAGGATAAACATGCTTTAGGCTTAGATAAGCTTGGTTTAGGCTAGTTAAACTTGATTAGTAAGTGATTAGAAACTCATTGAGAGTTGGGAGGGGTTTGGATAACCAATTGTGGTGATAGATAGCCTACGGAGCCAATAGAAGTGGTCTAGAGAGAACTAGGGAGGTTTTGAATGGTCGATGGAGGAATGTTTAGATAATAAGAGAGATATTAGCCACATAAGTTGATTATAGGGGGAATACGACTGAGAAGGTGTCGTGAATGGGCATCCGAGAGTAGAGTGAAGAAGGGGATTTAACGAAGTGTCGTCAATTAGTTGAATGGGAGGAAATGCTAAGTGTAATCATATTTTAGGTGTCTACATTTGCCCCTCTTTAGGGTGACATAAGCGACGTCACTTAAAAGAAAGTAGACAAGCATAAACAAGTATAAATTTTGAAGGGATAGAAGAAAAATGAGTAGAATGGAGGATTCCCCCTTTATTGACGATCGAAAAGATGACAAGAAGAGAACAAAAGAAAGAATAGTGTGAAGAAGAAAGGGGATATAGAAGAAAAAAGGAATATGAGGAAGAGGGAATGAGCTAACATCCATCCAGTGCCTTTTAAACAACTTTATTTTTCATCATATTGCTAATGATCTTCATCATCGGTCCTTATTAAAAAGAATGAACAAAAGTGTAGTATGACATGAAAATCCATATACAAACAAATGTTCATTGCTAAAAACACCAACTCCTTGCAACATACAAAATGTAATGTACTATGAGAAATTAAAAGATGCATAACTCCATGCAACATACATAATGCAATGCAATACGAGAAAGTAAACAAGACAAACCTAATAGAGAAATTAGTACTGTGTTTTTGTTATCCATCTTCGAGATCCGACTTGTGTGAATTAACGACAAGGGTTAATGACAATGCCACAAAAAAGGATGCATATGAGGAGGAAAATGGAGGACACTTCGGTCTGATGATAAAGCAATGTGCACTACGAAACAATACCAAGAAACTCGTTGTACCCCAGAGTACATACGAAGTAAGCAACCTAGATTTTGTTGATGGAGGTAGATCAAGATGATCTGCGAGTCATTTATGATGAGAATAAGAAAGAACCAAAGAACGATGTTTTGTAGGATGATTTATATTGTTTAGAAGTTTTTGAAACATATTTGAATGTTTTTTTATTTTTCTAACATATTTGAATGTTTTTGTTAATTTTGAAAGTTTTCTGAAACTATGTACAAGAAGACGAGGAAGCGTGGATGTCCCTAGAGATAGATGATATGTACAAGGGCATAAGGCCACATGTGTATGAGAAAGGTGAAGATGCAAAAATGTCCCAGCGATTAGGTGGGAGTATTTAAAGGAAAAATATTCAAGGGTAGAAGTGATACCTAAGGCCATTATGGATAGGTTCAACATGATGATGAACGTAAAAAAATGAAGTCTTTGGGAAGAAACAAGGATGCCCCCAACGTAAGTTGGCCTAAAATCACATGATAGAAAGGAAGGAGAGATCGTTTTTGTGAAAGGGGACAAGGGTGTCTGAAAACATGACAAAAAAGTAATCTTATACATATGGATGTTCTGAGCGAAGTAGAAGAACGATGTGAATGATATGAATGTAGCCTAGAAGCCTCGCGATGAAGAATTGATTTTCCAAAGGCACAAATCATGAGATGAGATAAGGACTAAAGCAAGAGTTTGAACAAGGTCTAAAATAAAGACACTTGGTAAGATACTAATCTTGCCTACTCATAGAGATCCAGTGTGTGCACATGGAATTTATTACCTCTTGAAGGGAAGATTTAATAGACATCAAGTAAAGACACCCTAGCCAATGTGTAGGGATGATTGATTTTGAAAGGGTATTTTGTGGATGGATGGTGGAAGGATATCCGTACATTGCTCTGCTTTATTAGTTAGCCAGGTGTCCATAGCCCCGACAGAGATGCATTTGATTCTAATCACAACATTTCTCTACTACTAGTCAAGTGTCCATAGCCCCATAGAGATTATTGGAAATACCCCAAGAGAGAGTAATATATCAATTTTCTCTTGCTTATTAGATTTTAGCTTTTGATTGATTGATCTTGTCTCTTTTTACTTTCTGAAAACTTATTTCAGCTCTCTTGTTTGACAAGGGGTTAAGAACCACATATGGCTTGATGGAAGGATGTGGAAGTGATTGTGATGAAGACATTAGCTAGTGTCAACAAATATGTCCAAAATTTCTTTGCAATAAGTTTATTAGATGTTGATTGTGATAGGATCTCTAAGAGGTCAGTCATTCTTTAATTTACCAAGGTGATAAAAGACCAAGGTCAAATAGATACCATAGATATAAATGTCACAAAATGCGTGCAAATAGGCTAACCAAAATATCACCGAAGGGATGAAAATGGTAGGAAGACTTACAGAAGAATGATAAGAAAGGGAAGAAAGAAACATCCATGTGTACGTAATACCTGATTGTAATGTTTGATCTTTGTACCTTTGATTTTTGTTGTGTTTTCTCAATGTTTTTGTATTTTTACATTTTTATTTTATTTTTAGATTTTTGATAGTTTTTGGAAAGGTGGGACCAAAAAAGTCACTCAATGTGGTAAGATCCAACAACAATGTTTGCAACTTCCTTGATAAGGTAGATTAAGCGTGATTGTTTTTCAAGAGTCATGTTATCCCCTATCTCAATGATCGTGGTGAGCTCGTACTCAACAAATGACTACGATTTATCTGAAAAATGGATTTCGTATGCAGGATCTTGAGTTCCCTATCTAGAGGTTTATGCACTTTGTGCCATACTTGATGGTTACGTTGATGTGCATTCTTGAATCGCGCTTGATTTACAATTTTGAGATTGTTCAATTTGTTGGGGGATTTTGAGCTCCTAGAACTTTTGATTTGAGCTTGATAATGAACCTGTTTGGGTTTCTTATAAGTTGATGCATGACTTGTTTGATCTCGAGTAGGAGAAGAAAGAGAACGTTGATGTTTAGAACTGATGTGAGAAATGACCGCAGCTTGCCATAACCATTGATAGAAGAAATATGTGATGAATGAAAAGGATACGGTCTAAGAATTGAAGAGGATGGGCTAAAAGGAGGCGAGCCACCGATAGAGAGGAAACAAAGGGCTGCTAGACTATGGCCCTAAGACGGAAGAAGTTGGGCTACAAGGACATGGCCCAAACGAAGAATATGATGAAGGGATTCTAGGCGTTGCCCAAGTATAGATGAGGAGGGACTACCCGGAGGCGTCCCATAGATAGAAGAGGATGAAGGGCTACTAGGACGTGGCCCAAGAATAGAAGGTAATGGGCTACCAAGAGGTGACCCACAAGTAGAAAATGGAGGACTACCCGGGGTGGCCCAAGTATAGAAGAAGATGATGGGCTACTTAGTGGTGACCCATAATTAGAAAATGGAGGGCTACCTAGGGGTGGCTCTAAGATAGAAGAAGATGATGGGTTACTCAATGGTGACCTGAGACAAGATTTTGATTGAGGAATGATGATAGATAAAGGAATGACTTTGCAATGAGAAGATAGGCCACAAACGAATGCTAGACCACTGACATATCATCATGCTCGAAAGAAGGTGAAGATGGAATAGAATAAGAATCAAGCTCCATGACCTTAGGATCTTCCCATAGGTTACGATAAAAGGAATAAACTTATTTTCCCAATACGTGAGCGTATCGAGTTCTAGAAAGAATCCTTGTTTCTGCAATCCTCTAAAGGGATATCATCGTGTACTCACGATTTTTCCTTCATTAGGAGAGAAATCAATTAGTACAGGTTGTTGTTCTTTGGCCATAAAGGTTGAATAGAAGAAACAGGTATGATTGAGGATTACAAATAAACAAGGCCAAAATGTTAAAGGGTGAGGATTACAAATGTAAGCCACGTAACCACACCAATTGGACACGTCTATCAAGCTTCGCAGAGAAGCGAGATATTAGTGCCAAAGTGGTATCGAAATGACACAAACAAAGTAAGCAACACTCTTCAATATTTTGGACAATGTTTGAAGTAAAACCAAGTCAAGGTATACTGAGGATGTGTTAAAATGTGTGCAACGTAATGCCACAATGTGGATACTTAGATCATGTTTACGAAAAACATGACATAAGTATCTTAATTATGTCGAGACAATGCAAACAAGGTAACATGTCAAAGGGAGATCAAATGATGAATCAATCCTAACTATGATGATGATCTTGAAATCAAGATCAAGTGGCCATCAAATATATAAGGACACATCCACACACTTTAGATGTTTAACAACTCAGCCGCAAACATGGATGAGCGTAAACAGACAAAAAAGTGGTGAACACTATCTATGACAACACTCCCGAAAGATGCCTTCTCTTGCCCCAAATGGGCAACAAGAATGCAAAGGTGTAGATCAAAAATATGAAAAATAAACTAAGTGCCACTTGGGCAGAGCTTCGCCTCGTTTGAAGGAGAGAAAGAAGCTAAGCTAAGTGAAATGTCGTCTAATTTCTATGATGAAAGGCACTTAGATCTAACTTAAGTGGATTCTTTGCCTTGTTCAAAAACAAGGTTCTGAATCAAAATAAGTTATCACTTCATGTTGGCCAAGATGTGATAAAGGACTAGTAAAGTGGGCCTTAAGACCAAATGGCCTCCCTAATAAGATCTCTCAACTAGGTGTTACAAAGTTGTCTTAAGCGAGCGTGATTTACCCGAAAGTCGCAATGACTAATTTGGGAGTATCTTGAATTTACTTTACCCCCTTCGAGCACAAAGGGAAACTAGTGTTTCCATGTGTGTTCTCCACGGGGTCACGATACGATAACCGGTAACTCTAACTCACAAGGTGTACTATTCAAGTGGGTAAGCGAGGCACTTCTTGTTTCATCCACAAGGTTAAACAACGGTGGACTACTTTATGGTTCTGGTACCACCCCATTGTTGTAGCTTAATGCGTTATGCCAAAGGGGTTACGTTCCAGTTAAGCAGAGAGGGACGTACCCTTTTCTGAAACCTGCAATATAGTGTTTTGAATATGGTGTGTTTTTTATCTTTTTAACTTAAATGTGGTTTTAAGTGGCACACCATTTGGCAACCTACAAGAACACGTGTATTAGAAGTTTTGTGTTTTGTCCATCTTTCTTCTACAATCAAGTTTGGTCCTACATCCCAAGGTTAGTAATTTTCCAAAACATCATATAAAGGAGAGAAGTTGTTTTTGATTTCCCAGATCGTCCTAAGACGCAAGGAAAGAGTATACACAACAAGGTATCTCACTCAAATTTGTAATGGATGGAAAATTCCTAAGTAAAATGTGAAAATAAGTTCTTTTTAACCAACTTTTAAAAATCTAATTAAACTATTTTTGCAAGTATGAAGAAAATGATGAAACGTTTATGTTTCCCAAGATCACCTAGAAAGGCGTGAGGGAAGAGCATACACGTTTCAAATTTTCACGAATAAAGATGAAAACATTTTTAAACAAGTTAGTATAAAATAACTTAATGCAAAGGAAACCTGTAAACCACTGTTAGAACCCTGCAAGAGTTAGAAAACCAAGAAAATCAAAAAATTCTAGAAATCCAATTTTTGCACTTTTAAACAGTTTTTAGTAATTTACATTTTTGGAGGTCTCTGGGGTATTTTGGGAGTTTTGTGATAGAATTTAGTATACCAAAGGTATCTAACTTTTAGAAGTTTCCTCACAAAGTACGCTTCGTTATCTTTCTGACGCCTATTCAAACTCTAAAAACGGGTTAACAAGTCAAAAGATATGGTCAAAACAAGGAGCACTAAAAATAAAATGGATGAATCCGAACTACACAGAGACACCTACACACCCAGGATGACACATACATGCCCTAGCCAATGGACACACGCCCAAGTAGATAGGTGTGCGGGAAAGAAAAAAATTCAAAGTCAACAGAGTGAAATAGGACACTGCGCACCTAGAGTGATGCATACACGCCCTAGCCAACGGATACGCGCCCTAGCAAAAATAGACAATTTCAAATTTTTACAGTCAAGCTATTTACGTATACGCGGCCAAAGAGATGGGTATGAAGCCTAGATGAGGGAGATGCATGCACGTCCTGTAGAGGTAAAATTTATAGATTTTCACATAGTCGAGCGCTTGACGCATACACGGCTAGAGAGGTGGATACGCGACACATATGACAGAGACGCGTGTGTCCTTGTAGAGGAAAAATTTGTAAATGATGAGGACTGCCAGATAGTACACACCTATTCTGATGGGGACGCTAGGGTTTTAACGTGTATGTGCCCCTTGTTAACACCTATGTGCACCCTGTGAAAAACCTGCAAAACTCACATTTTCAAATTTTCAAGAGCAAACAGGTTAGTTGTTAGTCAAAGTGTCCTATTTCTATATCATACCCACAAAATATATGTAAATGAAGGTCATTTATCTAGTGTTAGAAATGGAAATGAGGAAATAACAAGTGATTTGACCCAAAAACTTGAAAATGAACTTTGGAAAACCTAAAAGACCTCCATTAATGGAGGATGGACATAAGTGTCCCACCGGGCATGCCAAATGTGTTCAATGAAAGGTTTTGCAAAATCTATTGAAATGGAGTAAGACCCCAAAGCTTTCTGAAAAAGTCCCTCAATGGACCATATAATAAGAAATGAGCAGGGAATCCTATTTTCATGTATTAAAACTTGAAATAAACAAGAAATTTAACAAATAACATTAACCTCTATTCTTGAAAGCTTACCAAAATATGCCTACTAAAGACTTAAGCAATCAGTTTTGTTGTTTACTCCATGAGGGTGAATGAATCTTACTAAATGGCTACATGACCAAGTTTAGCTATTCCATTACTAACCTAACATGGGTGCAAGATGAAGCTATTTTAATGGTGGATGACCCAAGATCAAATGCCTTTTAGCTTGGCTAACGCAAATGAGCTCTTAAGCTTTCTTAGGCTTGTTTTGGCTTTGTGTTATATAAATTTGTAAGTTTGAATGGGTAGGATTAGCCTTGTATTTATAGTTTTTCACTTGGGAGAGTTTGGAATTTGGGTGCATGTGGGACTAAAGCTCAAAAGCACTTTTAGATTAGATTAGGATAAACATGCTTTAGGCTTAGATAAGCTTGGTTTAGGCTAGTTAAACTTGATTAGCAAGTGATTAGAGACTCATTGAGAGTTGGGAGGGGTCTGGATAACCAATTGTGACTAATAGATAGCCTACGAAGCCAATAGAAGTGGTCTAGAGAGAACTAGGGAGGTTTTGAATGGTCGAAAGGAGGAATGTTTAGCTAATAAGAGAGATATTAGCCAAACAAGTTGATTATAGGAGGAATACGACCGAGAAGGTGTCATGAATGGGCATCCGAGAGTGGAGTGAAGAAGGGGGAATTAACGAAGTGTTGTCAATCATTGAATGGGAGGAAATGCTAAGTGTAAGCATATTTTAGGTGTCTACATATATGAAATCTAAGATTAGTGAATTAAATACACTAAAGGATGTAAGGGGAGTTACAGGAGGTTATTCGATTAATTAACTTCTAAAAATAATTATCTAATATCGAACAACACATTAATACTTACTGACTAATGTATGAAATAATATGTGAACTTGAAAACACATTAGGATGAGTACAAGTAGTTGATTATAGATGGAACTAGGAATTTCTAGGTACACACATTGTTGGAACCGGAGATATGAAATCGATGATGCTTCATATAAAATGTGTATTGTCTCATGTAGGAAACGAGTTCCTCTATCACTAGTAAGGCTAAGTAGGCACCCATATCAACTTATGATATTATATCAATTTGTTTTTTGTGGTTTTTTCAGTACAATCCCTTGTAGACATGGATTCAACCCATATTTGAAAGTAATCGAGTTGTTGTCATGATGTATTATACACATGTTTTATGCACAACATGGGTTATTGGAATTAAAAATCAATGGACAATTTCTCGAATGGCTCAAGCTATAATAGGGTGTAAAGGTGTTTCATCCTTCTTACTCGGTTTACCTATCCTTTGAAAATGATTGTAAGCTCTTGTGTACTCCTTAACATCTTGGAAACAATTTTGCCACTAGAGTCATACGGTCAAGATTTTCCTCACAGGTTGCATCTCATGCATAGTGTCTGTTGTTATTCCTTCACGTGTTTTATAGATGATTTCTTTCCACTCATGTTCTAAAACGCATTGTCGCAATACTTGATTGTGGTCCATCTTATATACTTCTCCACTAATAATTTGGTAGGGTGTCAATTTTACTACTAAATTTTTGTATGATTCTATTTTCTAGCATGAACCGAGTATATAGAAACAACATAATATCGGTAAGTTCATTTAGTGCACTTTGAATTCTAAGTAGTTTGGCATCTTGCATTTCATCCTCAATGGAATTGACCTCTTCACATGTATTAACACATGAAATATGGTCTAAACATGTATTATTCCTTCTTGGTTTAACCATAATTGAAAATTGGAACTCTTGAAATAATATTACCAATCTATATATTTGTTGTGTAGGACTATTTTGTTTACCATATGTTTTTAAAGCCATGTGATCCGTGTAAGAAAAAATGGACTTACTAACAAACATTGTTGAAAATTTTGAGTGCATATACCATGAATGGTGCTTCTCTTTCTATGATTATGCAGGTTTTATTTTCCTTAGTCACCTTCTTGCGAAAATATTGGGTTATCCATGTTGTCTTATCAGCTACTTGAGAATTGATCCAATTATCAATCTTAATGCATCTACATGAAAATGAAATGGATTATTCCAATCCAAGAATTAAAATATGGGTTTTCTTATAAGATTTTATTTTAATTCATCAAATGATTTTTGTTTATCTTCTTCTCATTCAAACTCTCCTTGCTTTTGTAACAATTTTTTGAGGGGCATAACAGTTTTTACGTATCCTTTGATGAATTCTCTATAATAACCACGATAAAAAAGAATCATGAGTATCTACCATTGTGTTTGTGGTATTTCTAACTACAAAATCTCACTACTATCTTTTTGGGTCTACCTATAAAGCATATTTTAAAATTATTTTCCCTAGTAATGTTCCAAAAGGTGTCGTGACGAAACACTTTTTCAATTTTAAATAAATTATTAACTATAGATAGGCTTGAACATTAGCCATAAACTATCACAGTGACCTTTAACAATCCCATAAACTGTCGAATCATTCATAAATGGTAATAAATTGAGGATTAAATCCTCAAAAGTAGTGACTAGAATTCATGAGAAGAAAATTGGTGTGTTCTATAATCCAAAAGGCATTATTGTATATGCAAATGATCCCCTCTATCATGAAAGTTTATTGTACAAAATATTATTTAATAATTTGAAATTGATGATATCTTGATAACCCATCATTTAAGGTGTACATTTCTCACCGCATGACACCTATAATTTCTACTGTGAAGGGTGTTGGGAAAGGGTCCACGTCTTGAATTCAATTGATAATAGTCCACATAAATTTCTAATGTTTACATCTTTCTTCATATCAATAACCATTGGAATACTCATTATGATTCCTTTATTGGTATAATAACTCATGCAACCATCATTTTATCAATTTCCTATTTTACTTTGGCTCGTAAAATTTTATTCATCCTATATGGTCTCTTTCACATGGGTTATACACCCTCAAATAAATTAATTTATATTTTCCCCAATGACGGGTATATTCCTTCAATTCTTGATATCTCCAAGGGAACAAATATTCTTAGTCATGCAAAGTTTTAGTAATATTGGCGATTGTTATCCAAAATACACCCTCAAGGCTATTTTGATAACTTGCACTTTCATTTAGACTTAAGAAGTATAAAATGATGTAATATGGATAAAATACATGTTTGATATAAATTTCAGTAGTTCAAGGAATGCTTCTCCTCCTTAGAAGTCCATTCAAGCCCATACTTAGAAAAATAGGAAAATTGGGTAAAATCCACTCTAAGTTGGCTAAATGCAATTTGTGAACACATAATTGTTCTGTGTTCCTTATGTTTTCCGGATAAGAGAATTGATTGATGGAAAAGGAAAGTGAGTGGGGGTAAGTGCTTTGTGGATGGGTCGGATATTTCGGCACCTACATAATAGTCTGCTAGGTCACCGCTTCCCTAAAATCCCAACATAAGCGATAGGGACAAAGTGGGCAAAATAGTCGGGCGGGTTGGGTAAGTCAAGCCCACATGACACAACAATAATTTTCCCTCCTTCCTCAAGTTATTCGCTCGACCAATTCATCTGCCCATTGCACAAAAACATTAAAGTGATTTGTCACACCACGCAGGGTACCCTGTCATGTTTCTCCCAAGATCCTGAACTTTAGATGGCCATAACTTTTGACCTACAACTCAAAATTTCACAAAATTGGACTCGTTGGAAATATATCATCATGTAATATAATATGGAAACAAGAAATATAGAATTTGGTGGGATTATGTCGGTAGAAACGTGGAATAACAGTCCCAGAAGGAGTAGTTCCATGTAGTTCAACTACCATATTTGATGAGGTGCGGTGCCCTTCCTTCTCCTACAAGAAAAGTATCATGGGGAAATGGTCTTAACATGGTGCCCGTGCATTTTTTCATACATTCAATGCATGATGTTTATGGTTGAAGATAAGAATTAAAATTTCCATCTCTCCCCCTTCTCTCTCCCATCTTCTCTAAATTGTAAAATGATGCTCACTCAAAAAGGTTGTTGTTATGTAAAAATCACAACACCCCTAAGTACTTATGATTTATGTGTAAGGAAATCAATGTAACTCCGCATAACTCCGGGATTATCTTGCAGTGTGAGACATTGCAAGTAGGATAATCCTCCGGAGAAAGCCAAATTCTTCTCCTAACCTAGTGCCAACTTCTCCAAAGTGTAGAGAATGACAGGCTAAACTAATCCTACCCTAATGCTTTCCAAGGAGACAGGATAGAAAAATGCATGAAATAAAACTACTCTAAGTGAAGGTGATGCACCAAGAAAGGGTGAGATAATCCAAGTGAGTGAAAGATAAAGATAAAATAAAGTAGGAGAGGGTTGGTAGAAGCTCCACAGTCCAAGATAATATTCAATTCCCTATATTCATAAAGCACAACAAACTACAAACCTTACAAAGAGATAGATACATGCACAATATACTTGCAAATATAATGGAAGGAAAAAGGTGCAATTTCATACAAGTTAGGGAAAAATGGCCACAAAACATGAATTTTATTACTCATAAACATGCACAACCCATTATAACATAATAACAAGGAAAAATCCTTTATAATAAGCCCAAATTCAAGGCCTTTAGCTCACAATGGCCCTAGAACAATTTTGATAGAGTTGCTTTATTTTTTTAGAAAGTTTCCCTTCAAAATGAGGCAAATTTTACAATATATAGGAAATTTGGGTCACCAACCGGTAGGATGCATTAAAGAAGTATGGGAGACCATTCATTTTGGCACTTTTCTTACACGGGTGGTCATGGGAACCATGCCTCATTAATTCTAGTTGTTGGGTTATCATTCATTCACCTACCTTCACTTGACTTGGTTTCACTTCCATCATGTAGATCGTTTAACCATGTTGGGTTGGACGATGTCCATCCTCTTTGAATTGTACAACCTCCTTTGAGAAAACTACACGGTTCACAAGTTCTTCACCATATTCGGGTTAGATGGTCATCTAACCATGATCCGTATAATTATGAGTAGGATGTCTAACCTGATTTTCATCCAACTTCATTCAGGTTAGATGACATTTAACTTCATGACCATACATGATTCTTGTCACCGACCAATTTGGGAGTCACCATATTCACACAGTGGGCCATCCTACCTAGGAGGTTGGATGACCGTCTATCTCTTCTCGCACAACGCACTACCCGTCCATCCTTGTAGCCGATGAACCGATGAGTCGACCAATCGGTGACTCGACCAACCATGTCGTATAATTGTGAGTCATCCATCTGCGTTGTCTATTAACCCCCAAGGGGTTTGGATGACATCTATCCATGTTGACCAACCTCTCCATACACTATCCATACAACCAATCGTAAATCACCATCCTGCGCCCTCATAAAAGTCAGCCAACACACCTAGCCAACTAACCCATCTGATCAACCTATTTTCTATACTAGGGGTTGGATGTCATCCAACCCATCACCCATCCAACCGAGCCACCCAACCCCATTATGTCCATCCCTTTTCATATGCCACATCACCGGGTCATCCAACCCGAGGGGTTAGATGACCATCTATCTCATTCGACTAACTCCGCTGGCATCGACCTACGTGTCCAACCTAGCCAACACACTGTCTCGACCAACTCCATGAAAATTTACCCAAACTCAGCCAATTTTTTTAATAAGCTTGGTCACTAACTCCATGATTCTCCGTGGCTCGCCATCTTGCTATGAGTTAAGACCAACTCGTTCGAGCCAAAAAACGAGCTACCTTGCAGACTACACAAGAATTTCCTTTTTTCCATCAACTGTCGATGTTCTGACCTGCTAAGTTGTCCATTTTACAGGGGTGTAAAAAATGAATAACATTTGTATCCTTTTAGAATACGAGGGAATCATTTCAAAGTGTTACAAAAGTGTTCTAGAGTTCCGTGCCTCGATTGGAATTTAACATTATGTTTATGCCTTCTTCCTACATTGTAATGATCTGTGTAACTTTTTAAGGCAATATAATTCATGTTTTGTGGCTATTATCTTCCTAGCTAGTGTTCTATTGAAATTTATTTCCTTTTCATGTATTTGTAGGTATGCTATGTATGTCTTATTAATTTTTAGGGTTTATTTATGTTGTGAATTATGTGAAAATGGAAGTTTAAATACTACTCTTGATTGTGGCTCTCATGTCTGCCCTCTCCTCCTTCATTTTCTCCCATTTTCCCTTCATTTGAGAGTGTATCTCCTCTTATTCTTGGTGATATCACCTCTCTTTATCTTAGTATTTCCATTTTTTTAATGAATTTCCCTCTCCCTGGTCCCTTTGGATGTTAGATTAGGATTAGATAGCTGCATTTCTAGAACTAGGAATAGCTTTATCATTACGACTAGGAAGAGGAACTGGCCTTCTCTAGAGGTCTATTTCAAGTAGAAAGTCCCATAACTTAAGAGAAAATCCCATGTTACCAAAAAAAAACTGATTATTCATCTTCCATTAATGATAAATCAAAGGGTGTTATTTTTCGGTGATAACAGTTCTGGCATGCCCGATGGGATGCTTAGAAGTTAACCTCTCCATTTTACAAGTTTGATGTGTCCTTGGTAAATTGTTAGCTTTTGGAGGCTCTGTAGAATACATTTGGTGATTCCCAACTACATATCTACTAGTTTTAGCAGTATTATTGCCTCAATTTCATGAGAAGAATACAAACAAGACAAAGGATAACATCTAGAGAGCCCTTTGACTACTTGCAGCTATCACCAAGGAGAAGAAGAAGAGGTAGATCAGTTCAAAGATCACCATCACCACCAAATAGAGTCCTCTCTACTCCTCCTCCTCTATAGGCCGTTTGTGCTCTCTTCTAGGGTTTTAAGACTCATTATCTTCATGGCCCATAAAATAAATCAAGAATTTGTTACATTTAATGGAGGAATTACGTTACTTTTACCTCTCGTATGATGACATCATAATTGCATATTTGAAGAGTTTTCCTTTCTTTACCTGATAAAACACTACAACTCTGGTTGAGCATATTAAAGATGTTGCAAACATATGTTTAGTCTACCATGTCACTCAAGATAATGTTGCATTCAAGTTATTGGCCACTTATTTCAAAGGAAAATCCTGTAATAGTAAAATGGTTTGGAAATCAATTCAATTAAGTATTGGGATGAATTGGGACAGGATCTTTTTATCATTTTGAAGATAAGCCATATCATCTATCACTGGTGAACAACTAACAAAAACAAAGAGAGCCCC
The DNA here is from genome assembly GCA_018340775.1 of Taxus wallichiana var. yunnanensis. Lineage (NCBI taxonomy): Eukaryota > Viridiplantae > Streptophyta > Pinopsida > Cupressales > Taxaceae > Taxus > Taxus wallichiana. The sequence goes on from CM031236.1 coordinate 644,751,199, forward strand.
TAATGAGCTAATGACTAGTTTTAACATCATATTTCAAAAGACTTGGGATAGAATCCCACAAAGGGTAAGGCCTACAACCCAATATGTTTTCCTTTATTACTTGAGAGATTTAAATAGTGATATATTTTCACGATTCATTCTCTAGGAGGTAGAACCATACCAGTGCTTGTGTTATTAATATTAGATTAGAAAACAATCTCATTAAGGTTGGGAAACTTGCTCCTAGACCTCCAATTTCCATATTCCTAGAGATTGATACATCCTCTTCTCATTAGGATCCTGAATTAGCCCCCATCCCCTCAAGAAGCCAAAGTTCAAGTTAAGCATCTACTTCCTCAAGTACCTAAATTGAGTTGCAAGAGGTGATGAAATAATTGTAAAATTTTGGGAATGAGTTGGTATCCTTAAAGAGGTAAGAAACTCAAAGTTTAAGACTTTACCAGCCTCCATAATAACCCAAAAAATCCCCTTACCATCCAAATAAAATGCAATACTAAGAAAACTCCCCACTTCAAAATCAAATTTCCTTTGCAAGACATTTTCAACCATACAACCCAAATGTGGCTAGTTCTTATAAATCTTTGGTTCTTGTTCAAAATAACTTTGTGCAAGATTACGAGTGATGTTTCCCTTGTCATATTTCTCATAACCAAACAATTTTCCCAAAGGAATTTTAAACCAAGAGTTTTTGGTACAAAATGCATTCATTCCTTAAGATGCACCCTTAAAGGAAAATTAGTAGTAGGGAATTATTCAAGACACGTTTCAACTGATACTTCACTTGTAAATTGGAAAATGGATGAATTTTGTGGAAGAATCATACCCTCCGAAATGAGTGGTTGTTAACACTATATCTAAGATAAGAGATATGGAAGAGGTAAAATCGGCTAATGTAGGTTCTTCCCCCTCCCTCTCTAACACTATAAGGAAGTGAAAATTCGAACGTAGCTCCAAATGTGAAAAACTAGTCCAATGGTCCTTCCACGTCATCTCAAATAGAAGAAAATGTTGTTGTAAGTAAGGTGCAGCATAAGGATAATCCCACTCCTTTCAACATCCTTAAACAAATTAAGAAGAGAAACATGAATATATCAATGTGGGAATGATTGGCTATTCTAGGAAAAAGATACATTCTACAAGTGGTTGTGTCCAATCTATCTTCAACAAATGAATCATCCAAGGAACTCGTCAAGTTTGTGGTCACTAATGCACCTCAGTAAAAGGATGGTTAGCCAAGTAAGGATGTGAAACCTCCACCCTTATATGTATCTTTGATCATCAAAAATCATTTATTTCATAATTGTATGATTGATTTTGGATCAAGAAGATCTGTCATGCCCAAATAGATTGCGGACCAACCGGGTCTCAACTGTGAATCTCTCTTTAAAGGCGTGGTTCAACTAGATAGAACAAAAGTAGTAAATGTTAGATTTATTAAGGGCCTAAACCTCATGGTACATGCATGCCCTAATGTATCACTACCTTAAGACATTTTCGTAATTAAAATCTTCCTCCATTGTTTTCTCTCTACTTAAATAGGGAATTCACTACCAAAATTAGAGGGTAATTATCAATGTATTGGTCTCATATGATCTTCAAGACCAGGTATGGCACTAAGGCTACCATCAATTTTGAACCAATTTTTATATATCATATAGAACCTTATGTTCCCAAACCCATCAATGCAAATTTCACAATTTTTGATTAAGAAGATCACCCAAGTACCCAAGAAGCAGATACTCAAATTGAAGGTATTCTGGATTTGTTACTTGATGAGTGGGGAAATGAATATCATGGTTTTGATCCATATCGTAGGTGGAGGAAACTGGTCTTGGTATTTACTATCTACATGAGGAGAATTCACCTCTACCTAGTATTGTGAAATCAAATGATCTAGAGGAAGATGAAATTTTGAAAATGTTCTTTGATGGATCAAGAAGTAGACAAGGTATAGGAGGAGGTGTAGTCTTTATGTATGTTACCGTAATTAAGTATTACTCCTCTTTCATATTTCAATTCATCTGCTCCAACAACACAACAGAATATGAGTCCCTTATCCATGGCTTACAATGGGAAAGAAAGAAGAACATCAAGAAATTACAGACCTTCAGGGATAGTGAACTGATAGTGAATCAAATCAAAGGATCAAATGCAGCCAAGAATGACTTACTAAGATATTACAAGCACGAGAGTTTGGGATCTTCTAGAGATTTTGAATCCTTCAATATTCATGCCATTCCAAGAAAATAAAATGAATCATTCAAAATATTGATTGCAGTTGGGGAAAAGTTTGATGTGGTTGAGAACATTACGAAAGACCACATACAACCATATATTAGGGTAGAAGTGAGGCATGATGTACCAGATAATGACACCAACTAGAAGGTGTTTAATAATGATCAACATATTTTCAATTTTATTCAAGAAGAGGTTGAGTTTTCTTCAAGAAATCAAGATAAGTTGGAGAAGCAATATGGAGACCAATTTTTCAACTCAGATCAAATAAACTTCCTAAGGGCCTAGTGACCTTGGAATCTATTTTCAACCCCAATGACCAATTTAGAAAAGAAAAGGAAAACATAATGGTTAAGGGTGAAGATTCATAACCCATATCAGTTGGTGAAGAAAAATTGCTTTAAATTGGTAAGGTAAGCACTTCACAAGAAAAATATGATTTTATAGAAATTTTCCAAGAATTTGTTGATATTTTTGCATGGAGATATGAAGACCTTAGAGGTTTTGATCCTAGTTTAGCTTAGCATACCATTGAGTTGGATTCAAATTCCAAACTTATCAGAAAAAAAAGGACATGCTAATCCACATATTGAGCCCCTGATGAAGAAGGAATTGAACAAGTTAATTAAGGAAAGCATCATTTTTCCCATCAAGAATTCATCTTGGGTTGCTAATCTAGTATCAATGCGGAAAAGGAATGGATAAATTAGACTGTTTGTCAATTTCAAGGATCTAAATAAGGCATCTTTGAATGATCACTACCTACTACCTTTGATGGAAAAAATATTACAAATGGTGGTTGGTTCAAAAATTTGTTCCCTCCTAGAATCTTACTCCGACTATAATCGATCATGGTAAAGGAGGAAGACCAATTCAAGACTGACTTTACCACAAAATGGGGAACATATGCTTATAGGAAAATGACTTTTGGTTTTTCCAATGTATGAGAAACCTTCCAAAGGGCCATGTACATGGAATTCAAAGGACTAATCAACATCATTGTCCTTGTATACCTAGATGATATTAAAGTATTCTCCAAGGATGAAAAATACCATCTACTCCATCTCGGCGTGTTTTTGAGTAATGTAGACAGTTTGGCCTCTCTTAATCCTATAAAATGCATCTTATTAGCACATGAAGGTAATATCCTTGGCCATATTGTTTCTAAAGAAGCAATAACTAACCATTTATTTAGATAAAGTTAGTGTCATCCTAACATTTCCATTTCCCATCCATAAGAAAACACTCTAAAGTTTCTTGGGAAGAATCAACTTTGTCAGGCAATTTGATCCAAATTTTTCTAACCTTGTCAAGTCATTGACGACACCGATGCTAAGGAAGAATATCACCTTCAAATGGAATACTCAAGGAAAATACCATTTTGAATCCATTAAGCAAGAAATTACACAGTTGAAACTCTCATCAACCCTAATTTCATTAAGGAATTCACCTTTTACGCTTTTGGTGGCACTTTGAAACAATATATTCCTTACTTGGTACAACTGAATGAAGAAGGCTTGGAACAATATGTTGCATTATTTAGCCAAAGTCTAGATGATTATGAGGTGAGATACTCATTTATTGAGAAACATGCATTGGTTGTTATAATAAGCTTGAAAAATTTCAGACATTTGGTATCCAACAATGAAATCCACTTAATGGTCTCACATCTTTGGTGTAAAGGATTTTATTCTAAGTAAGGATCTGAATGAAAAGAGGGTTGGTTGGATAACCAAAGTAATGGAGTATGACATTGATGTCAAGGTAACTAAGTTGGTTAGAGGCAAGGGGTTGTGTGAGAAACTAGTTTCAGACCAACATACTGATGAAGAAACCATCTTCATGTTGCAACATGATCAAGAGAAACCAACTAATGTCTTACCTATTCCTTGTTGGAATCATAATGTAGTCAAATTTCTCCAAACATGCCAATTACCCCAAGGTTTAAGAAAATCCAAAAGAGGTATTTCAAACTTCAGTCCATTCCCTTCATGCTTATTGATGGAATCCTATTTAGGAAATATGTGAATGGTGTTCTCTTGAGATGCATTAAGACTAATAAAATAGAGGAAATAAATCTCGGGAACATGAAAGATAGTTATTACTAGCCTAATTTTTTTATTGTTATGCATTGATTAAGAGATGTAAAAATGTGTATTCTTTACTCGAAAAGAAAGATTAACAACCCTTCCACTCCACCCCATATTTGTAAACCAATTGTTCATGTAATGGGGTTGGATTTTATAGAATGATCAACCCACATTCTAGCTTAGGTCACAAGTGGATTCTCACGTCCACCAACCATTTCACCCAATGGAAAGAGGTATATGTACGTACCCAAAATTTTAAGGTAATGCATCTTCCCGAACAACGTGACACGTGCCCTAATGATGATACAAGTATCCTCGCAAGTGTTCGGAATCTAGAAAATCTCTCCGAGTGTGCGTTAACATCCCGCATGCCCCGCTTAGCCCCCGCGTGCTTTATTTTTTCTTTTTCCCCTCTTTTCTTAGCCTTTTTCTCTTCAGTGACGAATCCGCCGCTCTGCTTGGGTGGCGGTCTCGTGACCGCCGCCCTGAATAGGGCGGCGATCCTGCTAACGCCATACTGAAGCGACCAGCTGCCTGAACAGTCGCAGTCCTGTAATCGCCACCCCTCCGGGCGGTGGTCCTTTATGCATTTTCCAGAAAGCTCTTTTAACACGACTCACATAATTCAACGTTTTACCAGCTTTCTTTCACCGCCATAAGCTTGCATTTATGATTCTGGTTCCCTGGAATAGTGTTTTGCCATTGTTTATAGTTTAAGAGTTCTATTTGGTTTTTACCTTGGGTAAATGCAAATGCTATAAATAGATGGCTTGTGCTCAAGCAAATGGCCCTCAAAATTTGCCTTTGATTTCTCTTTCGAATAGATTTAGTTTTCATTTTTATTAGAGTGCTTAGTTTCTTTCATTGCATGCTTAGTTAGCATTGTTTTCTTGTTAGTAAGCCACATACCCATCTTGTGCAAGTCTTTCTTTGTTATTTCATCCAATCCATTGGAATCGAATAGTCTGCTTATCAATAGTAAGCCATTAAAGTTGCGGGTTTTGCTCCTCAAACAGGATAGTTTCAGGTTCTGGATGCTTTATGTTGCATGACTCGCAATAAATCCTGCTAGGAATTGCATAAGCCAAGCTCTGTACTCTTGCGTTATCCCTCTCCTACTCGCATTGTATTCGGTGTGTATTCTGAGCTGCCTTTATCCCAATATCTACCTATGTTGATGCTAGCATTACACACTTTTCTAGATCCACGTGAACATGAAGGAACAAGGAGATCACACTGAGGGGACAAGATCACACACACCAATGGATTCACCACTTTGTTATGCGAGAATCCAGTTTCTAGATTTTAAAGGTCTAGTTAGAATCATATCAAATAGAGTAGTTAATTGCTTTATTTCAATTAATTCTACTCTCGATATTGCCAGGGAAGTTGTGGGGATTGATAGTTTCTGAGAAACTATGATTCACTCCTGACTTCTGAGGTAGGATTGAGAGTCTTGCAAATAGATTAGATAAGCTATTTTATTGTTTAGAATAGATCTACAAATTGCACAGATAGATAGCTACACTCGGTTATTTTGTTTTTTTTTAAATTATTATATTAGTTGTCATTTCTAGATATTTTAAATAGCTGCTTTCTTAAGTTCGTAAAGCTCAAATCGAAAAACACAAAAAAATAGAGAAGTTATATATGCTATAGATATACTTCACATAGGTAAATTTTATTTTACTGTAGTTCACTTTACTTTGTTGCTTTTGTATGACAATCACGGGACCTAGAGAGCCCAGGGAATACGTATTCGAGCCAATCGTGCCTCAGCCCAATCTCATCATAGTGATAACTGATATAGATCAAAATCTTAGGATTCAAGTCTTCCAAACAACGGTAAGCTTGCAACAAATCATATCCCAGTTGAACGGACTAAACATAGAAGACGACCAAGCACACACGTTTTGGTTGAATCAACCGAACTACAGATTACCCTAGGTAACATTCATATGACTGTAGAAGGGTTCGAAAGAGAACAAACCTTTGGTTGTGATCCTTTGGTCCCACAGCCAGATGCAGGAGACACTCTTCTAGATATAGATACCGGCCTAAGAATCCAGGTTGCACGAACGCCTGTAGGGTATTCTGAGAAAATCACACAGTTATTGATCCTAAATATAGAAGCTAAGAAAGCATATGATTACTGGATATTAGGGATTAGGACTTGATTTCACGCATGACCATAACAGGTCCACAACAACTAAGAATCTACGGTTGTGACCCACAAATCCCACAGCCCAACAAATCCATAGGAGAATTAGACATAGACACTGGCCTACGTACACTAGTATTCAGATCTACCCCACTTCCACCTGTCATTATCGAACAATTATCCTTGCTAGACACAACAGCTAATAGAGCTAGGGAATTCTGGACTAGGCCAGAGAATCGTCCATAGAATTGACTATACTTACCATCCACCATATGAACCTGTCCGGAGAAATACACGAAACTATCCCGGTCATTTTCCACGTATTCCACAACCTATAGATCGAATCACGCCAGAGCTCGATATTGATTGGAGCCTTCGAGCAGTCATCCTTGCTGACCGATCTATCACACCAATTCAAGTTAGGAGGGCCTTCTTTGCCTTAGACTCGCAAATTCCGCTAGTGCGTATTGAAGACATTAGATTGCCTAACTAGTTTGTCTGCATCTCACACATATTCCATACCCACCGGCTGTCTCGGCACGACCTCGGGAGGTCGGGTGCGAGGAAGAGTTGCTTGTAGATTCCCACGCTCGCATGTCACTTTTCCATCGTACAGTAGTGTAGTCTTTAAGTTATCAACACATATCTATGCATGCCGATGTCTCATCCGCAAGTCTAGAAGCTCACTCAAAGTATGCGCAACCACCAAGTCCCTCCTTTGTTTTCTTAGCAATATGTTAGCATGCGTGTTCATTAATCATAACAATATACCACCATGGAAAAGTATATATAAAGTATAGCATGAAAATTCAAAAACACATATAATAAGGAAATTATTCTTCATATAGAATTACTAACGGTATTTGAAATCTCATTAAACCATGCTCGGATAAAATAATCTTAGCAATCCATAAGATATTTTCCATTACAAACACAATTCATCACATAAAAACAAGCTGATTACAATATTACTCATTACACTTACGTTACTGACCATGCATGCTGTCATACAAAATCCATACTTAGCACTATGAACTCTCTACCTCTAGAACTAGAAATCTTACTAGTACTACTTCAAACTAGTCGAACCAGGATGCATCATCCATATATATATATATATATATATATATATATATATGGGGGGAATTTACCTTCACCATTTACATGTTTTCTTTCCTAAATATAGGTGTGTTATACAATAGCTTGCATGCTATTCGACTTTACTTTACAAGAGTTCAAGCTATAAATAACATGCTTTACTAATGCGTTAATTCTTATTTTTATCCTTATTTCATGCACCTCCTTGAATTTACCTACATGTGCTTTGTCATTAAGAGGCCTTACTTGTACACTAAGTAATCTTGCTTTAGTATATTCTTAGATCTTGCTTGAGCAGTAATCCATCTTTTGATTTTCTATTTTTAGCATTGTCTCGAAAATTGACTAAGTCCTCAATGTTTCTGTATGTGCACAACATTGTGCATTGTCCTATTTCTCCATGATGCGTGCACCTCCACGCACTAATATTTTCTTTATTTTTCTTCTTGCATGCATGCCCCTATGCACTACTCCCAACTCCTGTGCATGTCTAGTACTTAGCAATTTCTTCACTCAACATTACCCCATACTAGGGATATTTTCCATCCTCGAAATAATGGTACCAAAGAATGAGTGAAGAATGAAAGAATAAATATTCTAAGGGTAATTACCTAAATAATTTCATTGAACAACAATCTTCCATAGTCATGCACTTAATAAGGTTTGTGGTGGTTGGGGTAGTTTTGGGAACTCTTTGTTAGTTATTCTCCAACTCTTCCCACCATTCAAGCTCATTCGTAGCCGTATGTGGCATCGATCCGACAATATCGACACTTTCTCGGTGGTCTATTCTTCACCCTTCTCCTTTAGTTCCTTGATTATTTCAGCAAGGCTTGATGTCATTCCCTCTAAAGCATTCATCATGTGCATAACCAAGGGACAAAGCTCCTTGTGTATTACCTCAATTATATCTTGTTATCCATTTTCACCTCCCAGGTGAAAATGGACAATTAATGGAGGCTTGCATTGAGGTAGTTGTCATGGGCCCTTAGGGTCAATTCGAGGTATACAAATAGGTCTCAATGTTTAGGGACATTATCAAAGTCTCCAAGAAGGTTGGAAGCTATCAAGGGAAATTTTTCCTCTTCTAGGTTTTCATGAAGTATAAGTTTTACGACGGTTGGGGAAATAAGCGTTGGGGCCCACTCATAGCAAAAAATGGAAACAATCAGGTGTTTTAGACTAGAAAACTCTCTAACATCTTTACATAGCTCCCCGACAATGAAGTAATCCAAAAAATTACAAAAGGAATGGAGAGAATTTTAAAAATTCAAAAATGGTTTATGGCCCCTTAACTAGCTTGCGAGATGATGGGTGAGTTGGTTCTCATTTCGATGAGCCGAGCCGCATACCGAGCTCCTTCACTACAACTTCATGGTGGAAATTTGGTTGTGCATGTTTGGGGTGAGAGTTGTGTAGAAGTAATTAAGCTAATGTAATAACAGACCAAGTTGTGCAAACATCCCGGGTGAGTTTATATCATAATCGGGTTGGGGTCGGCTCATGGATGAGGGGTGTGAACCTTATTGTTTTGAAGCATGGAGGATGGGGTCAAAGTTTTTGCGAGAGGGAGATCCAATCCATCATGCGAGTGACTCGTGCATGCATTGGGAAATTTAGTTCATCGACTCAACGCTTGGGGATTAATGGATGACACCGGGATAGTTCCATGATAATGTTTCCGAGGGCGAAATCATATAAGACAGAGAGCTCATTGATCCTAGTTTGAAGTCATCTTGGGGCATACCAATGGTGAAGAGCTTAGACAAGTTGCCATCACGGTGGAGGCTGATTTGAGCCTTTGATAGGATGCAGCGCAGACTTAGTGAAACTAGGGTGAAGTGTAAAATGAGGTTGGCTCACTGAGCCAACTTGGTGAAAGCTGGAGGTAGGGTTCTCGAAAAGCTAAATTGGTTGCATCTCCTTTACAAAGCAAAAAGGGCCCGAAGGAACTTGGGTCGTGAGTTCCTCGCGGGCTTGAAATCATTGATTCCAATGTAGTGTAGGTGGAAGACATTGTGCACACACGTGAGTGTAGGAAGGAAATCGGTCGTGATTCAAAGGTGGGCGGGCGGAATGGTGCAGACCTGAAATGAGCTCATGGAACATGCTTCAGCTGAGTGAGGGGAGTGTGGAATGCGTCACGATGGATGAACTATGTGGGGATCCCAAAATCTCATTGGAATGTTATGGATCTGAAGGTGGTACGTGGGGTGAGTCCCAATGAAGGAATTTCTCCATGTGCCAATGTGGCCCATAATACATTGTAGGGGTCTCGAGGTGTGCTCGGCGCTAATGTCGACATGAAAAAGTGCTAAGGTGATGTGGAACTTGTTAAGGCTGTTTAATACATGTAGGTCACCACAGAATGAAAACAATGAGCATAATAATCAGCAATGTATGTAAGGATCTCGATGCACAAACTAAAGGGCTCAACGATGCATAGGGGTGCTAGTTCGAGTAAGTCATCTAGTGAGCTAGCCAAGTTGGCACTCAAATTTGAACCTCAACAACTCTACCCCTTTTCCCACTATAAATGATGAAAGCGGTATGGCCCACTAAAATTTTTAAATGCTCAAAGCTATTAAAACTATGTAGAAACATTATGAAAGGGAAAAAATTTCAAAATCATTTCCAGCCCATATTTAATACATAGTCCCGTAAAGGAGAAGGCAATCTGGAGAGGATAAAGAGTTATTTCAACTCAAATTATCATAACTTTTGCATTTCTCAATGAAATCACACAAAAGTGAACTCATTGGAATTATGGCTCTATCTTATACACTCAAAAATCAATAAATTGAATATTTGATGGATATTTGATGGTGAAAATTGTAGGATATAATCCCGGTTGAAATAATGACTTCCAAGTGGGTAAAAAGGCATTTAATGAGCATGGGCAACCATTTTTCTTTTGTTGCAAGTTACAAGACAACATGGGATTGCTTTTATAGGTTTATCATCATCATTTTCACTCATTTATGGTAATTTACAAGTGGGTGGAAGGGGAAATCAAAAATTTTCATTTCTCTCTCTCTCTTTCCTCATTTTCTATAAATTGAAGTGCCCTCTCATTTGAGAGGGGGATTGCTCTTGTAACAAAACTTTGTCAAAATAGTTTTGGAATACCAATGTGCTGCAGGCCTTCATTTTGGACTTCTTACATGATGATCCATACCTTTCTCTTGTAATGAAATGAACTGTGCATATTAATGAAGCAATAGACTCAAATTTGTGGATGTTTCCTTCCCTTGTTTGTGTGTGTTGCATTCTCTTTCCTCTCTGTTTCAGTGCACAAGTGTTTTGTGTCTATTTTTATGCTTCTTGTAGGGTCTATTACTGTTGTGCTTCTATGGAAATGGTGGTGTGAATGTTGTTGTTATACTATGGTGATTGTTCCACCCTCTCTGCTTTACATTCTCCTTCATTTTCACACATTGGAGAGATTTCCCACACCCTTATCTTAGTGCATCACCTCTTTTAGTGTAGATTTATTTCATTTTCATGTTATTTCTCTCTCCTTGGTCCCTTGGAAACTGTAGGTTAGAGGTAGTTGATAGATTTCCCTTCATTAGAGTTAGTTGTTGCATTAGTTTAGGAAGAGGAATCGGCCTTCTCTGGAGAGTTGCTTTCAACCGCAAGGTCCACACCTTAAAGAAATTCCATGTTACAAAATCACACTATTTTCCTTAACAAACTCACATGCTAAGAAATCAGAGGGTGATGTGATTTGATGATAACATTTATTGCATGCCCGGGGACCAAAAAGAAGTCTTTATTTTTATTTCAACAAGATTGGTGTGATCTTGTTGTGAATTCCATCCTTTAGAGGTTTTTCTAGCAGATCACATCCGACGACTCCAAGGGGAAGATTTTAGTGGTTTTAGCAGCCCAAACTCCTCAAATTTATGAGAAGAATTCAAACTAGGTCAATAACAAGAGAAAAATGTGTTTTTGAGTATTTGTAGCTATCTCCAGAATATGAAAAAAGGGGAAGAAGAGATCAAAGTCTCCATCTCCATCTCCACCGAATATAAAATTATCAATACCTCCACCTAGTAGGCCTTTTATTCAATCAACTAGAGTTATCCGACCAATCAGAATGGCTCATCAATCTCCAAATCCATTTGTGAATTTTACGGGTAGAACTCCACTTTCTCTCAATGCACAAAATCCCATTCCAATGGCAGTATTGAAGAACATCCCATACTTCACGGGGAAAATAACACAACTCCCATTACCCACATTCAAGACATTGCAAATGTCTGTGCTATACATGAGGTTGTTGAGATGGATGTGGTAGTAAAATTGTTGGCTTCTTCTTTCAAAGGAAAATATTTACAATGGTTCATAAGCCTAGGAGCAAGATCAATTCATAATTGGGATCAATTGTGCACATCTCTTTGTGGCTAGTTTGGAGAAAAGGTGGACAAATTATCCCTATTGGAGCAATTAGCTACAATCAAGAGAGCACCAAATGAACAAATGGCTGATTTTAACTTCATATTTCAAAGAACATGGGATAGGATTCCAATTTCCATAAGACCAACAACTAAAGGTGCTTTTCTCTATTTCCTAAAATCTCTTAATTTTGATATATCCATGATGATACAGTCCATGGGGGTAGTACAACATTGCTTGCAACTTATGCCATAACTATTAGAGACGAGGATCATTTGATTCAAGCATGTAGTCTTGCACCTAGGCCACCTATGCCTTTTTATCCGAAATAGGGAATCCAAGTTATAGTCAAGCACCTTCATTAGCTCGCATTCCAACTCTAAAAATCAGAATTATAACGAAGATTCTACTTCTTCTTCTAGCACCTAAACCAAGCTTCGAGGTGATGAAGCATTTGCAAAATTTACTGAAATGATTTGGTGAAAATTAAGAGGCAATAAGCTCAAATTTTCAGATCATATCAACCTCAAGACCAGCCTAATAGACCTCCATATCAGCCAAATAGGCCACCTGCCCAAAGCTATAAATTAGAACAAAGGATAACCTCCTGCTAATAGATAATTTCAGCCTTATAATCCTAATGTTGCCTCTACATCCAGGGACTTGGTTCCAACTCAAAAAACATGAAACAAGAGCATGAATGGTGTTTCATATGTAATTAACCTCACAATCAGAAACATGTTTTAATGGTGCTTTAAATCAAGCTTTGATAGTGATAATGGTGGGTGTGTCTCAAGAAACAAATCAAGAAAAAAATCAGTAACAAGAAGTTACTCAGAAACACCTCTAAGTGAAACTACACTCATGAACTGACAAGATGAGGATTTCTATGGAATAAATCAAGCTCCTTCTCAAGGTGTGGTAGATAACATAAGGTCTAAGAAGAGGAATTTAGAGGAAGGAAAATCATCCAATCTAATTGCTTCTCAACCTATTGTCACTCTACAAGGGGTTAGCAATCCAAGTGCAGCTCCAAATGTACAGAATCAGCCCAAACCACCTTAAAGACTAACTCATGTACCCGTTATAGTAGCTCATGTGCAAGATAAGGTCGTGCTAAGTAAAGGAAATTAGAAATATATCTCTTCTCCATTCAATATCATAGATCAAATGAAGAAGACAAATGTAAACATTTCCATGTGGGATTCATTAGCAATCCTAGGCCAAAGAGACCTATTGCAAGTGGCTATGGAAAATGGTCCGTATCAAATGAGCCATCTAAAGATCAAGAGAAGGTGTTCACCAATGTTTCTAAAAAGAAGGAGGTCAAGGAGGGAAACAAGGTAAAAATATGAAGCCTCCTCTGTTCTATATTTCTCTAATTATTGGGAGTAATCTTGTACACAATTGCATGATTGATTCAGGAGCAAGTAGTTCCATGATGCCCAAGCAAATAACTGATTAGCTGGGTATTAAATATGAATAAGTGTTAAAAGGAGTAGGGTAATTAGATGAGACAATAGTGGTAACAGTTGGAGTAATCATAGGATTGAGCCTTACACTGCATACATGCCCCAATGCCACAATATTGCGAGATGTATTAGTTATTGAATTTCCACCACTCTTTGCATTGTGTTTATCAAAAGAATTCATGAATAATATTTTTGGACACATGTCAACAAACTGGTCACACATGCTCTTCGTAGATAAGGTACAGGGCTAAATCTACAATCGATCAGAGTGAATTACAAATTTCCGTATTGAGCCTCATGTACCAAGTCCAATCAATGAAAATTACTCAACTTTCGATCAAGAAGATTGTTCAAGCACTCGGAAATAGATACCAAGGTTGAAAACATTCCAAATTTGACTCTTGATGAATGGGAAAACAAAAGGCATGCTTTTGATCCATACAAGGAGATGGAAGAAGTTGAGTTGGGATTTTATTTCTTGCATGAAGAAAATCCACCTCTCCCTAGCATCACCAAACTATATGAGAAAGAAAATAATGAAGTATGAAAACTATTCTTTGATGGTTCAATGAGTAGAAAATGTGTTAGAGGAGCAGAAATGCTTGTGTCACCTCAAGTTATAAAATACTTGCTCAACTTTCTCGATTTCAATTTAGTTATTCTAAAAACACAACAGAGTATGAAGCATTGATCCATGGCTTATATCGGGAAAGAAAGAAAGGTATTAATAACTTGTAAGTCTTTGGAGATAGTGAGTTGGTTGTAAATTAAGCTAGGGGACTCAACACTTTGCCAAGAATGATCTTCTAAGGATCTAAAAGAACTGGGTATGTGATATCATTGAAGAATTTGAATCTCTTAACATTAATTCCATCCCAAGGAAGAAGAACGAGGATGCGAGACAAGCTTGCAGCAATGGGGCAACATTTGATGTTATTGATCGTATCAAGAAAGATGGAACTCACCTCACATCAAATTGGTTATAAGACCAACTATCTTAGAAAATAACACTAGTGACAAGTGTTTGAAAACAATCAACAAATCATCAATTTCTTACAAGAGTAATATGAATTCTCCGTAAGAAATCAGAACAAACTAGAGAAATAATATGATGATCAAGTTGTTCAACTGAAGATGAAAATTTTTCCAAAGGTCCTTGTAACTTTAGAGTCAATCTTTAACCCCAATGACCAATTTTGGAAAGAGAAGGAAAACATTCAAGTTAAGCATGAAGATTCAGAGTCTATTTCAGTAAGTGAAGGTAAGATGTTGCAAATTAGCAAGGTGAGTACTCAACAAGAGAAATATGATTTTATCCAACTTTTTCAAGAATTTCTAGATATCTTTGCTTGGAATTATAAGGATTTGAGAGGATTTGATCCAAGATTGGCACAACATACCATTGAGCTGGATCTAGAATCCAAGCCCATTAGATAGAAGATAATACTAGTAAATCCTCATATTTAGCCCCTCATGAGGAAGGAACTAAACAAACTCATAGAGGCTAACATCATCTTTCCTATCAAACACTCAATTTGGGTAGCAAATTTGGTGCCATTACAGAAGAGAAACAAATAAATCAGATTATGTGTGGATTTCCGGGATCTAAATAGAGCTTCTCTCAAAGATCATTATCCACTCCCTTCAATGGAGCAAATCTTGCAACTAGTAGCTGGTTCGAGAGAGGTTTTGATTGTTGGATGACTACTCACGCTATAAGTAGATAATGGTGAAAGAGGATGATCAGTTCAAAACAACCTTCACCACCAAATGGGACACATATGCCTACGGAAGATGCCTTTTAGATTGTCAAATGTTAGAGCTACTTTCCGAGGGATGTGGACATGGAATTCAAGGGGTTGATAAACAAGATAGTTCTTGTTTATCTTGATGACATCACTTTGTATTCTCCAAGAATGCCACGAGATCATCTCTATCACCTCGGGTAAGTGTTCCAAAGATGCAGGAGGTTCAGGGTATATTTAAATCCAAAAAAAATGTATATTCTTAGAATAGGAGGGCAAGCTATTGGGTCACATTATTTCGAAAGAAGGGTTGACCACTGATCCTGAAAGAGTTGAAGTTATTCGAGAACTTCCTTTTCCTAGTAACAAGAAGGCTCTTTAGAGCTTTTTAGGAAGGATCAACTTTGTTCACGAAGTTTCAGTGCCTAATTTTTCCACTCTTGTTAAACCATTGACTATGATGTTAAATAAAAGTATGGAATTCAAATGGATAACAGAGGGAAGGGAGAGTTTTGATGCCATAAAACATGTAATATCTCAAGCTCCAACCCTCATCGATCCAAATTTCTTTAAGGATTTCATCCTCTATGCTTTTGGTGGTTCAGACACAATCTCAGCCATTTTGGTACAACTAAATAAGGAGGGATCAAATTAGCACATTGTTTTCTTTAGTCAGAGCTTGGAAGACTATGAAGCAAGGTACTCTTTCATTAAAAATCATTTCCTTGTTGTTATAAGAATCTTGAAGAAGTTTAGACACTTGGTATCAAACAATAAGATTCAATTGTTAGTGTCTCATGCTGGGGTCAAGGATTTTCTCCTAAAATAGGACTTGAATGAGAAAAGGGCAAGTTGGATCACTCGTGTGATGGAGTATGACATATATATCAAGGTCACTAAGTTGGTTCATGGGAAAGGTTTGTGTGAGCAACTAGCTTCTATCCAAAATAATGAGACAAACAATAAAGAGGAATCGGTCCTAGTACTACAAGATAATCAAGAACTCGCCATGATGTACCTATTACATGTTGGACCCAAGATATAACACACTTCCTACAAGTGATTCTATGCCCTCTAGAGTCGAGAAAAGAAAGAGAAGGTATTTCGACTCCAATACATTATGTAAGCTCTCATTGATGGTATCTTGTTCAAGAAGGACGTCAATGAAGTTATCCTAAGATTTGTCCCTACAAATCAAACGATAAATTGCTTTACACAAGTTGCATGATGGGGGGATGGAGGTCAATTTTATCCAGGAGTAATAGCTCTCAAGATCATGAAATCTGGTTACTATTGTCCCACAATGTTTAGTGATCATTATGCATGGATCGAGAAGAGCAAAAAAATGTGCATTATTCATAGGAAAGGAGAAATTAGCAACATTCTTGCTCAACCCAATTTCATTTGATCAACCCATTCATACAATGAGGGATGGACTTCATCAAGGTCATCAATCCGAATTCAAGATAGGGCCATAAGTGGATTCTCATAGTGAATGGATTATTTCACCAAGTGGATGTGCAAAATAGTAGCACTCAGGGAGGAAAATGAGTCCAACATACTTTGGAATTCTACGAAGGGATAGTCACAAGGTTGGCGTACCTACCACTATCATATCGTATAATGCTCTAGCATTTCTTGACACAAAGAGAATTGAATGGATCATTTATAAATGGAGTATATCTCAGCACTACATATAATTATTACCCCCAGTGTAATGGTAAAGTAGAGTCCACGAACAAGAACTTCTTGATAATTATCAAAGTACTCTAGATGAAAATGAGAGGACCTGCACACAAATATCAAATCAGCCTTGTGGGTAGATAAAATCACATCCAAAAGGTCAAAAATTAGTTCTCCATGTAAGCTAGTCTACGAAGGGAGGAAAGCTACCCATATCTCTTAAATTATGTACATTGGAGCTCCTAAAATAGCTAGAGTTGGCTGAGTTTGAACCCATGGAAATCCAATATGTAAAAATCATGGAGTTGGAAGAAATAAGAGAGCATGCAATGCAAACAATTAAAAAGATCAAGCATTGATCAAAAGGTCATTTGACAAGAAGGCCAAAGCAAGGAAATTCCAAAAAGGAGATTTGATGCTTTGAAGTGGGATGTAGATTAGGAAAAACAAGGAAAGTATTCCAAGTTTGACATAATATGGAGTGGTCCCTACATGATCACAAAGTGTAAGAGTAGCAATTATTTCCGACTATACAAGTTGGATGGTGAAGAATTACAGATTCTAGTCAATGGGATCCACCTCAAGCGTTGTTACTAAAGTAAAATCTCACCCTTGTACATATTAGTTTAGGATTTTCATTCCTCTAAGTGCTTGTGCACATTGTCTTGTTGTTAGAGTAGGTTTCAATTTCCCTAAGTACCTTAGGAACATGTTCCATTTCTCCTAGTGTTCTTTTTACATAGTTCATCATGCTTTTAGAAGAGAATATTACGAAATAAGCTCGAGTTACACTTGCAATGCTTTCCATCCTCAAGAAAACTCAAGTGTAGAGCAACTAAAATAAGAGGAATTAGTTTTGGGGCAGCTTGCAGTGTGGTAATAGATGGTAGGGCTATGAGTTTACAAATAGCTCAACCGTGTAAACAATTCCAACCCTTCAACAATGTCCCGAGAAATCTATTCGGGAGGGAAAAATCATATTTTAATAGATTTCCATGATGTCCCAACTCGGCAGTGATTGTTTTACACAAAACTTTGCAATGTGATATGCATGCCAAGAAATCACCGGTTTCAGTGTGCTTCATACTTGGCAAGATCAGATTTTGGGGCGATTCATAACATTTCATCTTCATCCCATTAGATCAGATTTACAAGGAAATGAAACGAGAAAACGAACTACAATCTTATAGGTTTTTTAAAAAAATACCAAGTCATTGAATTTTGAGTGTTTAATATAGCTAAACTTGTCCATTTTTAAAAAATTTAGTAGTTTAGAAACTAGATTCCGGATGCTACGATTCATATTAATATAATTTTTTCTAATTTTGAGTGTATGCATTGCTAATAATCCCTACAAGTTGATATTATGTTGTTATTTACAATATGACGTCCACTTATGACCCCTTTTTGTCCCCCAACTTGCTACACTTACCCACTCCAAGAAAGCATCTTCGCTCATTTAGGATCAATCAACTCCCAACCATAAAGATATTTTCTTGGCACTATGCTTTGGAACCTTACCCAAAGCACCTTTGTTTGATCATCAATGCAATCCATCTATGGTGGTCACAAAATCTCCTCCTTTTCCACCTTCTACATTGTGCCTTCCCTTGGGAACCTCATTCTCAATATCTAGCTATGTTTCTCCCATCTCCACTTATAACTCCTAAGCCTTCCCCATATGGCTCCCCATAATATTTCTCCTCTTCTTACGCCTTAGGGCCTCTATGATGTACGTCATGCACCTCCTCATCAATATGCATGATCCCATTCTTATCTTTTTCTCCATCATGTGTTGTCTCTCCACTATGCACAACCTCTTCCACCGAATTTTCTTCCTCACTCTCCTCCACATGAACCAACCATCGCCTTCTCTTCTTTGGTGGAATTATATTTTTTTCTAGGATTTTTTTGGTTGGAGTGACTAAGGGTGACCCCTTAGGTGCTTCTGAGGTTCCTTCACCTTGACCTTATGTCCTCTAGTTCCTTTGCAGCTTCCTTTTGTAGATTTGGTCTAGCACAATGTCCTTTTCTTTTGCTTCCTCCTCATCCTCATCCTTCTCTTTTTATTTATCTTCTTATTATTCTCATCAAGGAGGGTTCTCCTCACATATTCTATTTGAGGTCCCTACCATCTGTTTTCCATTTGGAAGCTGCGGGAGATGAAGGTCCCTTCCATCAATATACTTTCCATTATTCATTTTGGGCCTCAAGTATATGTAGACTTTGAAACACACCACCTGAACTATTATGATAATCATAGGAGTAGTATCCGTATTATCTCGACTCCATCATTTCCAAATATGTCAACTTAGAGGGGTAGACATATGTGGTGCACAATGTGTGACAATCAGAATCTATCTTGTCTCGCATAAAACATCAGCCTTTTCACATCCTTGATTATATTCGGATATCCCTAGAATTAGTTAGTAGTTAAAGTGAAGGGAAATTTGCAACAAGGGACCATAGATCCATCACTCAATAAAAACGTTCCCATACAAAAGTGTTGATGTATTTTAGACTTTCCCTTTCCATCTAGAATTGAGACCAGTTCCTCGGCACATGCCACTCATTCTTGAATGCTTCGGAATCTTATTTTATCATTTATCTACCCTTAGTTTATATGCATTCATTATAGCCCCATCACAGGTGAACTAAAAAAATACGCAGAGGATTTGTGATCTACTAGGTAGGTCCACTTCTTATTTTCTGGCCCATCCAATACCCATATCTCCCAAAATACTATTAAGGAAATATGGCACCCCAAGTTATTTTATCACCTTTTCTTACTTGGATATGTACCTCTTCTACTATCCCCTTAGATATGAATCATGCGATGTTGTATGTGGTCTTCTGTGCCATTTTGTGTGTTATGTGAACCCACTTCTTGTTTACCTAAGACCACCTCTCTGATGTGCCCAAATCGTAGCTTACCATGAGTGTTGTAACCATTTTTCCCAGGTCATTGATAGATGTGATGTCCGTTATGTGATTTCCCCATTGATAATTGAATTTATTCACTTTGGCTTTGACTCCATCATCATCTTCTAAGTATTTCTCAATTTTAACACTTTAAATGTGTGGTCTGATACCCTTCCAATTAGTTATGCGGTGATGTGCATTATTCTCCAAAAAAAGTAGAAAAATTCTTCATGCACACGCAACATGAGCCACCGGTATAATCACTCAGCTCACTCGAAGAAGGGAAATTCATAAACTTGGAGGACCTCGGTGATCTCCAAGTTCATTTTCACTATAACATTGTAGACTAGTTTCCCCACTTCTATCCTCTAGTACATCTATGTCATCACATCCTTGTTTATTTCCCCTTCATGGGCCTCTCGAGCAATTGTTATAATCGCTAATTTTGTATTTGGTTATGTGTGACTCTCATGGCTTCCCTACTAGTACATCTAGGGGGTATTGTATCTTTGAGAACCACTCTTTTGGAATGTCCTCTGCTTCTGAAGCTTCTTATTTTTTTCCCTTACCCTTTCCCTTGGGTGATTGTGTTATGGTGGCTTCTTTCTTTGGTGTCACTACCTCTATTCTTAACCGCTTTAGCTTCACAAATTTATCAAATTTCAAATTAACAAAGAGCACATTTCCTAGGTGCTTATAACTTACTCAATCCCTATTCTTTAATATCAGGCATTCAACTCTTTGAATCCCCCTTTTTACTTTCTTTAAACCTATATTTTTCCTCCACAATTTGATTCCCTAGCTTTACTTTCATGCCCTAATTTGAAATCTATGAAATTATACTTCGAAACCCTTATTTGAACCTTTTCTTTGAAATCTCCTTATCAAACACCTTTCTCCCATGCCCCTACTTCCATCAATGGATTTTTCACACTCAAGGCTACTATAGTTTTCCTCTAGTTTGATCTTTGCACAAGTTCATCACACACAATCACAATTTTGCACTTAATCACTCTTTAATCGCTTGAAATATTTACAAGGTAAGGTGAGAATGAACTCACCCACTCCCTCTTTATAGTTTTCCAAATTTTTATCGCATTTATTGTTCCTTACCTACCACCGATCTCAAGCATTAAATGTTTTTTCTAATATTTTCCTTCTTTCTTTTGCACGCGGTAGTTGTAACATTATAACGCACCACTACTATCCAGGATGCATTCATCCTTACATGCACTTCCCTGCTAAAGTAACCCATCTTCTTTTATGCCACCCATAAAGTAGTTTATCCTACTACTTCCTTCCTTATGTTACACTTTGTGTGACCATCTACGTGGTCTTCCAATATCTGAGCAATTTCTTTCAAGCACCATCATCCTAAAACACCTTTGACACTTTTCTTCCCATAATCCTTAATACTTTTCTATCAAGCACCATACCATCACGCATGCCAATGCACAATCCTTAACCAACTCCACAAAATAAGTACCAACATCCCCTAGTATCTTTTTTGCACACTTGAAGCACCTGTTTAACCCCACACTAATAGTATGTGCACTCCTCTACGCATCAACTTATCGATAGTAATAATATCCTACGCGTGAATGGGCTTATTACAAAAAAACAAAGAAAACAAACATAAAGGAAACCTCATCTTAGTGGCGGTACTACCTTATTACAAACACAAGGGAATCTTATTTATAGTGGGGATTCAACCTACTCCCATTTAATATGTTTTCATCCAACACTTATAATTAACATGCGTCTATTTCTAGTATCTTTGTTTACGACAAAGGGTCCTAACCAATCGAATTTCAACTTTCTTAGATGGTGCAAAAACTTGGAGTCACATAGAAGTACCATCTTTCCAAGAAAAATACTTGTTATAGATGTACCCATCATGTCAAGCCTTCCATATCATCTTGTTTTTCTTCTAAATCGAATGCGTAATGGAGCTTCGCCCATCCAATTGCATCAATTTATCCATGCACTCATCAAGTGCATGTTCATCATCTAATCCACTGTGCACACAATACACACGGAGGGAAACATAAAATCCACAGTAAAACAACCTTTACTCTAAACACCAACTAAAAAGGTTTGGATTTATTCAATCATTTATAAGTTGTCTTGTATGCCCAAAGAATAGCTGATACCTTATCATACCATTCCTTTCTTCCAATGTCACATATTTTTGTTAGTGTGCAACCCAAGATCTTATTGAAAGCTTAAAAAATTCCACTATCCTGGGGGTGATAACAGGTAGTCTTATGGTGTGCTACCATAAAATATTCCAAAAAAATTCTAATAGTCTCATTCAAGAAATGATTCCCCTTATGACTTGTGAGGGAAAATGGAAATCCATACCTCACGATGATGTTTTCCCAAAGGAACCTTTTGTTGTCGTAGCAGGTAGTATTTTGTAGGCACGGACCTTTCCCACCTTGTAAGATAATCATTACATTTGATAATGTAACACACACCTTTCTTGCGTGTGGGTGGTGCAATAGGTCCTACAAAATCAATTGCCCATTTTTCAAAAGGCTCTGCGCTCGCTTATGGGTCTCAATGACATTGCTTTTTTTTAGGATTTATAATTCTCTTACGTTGATCACATGCTTTCACATAAGCTTTAGTATCCTTGTATAATTTACCCCACCATATAATTTCTAATAATATCTTGCACGATGTAGCGTATCTTGCATAGTGTCTTTCTATTATTCCTCCATGATTGTGTTTCTCTCATGCTCTAAAAATACATGTGTAAAACCTCATCTCAGCCCATTTTTTACTGAGTCTCCCTAATGAGTTGATATGGAACAACATGAATAACAAGATACTTATTTTCCAATGTCTTCATCCCTCTCACCGTGCAAGCCCAATGCACAAAAATACTACAATATCCTCCAAATCAGCTAGCGCATAGTTCAATCTAAATAATTGTGCATTAGGAATAGTATCCTCAATGCTCTGTGTATCCTCTCCAAAGTTGATCCTTGACAAGTGGTCAGGTCCCATGTTGCTCTTACTTGGATTTACTATGACCGTGAAGTTAAATTCCTAGAAAATAAGTATCCACTAGTAGATGTTCCCTCTCAAAATGGGTTTACCGACCAAGTATTTCAATGCCATATGATATGTATAAAAGATAAATGGTTTGGCCAATAAGTATGGTTGAAATTTTAAAAGCACGTATGTTATGGATAACTCATCGTGCTCCGTCATTGTATAGTTTTACTCAGTATGTGTCAAGTTCCTACTTGCAAAGCATATGGCATGATCCACATTTTCATCTCTGGTTTCACCAAGATCGCACCAATAGCCATGTCGAGGCATCTGCATATACATGAAATGGTTTGTTCCATGACCATGAAGGAAAGTGAAAGATAGGTGCGGTGGTAAGATTTTCCTTTAAAATCTCAAATGCATGTTGTTACATGTCACCCCAATAAAACTTTCCTTTGGCCTTGATCAATTTTTCCAAGGGCATGAAAATATTTACATAACCCTTAATGAAATTTTGATAGTAACCAGTGTTCCTTAATAAACCACACACTTTTCTTTATTTGGTGGGTTCTTCCAGTCCTAAAATGACTATGGTCTTATCGGGGTCTACAACAGTCCTTCCTTAAAAATGATGTGCCTAAGTAAAGTACCAAAAGGGGTGGCAAAGATGGACTTATTAATGTTTAAAGAGATGTTAAGATACCATATATCTTAAAAAAAAATCTCATATTATCAAAATGATCCTTTACTAGCACATAGATGGTCTAATCATCCAAATAAAAACTCTAAAAATTTATGAGTGACGTTTTAGAATGCTCGAACAATGATGCGTGAGAACACCGTTGACGTATTCTTTAATCCAAAAGGCATCAAATTATATGCAAAAATTCCCATTTAGTTAAGAAGGTGGTATTATCTTGATCCTCATGTGCAATGTGTACATGATGGTACCCTAAGAATATGTCTATAAAGGAATAGATTTCATGCCTTGCTACACCTTTCAAAATTTATTCAGTGAATGGATTAGGAAAAGAATCTATGACACATGAAGCATTGAGTACCCTGTAGTAAAAAAATCTTGATCCATCCTTCTTGATACTAATCACCATGGGGTTGACCCACTCAAATTCCTCAATAGGCTCTATGATCCCTAACTCAAGCATCTTGTAAATATCCTCTTTTTCCTTCTCACGCAAGTTCAGGTTCATCCTATAATGCCTCTTCCAAACCAGACGCGTGCCTTCTTTCAGCTTAATATTCACCTCCCCTAATGATGGATGTAAACCATTTAATTCATGATATTCCCTTGGGAATAATGACTAGAATTCATGCAATAGTTCAATTATCTTCAAAGCCTTTGGATCTCACAAATAATCTCTAGTAATAGCCTCTTTAGGTGCATCCTCAATGCCAATATTCACCTTCTTAGTTTTCATAGGCACATAGTATACACGATCCTTCTCATATGTAGATTCCATATCTTTGCACACACCCTTTGTGTGCTTGATGTCCAAATATTCAACTTCCTCATCATCAACAAGGTAGAACATCTTCCCTTTTCCTTATCTTTCTATTCATTCCTAGAAAATTTGCCTTTGTTTTTAACACATCCTTACACGCATCTCGTATTGGGGTATCCTAAGAAATAAACCATAAGTTCCTTTGCCTTTGTGTTATCTCCCAACGTGATGCACTTCATGATCTACAAAGCTTCATGTACTAGTGGTTTAGTGGAAAAATAGTCAAAGGTGTGAACAATACCTTCCATCATGTCGCACCAACTTGTAGTTTCTTTCTTTAACTCGGCATGCACATACCATGCCCATGCACATCCACGCAAAGTAGAGTAGAACTTGTGTACCCAAAGGGATGGTGGTATAGCCTCATGTCCTTGGCCAAATGTCTCTCATAATTGTGTATGTGCACCAAAGCAATATTCTTTCCATCATATGCATGTACAAGATAAGGAACATTACTCTAAGTGAACCTTATTAAAAAGGGTACCATTACCTCATGTCAGCCCAATAAACTATCTCTGTGAGTCATCCATCGGTGGTAAAATTTCCCGTGTAATGTATAGACCATCATATTTTGTTTATACCCTTTGTTTTGCCAACACTTGTTCTTCTATCGCATGTAAAAAGGAGTTACGTTTCTCTTGTCAAGTGTACCTTGGTAATTGAGTCTTGCCTAAACGCCTAATCATGCATGGCATAATCATCCTAGTAACTCTTCCCTTGACCTCATGTCCTACCATCGCATATGTGTCATGGGCCCAATTTTCACAAGCAACGCTGGTAGTATCACTGATAGATTACACATATTCCCAATGAATGAAACCTTCCTTTGATGGATCTACGTTCTCTAGATCATGCGCTATATGTGCATATATTTGATTGAGCTCGTAGTCATTTTTACTCCTATCAAAAAAGGAAGAAATCCCATGTGCACTTTGGCCTATCACCCAGCAGAAGCTGAGCACTCACCCGAGGCACGCGCGGGTACCTAGTCTCTCTTTATGTGAGTTTAGCAGAAGCATCATCTATGATTAGTGTAAGAGTTTTTAGGAGAGAAGTTAAGATAAACAAGAACCATAGGGCTCGAATGGCCTCTAGATCATTGTAGTCTCTTCTGCATCGAGTGCTTTAACAGAGTCCATAACATATATTATAACAGAAAGAATTATACAAGCATTCATACATAGCATGAAAGGAAAGAGAGCTCATATGAGAGAAGTATGCACTAAATCCATTGATATCCATGTCTATTTATAACAAGTAACCTCATTATATTCATTGATTTCTTACAAGTTGTATATAGAGTACAGATCAGTCATGCATATCATTAGACTTGTATAACTAAGCCAAAAGAAAAAGAAATTACAACTCTATGCCTAGTACATTCTCTCCTTAATGCAAATATCCACTCGCAGTAATTTTGTAGAGCTTCGCCCATGCTATCTCTCAAGCTTGCGTTGCATAACAAGCTCCTTCTCTCACGGGTTCTCCCAATGAATATCCTCTATATAACTCTCTGTGTGTCTCCCTTTTTCTATGGTAGGAACTTGTATTTATAACTTTCCTAGGCTGCCAAATCGCCTTCCATTGCCCTCAGATTGGATGCCAAGTGCCGATTGTGGTCCTTCATGCGAGCATGCTCCTCCAGGCTTGAGCTTTCCACTTTATCTCATGATGATCTTCTAGAACATTCCAACTCGGGCATGCTCTTTTGTTTGCCAGGTGACATCTTATCTATGTGCAATCAATCACACTTTTCACGTGTTCTTCCATGGGCGCTCAAATTGGCTAAGTCTCGAACCTTCTTTTACGTGTTGTGTGAACTAATGTGCTTCACTCTCTCTTACATACATTTACCTTGCATGCCATTCTATAACTAGGATCCCGCACACCTACATGCCTTCATACTTGGTCAATATTCCAGGGGCCAAACATCACCCCACACTACACCTGTTCTTTGTCCTCGGAAACACTCTACTTAACCAAGATGCACACTGCCTTAAAGAATTTTAGCATTAGCCTTACATTTTGTAAAAGAATAACGGAATGAAATAATGGGGAGAGAAGAAAGAATGGGGGGGGCATTAGCTTAGTAGGATAGGGAAATCCCTCTGTAAGTCAGCCTCCAATTTGCTCCATGCATTGACCTCATTCTGTGCCTTCTGACAGAGGTCACCGACCAGGATGTTTACCTCATCAAAAGTTAGGCAAATCCCCTGGGCACCTAAAGTGTCAATAATATTTTCCATCTCCTTGCCTAGGTTTTCAAGTGTGTCCATCCTTCGGTGATCTGAGGGTATAGCTCCTTCAGTCATGTTTTGATTGAGCCCCTTAGTGCCTCAATCTCCTCGGATCTTCTTTCTACTTCTACCAGGACTTTATCCCTCTCCACCCTATTTCCTTTATTCTTATCCTAGAATTATTTTAGCTCTGCTTCATGGGTAGCGACCAAGGTGTTTGCTTTACCTCATCCCTATCCATGAATTTGTAATATGCAACCTTAGCAGATTGGGAAGCAATATTTACATCTGCAAGCACCTTGCTATACTCAACAATGAGCGCTACCACCTTTAGCTTGTCTTCTTCCTTGAAGCACACTGCTACTTCCTCTACAGATTCCAGGGAAAATGGTCGTCTCTCCATGGTGAGGATGTGCGTTAAGTCTTCTAAGTATTCTAATGTTGATGTGTACCTCTGAGGGATTGGCGCTAGGTTTGGGTGCTTCAATATGATGGTGCTCTTGATTGACTCCACCTTCTTGTAGACTTCTTGCACCTTTTTCTTCTCATCTTTGAGCTCGCACCTTAGCTACGCGCTAATCAAATCCTCTTGCTTCAAGTTCCAGCCATCTCAGCCATCTCCTCTTCTTTCTTGGCTAACTTCCCCTCTAGAGCCCTTATGCTATCATTTCACACAAATAGCCTTGCCTTTGTCTCAACCACGACCTTATTAAGAGCATTGCATACTTGCTTGTTTGAAAGCTCTTGAGAATTCACTAAGGGGTTGTCTCCCTTAGATTCTAGCAACATGATGATTGCTTTTTGGCAGACTTCAAATTCGGCTTGTCAACGTGGGACTCAAATGCCCAAGAAAGCATCTTCTTGGTCCTAGGGTACACACCCTCCTTTTCAAACAACCCCATGGCTATAAGCCTTTCAGTGGGTATAGTGCTCTGGAACCGTGTGCGCAACACCTTCCTTGAGTCATCAATGTAGCTCATTACTAGCCTTTTCTCTGCATCAAGAGCCCTTCTCCCCAAGCACGCTCCTTTTGGAAAACTTACAGTTAGGCTGGGACCTCCTCCCATACTGGCCTGCTTCCTCTCACTGTCTTCCTCTTTTCCTTCTTCCAACACTATATCAGCGTTGCACTCTAATTCTTGATCAACCAAGGCCTCGAGCATTTTCTTTTCCTCTCTCTCTACCACCTCGGTGATCTGCTCCTTTGTGAAGCTTATGGGTTCCTACTTTTCTGTGCTATCCTCAGTCTTTCCCATGTCTTGGGTGCCTTCCTCACCCTATGTACTCTTTCACCATATGAAAATGAATTCTTATTTCTCCTCTCCACTCTCTTCTCTAAAGTCATATAATTCTAGGACATGTGGCTCCTAGTCCCTTTCAAGTTCATCCTCCCCACTATCACCTTCTACACTCTCGTCCTCTCTTTTCGCCTAGGTGTTTCTCCAAGTTGTCGGTCTCCTCCGAGTCAAATTTTTCTTGAGAGGTGGCTTCTTGACAGGGGATTCATATTCTTCTTCTTCCTCTGGGGACTTCTCCTTGGTGAGGGGTTGCTCTAGTGCCTCTTCCTCTGGTGTCTTCTCTTTTCTAGGGACTTCTTTTTGTGCGCGTAAGTACTGGGCCTGGTGCTTGTTGACGGCATGCTCACTGTTTGAGTAGTCTACACACTTGGTGCTTCTCCTTCTCTTCCTCTCTTCTTGGGCACGAGCCTCTTCCTACCCATGGGATATTCAGGTATGGAGACCTCCTTCTCTAGGTATGTGTCCTTATCAAACTTTAGCCAATACACGCACATCACCGATCCTCCAGCGATGGGTAACGTTATCGACCTTGTCATTTGAATCTCGTGTGACACATATCTCTCTATGTATGTGCACTTTCCTCCAGGGTAGTTCAACTTCTTGTGCATTTCTCTGTGCTCCCGGTCTAGACTACCCAGCTCTAGCCTCAGCTTTTTGGACTCCACGAATCTATTTACTCCCGCTTGGAAGTATTGAGCTGTGAACGCGAAGGGAAGCTTGCACCATGGGCTCCAAGACTCATCTACTAGTCTGAACCTGCCTAGGCAGAAGTGTTGGTACACCGCAAATTCAGCTTCTCCTTCAGTGATTGCCAAAAGTTGCTTAGGAATCCTCCATTCCACCCCGAATGTGTTCCTCAGGCACATGTACCACTTCTCCAGCGCGCCTTGTGGGGTGTTGACATTGTGTCACACGCATACTTCTCAAACCTCTTCGCGGGTGAAGGTTCCTTGGCAAGGTATTCCCATACAAAATTTTTTGATGCATCTAGTACTATAATCTATGAAAACACTATAGTTAACAAGATGTTGTCGAAGAGGATTCTGTCCCCCTCCTTCGCGCAATTGAAAATTTCCTCCGTGATGTATGCAAGCAGGTTATAGATGGTTTCTTTTGTAATTTTCCTGCAGACATGTAACCAAGGCTTATTGACCTGAGTCCATCTCTCCTATCCATTTAGCTTTGTCACTAGATGTGCGGCCATCCTCATCACTGGGTCCTTGATGTCAAATATGTCGTAGTATCTCGACCCTTTCTTACAGTGTATTCGAATGGTTTCTGTATTGCCTCCTTGTCTCTCGTGTCATCATCTATGCTGACTATTTGGCATTTGAGGCCCGTGAACTGTGAGATGAGTTGAGGAGTAATGCACATCTTGTGCCCTGCAAAATGGAAGTAATCCTCATGTACTTGTGACATCAGCCATTGATATAGGCACTCTGGCTTTCCAAAATAGGGAAACTCATAGAGTTGTAGCAATCCCACCTTCTCCATCTTGACCTTTACATCATCATTGTAAATGGGCAACCCTTCTAGTGTCTGTTTATTTGTGGGGCGCACTAACTCTAGTGCCATCTCCTTCTTGATCATGCTCATTCGATGGTTGTAATTACTCACAGGCATGTTCCTCAGGTGAGACTCCCATTCCTTACCCATCATTACCCCATCGGGGTACTTGCATCTCTGCATACCACTCTTCATTTGTACTTGTCTCGAGCTCTTGCTTTGATTGGCCTTTCCCTTGCCCTTTATTTTCTTTGGTGCATGGTCAAGGTATTTTTATCACTCCAATTCTCTCCTTGTTATTCTATTTTACTTCCTCCAATCCTCTGATCTCAAATCGTGATATAACTCTTCTAAACTCATGCCCTAGTTTGTCAAACCCTAACTTAGATAAACTCTTCACAAGACAACACCTCTTCAATTCCTTCCACGCTCGTGTAATCCCTTCCTTCTGGTTCACAATCTCAAATTGGCTACTTCAATCTCATAGATCTTCTTCCACTCGATCGAATCTGAAAACCCTAGCTTATAGAACTCGCTTATATCTCCAACTCTTTGTTTTTGCAAAGTAAGAAATGAGAGTGCCCCGACCCTTTATTTATAGTTTTTCCTTTTTTGATCATTAAATGCTACTTCACCTACCACCATACCTTGCTCATTTAATGCATCTTTTTCAAGAAAATCCCATCTTCAGCGCCTTCACTTGCGTGCCCAACCTTGCGTGAAAACTCTTCCAACCTTCTAGCGTGCAACCAATCCAACCTGACAGGAGACTCTTGCGCACACGTAACCCACACCAAAGGAACTTCTTCTATCCTGATCCTTGCTCTTGCCTACCTCGTGTTGTTTTCAAATGTGCTTTCTCCTTCTCGGTACGTGGGATCTACAAGTAGCTTTACCCTAGCACCAACCGTTTTATCTTTTCTCTTCATATACCTCTTTCAACCTAACTACTCAACAAGGCTTTTCAACACAACTTCCTTGGTACTTAAATCATGTGCTTCTTCACTTTTATCCACCCCACACTTAAAGTGATGTGTGGTCCTCTGTGCACTCACAGATTCTCTAAAATAAGTAATAAGGTTACTAGTACCCAAGGCGCAAAACAAAACAACAACGCAAAAGGGAAACACAAAAAGGGAAAATGCATAAAGGAAACTTCTAAACTAACTGGCAAAACTACCTTATTTACAAACACCAAGAAGACTTATTTATAGTAGGGCTTCAAATACTACCCAATTGAAGTATCCAAGAAGCTTTGTCCCATCCAAAGACTTATAACTCGGCACACGCCCAAATTAAGGATTTACAAGATTGTGTAAGGACCAACCAATGGACTTTCAACTTTCTAGGATGGCACGTAAAATTGGAATCATATAGTAACACCATCTCGCCTAACCTCAAACTTCTTGTTTCTAATGTGGTGATCATGCCAAGCCTTTTTCTTTGCCTTTTCCACTATTTGGCTCCATCGGGCAAGTGATCTTCTCTCATCTAGTTTCATTAGCTCATCAATCGTTTCTTCCAATGCTTGTTTATTGGCTAATCCTCCTACACATGCTATTCACAGAGAAGGTAACATAAATTCAATCGAAAAATATCTTCCACGCAAAACACCAATTGAAAAGGTGTGGCTTTGTTTAGTCTTTTATACGTAGTCCTGTAAGCCCATAATACTACTGATACTTTGTCATCCCAATCAAGTCTTGTCAAAAATCTTGGTCAAGGTATGACTCATTATTTTATTGAATGCTTCCGTAGTGCCATTTTCTTGTGGGTGATAAGGCATAGTCTTGTGATGAGCCACCATGAACTCTGATAATAGGATCCTCATGGTCTCATTCAGAAAATGTGTACCCCTATCACTGGTCAAACTCAACGGGCATCCATACCTCGTGATAATGTTCTCCCATAAGAAACTTGCCACTTTGTTGTTGCATTGTACAATCTTTAGTTGGGATGCCTCTCCCACCTTGTGAGATAATGCATGCAAGTGATGAAATAATGTGACCCGGCCCTACACGCCGCTTTGGTGCAATAGGCCCCACAAAATCTATCACCCATTTTTCAAAAGGCTCCGCACTAGGGATAGGGTGCAAAGGCATTTCATCTCTCCTTCCTAGTTTGCCAATGTTCTGACAGTGGTCACACACTTTACAATAATCTCTACAATCCCTATACAAGGTTTCCCACCATAATCCTGCCATTAATATCTTACACGCGGTGGTATCACCTGCGTAATGCCCACCTGCACTTCCTCCATGATGGCCAGGAGCTCATGCTCTAATACACACCTGTGTAAAACTTCATCTCATCCCAACTTGTATAAGTCTCCACTAATCAGCATGTAGGGTGCGATGCTTATGGCCAACTACTTTTTCTCCAATGCTTTCATTCCATCTGGCACTATACCTTCTTTTAAGAATACTGTAATCTCCTCCAAATATGAGGGCATGCATTGTAGTCTAAATAGTTGGGCGTCTGGCATTGCTCCCTCAATATTTTGTGCGTCCTCTCCTGAATCAATCCTTGATAGATGATCAGGCCCACAATTGCTTTTTCCGGCTTCACTACAATGGTGAATTCAAACTCTTGAAATAACAACACCCATCGACATATGCACCCTTGAAGAATGGGCTTATTTACTAAATACTTTAATGCCATGTGGTTGGTATAGAATACAAAGGGTGTTTCTAGAAAATACTGTCTAAACTTGAAGAGCACATAGATCATCGACAATGCCTCGCACTCGGTTGTGGTATAATTCTACTCTGCTGGTGTCAACTTCCTACTTGTAAAAGAGAGGATGATCAACAATCCCTTCACTTGGTTGTGTAAGTAGTGCTCCAATGGCGGTTATTGAGGCATCGACATGGACACGGAAGGGCTTGTCCCAAGAGGGAAAACGTAAAATAGGCACGATAATAAGCCTATCTTTTAATGTATTAAACGCCCTCTGTTGCCCTCTCCCCAATGTAAGGCACTTTTGTGTCTAAGCAACCCCTCTAAAGGCGCAATGATCTTGGCATATTCCTTAATGAATTTTTGTAATACCCCGTATGCCCAAGGAATCCAAGATCGCGCTCTAGCTAGTAGGCTCCCTTAACCCCACAATAACGTAACCATAGCGAGATCTACCAAAGAAGCCCTCCTTACATATTATATGCCCTAATAAGGTCCGAAAGGGTGTAAAGCAAACACACACTTCTTAATGTTGAGGGATATCCTCAATTGCCCACACCTCTCAAACATTAATCTCAAGTTGTCACAATGGTCCTTAACTGACCATATACTTTGTCCAATCATCCAAATAGACTCAAGAAGTTTATGGCTGAAGTCCTAGAATGCTTACACCATTATGCGTGAAAAGATAATAGGCACATTCTTCAACCCAAAGGGCATGACAATATATGCAAAACTTCCCCACTCAAAGGGCAAAATTTGTCATATTTTTGTCTTCCTTTGCAATCTGAACTTATTGGTACCCTAAAAATCCATCTGTAAAGGAGTAGATTTCGCACCCAACGACTCCTTCCAAAATTTCTTTAGTGAAGGGGGTCAGAAATGGATCAATGACACAAACTACATTCAATTCCCTATATTCCACACAAATCATAATCCGCCCATCCTTCTTGATGCTTACTACCATCGAAATTATCAACTCTAATTCTTCCAATGCCTCAATGATCCCGTGAAGCTATCATTTTTTCTATCTCCTCCTTAACTTTCACGTGTAAATTGGGATTCATCCGATAGGGCCTTTTTCTAACTGGGCACGCACCATCCTTTAGTTTTATCTTCATCTCCCCAAGGAATGGTGAATGCCTTTGAGCTCATGGTACCCGCACAAGAATAAATCCTAAAATTCACGCAGAGATCAATGATCTTTAATACTTCCTTCTCTCTGTCTAGTAATCCCCAATAATAGCTTCCTTATTTTCTTATTCTCGAACCGATGTTAACCTTCTTCATCTTTACAGCTCATGGTAGGCACACGAGCGAGCATCTAATAACATTATACATTGGATCTCCCCTTGTAAGCTTCAATAACATCCATGGTGTCTTGATATATCTCCTTCTGATGCGCGGGGTCTAGATATTTTCCATGAACGACCTCCTCCCTCGTAACCAGGGTTTTTGTCTTGGTACCTCTCTTGCACACATGGCTTCTACCCTTGTTGTTACTAAGACAGGCTCCAAACCTTCATCCCATGTTACCCGAGGCATCCACTGTATGTCTACCTTCTTGATGTTGACCATCGCAGCGCCCTTGTCTTTCTAGTGCTATTGATTCATATGCTCAAATAAATCTGGCACTCCTCATACTTATGCTTCTTTCCACACCATGAGAACTGTAATAGGTATAGGCACTCATGCTTATAATGTTATGTAGATCCACAGTTAAAACATGTTCCATGTGGGAACTCACTCCTTCCTCCTCCATGGTTACCTCAACCACGGAATCCTCATTGAAAAATTCTCCCCAGCAGCGCCTTCATCTGCGTGCTCCTCATAACGACAATAATCATTTTTAGAACCACTGACAATGCTAGTTTGGCATACCCCATGATCAATGGCCTCATGGATCTGATCAATGAGCCTATAGTCCTTAGTATCATGGGTTGTGGAGGTGTAAATTTTACAATAACAAGATACATTCTTCTTGATCACGCGCTATAGCAAGGGACATCTACTTGCATCATGGTCCCCATGACAGATCTCACAATCTACCATCATAGTGCGTACTGTCCTTCGGGGGCAATTATCCTTAACGTGCCCCTCTATCTCACAATCTGTGCACCATAAACCACTGCAAGTCTCATGGACTAAGTTCACAGACAATTTTTCCAACTGTTTGGCCATAACAACAATCTGAGCCTCCAAGAATGGGCTAACACTAGTATCAATACTACCAATAGCCTCGGCATGCAAGGCAACTTCCAATGCTTCACGTAGATCTGTAAAAGTTTTATGAGACAAGGCCCTTCTAAAAGGGGTGATCAATCCTCCAACAAACCACTTGTGCATGCTGTGAAGGGTGAATATCATATGACAATTTAGACAAGAGATTTTAAAATGTGCATCATACTCCCACACACTCTCTGCCATTCCTTGTTGAATCTTCTTCAAAGCATTGATGCTCTTCTGCTCAAACTCAGGAATGTGGAACTCTGTCAGGAATACATTTTTTAAAGCAGTGTAGTCCACCATCGTTTGATGAGGGTCATACTTTCTATACCAACTATGCACGCGACCTTATAGTGTGGTCACAAATCGACTAGCCTTTCATTGTGGTGTTGTGATACCCTTCGTGCACCATAGCAGTTCACACTTGTGAACATGTTCTGCAACATCCTTAATGCCCATGTAATCTAGCAAATGTAGAGACATTTCAAAGAATACTTGAGGTGGTGGTTGGGGTCCTTGTCCTGAACTAGAGCCTTGGTTCCCTCCGGTGTTTCCTCCACCACCTGATCCACTAGGTCCACTGGGTCCTATACCTCCAGAGCCACCAGATCCACCAGAACCACTGGGTCTAATAGGGCCTGTAGGAGTTGTGCCGAGTGCCCCCACAGTCCCATTGAATTGTGTGATGATGGTCTGTGATAGTGCCCCACTACCACTACTTTGTCCCGCACCACTCCTTGATGCAAACATGGAAGCTTGTACACTTTCCCTTGTCTAAAACTCCTTCGAATACTAGAATATGTGCAGCCATAGAAGAATTGAAATTTTTACCTCCTAGGCATGGATCTGTCTCTTCCACTTATATCAACTGGGTCAATAACACTTCTTCCTAGATCGGAAAACCAAGCGCCAGGGCTCGGTCACTAGGTGGGTTTAGATATGCGCTAATGACTCTCCTCTCTCCGTGTGATGAACTCTCACCGTAAGCCGAAGTGGTCTCCCTCACGTGCTTTCCAAGATGGGGTAGCATAGACTGCTTAGGTTCCACATCCTCTGTGTGAACCTCAACTCCTTCCCGCAACATCTATCTCCATAGATCCATCACACTAGCAGCCTCATGTCATCTAACAATCTCCCTTTCATATGCTTCACTATACTTGAGTGTCTTTCTTCCATCTCCTTCTCTGTCGTGATATCTTCCATCTTCCTCCACCCAAGTTCCCTTACCCAAAGACTCATAATGGTTTAGTTTGCGCCATTGGTAGCACCTCTAAACTCATGGTAACCATCAATATCTTCATAGCTAGAGGAATAACATGTAGAAACGTTCCTCTAGGTTCTCACAAAAATTCAAACTCAACAACCTCTGGACAAGAATACATAGAGATGGCATACTCCAGAGTGTAGCTAGCTAGTACTCCTCTCCACCAATGATTGACAACACGGGTCCACGTCAGATCTGCATCCTGCAACCTTTGGTAGTCTTCTTCAGCCCATACATGTGATCCATAACACCAACTTGATCTAGACGTATAGGCTGAAAGCCATTCATATAACTCTACTGGGAAGCAATAGAAGAATATATATTATAGATCATGGCAGAGGTTCTCTTCTACCCATCTACGTGCATTAAATTCAGGTACAGGGCTGTATCTCCGAGAAAATTCATCCTCCGTGCTCTTGAACCACGATTCAACATTTTCCAATGTCAACCACTCTGTCATTACTCATTAAACAAATCATGATGTATGCTATATCCCACTACAACTTTGAAAAGAGGTCCCGGCAATGGAACCAAGATGTAGTCATTTTTACTCCTATCACAAAAGGAAGAAATACCATGCGCGGCCTATCACCCAAGAGAGAAGTTGAGTGCTCACCCGAGGCACGTATGGGTACCGAGTCTCTCTTTTATGTGAGTTTAGCGGGAAGCATCATCTATGATTAGTGTAAGAGTTTTTAGGAGAGAAGTTAAGACAAACAAGAACCATAGGGCTCAGAACGGCCTCTAGATCCTTGTAGTCACTTCTGCACTCGAGTACTTTAACAAAGTCTATAACATATATTATAACAGAAAGAATTATACAAGCATTCATACATAGCATGAAAGGAAAGGGAGCTCATATGAGAGAAGTATGCACTAAATCCATTGATATCCATGTCTATTTATAATAGGTAACCTCATTATATTCATTGATTTATTATAGAGTGTCACAGATTGGACCACGGTCATGCGTATCACCGGACTTGTAGAGCTAAGCCAAAAGAAAAGAAATTACAACTCTATGCCTAGTACATTCTCTCCTTAATGAAAAAATCCACTCACAAGAGTAATTTTGCAAAGATTCGCCCATCCTATCTCTCAAGCTTGTGTTGCATAACAAGCTCCTTCTCTCACGGGTTCTCCCGATGAATATCCTCTATATAACTCTCTACGTGTCTCCATTTTTTCTCGTGGTAGGCACTTGTATTTATAAATTTCCCCAGCTGCCAACTCACCTTCCAAAGTGACCTCAAATCGGATGCCAAGTGTCGATTATGGTCCTTCATGCAAGCATGCTCCTCCAGTGCCTAAGCTTTCTACTTCATCTCATGATGATATTCTAGAAGATTCCAACTAGGGCATGCTCTTTCCTGGGCCAGCCTATCATCAAGATGGCATCTTATCCATGTGCAACTGATCATGTTTTTCACATGTTCTACCCTGGGCGCTCAATTTGGCTAAGTCCCGAACCTTCTTTCGTGCGTCCGTATGAACTAATGTGCTTCACTCTCTCTTACGTGCTTTTGCCTTGTGCGCCATTCTATAATTGGGATCCCGTGTGCCTACGTGCCTTCATACTTGGTCAATATTCTAGGGGCCCAATAAGCTCTTTTCACTAACAAGCTCAATATATGGAGAAAACTTTGTCTCATCCAACAGTATTACCACTAGCTCATAATTGTTCTCAAAACTGATATATCTTTTGTTGAAGCACAAATCAACATTGTTTGCATAACACCATGGATGACCTAAAAGTGTTGGGAAGTTATCTGCCTTTGCAAGTTCTAGTACCTCAAAATAACTTGTAAATATATTACCCCTCGAATATTGATAGAGGCATCTTTTAATACACCAATCGACATGGCCCATGTCTTATTTTTCATGTATAGGACATTCAAATATGGTTCAATCCGTGGCCTTCCCATTTGGTTCTAAGTATCCAATGTTAGAACATTTAATTTTACACGTGTTAATAAGAATATTACTAGCCAACCATCCATTAATCACTACATCCAATGTTATATCTTTATCAAAATCATGGTCTTGTGGTGGTAGATTCACATGAAGGATCTAGCACTCATGTTCAACCCCTACACGAGGTAATTTCTCACACAACCATTCTCCTAGCAAGGTGTTGACCAAGTTTCTTTGTTCCTGTTTAGATTAATGAAATAATAATAAAGGAAATAATAAATCTAAAATATGAAGGGTTTATGGTACCTTGGGATGATGTGAATGGATACATGTGCAATATGATGAACTCCTCCTATGTGCGAGCTAAGTGACATGCAAAAAAAAGAAGTATAAGAAGAAAAATGGATTAGTAGATATATGGAGGGTTTTCCGAAAATCTGGTCCTAAGAAGTGTGAACTTCCTAGGATGGATGTCAACCCTCTTGTAAACAAGATAAGATAAAAAATGGATTTTGATAAATTGGATGTAGTGTATATGCGTAATCAAGCAAAACTGAAATTGAAAGTTGAATCTAGATGATGAATTTTTTTTTTATCTAAATATGATAAAATAAACCAAACTTGACAAAGGTTGACAATGGCCCTAGACTACGAAGGTTAGTTGATCGATAGGAATCGGGGGCCGAATGAGAAGTAATTGCACCAAAAAGGCCTACAAGATCTTCGAATTAGATATGAACCTAGAGATGGATCTAGATTGAAGGCAAAAACCTGCAAGAATGACTCAAAAGGAGGAAACATAAAGGATGCAATAAAATTAGGAAAAAATATGGTAAATGATATGTAAATAGAATAATTTTATGGTGAATAGGCTGGATCGACGATGATTAGGGGTTGAAATGGTGGATCTAAGAAAGAAGATGAGGCATGATGACTCGAATATGAAATTTGAATGACTAGGATAAAAGATGATGAGGTAAATGTCACGAAAACAAAAATAGAGGGATGGGTCAATGGCGACTAGGGCCAAAATTAGACTTAGACGAATGAAATAGACAAAACAACATCTTACAAATGAAGATGAAGGAGGGTGGATGCACGAATGAAGCACTAGGAGGACTACGTAACCTGCAAAACATAATTTATGGTTGCAATAAGATGATGATGATGTATCAAAGAATGCAATGACAAGAGGACTCCAAAGTTCTCCAAATGAAAACAAGATCTCCGAGATGGCTTCTAAATGGCTTGAAAACAACAAAAAGAGGTCATAAGATGAAGGAAAGATTGCAAGAGCTCGTAAAATATAAATTGTATCCTTGAACAAGGATGGGTGAATGGTGTTTTATAGGGTTGTTGATCAAAGAAAAATTTCAAAAACCACACAAGGAGTCCACGTGGGATAGAAGGCCCAAAACCAAGGGTGTGGAAGGACAGGAAGGACCCACTCGTGGAAGGAAAGTTCAGATTTAAGGACTTAGCTTATTTTGAGCATGAAGACCTATTTTTAGAAGATGACATGAGAAACACATCAACGATGCAGAGACGTGCACGCCATGCATTGTCTATCTTTGGAGAAGCGGTTCGAAGCGTTTATGCATGGAGACAAGATGAGAATAAAATTGACACTTCAGTTAACTGTAAGAGGACTATAGATAACACACTTACATGTGTGGCTATGATTGTAAAAATGGTGTGTGGCTATTAATAGCATGCGGCCCATTTCTGGAATAGATAAGTGGTGAAGGGCAATTCCCCACCCTATATATATGTGATTTTAGGTACATAGTAGAGAGCTAGATGTATGAGTGTGAGAGATGTATTACTCGTAGATGTATGTATGTGTAACAGAGAATATATGCATATGATTGAATCATTGAATAAGTTCCATATGTGCATTAGTATATATTGACAATACTGTAAGGAGCTTCTATATTTACTAATAGATGGAAGATATTGGCTGAATCTAAGTGTCATTATGTGTGTAGTTGAATAGTGCATGTTATTAATTCAATCATGATTACTATTTAAGCTTGTTCTTTCATAGATCTGAGGGTAGCATGCATTGTAGAATGATGGATTAGTTATGAATCTATATGTTTCTCCCTTCATCATGTTAACATCCTATTACAACAACCCTAAAGAGGGACCTAATACCTTTGCATGCTTCGGGTGAGTGCTCATTCTAGGATGAGTGATGTGCCAGTGTGACTAGGGTATTATCTGGTAAATTCTAGGTTGCATCATTGGTTCCATTTATGGGACCTCTTTTCGATTGTTTTCATGATGGTTTGCGATGAAGACGTCTCAAGTTAACTCTAGCAAGTATTGAGGAATGGATACACAATACGGAGGAATAATATGCACAACGATTCAACAGTGGATCTCGAGTTTTATGCACGCACTTGGTTAGAACAGAATCAGTATGATATCTTATATGAGATCTTTTTCACTATCCTTCCAGAGAACTATACGAGTGGCTTACTTCTTATGCATCTAAGTGGAATTGGAGGTATCACACACTTGTCTCTGACACATGAATAATTTTAGTCCCTCTATGATGCTTGATC
This sequence comes from Taxus wallichiana var. yunnanensis, assembly GCA_018340775.1. Taxonomy (NCBI): domain Eukaryota; kingdom Viridiplantae; phylum Streptophyta; class Pinopsida; order Cupressales; family Taxaceae; genus Taxus; species Taxus wallichiana. The sequence continues at coordinate 644,791,223 of CM031236.1, forward strand.
GATCTGGACTTGTACGGTGGATAAGTGGTTTTTTTGTGTTCTAAACAGTTATATTCTAGAATATTCAATGATACAACCTAGAATTTACCGTATAACACCCTAGTTGCAGGTGGCACATCACTCACCCTAGATTGAGCACTCATGAAGCGTGCAGAGGTACCGTGTGTCCCTCTTTAGGGTTGTTGTAATAGGATGTTAACATGATGAAGGGAGAAACATATAGATTCATAACTAATCCATCATTCTATAATGCATGCTACCCTCAGATCTATGAAAGAAGAAGCTTAAAAATAATCATGATTGAATTAATAACATGCACTATTCAACTACACACAGAATGACACTTAGATTCAGCCAATATCTTCCATCTATTAGTAAATATAGAAGCTCCTTACAGTATTGTCAATCTATACCAATGCACGCATGTAACTGATTCAGTGATTCAGTCATATGCATATATTCTCTGTTACACATACATACATCTCTGAGTAATACATCTCTCACACTCATACATCTAGCTCTCTACTATGTACCTAACATCACATATATATAGGGTGGGAACTTGCCCATCACGGCTTATCTATTCCAAAAATAGGCCATATGCTATTAATAGCCACATGCCATTTTTACAATCATAGCCACACATGCAAGTGTGCTATCAATAGTCCTCTTGCAGTTAACTGAAGTGTCAATTCTATTCTTAGCTTGTCTCCATGCGTAAACACTTCAAATCGCTTCTCCAAAGATAGAAAATGCATGGCATGCACGTCTCTACATCCTTGATGTGTTCCGCACACCATCTTCTAAAAATAGGTCTTCATGCTCAAAATCACCTAAGTACTTCCTGTCCTTCTACGCCCTTGGTTCCAGGCCTTCTATCCCGCGTGGACTCCTTGTGTGGTTTTTGACAAGTATTCTTTGATCAACATTACCCCACACTAATCTCATTGTCATCCCGACAATCGAATCTCCAAAATTGAAGGAAAGAATAGAAGAATGGAAAGAATAAGAATGAAAGAATGTAGACAAATAAATAATTTTTACGAGGTTATGAGGTAACCTCCTCTAGTATCACTTTGTAGTATTAACTATGGATACTCCTCATTTATTTCGCCTCAAATACTTGCTAGTCGGTGTGTGCTTGCTTTGATTTTTCTAGGATATCCACAACAATGGATTACAACTCATCCCTCACAATTTCACCTTTCTCATTTCTGAACCAACATAACACTGGACATTGATGTCATTCTACCTTCTAAAAGGTCCATCTTTTGTGCAATTAGCTTTCCAAGCTCTTCCAACCGAGTCTTGTGTGGCTCTTGTGCCGCTGCTCGTCAGGGCCTCACACTTCGTTTAACTATTGACAATATTTCGCATGGCCCAATGTCTCATCTTTCATCACTTTCTGGACCTCGTTATTGTCTTTGAGGTTCTTGATGTTGATAAGCACCTCTAGAGCTGTGCATACATTTAAAGCCCGGTCTACTTTATTCAATACTTTCTGTAATGCTTGCAACAACCCTTCATAAGATATAATTTTTCTCATCACATATGCTTTCTCTCGATCGACATCTTGTTCAGATAATTTTAGTGCTTGCATATGCAAAGTTTCATCTTCAAGTACCAAGTCCACAAACTTTCCCACATAGTGTATCGCTGAAGGAAATGTTTGTGGTACCTTGGCCTCCAAGTGTGGCATTACTTTGATTACATTTTCCCCAATCTCCTCTGCGATGCTTATGAACACCTCATTCTTCTTCTGTGTGAAGTCCCTCTCCTGTGTTAGTGTGCTATTTCTACGTCCTTTATCCTCAACTCCTCACACAACGCTCTGATCATGGCAGCTTTGTCCATGTTTCTTCTAGCCACCTCAGTAGAAACTTTCACCAATGCATTGCTGACTTGCTCATCTGACATGACAGTAGGCTTTACCATCATGTGTCTAGCTTGAGGTGCCTTCTTCAGTCATCACGAAAGGCATGAATCTTCGCACACATAAAATTCAGATTCATCCATGTGGGTGTTCATCAACCATGATAGTTGCTTTTGAGTGTGCATATTCACCATATCCTCATCCATTAAATCCCCGTTGAATAAATCCTTCTACGTTATCGTTCTCTGGAAGTGGGCGCGGCTAATTTTTCCCGCCTCCTCTACATACTCCATGGCCAGTGGAATGTGCTCTCCACTTGTCCTTCTAGACCTTTGTTGCTTAAGAACTTTAGCCTCCAAATTTGGGACTTATGTCTCCATGTCCTGAACATCCTCTGCAGCTGTCTCCTCTGGTATTTTCTCTTCCTCTTCTTTTTCCTTTAATTCCTCACCCTATTCTTCTGTGTTCTCTATAAGTGTAGGATAATTAGGCACGCTTTCCTCTGACTCCTCTGCCTCCTCATTCAACTTCAATTTCCTCCTTCTCTGTGTGGTAGCCTCCTTTTGTGGGGAGAGTCTGGGTGATTTATGCACAAGTGGTTGCGATCACCTTGGGTCCTTGTTCTCATAAATACCCTTTTAAACTTGTGCTCCCCTTAGACCGCATTCACGTCCTCATCATCCCCCTCTTGTGGCTAAGGTGGTGTAATGGCGCGTTTAGCTTCACTCTTATTTGTAGGATGTCTCCTACCCCTATGCTCAAAACCACCACTATCTTCGTGCTCCTCCTCCTCATCCTGCACTTCAATTGGCTCTGTGGGCTTATGCACTAGGATGTTTTCCACTGTATGCTTTCCTTTGGTGGTGCTTTGGAAGTGTGAGCTCACCTTCCACATATTTTTATTCTCCATCTTCACTTTAACGGAGATACACTAATGCCTCCCCACATCTACTACAACAAGACTTATTGGCTTGATATTCAATACTTCAAATGATCCTCTCTATATAGCACTTCTCTCGGGATACACATAATTCTTCCTCAATGTATGGTAATCCCAGTCTACCTTATCTACATTGAAAACGAATCGAACATGTCTATAAATCTATGAATAGATGCTTGAAAATACCTTGCAGTGAATGCGTAAGGAAATTTGCACCAAGGGCTCTAGACTCCATCTTTCATTGGGAAGCGTGTGATGCAGAAATGCTGATATACAACAAACTAAACTTGTTTCCCTACCACTGCTGGTAGGTCCTTTGGGATGCGCCACTCTTCCCCAAATATCGTGTGGAGCCTGTCATACCACTTCTCTACCCTTTGCTTTACATCATCTGTCATGGCCCCCTTGCATAGGTACTTGTTGAATCTTTTAGTTGGGGACTTGTTCTCCATGGGGTATTCCCATACTTTCTCCTTTGGTCCATCTGGTACTTTGATCTCCATAAATACCAGTGATAGTAGAACAGCCCCAAAGCTGATCTTCCTCATGTGCATGATTCTTTGACTATTTACTCTGTAATATAGCCTTGTAATGTTGTAGATTGTCCCTTTTGACATCTTACGTGCCACATGTAACCACATAGTATTTACCTGAGACCACCACTCCTGATCATTCAATTTGGTAACAAGGTGTGCTGTAGCTTGTACAATTGGATAGTTTTTCAATTTTTCTATGTCCATTCCACGCGGACCCTTCAGGTATCCCAACTCCTGTTTGGTCTTTATAATCATGGATTTATCTGCAATATCATCTTTTATATCTTCTCCTATGGCCTTCATACCTATAACTAATGAGACAAGTGCAGATGATATTCTAACTATACGTCCTGCAAAGTAGAAGAATTCTTTGTGCACCCTACTCATGAGCCACTGATATAAGGGCTCATACTTCCCAAAATATGGTAGCTCATACAACTGGTAGACCCCAATTCTCTTCAAAATATTTTCACCCACATCATCATATATTGGCATGTCCTCCACCATGTGCTTGTTTGTTCTAGCAGTGAGCAAGGAATTGAGATCCTTCTTGTTCTTTGAAGTCCTGTGATTATATTCACTCACTTTGCTCTTTTTGATGGGTGAATCCGATTCTTGTCCGATGATGACTCCTTATGGATATTGCATCTCTGAAAAATGGATTTTGAGTGCCATCTCTTCCTCCTTGATGACCACCTTCTTCTTTCCTTTTCTGTTGTTGTAAATGCCTTATTTGGTGCCATTTTTACCTTGAAAATGTCTCCTCTTCAACTCTGCCACTATGTGAATCAAACCCTAGCTCAATTCAATCATGCCCTAGGTTGAAAATCTATAACCTAATCCTATTCTGTCTCCCCGCTTTTCTCAAACTCTTCACCACTAGGGATGTAAACTTCTTGTCACATAGATGTGGTTGTCACACTTGGTTTAACACCCTTCGCACTTTAACTCAATCACTCGGATCTTTGTACTTGGCTCTTTCTTCAAATACTCTTAGTCGCAACGTTAAAAATGAATCGGATCCCATCCTTAAATAGATTTTTCAAATTTTGATGCATTTATTTCTCCTTCACCTACCAAATATCCCCTCATTCATTGATCAAATCCATTCACTCCATGCGGTACATCTTCAGCCCTACTTTAACCTTATAGCATGCCTTCCTACCCTCTCGGTCACAAAATTCTCTTCAACACACGCTCCTACTCCCAAGTACCTCATCACCGTACCTTCTCTTGGTAGCTAAAATGGCCTATGCTTACCTCACGTTATATTGTTGTTTCATTCATCTTAATCCTTGGTCACTTTTGAGAAGCAATCCTCTTTGGACTTAAAGCACACCTGTAGTAGCTTATTCCTTTCACCTTTCAATTCCCACAATATTTTTCTTGGATAAATACAACCTCCCCACATGAAAAGTATGTACAGGTCCTCTGCATAAACATTCTTCATACCGTAATTATCTTTATGCGTGTAAGCATGCTTATTACAAAAAAAGAACTAAATTGAAAAAGCATAACGATAATGAAGGAAATACATTAAGGAAATACAGAATTGAAAACCTAAGCTAAATGGAAATACTACCTTATTACAAACACCAAGAAGACTTATTTATAGTAGGGCTTCATCCTACTCCCGTTAAAGTAACCGGGTAGCCATGTTCCATCAAGTGCTTCTAGCTGAAAGCACCTAATTCAAGTATAGAAGTGATAACATACGGCCCTAACCAATGTACTTTGAGCTTTCCTAGATGGCGCAAGAACTTTGAGTCATAAAGAAGTACCATTTGTTCAATCTCAAACTTCTTATCTTGTATGTTTCTTTCATGCCATGCCTTCTGCCTAGCCTTTTCCTACTTCTAGCTCTATCGTGCTATGGCTTAGCACTCATCCAATTGAATCATCTTTTTGATACGCTCTTCTAAAGCTTGTTCTTCAGCTAGAGCTCTAGCACTCACAATGTGCAAAGAAGGTAACATAAATTCTATAGGGAGAATAGCTTCCATGCCAAACACCAACTAAAACGGTGTGGCTTTGTTCAATCTCTTGTATGTTTTTCTATGCCCAAAGCACAATTGATACTTTGTCATCCCAATCCTTTCTTCAGACATCACAACTTTTTTTCAAAGTCTAGCTCAAAATCTTGTTGAAGGCCTTAGTAGTTTCGTTTGCCTTAGGATGATAAGGTGTAGTTTTATGGTGTGTAACCATAAACTCATCTAATAGGATCCTAATTGTCTCATTCAAAAAATGTGTACCTTTATCACTTGTTAAGCTTAAGGGACATCCATATCTTATAAGAACATTCTCCCACATAAACCTAGCTACCGTAGCTACCATACAATCCTTAGTATCTCGTTGCTTTTGCCCACCGTGTGAGATAATCTATGTAAGTAATGATATTGTGTGACCCGAGTCCTGCCTCGCGTAGCTAGTGAAACGGGTCCTACAAAATAAATGGCCCATTTCTCAAAAAAATTGGCACTAGTAATTGGTCTCAAAGGCATCTCATCTCTTTGCCCTAGTTTTCCTAGGCACTTGACAATGATCACACATCTTACAATATTCTTTACATCCTTATATAATGTCTCCCACCATAATTCAGCAGAGTAGGATTTTTAGGCGGTTCTCACACTTGCAGAATGGCCTCCCGCAATACCACCATGAGCTTCTTCCATAGTATCCTTACACCCATGTTCCAATACACAACGATGTAATACTTCATCTCTACCTAGCTTGTAGAGGTCACCACTGATTAACATAAATGGTGCCGCGCGTATAACAAGCTACTTCTTTTCTAATGATTTCATTCCTTCTGGTGTCATACCTATTTGTAGAAATACAACAATGTCTTCTAATTCCATGGGCACGCGTTGTAACCTATATAACTGTGCATCCGACATTGTCTCTTCAATTGTATGTGCATCCTCTCCTAAATTGATTATAGATAAATGATTTGGTTCAGAATTACTTTTCCTTGGATTCACCACAACTATGAAGTCAAACTCTTGAAATAGGAGCACCCATTTGCATATGCGCCCCTATAAAACAACCTTATTTACCAAGTACTTCAATACCATGTGATCTGTATAAAACAAAAATGGTGTTACTAACAAATATTGTCTAAACTTGTACAATGCATAGATCATTGACAAAGATTTGTGCTCTGTAGTTGTATAATTCCATTCAATAGGAGTTAGCTTCCTACTAGCAAAACAGATTGGATGATCTATAATACCTTTGTCAGGTTGAGCTAACACAATGCCAATGGCCATGCTAGAAGTGTCCACATGCACATGAAATGGTTTATCCCATGAGGAAAATGCAAAATGGGTGTGGTAGTAAGTTTCTCTTTTAATATCTCAAATGCACGTTGTTGCGGTTCTCCCCAATAAAATGTACCTTTCCCCTTAATTAATTCTTCCAAGGGCACAATAATTTTGGCATACCCTTTTATGAATTTTCTATAACATCCTCGTATGACCTAAAATCCACGCACCTCACTTTGGTGGTAGGCACTTTCGTGCCTAAAAGGACTATAACCTTGGCCGGATCAGCTAAAAACCTTCCTTGCAGATTATATGTCCCAAAAATATGCCAAATGGTGTAGGAAATATGCACTTCTTGATGTTCAAAGAGATACTCAATTTTCTCGCATTGTTCAAACATTAAGCGTAGATTGTCACAATGATCTTTCACAAGCCCATATCTTTGTCCAATCATCTAGGTAGACTGTAGGAAGTTGTGAATAAAGTCTTTAAATTCCTAAAAAATATTCACAAGAATACAATAGGTGTGTTTTTAAATCCAAAGGCCATCACATTATAGGTAAAACTGCCCCATTCGGTAGTAAATGTTGTCTTTCCTTGATCCTCCCGAGCAATCCTAACTTTGATGATACCCGAGAAAATCTATCTAAGAAGGAATATATTTCATGCCCTGCAGCTACTTCTAGTATTTCCTTAGTGAATGGCATAGGGAATGGATCTATGATGCATGCAACATTCAACTCCCTATAGTCCACACATATCCTAATCCACCCGTCCTTCTTGATACTGATCACCATTGGGATAACCCATTCTAACTCATCAAGGGGCTTGATAATTCCAGATTTTAACATTTTATCAATTTCTTCTTTTACATTTTCATGCAAATTAGGATTCATTATGTAAGGTCTCTTTCTAACTGACCACCATGCACCATCCTTAAGTTTGATCTTCATTTCCCCAAGTGATTCATGAACGCATTTAAGTTCACGATATCCTTAGGGGAATAAGTCTTGATAATCCCTGAGTAACTCGATGATCCTTGCTACCTTTGAATCTGACCAGTAATCTCCAATTATGGCCTCCTTAGGCTCAGCCTCCAAACCTATATTCACCTTCTTTGTCTTCATGGGTTCATGGTAGGTGCATGTATCCTTGTCTGCACTGCCCAAGACCTCGCGCACCCCGTGTGAATGTTCAATATCCATGTTCTCAACTTCCTTGTCATCCACGACGTACACCATCTTTCCTTTCTCTTTCTCAAGGAAAGTGCGTTCAAGTAGTAAGGATTCCATTTCTTCATACTTTTCAAAACATGCTCCGAACTCTACCTCACTGAATAATTCCTGAATATGCTCTTATGATTTGCACTATCTCCCATAGTTAAACGCTTAACAAATTTTAATGCCTCGTCTACCGAGGCTCATTTGAAAAGTAGTCAAAAATCAATCATTCCTGCAGTCAAATATTGCTAGTTTCCAGTTTCTCGATGTAGTTATGCATATACATACCAAGCACGTGCACATCCTTGTAATGTAGAATACAATCTATGCACCCAGAGTGAAGGTGGTAATGCTTCCTATCCTACTATCCAGAATCTCTCACACTCTTGAATGTGATGTTGAACAGGTTGATCACCATGATAAGTGTAGATTCATGTAGGTGTATTGTCCCTTATAAACCTAGTAGACAAAGCTATTCCAATCTCTTCACAGTGTATAAGATTATCTCTATGGACTACCCACTAGCGCGTTGTTGTCCCACGTAGTGTATATATTAACATATCTCTCCTTATAAGTTGATCTTTCTCTTTGTGTTTCCATGGCCTCTAAAAAGGCGGAAGATCTTCTCGTCCCTATATACCAAGGTATTGTGTACCTATCCGTCAAATTGAATAAAGTCCATTTTTGTGCATAACCATGCTTTTCACCTCACACCCTACTAATTCATATGTACCATGGGCCCAATTATCACACACAATACTTGTAGTATCACTAATAGAATGAAATCCCTCCCACCGTAGAATGCCTTCTTTTGATGGCTCATTGACCTCGAGGTCCTAAATAGCACGTACATAGACTCTATTTAAATCCTCCTCACTTAGAGGCTCAACATATGGCGTAGAATTTCCATCTCTCGAAAGGTATTACAACCCTTTCCTCCTTGTTTTCAAATCTGATATACCCCTTCATCAATCTTAAGTTAGTATTATTCGCATAACACCAAGGGCGTCCAAGTAGGGATGGAAAATTGTCTGTTTCTGCAAGTGCTAATACCTTAAAATCCCAGTGAACTTGGCCACTTGTATAGTTATAGATGCATCCTTCAAAAATCCTATGGGAGTGGCATTAGTCTAGTTTACCATAAATAACACATTAGATGATGGCTGCACTGGAGGCCTCCCCATTTTTACCCATGCATCTAATGTAAGCACATTCACTTTTGCACCTATATCAATCAATATGTTGCTCAATAGCCACCCATCCACAATAACATACGAGTAATTTTTTTTTCATAGTCAATGCCATCACGGGGAAGATTTGCATGTAGAATATGTTGTCCGATCTCAAGACTTATGCGTGAAGTGTTCCCTTTTAACCAACTTCCTACTAGCGGAATAATGTTCTCCTGGCGCAACTTCTTGCACACCTCACGCAGATCATCGATATCAATGTGGACTGTCTCTAATGCTTTCTTTTGCTCCTTTAGGCACTATATCTCACCCTGAAGATTCCTTAGCACTTCCATAGTATCCTGGTAAACTTCCTTCTGATGAGTAGGATCTGAGTACCTCGCATGCAAAACCTCCTCCTTGGTGATCATAGGCTTCGGGTGCAAGTGTCTCTCTCACGCGTGTTGCTTCAACACGTCTATTAATATTCACTGTCAATGCCTCAAGTCCTCCTTTTATCTTGGGCATCCACCGATATTCTACTACGTGCGGGATTATAACCCTCCCGATGCCTTTGTTTTCTTTCTTATGTTGCTTTCTTAGATTCTCATATAAGTCCAAGCACTCTTCATAGCTATGGTTCTTTCCGCAAAAAGAACATGTAATATTCTCGAGAGGAAATTTGTGCTTATAGTAGTTCAGAGATCCACATGTATAACATGTTCCATGAGGGAACTCACCTCTTCCGCCACCATGACCTTGTCCTCCATATCCACCATGATATCCACGTCCCTTTCCATGACCTCCTTCAAAACGCCCCTCATTCCTGTCATAGCACGTTTGATTATGATCCTAATCCTGCTACTCATTCTTACCCTTAGAACTATCTATTATACTTATTTTTTATACCCCAAGGTCTATAGCATCCTGGATCTAACCAATCAGCTGACAATCCTCAGTATCATGGGTCGTGGACCTGTAAATTTTGTAAAAGCAAGATACATTCTTCCTTATCGTGTCTCAGAATAAAGGACAATGACTAGCATCATGATTCAAATGACGATCTCACACACACAATAATGGGCGTACAGATATGTGAGGGCAACTATCTTTGGTGTGACCCTCCACTTCACAATCTATATACCAAGTTCTGAGCGCATATCGTGGGATGAATTTACTTGATAGCTTCTCTATTTGATTTTCCATAGCTGTAATATGTGCCTCTAGGAATGGGCTAACACCTGGTGTCAATGTTCCCAACAACCTCAACATGCAAAGCTTCTTCCAGGTGCTTCACGCAGATAATTGTATGTCTTATGTGAAATGCCCTTGTCAAAGGTGTAATTAATTCTCCAACGAACCACTTTGTGCATGTTGGCTAGCATGAATATCATAAGATAGCTTAGATAGAAGTGTCTTAAAATGAGCATCATACTCACATACACTCTCAGTAGTGTCTTACTTTATATCCTTGAGCGCACTTATACTCTTCTGCTCAAACTCAGGGATATGGAACTCTTTTAAGAAAGCATCTCTCAATGCTACATAATCCACATCGGTTTGATCAGGGTCAAACTTCCTATACCAGCTATGTGTGTGCCCCTGTAATGTAGTGGCGAATTGACTTTCCTTTCACTCAGTAGTTGTGATCCCTTTAGCGCGCCACAAGATTTCACACATATGCACATGTTTGGCAACATCCTCTATACCTCTATACTCTGGGAGATGAAGAGACATCTCCATATAGATATTATGTGGTTGCTGCGGAATTTGACCACTCTATCTGGAATCTCATGTGTTCCCTTTACCTCTAGAACCACTAGATCCACTGGAACTAGAACCACCTATACCTCCTGATCCGCCACCTGTAGTTAGAATAGGGCCTGTAGATGTACTCCCTTATGCTTTGACAATAGTACTATACTATACCCTATAGTCGTGAGGCGCGCTCCACTTCCAAAGGTGAATCCAACATTTTGTGCGCTCACATTTTGCGTGGAAGATGTGCCTAAGAATGCTCCTCCAAATAACATTGAATTAAATGCATCTGCCGCTATTGATGTACTTGATCCCTAACTTACTCCTACTTTTCTACTTCTTGAGTTAGTGTGTTTGTTACTTGTCGTACTAGATCTTTGAAAAACCAAGTGCAAGGGCTAGGTCACCGGTGGATTAAGATACGCGCCGTGGTCCAAGTAGTCTCTGCTGGCACACTTCGTGTGAGGCCAAGGGGGGTCTCTATCATGCTTTCTAAGATGGGGGAGTTCTAGATGTTCTCTATTTCGGTCCGAGAAGCATCAAAGCGGGAAGCTTGAAGACAGATGGATCATGGTGTGTGTCATTTTGTAGCCGGGATATGATCTAACTGCACTCGATTTGTGGAGAGATGGATGGCACTCAAATAGGAATTGATCTTGTCCTAACTGTTTTAGGTTATGCCTTTCAACCAGGTAAGAGAACCTATTTTGTAACCATCAAATGGTGAAGGAGATGAAGATATCCCTCAATTTGTGAAAATAGTATGAAAAGGGCCTTGGGAAAATATGATCAAAAATCCAAATCATACTTTCACAAGTTGTCACTTCCAGATTATGGAGATGTTTTCAATGCAAGGCAAGGGTTACTGAAGACATTTTGAAATCTTGATCTGTTATGCATACTTTAGCAACTAGATTTTGATCTTCTGTGGGTATATAGGGCAAAATAGGGGTAAAACAGGGTAGGATTAGTTGTTTTGAATGATTTTTTGGGTGGGAGTTTAGATAAAACAAACCAAGGTCTGCTAGAATCTTTGAGGATTTTAGAAAAATATGGAGAAACTTAACAACATAAAGTATCAAAATGGTTAATCATCCCTTCAACTAGGATATGTGCATCAAATGGAGGCCCAGATCTACACTTTTCCACACAATATTTGATCATCTATCACAAAAGCTTAAGTTAGAATGAACTAATGAAGCATTTAGTAATCACTATTTAATCATGACCTAAGGTGCACCCAAAGGTTTACAAACAATCTTTGAATTCAAGGAAGGTAAAGTGATTTTAAATTTGTTTATCTCTTTATCAGATGAAAGCTCTTCTAAATGTGAGATTGCAAATTCCACTAAACTATCACAAGAAATGAGACCATGTATGATCAAGAGAGATTTTAAACACAAGACTGCAACAGGAAACAAGAAACACAAATTTGAAATGCATTTTGAAATGTAAGCATTCACATATTTTTCCCAAAGACAACACAAAATAACTCAAAAATGAACAGATTTATCAGTAAGGGAATGTTTTGAAAAAAACAATCTCGAGCTTGTTAAAGGCTATACATGTGCAACCAACTTAACATTATTTGAAATCGATACGAGAGAGTTACATGAGTTTCTCAAGTGGTCACTTAGACAAGCGGCTTCTTCCCAGATTTTCCCATGAATTTTTTAGTTTTCTAGGATTTTTAAACTCTTCCAACCCTTTGCATGACAAATTCATGCAACATATAGCTTTCAACCTCCTTCGAGCCTTCTTTCCCAAGAAAATAATATGCCAAAGGATCAAATTTGTTACAAAATTTCTCATGATTCGCAAATAGGGACGTTTAACAGAACACGTCCAAAAAGTTGCTAGTTGTCTCAAAAAGAGATGAATCATTGCAAAATTTGCATCATTATCCATTGTGGAGGCATGTTTTCATCTTCAAAGCATGCAGACCCCCTTCCTTTCATTATTTCATCCTTATCCCTCCAAAATTTGACTCTGCAACTTTTAGATCTGATATTTCACGTTTTTGGATGGGTTAGGGAAAAATTCATTTCAAAAACATCTCTGATCTTCAAATTGATCCTCAAAACCAATTGTATTAGTCCTTGCAGTAAGGCGACATGAATTTTTCAAAAATTCGGTGAAAATTGATGCAAAACCGCATCTCCAAACTTCCTAGAGCGTTCTAGGGAAAAAAAGGCAAAAGAGTAAAAACAATGCACAACTACCATTGATTTGACATTCAACTTTTAATCTATGCCCTCCACATGGAGAAAAACCATTGGAGATGGACCTAGGAGCTTCATTTTACCTTTTAAACTTTTTGGGAAAAATTGGAAAAATTTGATATTTTTCCCCGCACCTCTGCCTCATGAAAACGGGCCTGACACGTGTCCCAAAGTGGGCCCCATTGGAATCGTGGACTGATTCTACACATTTCCACCTTTTTTGGAAAAAGGAAAATTTTCCAAATTATCCTCGTGGACCCGCATCTCCTATTTTGTCCTGACACATGGCACCATATGATTTGGATATGGAGTCGCAGATCAATTTTAAACATTTTACCTCTTTTTTGGGAAAAAGGAAAAATTTCCATTTTTCCTCCGTGGCTCTGCCCTCCCGTAGGACACGTGTCCTCACCGATTGGCTACGGGCAGCACTCTTATTTATATTTTAACAACATTTTCCACAAAGGAAATTTTTCACCATTTCCTCCGCACTCCCGCACCTCTGCCTTTCCCTACCACGTGTCACCTTCTGATTGGTCGAGGGCTTGCGCTCTCATTTCATACTTTAACTCCTTTTCACCAAAGGAAATTTTTCCACCATGCCTCTGCAGCTCCGCCCCTCCACTTTGTTTTGACTTTTCTAACTGCCACGTGTCACCCTCTGATTGGTTGAGGGCCTGCAGACTTGCGGGGACAATTTAGACCTTTTTCCAAAAACACAAAAATGCTAAGTTGCTCGAGCAAACCCGTTGAACCTTGTCCAATCACAAACGGCCATGTAGGAGAATATTTTTGAGCTAAAATTTGACGAGCAAAGGACACCCATATGACCATAAAAAAATGTAGAAATTGCCAACGATGCCCAAAATCGATTTTTCCTTCATGGGTGAAGAAATTTCGATTAAAGGACAAATGGAAAGTGATTCAAAGCAATTTACGACCATGGCAAGGGATTTTTGAGGGAAAATAAGTATAAATCGAACAATTTCAATCTCCAAAGGCCGGAAAAATGGAAAAAATGACAAAGGCGTTTGAACGGGAAAAATTAGGGCAAAACGCAGGGCAAACTTAGAGATTTCTCAAAATGGTGCAAGAATGGAGAAAAAACAAACAACTTAAAGCATTTAAACATAGATATGAGTTTTTTTCATCAAATTCGAAGGATGGGAAGATCCAAAGCCATTTTTTCTCATAAATAGGGCAAAAATGAATTTCTCCTTAGCAAAGCATGACATGTGCAACATTGGGCACCAACATTGGCTTTAGGGCACAAATTATTTTTATAAATGATTTGTAAGATCTTAATTATAAAATGATCACGATAATTATAAAAATATCATTTTATTTACAAGTTTCAAGATAAGTAGACCTTTCAGTTCAAAACCCTTCTATTACAACCTTCCAAAGTAGATAATGTTTAACATAAAAAGAACACAATCCTTTCATTTTCTTCCAAAAATAGTAATAATAAATAGGATTTCATTGCCTTCTTTCAACTTAAAAAGTACAACAAAAATTTCTCAATCACAATATTTCACTTAAGCAATACATTTCAACTTAAATCGGTCCGATCAACGAGATAATTTCTTTCATCCTCTGTTGCCATGCAAACTAGATTACACCATCTACAAAAAAAGTTAGCAAGGTCAATTCAGCTGAATTGAGCAAGAAAAACCCTTCTTTCCACTTGACAACTCTTGACATTTGGTATTTGAATTAAGGATTTAATGCAAAAATTAATATCAACATCATAATAATGTAGAGGTTCATATAATGATACATAGAATAATCTAAATGGAATTCTAAAATTTCTACTTTCATTATTTCTTTCCATACCTTAGAAGATAGAATAATAAATAAAGATTTAGATCATAAATCAATACAACAATCAGAAATCAAGTAATCAAGTAATCATGTATGATCTAATAAACATTAGCTTATACAATCCTTTAAGTACAAGTTATTCAAATACTTGCTCATACGTTCGGTTTCTAGCTATGCAGACGATGTCGACATAAGCACAAAGTATAGTCCATGCAAACAATACTTATTCAGGGATCAAGTATAAGCTTATATCTTTTATAACATGATCACCATTCCTTATAAATTATACACACCAATAATTCATTCAATAACTAACATAAGTTATAACCCAACACTTATTCAAACATATCAATAGGGGTCTATATGGCCAATAAGGCTATTCAATACATTATACCTAAGGGTTTACTAAACCATAGGTAATATCACTTATCTATGTTGCTATGACTAGTAACTTCCTGATGATAAAGATAAGACTCCATATACATTTTTATCTTCAAATAAGTGTAGTATTAGATAACCTGTTTAAACAATGATCAATTCTCTGTCCATGGTTTAGGCTCTATTGTGAGCTCTCTTTAACGATTCATACTAATTCAAAACCCTTAAGAAAAATTCTTCTCTTAACTATGGACTAGGGATCTAAGAATTTAGAAGCTTTAACAATTAAAAGCATAACTATAAAATAGGTCATCACTACATATCCACCCCAAGGATCTAATCTTCACCAATACTTCATGTTAATTCAGTGTTGACTGAATTCATTTATCAAACATATAAAAATTAATGCTGATAATGGATAATCTATTGACTTGTTTGAGACTAAGGCTCAATGCACTCTTGCATCTTATTGCAAGAAAGTCAAGAGATTTCAAAACATCGATTTATAGTCATGTGGAAACATAGTATAAGTTCATATCAGCCATAAGCCTTTCTAAATAGATTGTATCATAATCAACAGGCTGATAAGGAACATCAACGTACAACCATGCCATTTTACATCCATAAATACAACAAGAATCTAAGGTTGTTGCAAACAACACCAAAATATATATACTTAGCCAACAACCAAAATCTCCTAAAAAAATTACAAAGTCCAAGGATCTGAAAAACTAAGGGATAACCCTATGTTTTGTTCATCCACACACAAACCCCATATCTCTTAGAAGCATGAATACCTGATCAACCCTTGAGGTGAGCATAATTGTGAGGCGTCTATACAAATACCCATTAAGGGTATCTAACCAGCCATGGATAACCAATAAAAATATGCAATAATAAGAGCAACATACAAATGATGTCACACAAATGTCTCACTAGCTCATCCTCATAACATTCAAGTTTATTTAAATGATAAATAGGAAAAAAACAAAACCTTTTTAAAGTCACAAATCCATACTAATGATCTTCCTGAAAACTACAACACATATTTAGTACACTTTCCACCGTATTTTAAATAATAGTAACCCAAGTTTACTAAGGAGATCACATAGTAATAGCCTCAGATTTACAACAGTTGAATATATATCATACACCCACAATAACAAGTGATAACTTGTACATGATTTCCTTTCTAAGCCCACACTTAAGTAAGGTTATAAGGATAAAACCACCTGAGTTGATTTCATTCCCAGAATCCCATTCCAACCTACGTTTAGAAACTAATTTAAGTAGAAGTCCCATTATAGAATGGGTATCCTTAGAAATGGAAACCACAGATAATAACCATAGAATCTTAAATCATAATCCATATCAAAAAAGGCAACAATACAATAAAAACCATTCACAAGGGAATGATAGAGTCTAGATTTTGTGTAATAGATGTCTTATTTAATTATAAAAACAACCCAACTCAATGGTTGATTCGAAAAGATTTAGGGTACATTAAACACAAAATATTCCTTATAAAAATAATATACCCACAATGGAAAACCATGCAAAGATAATTGTTATAGGAATTCATTAATGGAAATACAAAATGAAGAGAGCTATTAAGCAGAATGAAAATGTTTCTTGCCTCATTCTTTTGTAAAACACTTACGAAATCTTCACCACTTCCAATAACTACCAAAGCAAGACAACATACTATGGATTCAAACCTCTAAAGTAATTCCTCTACCTCCACATTCTCAAGATAATCATCACTTTCCAAATGTACAAATCCAATGGAACGAATTATAGAAATAGGTCACCGGACTCCCAAAATAGCCCACTAAAATAACATGCATCGATCTTCCGAGAGCTCACTCAAAATATCTCCCAAGAAGAAAACTCTAGAAAGGAATGTGAACAAGTGAAACTCAACTCCAACTAACATCTGCCCATGCATTCCCCAAAAATCCGTAATTTCTTGCAGTGTAATTAATGCAATAAATTTTATATCAATTATATTTATTCATATCTCCACCGCCATCCTTATCTATCACTTTGCATGGAAAACCATCATGGTTAAAACCACTAAGCCTTACAAATTTACGTGAGAAGGGGTCATCATGACCATTTAAAATAGTCAACTCTCCTTTTTTTCCCAGTAGGGATTTGTTTTATTATTATGGTAAGCATAATAGCTTAGTAAGAGTTTAGGCTTACATATATATTTATGTGTATGCCAAACTAAGCATTAGCTTAGAACCTTGGCAATTCGAACAACAAGATTATTTAATCATTACTAGGTCCTTTTAGGTCTACATCAAAACTTAGCTCTTAGTAATGATCCCCTTTAAACAATGCATGGTCAATTTGACCGAGATGCCATACTATCAAATTTAAATCAATACACAAAACCTATTCGTGCATGAGTCAAATAGTCCCTATGATAACACAAGCTATTTTCATATTTAGTAAATCAATTACTCAACATATATAATGATTCAAGCTAGTTATAAATCCCCCATAAAATATTTTTACCATGGTAAGGTCTATAGAAAGCTAGCAATAATATTATTTCAAGCTAATAATCCTCATCAACCTCCAGGTCATAAAGTCACAAGATCAATCTTAGCCTATCATGTTAAGCTCGCAGTCCTTATCTTGATTTGGCTTGTCATTGCATTGTATAATAGTCTTGGTTTGAAAACCCCATTGTAATTCTATGGAGTATAGATATGAATAGGTTAGATGACTACCATACCCTCAAATTATTCAAGCTAGGTAATAGTATTATCATAACAATATTACTTAGTATGTTTTGAATATCAATTGCAACAAGGTAATTACTTTCCAAAGTACTTAATGCATTCATTTGTAATCAACAAGGTCATGCTAAGGACAATGCACCTGTAAGTCCTTACACTGGTTAAAGGTGCTAATTTAAAGTTATCCTAAGGAATTTAATTGTTCATCAAGTATAGAAATCACTTAATCCACAACTTACATTTTCAAAACCACTTTGAATTTGCGGGATATGACATACTTCCCCTTAATGAATCATCATCCCGATGATTTCTATCTCCATATTCAAAATTGAAATATTCATATATAGATTATATCGACAATCCTTTAAAAACAATCTTCATTTTCATAAAAAAATTGAAATTTTCATATATGCACCATAATTTATTAGGTGTAATAGCTTTCTATTCAACAAGATTGTCACTTAATCAAGGAAAATTGACCAAGTTTTTGTCACTTTGCTACCAATTATATATAGCAATATCATTTGATATACAATATAGATAGTCAAAACAAGCCAAATATTGCAAAGTAGATAAGGAAACTCAGATTTCAATCTTCCCACTAGTTTATTAAGTTGTTCATTTCATCACTCAATTGTCTTTCTAGACCTTTGTCTTAGTCAAAAGCTTATGCCACAAAGCTAAGGAACCGGGAACCTTAATAAAGTTATATATTCCCAAATTTTTATGTAATTTTTCCTACTTTCATTAACTATGCATGAATTAACTCTCTCGTAAGGCGTGGGGGTATTCATAGTATATAAGAACTTGCAAGAACAACAACACATCCCCAACCTTTGGTGTGTTAATTAGTTCTCTGGGTTCTTCCTTCACCGGTATCTAGTTATACCTTGACAAAGCTTTTAGAACTAGCATCCCACTCTTTTACAACCTTATAATAACTTTCAAAAAGTTAAAGACCTCAATTAGGTAGGCTTTACTTTTCTAAGTTTGCAACTCTTTTCAGCTTGAAAAATTACCCTTCTTCTTGCAATCTGGGTTGAATGTATTATGATCCAAGGAGTATGTTATCAATAATAATCTTAGATTTAAGGATATTTTGCCTTTAAAACATTAAGAGTAAACTTATAGACTCTCTTAGTATCATTAGCATTAAGTTACATACACGAGATTCTTCGTTAGACCCATAAACCTCTTGTTTCTTACCAGATTTGAAATTTTACCAATTGGTCAATATTATACAAGCCCGAGATGTGTTATTTGGGAATAAATTACATTTTTATTTATTTCAATGTCTCATATTTTTCATAAATTCTTATAATGACAATGAGTACATTGTCCTTATACCTTTAATTTGAGATTAGAAATCTTATATTTACTTCCCTTTTTATCAAAGGCACACTTTGCTCATGAAGGGTTTATGAGATCAACAGGGTTTTCTGAGGAAGGATAACTTAATTCTTTGTATCCTATCCATATTACTGAACCTAGTTACTAATGCATTCTCTAACATGCATATTTTACCTTATATCAATAATAATGAAAAAGGTCTTTTCTCACTCAGGTGGGAAACTTAATATGTTTATTCCCAACTCGATATACTACCTTTCTTTCCTCTTACAACCACCGATAGAGAGGACTGGGTTTTAATATCAAAAATATTTCAGCATAAAGTCTTGGAGTAGGAATTTCTTACCAATCCCTTCCTGGATACATACAAATTTTCTACAAATCAATGGTTACTTTGGTAAGGTTAAACATCCCTTAATTTTACTAAGCTCCAATTTCATAGCCATAATACTCTTACTTTGTCACAACCAGTCAAGGTTGCACAATCTATGACACATAAGAATCATGCACATGTTCATATTTTACCTGTAAGGATATTATATATGGATGCATATACCTAGATTTATCTCTAAATCACCTTCTTATTGCATTCTGATATCAAAACAATCACATGTAATTACAATATAGTCAAGAAATATGCAAACCAACCTTATAGAAAGATTTTCTTCTTTCAATACTTCTTAAAGTATTATCATATTTGATTCTCATTCATTCCCTTTTCAGTTTATTAGCTCCAAGAGCTCACCTAAAGTGCCTGAGCAAGGCCAAATTTCATATTCAATCAAGAATTAGATGTTTTCATCCTATGTATATTCTGGAATTGATGCCCCTGTATCATTAAGACATTGGTTTTTCAGACAAACAACCAAGTTTTAATTACTACATCTTAGGTTCCTACCTGAACTTAAGTATGTCCTCCTTTTCGTAATGAGTTCAATCAGTGACAATGTCATGATAACTGACATAAAGTTATGGTTCATGCAAATTTTCTTATTATTTGCTATTGAAAAAAATCTGAATTCTAATTCAGTTTCCAGTTAGTCACATCATACAAAGAACTCAATTGCATTAATCTTATATTTAATCAATAGCATCAGAGTTCTAATTAACTTACCTGTCATTATGATAGGAAAGACTTGTTCCCTTTTTCCAGAAACTATGGTGTACTTTTATTACGGGTTTTTCTCTGGCTGATCACACTTTCTCGGATTTTTCCCATCCATTATCTCTTTCCAAATTCATTGATAGAGAAGAGCTAATGCTCTTGTATTATTCTACTATTTAAAGTTAGAATTTTATTGCATATTTCATTCTAGCCTATTTGGCCTTTCAAGTCTTTGTCATTGTAGCAGATAGTCTTCCTCTATCTACTTCATTTATCCTATGTGGATTTTCATTTTATATTGGATTTAAGCTCCAAATCTGTCATAAGACAGTTTGATCAATCAAGTAACCCTCTACTAATCATCATCATTCAGCCTAAGTTGTTTTCCTTGGCTAATCATATTCACACTTACCAACTACTCCACGCATCTATCTAGTTTAGTGTGTCACGAAGGATTGTTAGAGTATTATCTAACTTATTTACCCCAAACCAAGTTAGTTTTGTCTGCAGTTCGTTATACCCGATATATCCTTCATTCATTTTATTTTTGTTTATAAAATTAGAATTTACTAAGCATAAGGACCCAATAAGTCTAAGAGTTGTAACCTTCAACTTTGATACCAAAATGTAACAACCACTTTTGTCACTTCACATCTAGGGATTTTGTTTTTAAACTTTTTAAGCTTTATGCTTCATGATTTAAATACCCTTATATTTAAATCCAACATAAACCTTATTACATCCATTTCAATAACTGTCATCAAAACCATGTGTAGTTGCATGAGAGAATACAAATCATACTTGATCCCTCTCAATGCTCTTTACGAGCCATTACAACAAGTTTATCCTTTGGTTTTCCTTAATAAAGAAATGAAAATTAGATGATGCTCTCTAAGTGTTTACTTGGTTTCTGCCACGAGAATCCCACCAGCATCCCTTAGCTTAGATATTGGTGAAATCACGGCAATGTAATCAACAATTACACTACTTTGATCAAAGTTTCAAAGATATGTATGCCATGGCCAGTTCTATGATGGAAAACTCATCATTGGGAACTTTTCATCTTACCTATTCACTTATTTAGTTATATGGATTAGTATTTAACAATGCTACCATAAACGGCTACAATTCTCATATAAGGTACAAATCCAGAATTACCAAAAGGAAGACGTGCCACTATGACAACTTAGAATTCCTATGGAAGGTAGGTGCCCCTATAATGATTTGCATCATTACTAGACCATTTCCCTTCTCATATCCATTCTAAGTTGGCATGAGGTACGTTTTCTTGAGGTACAATCCAAACTTGTAACTTTAACAAAGCTTGTACTTAATGCATTACCATGTCATAATTCAGGGTCTTGATGAGGTGACTCAGTATAGATGTTATGCAGTGGTATCCAAATAATGAATACCGTCATTAAATGGATACGACCACGTAGCGGCCATAGTGATTTGACCCACCAAGGGTCCTAAATTGGAACATGGTATCTTAAATAATTTAATCACGACAGTTACCTTAGATTCCATGACTCTTTCACCATGAATGAATCGTACCTAGGGTTCTACATCATTGTATTCCAATAGGTCAAATGTAGTTCTTATAATTACTTTACATTATTTTCTACCTATAAATTTCATATATAATTTTAGCTCATTGCCTTAGTATTGTACTTCCAATCTTTATTGTTACACAAATAATGATTCTTTTCCAAACTGTGTAAATGATTATCTCTCTTTACCAAGTGAGTAAGCAGTTATCAATGTTATACTTTACCCATATCTATAACATACAAGGTTAATATGTTGTTTATTAGATATGATAGATTATATCATTTTCATTTAATCAACATATATTCAATCTCATTGAATCATGTTGTCTAGATGTACCTTTGCACCTTTCTGCCAATCAATATCTATCATACATGCATTTGTATCATCCTCTACAATAGTTTTCACCCAAGTTAGTGATATATTAATCCTCTTGAGTGTCTTATGTATTAATCTCTATGCCAAACTAAGGTTCATTTCTTGAGATACCTTCCAATCATAAGGCACATATATGTTAGATCCTTTTTGTTGCAGATGCAACACTCTTAGATCATGATAATTATATTTCTATATTGCAATGGTGATTGATCACCACTTGGTAAGTTGATGTCCCAAAAGTCATAGTATGTCCATACAATTTCTTTCTTAGACTTGATTATACTTTAAGTGTATCATATTCAACCTTTATATTGAATTCCTTTCTTAGACTTGATTATACTTTAAGTGTATCATATTCAACCTTTATATTGAATTCCTTTCTTAGACTTGATTATACTTTAAGTGTATCATATTCAACCTTTATATTGAATTCATCAAAACAAACCTTACTTCATACAACTTAACTGTAAGTATTGACAAGTATGTCTTATGTTTCATTCAATATATAATCTGGAATGGTTTTACAAACACCATAGGACGTTTATACATTTACTATTTACAGCAATTACAAATCAAAATATAATGTATTCAATCATGATAATTATAAAAATCTCTTTTTCTTTACAATCTTCCAAGATAAGTAAACCTTTTAGTTCAAAACCCTTCTTTTACAACTTTCCAAAGTAGATAATTCTTAACATGTAAAGAACACAATCATTTCATTTTCTTTCAAAAATAGAGATAATAATCAGGTTGTCATTTCCTTCTTTCAACTTAAAAAGTACAACAGAAATTTCTCAATCACAATATTTCACTTAAGCAATACATTTCAACTTGAATCATTCAAATCAACAGATAATTTCTTTCATCTTCCTTCGCCATGCAAACTAGATTAGACCATCGTAAAAAAATTAGAAATGTCAGTTCACATGAACTAAGCAAGAAAACCCCTTCTTTGCACTTGAAAACTCTTGCCATTTGGTATTTGAATTAAGGATTTAATGCAAAAATTAATATCAGCATCATAATATTACAAAGGTTCATATAATTATACATATAATAATCTAAATGACATTATTAAAAAAATCTTTCATGATTTCTTTCCATACCTTAGAAGACATAATAATAAATAAAGATTGAGATCATAAATCAGTAGAACAATCAGGAAGTCAAGTAATCAAGCAATCATGTATGATCTAAAGATTATCTTATACAATCCTTTAAGTACAAGTTATTCAAATACTTGCTCATACGTTCAGTTTCTAGCTATGCAGACAATAATCGATATAACAACCAAGTATAGTCCATGTAAACAATACTTATTCAGGGGATAAAGTATAAGCTTATATCTTTTATAACATGATCACCTTTCCTTATAAATTATACACACCTAGTAATCCTTTCAATAACTAACGTAAGCTATAACCCAACACTTATTCAAACATATCAGTAGGGTCTATATGGCCAATAAGGCTATACAATACATTATACCTAAGGGTTCACTAAATCATAGGTAATATCACTTATCTATGTTATTACGGCTAGTAACTTCCTGATGATAAAGATAAGACCCCATAAACCTTTTTATCTTCCAATAAGTGTAGTATTAGATAATCATTTAAATAATGATCAATTCCATGCACATGGTTTAGTCTTTATTGTGATATCTCTTAATGATTCATAATAATTCAAAACCCTTAAGCAAAATTCATTTCTCAACTATGAATTAGGGATCTAAGAAGTAGGTAAATTTAACAGTTAAGAGCATAATTATAAAATAGGTCATCACTAAATATCCACCCCAAAGCATCTAATATTCACCAATACTTCATTTTGATTCAATGTTGACTAAATTATTTTATCGAACGTATAAAAATTAATGTTGATAATGGATAATCTATTGAATTGTTTGAGACTAAGGCTCAATGCACTCCTATGTCTTATTACAAGAATTTTAGAGATTTCAAAACATCGACTTACAGTCATGGGAAACATAGTATAAGTTCAGATCAGCCATAAACCTTTCTAAATAGGTTATATTGTAATCAACATGATGATAAGGAACATGAATGTACAACCATGCCATTTTACATCCATAAATACAACAAGAATCTAAGGTTGTTTCAAAAACACCGAAAATACAACAAGAATATTCCCATTATAGAATAGGTATCCGTAGAAATGGAAACCACGGATAATAACCATAAAAGATTAAATCATAACCCATATATAATAAAAGGAAATAATACAATAAAACCATTATCACAAGGGATTGTGAGACTCCAAATTTTGTGTAATAGATGCCCTATTTAATTATAACAACAACCCAATGTAATCTGGTTGGTTTGAATAGATTTAGGGTACATTAAACATAGAATATTCCTTATAAAATAATATACCCATAATGGAAAACCATGCAAAGATGCTAGTTGCAAGAATTCATTAATGCAAATACAAAATGGAAAGAGATATCAAGGAGAAAGAACAACGTTTCTTGCCTCATTCTTCTATAAAATACTTGTGAAATATTCACCACTTCCAAAAAGCACCAAGGTGAGAATATAGACTACGGATTCAAAACCTCCAAAGTACTTCCTCTGCCTCCATAGTCTCAGGATAATCATCACTTTCCAATATACAAATCCAATGGAAAGACTTGTAGAAATAGGTTGTTGGACTCCCAAAATAGCCCACTAAAACAACATGCATCGATCTCAGGAGAGCTCAACTAAAAAGAGTTCCCGGTAAGAAAAATCTAGAAAGCAATGTGAACAAGTGAAACTCAACTCCCACTAACATATGCCCATCAATTCCCCCAAAATCCATAATTTCTTGCGATTGTAATTAATGCAATAAATTTTATATCAGTTATATTTATTCATACCTCCACTATCATCCTTATCTATCACTTTGCATGGAAAAACGTTATGGTTAAAACAACTAAAACTCACACATTCACATGAAAAGGGGTCATCATGAACATTTAAAATAGTCACTTACCATTTTTTCCCAGTAGGCATTTTTTTATTGTTATGGTAAACATCGTAGCTTAGTAAAATTTAGACTTACATGTGTGTGTGTGTGTGTGTGTGTGTGTGTGTGTGCCAAACTTAGCATTAGTTTAGAACTTTGGCAATTTGAACAACAAGATTATTTAATCATTTCTAGGTCCTTTTTGTCTATATAAAAACTTATCTCTTAGTAATGATACCCCTTAAACAATGCATGGTCAATTTCACTTTGAGATTCCATACTATCAAATTTAAATCAATACATAAAACCTATTCGTGCATGAGTCAAATAGTCCCTATGATAACACAAGCTATTTACATATTTAGTAAATCAATTACTCAACATATATAATGATTCAAGCTAGTTATAATGATTCAAGGTACTAATTTAAAGTTAGCTTAAGGAATTTAATTGTTCATCAAGTATATAAATCACTTGATCCACAACTTATCTTTTCAAAACCACTCGAATTTGCAGGGTATGACAGGACATGCGGAACATTTTAAAGTTGCGGAACAATGTAAAATCCATGAGAACAAGTTAAGTCAAGGGGTCGAGAGAGAACACCACATGACAAGGTGAAACTCATTTTTTTCATAATTTACGATCTGGAGTTCCATTTCGTGTGAGAATTTTTGTGTTTGTTTCGTCTCTCCGAAGGTTATATTTTTTAATGAAGAAATACGAGAAAGATGTTATTTTCAAAGGAAAACCATGAAAACATGGGATTGCGGGAAAAACATAGTTTTCTCATTCCAAGTGCCAAACCACCTCACCTACCTGATTTTAATACCTAAATGATGCCCATGCTCTCACTTATGAAGTATGATGGCATGTTGCGGGAAAATGGTGATCTTTTAGGGAGATTAATAGTGACAATATATATTAAAGGAATATTGTCTTCATTCATTACAAAATCCAAATTTGGATTTTCTTCTCATATCTCCCTCTCTTCCCTTCTTATATTATATAAATGTAAGTGATTAGAAGCGTTTTACGAGTTTCCTTTTCGTGGAATTTGCATGCTCTTCCTTAGAGTGATGCACTTTCTTACCTTTAGACCTTCGCAGTTAGCATCCTCACGGGATTTTCCAAACCTCTACTCTGTAAATGTAGTGAATACTTCTTGAATTTAATACATCGTGGTTGTTTCCCCTTTAAATGCTTTTTATTTTTGTAGATGTCTACCCTCTTATTTTCATTAAGTTTTATTCATTTACCTCTTTCAAAACTTTTAGTTTCCACTAAATATCTTCATATACAATTGTTTTGTGTCTCCTGGTCGATTCGAACCCTTTCTTAGTGTTGGCACATTGTCATTCTTTCATTTTTCAGCTTATTTCCTTATTTCTCAACCATGGATCCTATATTTTTTATTTTTTGTTTTATATTTAGTTATAATTTGAGTATTCTAGGTTAGTTTGTGTTAATCTAAGAGAGAAGGAACCAACCTTCTCAAGAGGTTTGTCTCAAGGAAAAAATTCCCACACTTTGAAGATAATCCCATGTTACTCGAAGTATTTTATCTTCCATGATCAATCCAATAGTAATACTTCCGATATCTAATAGTTTTTACATTCCTTGTGGGACATTAAAAGCTTTTCATTTCATTAAGGGTTTGGCATGTATTTTAGTGATATCCAACCTTTGGAGGCTCTACAAAACACATCTAGCAACTCTAAATATTACATATCTTGGTTCAAGAAGAAAAACCATGAAAACATGGGATTGCATTGGAAAACATAGTTTTCTCATTCCAAGAGCCAAACCACCCCACCTACCTGATTTTAATACCTAAATGATGCACATTCTGTCACTTATGAAGTATGATGGCATGTTGCGGGGAAAATGGTGATCTTTCGGGAGATTAATAGTGACAATATATATTAAAGGAATATTGTCTTCATTTATTACAAAATCCAAATTTATATTTTCTTCTCATATCTCCCTCTCTTCCCTTCTTATATTATATAAATGTTTTACAAGTTCCTTTCTATGGAATTTTCATGCTCTTCCTTAGAGTGATGTACTTTCTTACCTTTAGACCTTCGCGGTTAGTTAGCATCCTCACAGGATTTTCCAAACCTCTACTCTGTAAATGTAGTGAATACTTCTTGAATGTAATACATCTGTGGTTGTTTCCCCTTTAAATGCTTTTTATTTTTGTAGATGTCTACCCTCTTATTTTCATTAAATTTTATTCATTTACCTCTTTCAAAACTTTTAGTTTCCACTAAATATCTTCATATACAATTGTTTTGTGTCTCCCAGTCAAATTTGAACCCTTTCTTAGAGTTGGCACATCATCATTCTTTCATTTTTAAGCTTATTTCCTTATTTCTCAACCATGGATCCTATATTTTTTATTTTTTGTTTTATATTTAGTTATAATTTGAGTATTCTAGGTTAGTTTGTGTTAATCTAAGAGAGAAGGAACCAACCTTCTCAAGAGGTTTGTCTCAAGGAGAAAACTCCCACACTTTAAAGATAATCCCATGTTACCCAAGTATTTTATCTTTCATGATCAATCCAAGAGTAATACTTCCAATATCTAACAATTTTTACATTCCTAGTGGGACATTAAAAAAATTTCATTTCATTAAGGGTTTGGCGTGTATTTTAGTGATATCCAACCTTTAGAGGCTCTACAAACACATCTGGTAACTCAAAATATTACATATATTGGTTCAAGAAGAAAAGTGTCTCTATCTCATGAGACAGATTCAAACAAGAGAAAGGTAGCATGTGAAGATCCTTTTAGCTTGCTTGTAGTTGTCACCAAAGAGAAGAAGAAGCTTTAGACCCATACAAAGATCACCATAACCTCCAAATAGAGTTCTCTCTACTCCTCCTCCTGGTAGGCCTTTCTTGTTGTCTTCTAGGGTTCTAAGACCCATCACATTCATGGCTCATCAAATAAATCAAGCATTTATCACATTCAATAGAGGAAGCCCTTTTCTTTTAGCCCAATATGATGATATTATAGTTACAGACTCTAGAAACTATTGCTTTATTCAATGGAGAAAACACTATAACTCCCATTCTACACATTAAGGATGTTGCAAACATATTTTTAGTATATCATATAACATGAGAGAATGTAGCAGTCAAATTATTGGTAGATTATTTCATAGGGAAATCCCTCTGATGGTATAGAGGCTTAAGAGTTAACTCTATCTCCAATTGGGATGAGTTAGGAGAAGCTCTGTAACTATTTTGAAGATAAGTCGGACCATCTATATTTAGTAGATCAATCCGAAAACCAAAAAAATCCCTTATTGAGCTAATGATTGATTTCAACATCAAATTCAAGAGGTCTTGGGATAGTATTCCTCAAATGGTAAGAGCTACACCCTAGTATGATTTAATCTATTACTTAAGAGCATTAAATAGTGACATTTATGTCTTGATGCATTCCATGGGGTATAAATTTTCCTAATTACTATGAAATTAACATAATATGTGAAAATGATCTTATTTAGGCTGGGAAAATTTCTCCTAAACCACCAATGCCTATATTCCTAGATGTTGGGACATTTGCGCCTTACTGGACTCTGAATTAGCTCTTATCCCATCCCTAAGAAGCCAAATATCAAGTCAAGAATCTGTGATCCAAGAAAACTTGAAAAAAATCACATAAGAAGTCTACATGGGGAAGTGAGTCATATTCAAAGGCAAAAATGAATAGGGATAACATGCGCGTAGAAGAACTTCAACTTTTCAAGACTTAGCCATTTTCACTCATAAATGTCTATTTTTAGAGATGGTGTGCAGAGCACAAAAATGAGGCAGAGACATGTGCACCATGCATTGGCTATTTTTGGAGGATTGGATACAAAGAAATTTGCATGGACACAAGCCGGAAATAGATCTACTACTGTCAGTTAGCTAGTAGTAGTCTATTGTTAGTGCACTTGCATGTGTGGCTAGTTTTGTAAAGGCGTGTGGCTAAGAATAACATGTGACCTATTTTTGGAGTGGATAAGCGGTGAAGGGAAAGTCCCCACCCTTATAAATATGTAGTAAACTATGTAATAGAGATATAGAGACATACAAAGAGGAGGTATATATAGAGTTATGTTGTTATGCACATGCTACTACTATTGTAATGAAGCTTCTGTATACTCACTGCATTGAATATAATGAAGGACATTGGCTGAATCTAAGTGTTATTTTTGTGTGTATCTGAATCTAGTATGTTTTTGATCTCATTATGGTTAGTACTTAATTTTTTTCTCCCTTAGGTACAAAATGGGTATGCTCTGTAGAATGACGAGCTAGTAATAGAACTATATATGTTAAGTCTCCATCATGCTAACATCCTTCTACAACAACCCTAAAGAGGGATTTGGTACCTTTGCGCACTTCGGGTGAGCACTCGGTTTAGGCTGAGTGATGTGCCAGCGCATCTAAGGTTTCATTGGGTTTATATCACTGAATTCTAGGCTGCATCATTGGTTATGTTGCTAGGACCTCTTTTTCAGTTATTTTCAGGATGGTTCGCAATGAAGACATACCACTTGACCTTAGCAAGTATTGAAGAATGGATACGTGATATGGAAGAAGAATACGCATGGAAGTTGAACACGGATCTAATTTTAACGCACGCACTTGGGTGGAACATAATATTTATGATAATTATATGAGACCTTTTTTGCTATCTTTCCAATAGAATTGTACGAGTGGCTGATTGCTTATGCATCTAAGAAAAATTGGAGGTACCGTGCACTTGTCTAGATGCATGAAGAATTCTAGGACCTTTATGATGTTGATCTAATTTGGACTCGAGTTGTGGATACATGGTTTTGTGGTGTCTTGAACAATTATATCTTGGAATACTCAATTTCCACTTATTCGTGTCCAAAGGTAGCTGAATTCTAGTTCTTACGACATCCACTGGGAGCTTACCAACAAGGCATTTTATTGGAGATTAAGATCCTGATGGTAAATTTGAATCTAGAGAGTAAACCGATGGCTAATTAAACCCCACCACCTACGGGGTAGGAACAAGATTGGTTAAAGATGACAAACCTAGAGGCGAGAAAGGAAAAGAGAGGAAAGGTGGCTTAAGTATAATGAGGCATGCGAGAGGGAGATAGAGAAGCGAGTGTACCATTGTAGAAAGTATGGCGTTGAGGAGAGAGATGGATCGTAAAGGATTTTAAGCTCATATAGAATATGTAGAGCCAAAGCATCAGGAACTCCCCCATCTTGGAAAGCATGATAGGGATCCCCCTCGGCCTCATAATGAAATTCACCAGTAGAGACTACTTGGGCCACAGGAACACATCTAAATCCACCTGGTAACCTAGCCCTTATGCTTGGTTTTCCAGTATTTATTATGACAAATAATCAACAAGTAAGTGTGGGAAGTAAGAGAGCAAGCACATCAATGGCAGAGCATACGACTTCATTGTTGTTTGGAGGTGTGTTTTCAGGCACATCTTCCACACAAAATATGAGCACATTGAATGTTGGATTCACTTCTAGAAGTGGAAATACTTGACAGAGCATAGGGGTTCAATATAGTACTATTGTTAGAAAATAGAGTATTATGTCTACGGGACCTATTACAGCTATAGTTTAGGGATCGGGAGGTAAGGGAAGTTACTGGTTCGAGGTGGATATAGAGATTTTAGAGGCATGGGAAACACTAGAGGATTTAGATAAGGTGGGAAAGGTCGGCACCAACCCCGAATATTTATATGGAAATGTATCTTCATCTTTCGAGTATAGGGGCATAGAAGATGCTTTGCTTAAACACGTGCATATGTGTGAAATATTGTGGCACACAAAAAGGAATCGAGCTTTTGAGCATAAGGAAAGCCAATTTGCTAGTATGTTACAAGGGCACGCACACGGTTGGTACGCAAAAGTTTGACCCTAACTTGGACTTACGTGGATTATGCAGCATTAAAGGATGCATTCTTAAAAGAGTTTTATATCCCTGAATTTGAGTAGAAGAGTATAAGTGCACTCAAGGATATTAAGCAAGGCACTACTGAGAGTGTGCGCAAGTACGATGCCCATTTTAAAACACTTGTCTAAACTTTCCTATGATATTCATGCAATCTAGCATGCACAATGGTTTTTGGGGGATTGATTACACCATTTAGGAGGGTGTTGTCTTATAAGACATATACTAATCCACGCGAGGCATTGGAATCATTCCTATGCACCGAGGTAGTTGGGAGTATTGACACTTGTGTTAGCCCAATATTAGAGGCACGGATTGCAGCTATGGCAAAACAACTAGAGAAATTATCAGAAAATTCAGCCCATGAAATGCACTTAGGAATTTGGTGCATATATTATGAAGTAGAGGATCACACAAAGGATAGTTTTCCTCGCATGAGCAGTATACTCATTTCTGATGGATTGTGAGATATGCCACTTAAACCACGATGTTAGTCGATGCCCATTATTGCAACGCGCGATAAGGAAGAACATTTCAAGCTACTGTAAAATTTGCAAGTCCACAACTCATGACAAAGAGGACTGCCTTAGGCTAATTGGACAAATCCATGATGCTATAGATATTGGTGTACGAAAGATAGGAGTTTCAGATAACTCTAAAGGAAATAATGAGCATCAGGACCAGGAGCACAATCAGGCGCGCTATGATCAGAATGAGGGGCATTTTGAAGGCAATCCTGGCATAGGTCGAGGATACTATGGTGGATTCGGAGGATAAGGCCATGGTGGTAGAAGTAGAAGAAGTGAGCTCCTCGTGGAACGTGTTATACATGAGGATCTCCTTACCATTATATGCGCGAGTTACCTCATAATATTACATGTTCTTTCTGTAGAAATAACGATAGATATGAAGAGTTCTGGACTTATATGAGTATCTCGAGTATACAACATAAACAAGAAAAAAAGGCACCATGATGGTTAGGATACAACACAATGTGGATTAATAATGGATGCCAAAAATAGAAGCAGAGTTTGAGGAACTACAAGTGAGGATCATGACTCGTGCTAAGGCAACACGTGTCAGGGAGGCATTATAACAAAAACCTACCATCACTAAAGATGAGGTTCTTCATATATGGTACCCAGATCCTGCCTATCAGAAGGAGGTTTATCAGGATACCATGGAAGTTCTAAGGAATCTTCAGGGTGAGATATAGTATTTAAAGGAGCAAAAGAAAGCATCAGAGATGGTCTAAACTGATATAGATGACTTGACAGAAGTGTGCAAAATGTTGCACCAGGAGAACATCATTCCACTATTGGGGAGTTGGTTAAAAGGGAACACTCTGCGCAAGTACTGAGACCAGACGGTAGATCCTGCATGTAAATCTCCCTCCTCATAGCCTAGATTATGACAAGGAAATCACTTTGAATGTTGTTGTGGATGGGTGGTTGTTGAGTAATATACTTGATTGATACAGGCACAAAAGTTAATGTTCTTACCTTGGATGCATGGGTACAAATGGGAGACCCCCATTAAATCCATCCTCTAATGTATTATTCATGGCTAATCGGACTAAGGCCACTTCCATAGGAGTTTTAAAAGATGCATCCATTACCATAAAAGGAGCCAAGTTCACTAGAGACTTTGAAGTTTTAGCACTTTGCGAGAATCGAGATAGCTTCCCAAATATATTAGAGTGTCTTTATTGCTATGCAAATAATGTTTATCTTCGGTTGAAAAAAGGCTATATCAATTTTGAAAATAAAGAGGAAAGGTTCATTATCCCTTTGACATATGGGAAGTCTACTCCCTATGTTGAGCCCTTAAGTGAAGAAGATTTGAATAGGATTTATGTACGTGCCATCCGAGATCCAGATATGATTGAACCAACCAAAGAAGGACTAGTTCAGTGGGAGGATGCATAGTCTATTAGCGATACTACAAGTGTTGCTTGTGATAATTAGGCTCACAACACTTATGAGTTGGTAGGGCACGAAGTGAAGAGCATATTCCCTTGAGGCAAAAAATTGTGTCATGTTAGGAGGATAGGTAACAACTCAATACCTTGTTACACAGGATAAGGAGATCCCATGGTATTCCTAAGTGCCATGGAAGAAAAATGGATAGACCCATTGGAGAGGATAAATATGCTAGCATATACACTACGCGGGACAATAGCACACTGGTGGGTGGTCCACAGGGATAATCTGGTCGAATGAGATTAAATTGGGGTTGATCTTACTACTAGGTTCTTTAGGAGAAATGCACCTACACAAATATGCAATTATCATGGTGATCAATATGTTCAACACCATGTTCAAAAGTGTGAGAGAATCGACAAAAGGGTAGGAAGCTTTATCACCTTCACTATGGGTGCACCAGTTTTATTCCACTTTACAAGACTTGCGTGTTTGGTATGTATATGCAGAACTCCATAGAGAAATTGGAAATTGGCATAATTTAACTACAGGAATGCCCATAAGTTTGACTTCTTCTCTACAAAACCTCCGATAGAAGAAGCATTGAAAGTTATCAAGCACTTAACTATGGGGGATATTGCCAGGCCGGAGAACTCTAGGAATTATTAGATAAGGAGGACTCAGAGTGCGTCTTGATAAAGAACCAAAGGCCAATGCAACATTACTTCAACACGCTTGCCTTGAGAAAGAGAAAGGAAAAATGGTCTACCTAGTGGATGATGAAGAAGTAGATAATCTGGATGTAAACCATTCAACAGGAAGGTGTGAGGTATTGGAAAATGTGGATAGGACCACACACGCCTATCATGAACCTATGAAGACAAAGCGGGTGAATATTGGAACAGATATTAAGCCTAAGGAAGCCATAATTGGAGATTATTGGTCAGACTTTGAAGTGGCAAAAATCATAGAGTTACTAAGGGACTACTAGGACCTATTTCCTAGGGGGTACCATGAACTTAAAGGCGTGCATGAATCATTAGGGGAGATGAAGATAAATCTTAAAGAGGGTGCACGCCTAGTTAGAAAGATGCCTTACAGAATGAACCCCAATTTGTGTGAAAAGGTCAAAGAAGAGATTGATAACATGTTGAAGTTTGGAATTATCAAGCCCCTTGATGAGTCAGAATGGGTTAGTCCAATGGTGATCAATATCAAGAAGGATGGATGGATTAGAATATGCGTGGAATACAAGGAGCTGAATGCTTTGCATGTGTAACAAATCCATTCTCTACACCATTTATTGAGGAAATACTAGAAGGAGTTGTAGGCGCAAAATCTATTCATTTACAGATGGGTTCTTTGGGTATCATTAGGCTAGGATTGCCTAGGAGGATCAGGAGAAGACTACATTTACTACTAAATGGGGTAGCTTCACCTATACTGTAATGCATTTCGGTTTGAAAAATGTGCCTGTTGTATTTTCGTGCATAGTTGTCCAAGCGTTCAAGGAATTTATTCATAATTTCTTATAGGTATATTTAAACGATTGAATGGTGAATGGGTTAGTTAAGGACCACTATGACAATCTACGCTTAATGTTTGAATGGTGTAGGTAGTTGATTATCTCTTTGAACATCAAGAAGTGTATATTTGCTACATCATTTGGGATACTTTTAGGACACATAATATGCAAGGAGGGTTTGTTGGTTGATCCAACAAAGGTTGCAGTCATTATAGGCCTAGGGGAGCCTACCAATCAAAGTGAGGTGCGCAGATTTTGGGACATACAGGATATTATAGAAAATTTATCAAAGGCTATGCCAAAGTTGTCACACCCTTAGAAGAGTTACTGAAAGGGAAAGGTATGTTCTACTGGGGAAAATAGCAGCAACACACATTCGAGACATTAAAGGAGAAACTTACTACCGCGCCTATTTTTCATTTTTTCCTTCATGGGACAAACCATTTCATGTACATGTTGATGCCTCTGGCATGGCCATTGGCATGGTGTTGGCTTAACCTAGAGAAGGTATTATAGATCATCCTATCTGTTTTGCTAGTAGAAAGCTGACTCCTGTAGAACAAAACTACACAACTACAAAGCATGGATATTTTTCAATGATCTATGTGTTGCATAAATTTCACCAGTACCTACTAGCTACACCATTCATATTTTATACAGATCATATGGTATTGAATTATTTGGTAAATAAGACTGTTTTACAAGGGTGCATATGTCGATGGGTGCTCTATTTTAAGAGTTTGATTTCACAGTTGTGGTCAAACCAGGAAAAAGTAATTCTAGACCAGACCATTTATCAAGAATACAGTCAGGAGAAGAAGCACAGGTAATTGAGGATAACATGCCAAACACATAGTTATACAGGTTACAACGTGCCATCATAACTAGAGGACATTGTTATATTTTTATGCACATGGATGGCACCAGAAGGAATGAAATCCTTAGAGAAGAAACAACTTGCTATATGTGTTGCACCTTATATATTAATTAGTGGTGACTTGTACAAAATGGGCCAGGATGAAATATTGCACCGTTGTGTATTAGAACATGAGTGTCATGGCATTATGGAAGAAGGTCATGGTGGAATTGTAGGAGGCCACTATGCAGGTGATGCCACAATGCATAAGATTCTACTCACTGGATTATGGTGGGAGACCCTCTATAAATATTGTAAGGAATTTTGTAAGGCATGTGATCATTGTCAACGTCTTGGAAGACCAGGTCAGCGAGATGAAATGCCTCTGAGACCTATTGCTAGCGCATAACCATTTGAGAAATGGGCTATAGATTTTTGGGTCCTATTTCACCATTGCGCATAGAACTAGATCACACTACATTATAACTTACACAGACTATCTAACAAGGTGGGCAAAAGCAACACCTACCAAGGACTGTATAGTGGCTACAACAGCTCGGTTTCTATGGGAACATATTATTACAAGGTATGGATGTCCTTTGAGTTTGACCAGTGATAGGGGCACACATTTTCTTAATGAGACAATCAAATTTTATTGGATGAGTTCATGATTGCACACCATAAGACTACACCCTATCATCCTCAGGAAAATGGAACTGCTGAGGCTTTCAACAAAATTTTGAGCCACACATTGACAAAAATCTATGATATTGGAAGAAAGGATTGGGATGATAAAGTATTTGTAGTACTTTGGGCATATAGAACAACATATAAAAGGTTGAACAAAGCCACACCATTTCAGTTAGTGTTTGGCATAGAAGCCATTCTTCTTATGGAATTTATGTTACCTTCTTTGCGTATTGCGCATGCTTTGGAGGTCTAGCTGATGAGAAATATTTAGAAGAACGGATTGAAAAGATAATTCAGCTAGATGAGCGACAAGCCATAACACGTTGGAGTCAGAAGCAAGAAAAGGCCAAGAAGAAAGCATGGCATGACAAAACATAAGGGATAAGAAGTTTGAGATTGGAAAAATGGTACTTCTCTATGACTCTAAGTTCTTGCGCCATCTAGGAAAACTTAAGGTACATTGGTTGGGGCTGTATGTTATCACTTACATCCTTGAAATAGGTGCTTTCCAGTTAGAAGCACTTGATGGAACACGACTACCCGGTTACTTCAACGGGAGTAGGCTGAAGCCCTACTATAAATAAGTCTTCTTGGTGTTTGTAATAAGGCAGTATTGCCATTTAGATTAGGTTTTCAATTTTGTATTTCCTTAATGTGTTTCCTTCTTTATCGCTATACTTTTTCAATTTAGTTTGTGTGTTGTGAAATAAGCACGCTTGCGTGCATGAAGATAATCACTACATGAAGCATGTTTATGCGCAGAGGAATGCACATAACTTAGTGTGGGGTGGTTGTCGATATCAAGGTACAATATGGTGGGAATTGAAAGGTGAAAGGAATAAGTTGCTACAGTGCTCTTCAATTCAAAGGATTGCCTCTAAAAAGTGACCAAAGATAGAGATGAATGAAGGGACAATATAACGCGAGGTAAGTAGAGGCCATAACAACTACCAATAGAAGGTGCAGTGATGAGGTACTCGGGTGTAAGGAAGTGTGTTAAGGATAATTTTGTGACCAAAGGGTAGGAAGGCATGCTAGAAGGTTATAACTAAGGTACAAAGATGTAACGCATGAAAAGGATGGAATTGGTCAATTAATGAGAGGATATTTGGTAGGTGAAGGAGCAATGAATGCATCAAAAATTTGAAAATCTATATAAGGAAGGGATGTGAATTCATTTTTACCATTGCGATTAAGATTATTTGAAAAAGAGTTACGTGTGAAGAGCCAAGTGATCGAATTGAGGTGTGAGAGGTGGGAAACTAGTCGTGACAAAGATATATGTGTGTAGAAAGAGCTTGTGTCCCCGGTGGTAAAGGGTTTGAGCGAAGCAAGGCAAAAGAGAGGAGTAAGGGCATGTAATTTCACCTAGGGCATGCTAAATCGAGCTAGGGTTTGATTTGCACATTGCAAAATTCAAGAGGCAAGGATCTATAAAGGATTGCAAGGTAGAAATTGAACCCAAGAAAGCAATTGGCAGCAGAGTGAAGGGAAAAAAAGGTGGTCGGAGAGGAAGAGGAGATGGCTCCTAAAAGAAAAATTTTAGAGATGCAATATCTAAAGGGGGTTATCATAGGCTAGGAGTGGGATTCTCACATAAGAAGAAGCAAGGTGAGTGAGTAAAATCACCATACCATAGAGAATAAGAAAGAGCTTGATGCCTTGCTAAACACGAAGACAAATAAACGCATGGTGAAAGACATGTCGGTGTATGATGATGTTGGCGAGAAGCTCTTATAGAAGATAGGATTT
The DNA here is from genome assembly GCA_018340775.1 of Taxus wallichiana var. yunnanensis. Lineage (NCBI taxonomy): Eukaryota > Viridiplantae > Streptophyta > Pinopsida > Cupressales > Taxaceae > Taxus > Taxus wallichiana. The sequence goes on from CM031236.1 coordinate 644,829,220, forward strand.
TACCAGCTATATGAACTCCCTTACTTTGGGAAATATGAGCCCTTGTACCAATGGCTCATGAGTAGAGTGCACAAATATTTTTCTACTTTACAGGACGTAAAGCCAGAATTTCAGCCGCGCTCATCTCCATGGTAACAGGGTTGAATGGCACAGGAGAATATTTATTAGATGATCTAACATACAAGTCCACAATATTGGAGACCAAAAAGGATTTGGGGTACACAAAGGGTCCGTGCGGCATGGACATCGATAAACTAAAGAAGTATCTAGTGGTGCAAGCAACCAGCACATCTTGTTACAAAGCTAAATGACCAGAAAGGTGGTCACAAGTGAACACCATGTGGTTGCACATTGCCAAAAATATGTCTAAAGGGGTAGTCTACAACATTTCATGTTATATTGTAGAAACTATCATTGAGGAAGCACACACAGGAGGAAAGATCAGCTTTGGAGTTGTTCTATTATCACTAGTGTTCATGGAGATTGGAGTACCTGATGGACCAAAGGAGAAGATATGGGAGTATCCCATGGAACACAAGTCACCTGTAGAATGCTTCAAAAATTACTTGTGTGAGGGATCCATGATATAACAGGTCAAGCAAAGGGCTGAGAAATGGTATGATAGGATCCACACAACCTTTGAAGAAGAATGGCACATCCCCAAAGACTTTCCTTCGGTGGTTGGAAAGGCAGTTCAGTTTTGTATACCAACATTTTTGTATAGCGTGGTTCACCATGAAGGATGGAGCATGGAGCCCTTGGTGTAAGTTTCCATATGCCTTCACAACAAGGTACTTCCAGGCATTAGTACATAGGTTCTCAGACACACGGCAACTCACATTCAATGCAGATAAGGTAGATTACGACTACCACACACTAAGGAAGAAATATGTGTATCCAGGGTGGGTGCATATATTGAAAGACTCATTTCAGATGTATTGAGCATTAAACCAATAAGTTTGGTTGTGGGAGATATTAGAGCAGCATTGGTGTACCTCTAACTAAAGCCAAAGTTAGAGAATAACAAGTATGTGGAAGATGAGTTCACACTTCCAACACCACCAAAGGGTAAGCACACGATGGAGAACATCCCAGTGCCTAAGCCCACAAAGCCAATTGAAGTGGAGGATGAGGAGGATGAGTGTGAGGATAGTGGTGGTTTGGAGCATAGAGGTAGAAGACATCCTACGACTAAGGATGAAGTTGAGCGCACCACTACACCACCTCAACCACAAGAGGGGATGATGAGGAATTGGATGCAGTCCAAGGAGAGCACAAATTTAAGTGGGTGTTTAGGAGAACAAGGAATCAAGGTGCTACTCCACAAACAATGTGCAAATCACCCAAACTCTCTCCACAGAAAGAGACAACTGTGAAAAGGAGAAGGAAACTGAAGTTGAATGAGGAGGTGGAAGAATCATAGGAAAGCACGCCTAATTCTCCTACACCTCCAGAGAATGTAGAATAGAAAGATGAAGAAATGAAGCAAGGAGAAGAGGAGGAAAAGGGAACAGATGAGACAACTACAGAGACTATGCAAGACATGGAAACACAAGTTCCAAATCTAGAAGCTCAAGTTCCTAAGCAGCCTCGGTCTAGAAGAACAAGTGGAGAGCACATTCCACCAGCCATGGGTTATGCAGAGGATGCAGGTAAATTGTCCGCACCCATTTCCAGAGCACATTGTCACAAAATGAATTATATGGCTAGGAATTAATGGATGAAGATATGGCTATAGTTCGCACAAGGAATTAGTTATCATGGTCCATGCACACACACATGGATGAGATAGATTTTGATGTATGTGAGGAGTCATGTGTATTACGAGAGGTGAAAAAAAAAGACACCTTAGGCTAGACACATGACAAGAAATCCTCTTTGTCATGTTAGATGAACATGTGAGCAATGCATTGGTAAAAGTCTCAACAAAGGTGGCAAGGTAGAATATGGACAAGGATGCCACAATTAGGGTGCTCAAGGAAGAGATCAAAACTAAGGATGGGGAAATAACATGCCTAATGCAGGAGAGAGACTTGGTGTAGAAAAAGAATGTTGTATTTATCAAAGATCGCGAGATGAAATTGGAAATAATGTCATAAGATCTAGGCCACACTTGGAGCCAAAGGTACCACAGACATTTCCTTCAGCAATACACTATGTAGGAAATTTGGTGGACCTAGTACTTGAAGATGAGCCTCTACACATGCCAACACCAAAGGATCTAGCACAAGAGGTAGAACGAGAGAGGGATTCATGATGCGAGAAGATTGTATCCTATGAAGGGTTATTGCAAAGCACCGAAAGAAGAATTGAAGAAAGTAGACCAAGCCTTAAACATCTGCATAGATCTAGAGGCGTCCATCAACATAAAAACCTTGGAGGAGAATCTTGAGGTCCAGAAAGTGATCAAGGAAAAAACCTTGGGCCGCACGTAAAAGATTATCAATGGTTAAACAAGCGTGAGGCCACGACAACAACATAATAACCACACAAGACTCAGGTAGAAGAGCTTGGGAAACTCATTGCATGTGAAGATGGATTTACTAGAGGGAAAGATGACTATAATGTCCAACATTTTGTTGGTCTTACAAAATGAAAAAGGGGAGATTGCGAGGGATGAATTGGATTCCATTGTTGTGGACATTCCAGAAAAAGAAGAGGAAGCACTCGCTAAGTGGTAGACCTTGGAGGCTGAAATAAAATAGGAATATCCTGAATTAGTTGTTCAAATGAAGAAGAGACTACAGAGTAAAAACATTCTTTCATTTCTTTCCATTCTTTTATTCTTTACTTCAGTTTTTGGAGATGACCATTGTTGGGGCGAAAATGAAATTAGTGTGGGGTAATGTTGATCAAAGAACACTTGACAAAAAAATCACACAAGAATTCCATGCGGGGAAGTGAGTCATATTCAAAGGCGCAAATGAATAAGAAGAACACACACGTGGAACAAAATTTCAGCTTTTCAGGACTTAGTCATTTTCACTCATAAAGGTCTATTTTTAGAGATGGCGTGCAGAGCACACAAACGAGGTAGAGACGTGCACGCCACACATTGGCTATTTTTGGAGGATTGGATATGAAGAAATTTGTATGGACATAGGCTAGAAATAGATATAATACTGTTAGTTAGCTAGTAGTAGTCTATTGTTAGCACACTTACATGTGTGGCTAGTTTTGTAAAGGCGCGTGGCTAAGAATAGCATGCGACCTATTTTGGAGTAGATAAGCGGTGAAGGGAAAGTCCCCACCCTTATAAATATGTAGTAAATTGTGTAATATAGATATAGGGACATACAAAGAGGAGGTTTATACAGATTTATGTTGTTGCGTGCATGCTACTATTATTGTAATGAAGCTTTTGTATACTCACTGCATTGAATATAATGAAGGACATTGGCTGAATCTAAGTGTTAGTTTTTGTGTGTATCTGAATCTAGTATGTTTTTTATCTCATCATGGTTAGTACTTAATTATGTTCTCCCTTAGGTACAGAACTGGTATGCTCTATAGAATGATGAGCTAGTAATAGAACTATATATACTAATTCTCCATCATGCTAACATCCTGCTATAATAACCCTAAAGAGGGACCTGGTACCTTTGCACGCTTCGGGTGAGCACTCAATTTAGGCTGAGTGATGTAACAGCACATCTAGGGTTTTATTGGGTTTGTATCACTGAATTCTAGGCTACATCAAGAACCTATCTCTACAAGCCCTTAAAACGAGTTACGAAATCCTGAAACAATTGTAAAACTTTGGAAGTGAGTTTGTATCTTTAAAATTGAAGAAAGCCTAAAATTTCAGACCTTACAAACTCCATACCAACCAAACAAGCCCCTTTTTAGCCAAACAAACCACCTTTCCAAGCATCTCCTTAAAATAAAATTACTCCTACAAATCCATTTCAGTCTTATAATCCTAATGTAGATAGTTCATCTAAGGTCTTGGTTTCAATTTATAATAATTTAGTGCAAGATTATGAGTTTTTTCCCTTGGAATCTTCCCCATAACTAAGAAAATTTCCTCAATGGTATTCCTAACCAAGCCTTGATGGTGCAAAATGCATATTTCTCTCAAGATGCCTCCACAGAGGAGAATCTACATCAGGAATTTGTTCAAGAATTTCCAAGTGATACTTCACTTGTGAATTGGAAAATGGAGGAGTTTTGTAGGGTCAACCATCTCCAAGTAGGAAATCAATCATCTTCATCAAGCGTAGCCACAAACACAAGGTCTAAAAGAAGGTAAATGGAGCCAAGTACTCCACCTCTTACTTCACCAATTTTTCATCCCCAACTAAGACAACTCGTGGACCGGGAAAATTCCAAACTTCAATGAACAATTCATGGAATGTAGTAAACCTATAGTGTACTATAAAACAATGGAACATTACGAGCCAATGCTTAAGGGAGATTCCACAAGAAAATTAGAATTCATGGCCTAAAGTAAATCCACATAGTGTAGAAGGTTCACCATCTAAATAAATTTTGTGGATTAAACAAACAAGAAAATAAAACACTCCTCTATCACAGAGAGTTGTGGGTACTATTGACGATTATCTTTGCAGATGAACCGTTAGAGTCATTCGATACCTTAGGTTAGTGGGATGTGCACCTAAGGTAACCTCCAGATTTTAAAGAAGTTGGATCTTCTCTATGGTGAGAGATGAGGGTCAAAGAAAAATCAAACGTAGCACAAAACTAATAAAAGTGATGTGCCAAAAAAAAGGGAGAAGTTAATCAAGAATCCAACTGCCTGAAATGGGAAAAAGTGAGCAATGAAAAGGGTGGAAAAAATGCACCACATGATAGAGATAGATTCACAAAAACACCACTTCAAACCCATTAAGCACAACTTCTAAAACCCGTAGTGAACATTAGAAATATGCACAATATACCAACAATGAAATAAAGGCTATTAGAGATGATAAAAACATGCAAAGGATGGATGAAATGCATCACAGGACATATTATATTGCTCCAAAATTGTGCACAGTATAACAATCAACAGGTAAGAGGAAAAATTCCATTACAAAGCTTCAGGAAGAAGGCTTGGGCTCCTAGCTCATCCCCCTAGTAGGGAAGAAACATGACTAACTCTCCGGAGATATCTTTTATGAACCCCACAGATTACAATATATAGAATGAGAAGAAGAGAAGAGATAAATTTTGGAACTAGGCTTTTCAATCACCTTGTACCTTGTAATAAATGAGATGAAGTGACAGAAATAGATTGGCCAAATCTTTCTCACACTACCCCATGATCTATCATTTAAGGAATGAGATCCATACTCATTTATCACATTCTCAACTACTTTGCAACCACCTCCCTTGAAGTGGGCTCTCTTTTAAGGAATACACCCTCGATCTTCATTACATATCTGAATTTCTCAATTTATGCGCATCGGGTTCTGGGTCATGGTTTTGATGACACCTATTTTTGTGTTATTCTGCTTAGAAATGGCCTCATAAGTGTGGGTGAGCCATTTGAATTTTTGTGGGTTAGCTTCCTTTACATGAAACTATGCATTAACTCCTCCACTGAAGTGACAAGTTAATAACTTCTTCACCCTCCACTTTTGAGAGATCTGAGCATTTAAAATTTCTAGATGGGTTCCATTACTGCCCACACATGGCATTAACCTGTCGCCATTCTTTGCAACCTGCTTCGGGTTCAGGGCCCATTCATGCCGAGATTTTGTAGAGGCCAAGCACATCTCCAAGGTCTCTATTTTCCTTGCATCTTTTGAAATTGCATCGGGCTTACATGTGGCACCTCCCACGTCCTCTTATATTTTTATTGAGTTTATAATGGGACTCATTGTATATTAATACAAGGAGCCTTTCCTTGGTGGGCCCCTTATTATTGACTCCACGTGGAAGTCCCACGGGTTTTGGGATTTCATTCCTCCCTTTTGGTTTTCGAAACTGCGTCGGGCCAACATGTGGCACTTTCCGTAACCCTTTTCTTTGATTTGAGTTGATTCGTTCGGGATCCACTTTTTCACCGTGATTTGGCTAAGTCTTCTCTTATATTGCTGAAGGCTTGACTCTTTTTACATTTTCTCCAAGATTCTCAGAACTATCTTGATTAATCAACAAGAATTTTCTTGTTATCTAATTTTAGTGGGCGGTGGAGGAAATTTGATAAAAAGTACTCCTTTCAATATTCTATAGTAGATAAAGAGGAAAAATGTAAGCATCTCAATGTGGGAATCTTTAGCTATCCCTTTTTAGATAGATCTTCTCCAAGCCATCATGGTAGATCTTCCCATGCCACATGACTCATCTAAGGAGAAGAACTAGGTTGTGTTCACTAATATAACTCATCAAAAGGATGACCATTCATGTAAGAACATGAAGCCACCACCTTTCTATGTATATCTGATTATAAATAATCATCTGGTGCACAATTGCATGATTGACTCGGGGAAAGCAGTTCAGTGATGCCCAAACAAATAGTAGACCAACTTGGTCTTGAATATGAGTCACTCTCTAAAGGAGTGGTGCAACTAGATGGAACCATAGTGGTAACTATTAGATTTATCATAGGGTTAAGCCTCACTTACACACATGCCTTATTTTCTAAATCCCACAAGATGTTTTCATCATTGATCTTCCCCCTTCTTAACTTTGTGTCTCTCATGGGATTTCACTGCTAAGATCGGAAAATAATTATCCACGAATTGTTCTCATAGGATTTTCTGAACTAGATATGGTACCAAGGCCACCGTAAGGTATGAACCAATTGCTACATAACACATAAATCCTTATGTGCCCAACCCCATCAACATAAATTGCACAATTTTTATCAAGAGGACCATTCAAGTCTTCAAGAAGTAAATACCCAATTTGAAGGTACCCCAAATTTGTTACTTAATGAGCGAGGGGATCTGAATGCCATGATTTTGATCCATTAAAACATATTGAAGAAGTTGGCATTGGCATCTATTGATTGCATGAAGAGAACTCACTTGTTCTTGATGTTGTGAAAACAAATTCACAGGACGGTGGTATTTGGAAAATGTTATTTAATCGATCAAGAAGAAGACAAGGAGTAGGAGGAGGCATAATGCTTGTATCTCTTGATGGTATGGGGTATTACTCTACTTTCATATTCCAGTTTAGTTATTCTAATAACTCATCGTAGTATGAGTCTCTAATACATGGCTGCGATGGGAAAGAATTAATATCAAGAAATTGCAAACCTTTGGGGATAGTGAGATGATTGTGAACCAAGTCAAAGGTTTAAATGCGGCTAAGAATTAATTTTAAAGAGCTTACAAACATATATTATGGTACCTTCTAGATGAGTTTGAAGCATTCAAGATACATGCCATTGTAAGGAAAGAAAATGAATCCACTAATAGGTTGGCTATAGTAGGAGAAAGGTTTGATGTTGCGAAAATTTAAAAAGACGTAAATTACAACCACACGTCAAGCTAGTGGTGAGGATTTTTTACCGACGATAACACAAATTGGAAAGAATTTGAGAGTGATCAACATATTATCAATTTCATCCAAGAGGATTTGAATTTTCATCAAGAAATAAATAAAAATTAGAGAAAGAATATGGAGACAAAATTTTCTAACTCAAATAAAAACAATACCCAAAGGATTAGTGAATTTGAAATCCATTTTCAATTTTGTTGATCAACTCATAAAAGAAAAGGAAAACGTGATAGTCAAATGTGAGGATTATGAACCCATATTAGTTGGTGAAGACAAGCTACTTAGGATTGGAAAGGTGTGTACTCCAAAAGAAAAGCATGATTTTGTATATATTTTACAATAATGTTTTGACGTATTTGCATGGATCTATGAAGACCTCAAAGGTTTTGACCCTAATCTAGCCTAATATACCATTTTACTATATCTAATGGCCAATCCCATTAGGTAAAAATGGATGCCTATACATCCATGAATTGATCCTCTCATGAAAAGGTAACTTAACAAGTTGATCAAAGAAAACACCATCTTCCCCTTCAAACATTCATCTTGGGTTTCCAACGTAGTTATGGTGCGGAAAAGAGACATGTAACTCAGACTTTGTGTTGATTTCTAGGATATAAACAAATAATCCTAGAAAAATTATTATTTGTTGCCTTCCATGGATCAAATTCTACAAGTGGTACTAGTTTCGAGAAAGTTTTTCTCTTTTAGATGGTTTCTTTAGTTGAAATTAGATTATGGTGAAGGGTGAATATCAATTCAAGGCAACCTTTACCACCAAGTGGGGAATCTATGCTTATAATAAAATTTCATTTGGTTTGTCTAACGTAGGAGTAACCTTTCAAATATCCATGGATATGGAATTCAAGGGATTGATCAAAAACATTTTCCTCATCTACATGGATGACGTTATAGTGTTTTCTAAAAATGCAGTGATCATTTGTTCCATCTCGTAATTATTTCAGATATTTATACATTTTTGGGTTTTTCTCAACCCCAAAAAGTGTATCTTCTTGGTGTGTGAAGGTAAAATCCTTGGCCATATTGTCTCTAAGGAAGGACTTGCAATTGATCCAGAAATATTAAGTGTCATCCTTGCATTATCATTACCCATCCACAAAAAAAGCACTGCAAAGCTTCTTGGGAAGAATTAACTTTGTCGTTTTTTATTCCAAATTTTTCCAACATTGTCAAGCCATTGACATCAATGTTGAGGAAAAACATGATCTTCAATTAGATTGCGAGAAGGCAAGAACAACTTTTAGGCCATTGAACAGAAATTACAGAGACCCTAAATCTCGTCAATCATAATTTTACGAAGGATTTCACATTCTATACCCTTGGAGGTGTAGAGAAAATATTTGTGATGTTGGTGTAAATGAATAAAGAAGGTAAAGAGTAACCAATTGCATTCTTCAACTAGAGTCTTGAAAATTATGAAGTAAGATACTCATTTTTTTAGAAACATGCCTTAGTTGTTATAAGGAATTTGAAGAAATTCATACATTTAGAATCCAACAATTAGATCCATCTCATTGATTCACATGATGACTTGTGAAAGATTTTCTTTTGTCAAGGATCTGAATGAGAAAAGAGTTGGTTGGATAATCAGAGATATAGAATATAACATCAACGTCAAAGTGACTACGCTAGTCAGAGGAAAAGGTTTGTGTGAGCGAGATGGTTTCATAACCACGAAATGAAGAGGGGATATTTTTAGTGATCCAACATGATCAAGAAGAATCTACAAGTCCATCGTATACCCATTGTTGGACTTGCAACATAATTCAATTTCTCCAAATAGGTTAATGTCTAAATTTTTTTAACAAGATAAAGAGATGACATTTCATACTTCAATATATCCCCTTTGTGTTTATTAATAGCATCATATTCATAAAATACATCAATGGAGTTCTTTTGAGATGTGTTAATGCAGATCAAATTGAAAAATTCTTGTATGAGATTCATGTTTCCGCGCCTCGATGAAATTAATCTCTAGGACCAACAACACTAAAAATAATGAAAGGCAACTATTATTGGCTGAGTCTTTTTAAGGATTTTTATGCTTTGGTGAAAAAATGTAGGAAATGTTCCTTCTTCACAGGTAAAGAGGGACTAGGAGCTCTTCCATTCCACCCCATATCTATAGATCAAACGTTCATGTAATGGGGGTTGGATTTTATTATAGTAATCAATATGCATTCAAGACTAAATCATTAGTGGATCCTCACACCCATATATTACATCACCAAGTGGATAGAGGCAATTTATTTGAAGGAGGTAAATGAATCTAGTAGTTTGGATTTTTATGAAATTATTGTGACCAAATTTCGTGTTCCATCCACAATAATATGTGATAATGTTCTAGCATTCCTTGACAAAAAAGTTTCTTATTGGGATATCAAGAATATAATATACCTAATCACATCTTCAAAATATTAACCCAAGGTAATGGATAGGCTGAATCAACAAACAAAAATATCATGAGAGTCATTAGAAGAAATTTAGAGGAGAATCAGAGAGCTTGACATACCAAACCGAAATAAGTATTATGGGTTGATAGAATTAATCCCAACATATCAACAGGTAGCTCACCTTTCAAATTTTTCTATGGTAAGGAAGTTAAATTTTCAATATCTATTGAGTTTCCAACATTGGATCTCATCAATAAGCTAGAGATGTTTGAAGTCGAGGCCATGGAGGTCAAATATGTAGATCTCATAGAGATAGAAGAGTTATGAGATCAAGTAATTCAAACAATGGAAAAGGATCAATCTCAAATTAAGAAGTAATTTGACAGGAAAATTGTGGATAGAATATTTCAAGAAGGAGATATTGTCCTTAAATGGGGCCGGACATGTCCAAACTAGGAAGGAATTCAAAATATGATACCATATGGACTGTCCCCTCGTGTCATCTCGGATGCAAGCCACACAATGATTTCCAAATATCAAAACTATATGGAGAAGAGATCATGATCCCATCAATGAGATATATATCAAACATTTATTTTGAAATAAAATTTCCACCTTGTACATACTATATTAGTTTCACTTTTCTCTCCAAGTTATTTTAAAGTGCATTATTTTTTTGGTAGTGTAGTTTCATTTTCCCTTAGTACTTTGGACATGTTTTTGGTTTCCTTGGGTGACATTTGCATTCTAAAATTTTTGGAGATATCCCAAGTTTTGCGAGATATTCCCAATGTATCAAATGTTAATAGAGTCGAGTTCGGGGAGATATAAGTTCATGATAAAAATTTAAAAGACATGTAATCAAATCCATTCCCAATTGATCATCAAGGCCAATAATCTTCTATCTAGTAGGAATATAGCCTCGTTGAGTCTCTAAATTGTTGTCCAAAATACCCCCATGCTATTTTGAAAACTTGCAATTAGTTTGGACTTAAGTGGAATTTTGGCTTAGGAAATATGCAGAACATTGAATATTAGTGTTCTAATGAATGTATGAACTCGATGTTGCACAGATTTCAAAATTCCATGGAACAACAGAATCAAAGCTCAAGACTTTGGCAAATCTTCGATGGAGTAATGATACTTCGGGGAAAACAAAAGGAAAACCAACAAGATAAAGGAACTGGTGAAGAAATTGGCTAAGTTTGAAAATCCATGAACACTTCCCAGTGTTATGTGGATTTTCCCAATGCATTATTCTCATGAATTTCTAAGTCCACAAAATGAAGGTAGAAAATTGAAGGAAAATCCTTCGTGGGTTTTGGTGTGAATGTAAAGGTGATGTGCGAGGGAGTTGGAAGTTTGCATGGTGGTGTAAATGAAATATTTCTATAGATGGTTAGAGATTAGTGTCTCACTTGATTTCTAAATATGTGGAGACATGTGGAACATTTAAAATCCATGAAATTATGTAAAAGGCATGGGATCAAGATAAGTTGAAGGGATGAGAGAGAAGGCCAAGGGACAAGGCTGAACTAGGTTTTTCACCATAACTTTTGATTTGGAGTTCCATTTCACATGAGCATCATTTTGTTCACTTCGCCTCTCCAAAGGATACATTTTGTAACAAAAAAACGTAGAGAAATATGTTGTTTTCAAGGTAAATCCATGAAAACATGAGATTACTGGGATTCAAGGTAAATCCATGAAAAGATGAGATTATAGGGGTAAAAACATAGTTTTCTCATTCCAAGCACCCAACCACCTCACATACATAATTTAAATACGTAAACAACACCCATGCTCTCACATGTGAAGTTTGTTGGCATGTTTTAGGGAAATGGTTATTTTTGGGGCAATTAATGGTGACAAAATCTATAGACCACATATTGTCTTCATTCATTGTAAAATCCAAATTCAAATTCCCCTCTCATCTCTCCCTCTATTCCCTTCTCATATTTATAAATGTAATTGTTTAGGCATGTTATATGAGTTCTTCTTTCCAAATTTTCATGTTATACCTTAGAGTGACACATTTTCTTTCGTTCAAACCTCCGTAGTTAACATCCTTGTAGGATTTTCCTAACCTCTTCTATGTAAACATGGTGAATACTTCTTAAATGTAATACATATTGGGTTGTTTCCCCTTTAAATTATTTGTATTTTTTTTTGTATGTTCACCCTCTTGTTTCCATTAATTTTTATTCATTTACCTATTTCATAATTCTATGTTTCAACTAACTCTCTCGAATATGCAATTTTTCACGTATCCCTAGTCATATTTGAATCTTGTCTTAGTATTGACACATCACCATTGTTTCATTTTGTATCTTTTTCCTTATTTCTAAATCATGAATATTGTATGTTGTAGTTTTAGTTTTAGATTTAGTTGTAATTTGAGTAGTCTAGGTTAGTTTGTGTTGAGTTAGGAGATAAGGAACTAACCTTCTCTGGAGGTTTTTCTCAAGGATCAAAATCACACACTTTGAATAAAATATCATGTTAGCTGAAGTATTGGATCTTACATGATTAATCCAAGGGTGATACTTCTGCTTTCTAACAAGTGTGTTAGGTTGGGAAAGGAATCCATATGTATTTTATTGTGCCCCATCATACTCTAGAGGATTTTTATTCTAGCATGCATGTTATTTCCCTCCCGGTATTCTTCATCACTCCTATCTTCTTAGTGCCATAACCAATGCTCTAATTTTTCCTTGGTAGTTCTCAAGGTTAATCATTCACTTAAAAGTAGTTCCTTTTAGTTATTACCTTTCACAAATATTCTTAATAGCACATGCTTCTCAACATTATCTCATTTGAGGGGTCCATGATTCATTCAAATTCTCCTTGTTTTCCCTAACTTGTTGTGTCACTCATGCAAATAGGTAATTTTTAGTGGTCCAAAAGGAAATTATCAATTCCCAAATCTAACATTAGATTATTTATCTCCAAAGGGTGTTACTTTAGATAATATCCTCGTGGGTCATGAAATAACTTGAATTATGTTGCTTTGGTGATAGATAACATCGATAACATGTATTCAAGAATGTAGCTATATAGTGATCCCTTCCACCATGAATCAATGGTGTGTGTCCAAGTTCTGTCATGTTTCACTATCCTCCTCATGTGCTCAAGGGTCCACTTGTGCTTCCTTCCTAAATTCAATATTTTGTTTATAAAATATGTTGTTAATCAAGCATAGAGATTCATTAGAGTTCATTGTATAAATTCTCGGATGGTATATCATATAGATTATTCTCTACCCAAGTCTTAGGGGACACTTTAGAAAATAATTATTTTGACTAAGATGCTTCTCTACAAAATTTTCTTCTACTTTATTATGTCAAATCTCAATATTATCTTGCAAGATTCAAAAATATTGCACCCACATCATCATTTATATGCAATTATGATGGGTTATAGAAAAATAACCAAAAATTTCTCATCTATTTTCACCACTTTATCATACTAATTGTTATCATGAGACTTGAAAACTCAAAATTTTGAATTTTTGAGTCTTGAGGAGTTTCTTACATACTTTCTTCACCCTTTTTCCTTCACTAATTCAGTATGAAATGGAAAATTTTAGGAGTTAGTAAATTTTTTCGGTTGTTGTTGAAATTGATAAATCGGTGTAGTCTTTTATTTCACTCCAAAGGTTATGCATTCTAGCACTTCATTCGAGACAATTTTGAATGCTAACCCAAAGCATGGGAAACTACGAGGTCACTCCTTTGACATGCTTTACAAGAGGTTAGCATGCATGTTTATATTTATATTTAACCATGAAACAATTAAAACATAAACAACCATTCCAGTCATGTCACTTTGGAAACACATATAATAAGGAAAACTAACAATCTAAACAATAACCAAGATCAACCAAATCATTAGATCACCATACTCAAACATATCCACCACCATAATTCATGAACAATTATCCAAGATGTCAAAAAACATTACATGGTAGAAGTTGGATACATAACATTCAAGACATTGGTGTGATGGGCCATACGCACAAGCATCAAATCCTAAATCTGTAACAAAACAACATGAATTCACTAGGATATCCTAGAAATACTTATAAAAATGATATACATCAAGTATATATAGGGGTGGGGACTTTCCCTTCACCACCCATGCACTCTCTTAAAAATAGGCGTGCTCACAAAAATAGCCTGCATGCTTTCTTTCCTAAAAATAGCCATGTGTATAAAGCTTGCATGCTTTTACAACAATTGCTAATAATAGATCAATCCTAAAGATAAGACATGTTTTAATCCTATTAATATCCTCTATAAAGTGTGTTTTGTATGTGCTTTTCCCTCTTGTTTGGTCCGCACTAAAAATCTATTTTTATCCCAATCTGGAAAATCAGCTAAGTCCCATCTTTGTTTCATGTATGTGCATAGTACCAAGCGCTACCTTGTCCAACATCCATGTGCGCCCTCCTACACACTACCCTTGTTCCTCTTTGTGCACACATTCTTATGCATAATCCTCCTAGGCTTCTTATGTACTAAGTCAATTTCCCCATCCAAATTTACCCCACACTAGGTATGTTATCCATCCTCGGTAACACCGAACACATGAATATCCTATAAAAGAATAAAGAATGTATGAACACAAAGATCAACAACATATACAAAAATAATAAATAATATCTTGGCACACACCGATCTCTACTCATCACTCACTTGTAGTAGTTCAGGGAACTCCTTATTGAGGGTGCTCTCCAACTCACCCCATTCTACCATCCCCTTAGTAGTTGTATATGGATCAACCCAACTATCTCCATCATCTCATCGAGGGTCATATCTTCTCCCTTCTACTTCAAATCCCTTATCACTCTAGCTAGGCCTGAGATTAATCCTTCAATACCATCCATTTTTAGTGCCCCACACAATTTTAAAATAAAATAATAAAGAATTTAGTACTACATCAGATGTAGCTCTCACTTGTAGCCTCCTTTTGTCATTTTTCTTCCATTCTAGCCGTTTCTTCTAATTAAGTTTGGCATGTTGCCTTCAAGATTTTATTCATGTCTTGGTTTTAACCCATACATTGGGGAAAAGAACGTGCTTGGTGTGTCTTGGGTTTTGGCGGGGGAGTCATTTAAGATAATGGTAATAAATGGAACAAAATGCTCGTGATTGCATCTAATAAAACACTGAAGGGGTATTGAATGGAAGGAAGGTCATTCAGTGAATGGAATGGAAGGAAGACTTTCTGAAATCGCTTTCAATCCTGAATTGATGAAAGAGAAAAAGCCTCAAATATAACTCATTTTTGCCCCGGTTATTCCAATCTCTCACCAATTTAGGAAAGATCCTCACCCGTTTAGGTAGCGGTGGTGATCTAAATACTTGGAATAAACTAAAACTAAAAGCGGTACCATCTCTATCTTTATCTCCGTGACGAGCGGAGAGGCGAACGGTGAGCTCGCATTAGCAGACCGACTACCAAGAAAGAGGTGACTCTGTTATAGTTCTACTCGCCCAAGTGTATGCTTTGCACTTCTCTGGAAAATATTGTGGCCGAAGTGGAGGCCAAGAATGGTGCATGGCTCAACGTTGTTATGGCCAATGTTGAGAACAAATGCTATTGCAGGATATGCACAAAATGGATTTGTTGAAAAGGTGTGTGGACTGTTCGCACCTGATAATATGTTGTTTATTGTTCCTTCATTAAAGGAAGCATCCTTATGCCATCCTTAGGTTCACTCTGTCTCGCAAGCTCTATTAAACATTTTGTTGTAGACCTGGAAAAAGTCACCAAGACCCAGTTTCATGTCACTCTTATGAGAAAGCAAAGAAAAGCCAAAAGCGCAGATGCCCAAAAAAGAATATTGCAAAGAGGCTTGCTAGTTTCTGGGAAGTGGTGGTTAAAGGAACACTTCTACCATCATCTCATGACCGAAAACATTTAGCTATTGATATTTTTCATATGTTGCTTCCCAGGATACCTGCATCATTTGTTCAAATTGTTTTCTCCAACAAGTTTGTCCAATGTTTTAGTGGATGTTTTGTCATCCAAAGATAGTCATCTGTACAAGTCTGCTCATCATTGCTTGGAGGAAGTTTTAAATTGGTCTTTTGATGATGATGAGTGCCGAGTAGCAGTGGTTATAGCTTTACAAATTAACAGTAATGGAAAGTTCGATAATGTTTCTAGAACACAAATAGTAAGAAAACTTGTCAGTAATTTTGACACAGCTAAAAGGTGGGCTGAGCAGGTTGGACACCAATCTGTTGGTCATTTGGGATATACCCAAACATGTAAGATTATTCTCTTGTAGTAGACATGAATCTTGTAGTTCCAATGGAGGGATTTCTAGTATTTGCATGACCAACTCTTGTTGTATTGTGCCTGCAATAAGACTGTTTGCGGGTGTGTATGGATTTCTTAGTCATGTTGGCTATCTTGAGGGAGTTGCAAACTGTATTGGCCAACACCGTTTAAACATGTTATTTTATTATTGGTTTGGTGCAAATTGGGTTCGTTGGGAAAGCTTGAGGATTTCGAGAAAAGGAAAAATGGTAAAAAAAAAAATTGCATGACGCTCTTGTTCTGTTCGACAAAATGCTTAAGGGAGATGTTGAACCAAATCCCACATTTTCAACTAGCTCCATTCCTTCCAGGAATGATTCATCCTCCCTTACCTCTCTTTATTCTCATTTTTAGTTCTCTTTTTCAACTTAATAGAATTTTAAAATATTAGGGTTTAATACCGTTAAATGTTTAGCTCAACTCGTTGCAAAAATAATGAAATGTCGTGTCAAAACTCACAAAGTCAAAATAACCCGTTTGCATTAAAACATGAACTTCCACCCTCATTCTGGTGATTTAGAAAACTTCCTACCCACCTAGATCGCCCCAATATTAGTATATCGACAAGACAAGTTTGACTTCCCAGTAATAATGTTGACCTTATCCCTGTTTAAATAGTTGATTTTTGCATTTTTCGAGACTCATTAAGTAACCTTCATAACTCTGAAAATGAGATGTGAAGCTTCATTCATGTACCTTGGTATGCGAGGAGTCACCTTGACCTTTGGATTTACCCTGAACAAACATATGAGATCCTTTTAACGCTCTTATAGGCCCCGTTACATTACTGCTTTACTGAGTAGAAAGTCATTAAATCTAGAAAGTTGGCTTTCGTTTGGAACCGTCATTTGAAACCTAGATAGAGAAATTATTTCTTGCCTTTACAAAGCTTTAGTGTTCTTACTAGAAAATTGCATGAAACCTTTAGTTTAGGGAAAAACACTTTTCTGGATATTTTGACGATGACATTTTGTAGGCCTCCGGTCGACAATTTGACGAGGTCAAACTGGACCAATTTCAACTTGTCACTCCAGAAAACTTGTCACCATTTGAAAATGGTTTTCTAGTTCTCGATCCCGTCGACTCTAATGAATTTTTCTTATATAAGGAAACTGGTAGGAAGTGCCTCATTGCATGCTCATCCATTGAATGTTAGTTTTAGACTAGGGTTCATTTTAAGAGACCTCCTAGAAATCGGAGGTGGAGAATACCTGGCGAATATCCCCGGAACCGGTTTCACGGGAAGGTGAATTTTTTGGGGGTTGTATGAAAAAATTTCACCTGATTATCAAGCACTGCGACAGAAGGCTGCAGACGCGCGACGGGAGATTTTGCTGTCGCACGCGTCAAAAATGCAACCTCAGTGACGCGCGTCAATAGGTCTATTGACGCGCGTCACTAAGTTCTATTGACGCGCATCACTGCATTTTTGACGCGCGCGACGCCAAAAATCTTCCGCCGTCGTGCGTCTGCAGACCTCCCGACCTCTGCTTTCTCATCAAAAATCTCCGTGTCGCACATCAACAAACTCTTTGTTGTGTGTCTGCTATGCGTCAATATCTGTTGTACCTCCTTGTCGCGGTCAAAAAATGTAGTGACACGCGTCAACAGGCCTTAGTGACCAGCGTCAGCGAGGCCTTAGTGACGCCACGGCCAACAGCCTTAGTGATGCGCGTCACTAAGGCCTATTGACACGCGTCACTAAGGCCTATTGACGCGCGTCACTAAGGCCTGTGACGCTGCGTCGAATAAACCTTAGTGACGCCAGCGCGTCCAATAGGCCTATTGACACGCGTCACTAAATCCTATTGACGCGTGTCACTAAGGGCCGCTGATGCGCGTCGATAGGCCTTAGTGACGCTGCGTCAATAATAGGCCTTAGTGACGCGCGTCACTAAGGCCTCGCTGACGCTGCGTCACTAAGGTCTATTGACGCTACGACAAAGAAATATCCTGTCGCGCGTCGCAACCTCTGCCCTCTTCTTGCTCATCGAATAAAACTCCATGTCGCTCGTCAACAAAATCTTTGTCATGTGTCTACTATGCGTCAATATCTACAGTATCTCCTTGTCTCGCAAACCCTCCTTGTCCGCGCATCAATAACTTACCCCCTTGTCGCGCATCTATAATACGGGATATATCATATTGTTGAAAAATGTGAAGTAGAAGTGTTCTACCTGCGAATAATCTAGGTTTATATAGGGGATATTTTTCAAGGGTAGGCGAATCTGACCCCTAAAAAAAATTAAAGTGTAATTTTTAGGCGAAACAGTCAACCGTCCGTGCAAAAAATTCACCTTTTCAAAATTTTCAAAAATGGAATATTCGCCATATTACGAATATTCGCCACTAAAATTTTCCCTGTTTTGGACGTGGTTTTCCGAGCCCTCGAGCTAACTTTTGTTCATTTTGCACTGGGCCAACTACGACCAGTGGCCCCAGAAAACTAGCCGCCAAATGTAAACCGTTCACTTTTTCCCAATTCCGTCAGTTGCTATGAACTCTTGGTATATATGGGGACACATAGAAATTTAATCGTGGTGTGCATTCTCTTTGAAAGATAACTTTTGGAAGTGGTTTCTTAGCCTCCGAGCCCGTTTTGAATGTTTTTGTAGCTAGTAAGAAAAGGTAAAAATAGAAAGTCTGTGGGACCCTCATCGGGTTGTCAAACCACCGTGGAAACTTTGGACACATGTAAATAATTGTTTAAAACTCTATGGTATAGCTTGTTGTGTGAAATAGAACTTTTGACAAAATGGTGTTTTCTCTCTCTTCCCTTCTTTTCTCTCTCCTGGGTTACAAAATGAAGTGAAATGAAATGCATTGAATACATGTCTCTAAAATTTTTCTCTCGCTTGCAAATTGTAATTATTATTATATGTAAATGGGAAAACTGAAAAATTATAATTATGTTAGATTAGGGTGGATGCCATGCCAACGAATTATCGTGATATCATGCTCACATGGTTTTGCAGGATGAAAGAATGACGATGAAAAGGTGATGTGTAATTCATTAATTATCATTGTAATTTATATAGTTCATTGTTAAATGAATAAATGTATAATGTAGTCTCATGTTACAAAAGGTTATATTTGATAATTTGTTGATATGTATGATGATGCTAGTTTCAAGGACATCTAGGAAATGTGCATTTAATCATAGGTCAATTTGATTTATAGTACACCTGGTAAAAAGGTTTGATATTTATATAAAGTAAATGAATTTGAAGTAATATCTTGTAGTGCATATTTAGTGTTCAATAAATGATTAATGAGTCATCTTGTGCATTCATACTTTGTAAATGTAATAAAGAGAATTAAATCGAAACACTCTACCCTTGTTCAATATCGGGACATAACTTGTTTTTCATGTGCGATACTCCTTACCATAGAAGACATTGAAAACCGTAGGATGAAATTAAACTTTGCACTCGATGGAACATCCTAATTTAGGAAAATCAGAGCTCAAGAATGGGCTTATCATCTTAGTCAGTATGTTTAGTGACATTGTCTTAAACCCGTCTGATAGGAGTGACACAATCAAACTTTTCTTGGAGTGTGTAGAGTTAACTCCTCCTCCGTATCCTAGTGAACTACCTTGTCTTCTGAGGATATATCTAAAATTTATTTTCTTCATCGAATGAAATCCCCGTGGTTCCGCATTTGACATAGATGGAGATTGTGACTTAGTTGTTCTAGGTCTTTTACTCTTGTTAATGAACCCCTTAGCCTTGCTCAGCTAAATGTGTTACCTTGATTTCTCTCAACATAACACCTTGGTCCTTTCTAGAAGGTGGTTTAGCATAAATTTGTCCTCTCGCTTAAAAACTCATATTTAGTTGAGGGGTAGACCCATAGATGAAGTTGGAAATTAATCTAAAACTCGGTTGATTTGGATGTTAACTTAGGGTTCGTGTGTAGCTTCAATCCCTCTAATCTTATGTCTTCAAGAGGTTAGACAAACACTTCGTAACTCCTTTTTCAAGACAATGCTAATAATAATACCATAATGTGACGTAGAAAATAAAGTTTATAAGAGTAAAAATGAGAGTGGAGGTTCGAATAATGCCACTCTTGAAGACCTTATAACCCAATTAAATATATTCTTTGTTTCAAAGAATATGAATTTCCTTAATGTGTCTAACCTTCGAGAAAGGAAAATACATATATAAATCAAAATGGAATTTCACAAGTCATTGAATTAGAAATAACTAACCCGTGATCGAGGTATGTTTTCGGTAAAAAGCTATCTCGCATCTAAATCTCTGTTAAATCCTAATATCGCTATATGGACACCAAGTCACATTCACATGAGTTGTAAGGGTAAAAAGGTAGACATTGAATATATGTTCGAGAAGAAGATTCTTAACATAAGGACAAGATAATTAAGTACTTTATATGCTTTTGAATTATGACAAATAAGAATGCAAGTTATGGAAACTTTTGTAAAGAATAAGAAACCAACTTACAAGGGGTGAACGATAATTTAACCGTGGTATGAACTTAAGAATCTTTCGGTGGACAAACGAGAAATTTATCCTTGCACATAATAATGTTCTTGGAATGTTAATCGTAACTAAAATACAATTAAAGAAAAGATGTGTTGTGGGTTTGCCTATCCTTGAGTCTTCTTTTTGTGGTTTGGGAATTGCTAGTATTCGTTCATTGGGAAAAGTGTTGCATCAACATGCCTATGTTGTTTTCATGTGTCTATGTGATTCGGTGACTTATGTGATCGTTGTTTGCTAGTCAAGTTTCTGTACTTGAATCCCATGTTGTGTTGTGTGTAGTGAGAAATGTAAGTCAAAAAAAATATTATCCTAGTATTTTACTGTTGTATTTATGTGTGTAAAATGTGAGCACTACATATGGTATCAGAGTGGAGTTTCATGCTCTCGAACCTCTGGGGCAAGATTGGAGTGGTGATGGTGTTGCATGATGGTGGTGGATATTGGAAGAGTAATGTGATATATGCGTGATGTGAACTATGTCGTAATTGTGAAATTATGAATGCACATGTTGTGCATGTCACTTAGTGTATATTTGTTATCTTATTGATGTGCTTGTGATGAGAGTATTCACTCTCTATGTTGTTGATTCAATGGGGAATTCGGGTGTAATGTACTACCTTGTTGTTTGTGAATGGAATGTTATTGTGGATTGCAGAGGGTTAAAAAATTTGGCTTTATGTGATGTGAAGGTGTATTGATGTATTGCATGACAAAATTGATGTAAAGTGAATCACATTTCATCGTGATGTCATCACCGTATTGTGATTAGTTGTGTGCATCGTCATGTTGTATTGTAATTGACTATATGTGGTAAGGTTAGACATTGTGTTCCTCATACATATAATTCATGTAATATGTGATGGTTCATGTCATGATTTAGGGGCATATGGTGAGTATGATCCCTAGTGTACAGTGATTGCACCTTGGGTGCAGGATGTGGTAATGCGATGTATCATAACCTGTGAAAATAGTGATTGTGTTATACCATTTATATAAATACCATGTGTAAGACATTATGGTTAATGTGCGTGAATCACCATTGTGTTAGTGATGTAGTTATGTGTATGTTGTGAACCTTACACTAGACGACCCTAAGGGGATAAACTATCAAGAGTGTATGTGTGGAGAGAGGAGGTGTGGACCAGGTTTTCATAATCTTGAGCCGAGTACAAGTGAGGAAGTGGAGTCTTATATAGACTGAAAACCCACTTCTATCTGTTTAGTATACTTCGAGCTTTCTCAGTATATTATGGGTGTGCACCACCTTAGGCTCAACTTATGCAACTAGTGTCCCCTACTCTTTCCTATTGGATTGTTCATTGAATAATCCTATGTGATTTTGACTATGTTGATCCTTGTGGGAGTATGGAGGAATGATTCAAGTAGAGATGATGACAATTACATTATTTGATATACTCATTTCTGGTTACATGTATATTTCTATGAGCTGAGGCTTGATGTCCAAGTGTCAGCAACTTGATGAGTACCCCTTTGGTGGTGGTATGAGGCTACATAGTGATTGTAATGTGCTATTTCTCTTTACATATTTTATTCGTAAATTGATCATTATCTCTTTTAGCTAGAACTAGTTGTTTTCTTGATTGACATGTTCTTATATTTTGGGAATTTATTTGAGTGTTGCATTAACATTTGGATTTTGCACTAACCATGGCTAATTAGCCATTTGTTTTTCTTAGTTTTAAAACTTTCTTTTCAGTTTTGTAGCCTAGCCCAAGGATTTTGATTTTGCCACTTGGCATTTGATTGGATTGTTATGCTGGTTCTAATGTCGTAATGTGTTGGAATAGGGTCATGGGATTAACCATGGAGTGGTTGAACCTATGGGCCCGTTTCGTTTGTATGGGGTACGCCCCAGGAGTTACTGATAACTAGCAAGTTTTGAACCATGAGTTATTATGTCACTTGGGTTGGGGGTGACGGGGCTCTATGTGCCCAGGGTAATAGGGTGACCTGGCCTCATTAAAAGGAGAAAGGAGACGGGCCTCTATGGTTGAGTGACCTGTTATTCTTTATGGCACTCTATGGTGGAGTGACCTGATATTCTTGATGGGGCTCTATGGTTGAGTGACCCGACTTGGTTTTGGCACTATGATTATTTCTCCTTGGGAGGTATATGGAGTTGTTTTATGATGCTTCAGGAGACATATGGAGTTATTTCTTGATATTTTGAGATGTGTGGAGTTGGTATAGTGAGTTATGTGTACCCTTGTGAGTCTTTTGACACCTTGTTATGTTTGAGGCTTGACGCTTCCCTTGGTTGGTATGGACTATTGGATATTGTCTTGGCACTATGTTGGTACAGTCATGGATTTTGCATCATGTGATGCCCATTGTATATGTATCAACATGATCATTCTATTTGTCAGTCATATGTGTGTACTAGATCTATGTCTAGGACATAATTGTTGGAAATTCTTTGCTATGTGGACTACTTGTTGTCATTCCATGGAGGAATTAAAAGACCTTGTGTTATGATATAGTCATGAAAGTAGGTAGCAAGATGTCTCATGGGTTATTTGTGTTGTGTTAATTTTTGTGTGACATCTTGATGTTAGTTATTGTTGGGCACCCACGAACTTAAGACAACTGAAAATTCTAAACAATGAATATTATAATCTTGAGATAAGAAATACTATAAAAGAAAATGCTAACTAAGTAATAAGGTAAAATGGAACTACCAATCTTCACAAAACCTTGAAAGTTAAAATTTCTACCAGATGTTCCTAGGGCCACCCCGTGGTCATGATTTTGTGTCTGAAATCTTAACCTTAGAGCGTACCTTCACCCATATTTGTTCCTTGTTGCTTCCCTTTTCTCTTTCATCATTGTATGTCACATCGAGGACAATGCTCTTATAAGGGGAGGGGGATGTAGTGCCCCACACAATTTTAAAATAAAATAATAAAGTATTTAGTACTACGTCAAATGTAGCTCTCACTTTTAGCCACCTTTTGTCCTTGTTCTTCCATTCTAGTTGTCTTCTAATTAAGTCTGACCTGTTGCCTTCAATATTTTATTCACGCCTTGGTTTTAACCCATGCATTGGGGGAAGGAAAGTGCTTGGCATGGCATGGGTTTTGTGGGGGATTCGTTTAAGATAATGGTAATAAATGGAACAAAATGCTCGTGATTGCATCCAGTAAAACACTGAAGGGGTATTGAAATGGAAGGAAGACTTTCTGAAATCGTTTCAATCCTGAATTGATGAAAGAGTAAAAGCCTCAAATATAACTCATTTCTACCCTGGTTATTCCAATCTCTCGCCAATGTAGGAAAGGTCCTCACCCATTTAGGTAGCAGCGGTGATCTGAATACCTAGAATAAACTAAAACTAAAAGTAGTACCATCTCTATCTTTATCTCCAGACGAGTAGGGAGAGGTAGAACAGTGAGCTCTGGCATTGGCACTGACTACCAAGAAAGAGGCGACTCTGTTAGAGTTCTACTCACCCAAGTGCAGAGCTTTGCACTTCTCTAGAAAATACTGTGGCCGAAGTGGAGGCCAAGAATGGTGCATGGCTCAACGTTGTTATGGCCGATGTTGAGAACAAATGATATTTCAGGATATGCACAAAATGGATTTGTTGAAAAGGCGTGTGAAATGTTCACCCCTGATAATATGTTGTTTATTGTTCCTTCATTAAAGGAAGCATCCTTATGCCATCCTCGGGTTCACTCTGTCTGGCAAGCTCTATTAGACATTTTGTTGTAGACCTGGAAAAAGTCACCAAGAACCCAATTTCATGTCACTCTTATGAGAAAGCAAAGAAAAGCCAAAAGCGCAGATGTCTAGAAAAGAATATTGCAAAGAGGCTTGCTAGTTTCTGGGAAGTGGTGGTTGAAGGAACGCTTCTACCATCATCTCATGACCGAAAACATTTAGCTATTGATATTTTTCATATGCTGCTTCCCAGGATACCTGCATCATTTGTTCGAATTGTTTTCTCCAACAAGTTTGTCTAATGTTTTAGTGGATGTTTTGTCATCCAAAGATAGTCATCTGTACAAGCCTACTCATCATTGCTTGGAGGAAGTTTTAAATTGGTCTTTCGATGATGATGAGTGCCGAGTAGCAGTGGTTATAGCTTTACAAATTAACAATAATGGAAAGTTCGATAATGTTTCTAGAACACAAATAGTAAGAAAAATTGTCAGTAATTTTGACACAACTGAAAGGTGGGCTGAGTAGGTTGGACAATGATCTCATTGGTCATTTGGGACATACCCAAACATGTAATACTATTCTCTTGTAGTAGACAGAATCTTGTAGTTCCAATGGAAGGATTTCTAGTTATTATGAGTATGTGCACTACCACCATAGCCTCCTTCGATCATTTTCATATCTTCATCTCTCTTAATATGTTCTCCATGCACTTCATGTACTTGCATGTGTACCTCTGTATAGTGCATGACACTTACCCTCATGTACTCTTCTTCCTTCTCATCATGGATTGGAGGTTCTGTTCTTCTATTACCTCTTCCTCATCGGTGTCACCTCTACGCACCAGCCTTCATCTCCTCTTATTTTTCTTTTCTGGGCTTGGCTTAGGTGGAGTGACCTCTGGTGACTTCTTTATAGGTTTTGAAGTCCCTACACCAATATCTCATTCCTCACGAATTCTTTTCAAATTTCTTCTCGATGTTACGATCAAGCATGGTGCTATCTTCCTTTTCTTCCTCTTCCTCCTCCTTATCCTTTGTCTTTTATTATCCTTCCAACCTTTGAGGAGTAGCCTCTTATTATTTCCTTGTCAAAACTTTCTTCCTACCTTTTGATGGCTATAAGATATTCAGTTCACCATCGATATACTTTCCACTAACCAATATGGGATTTAAGTATATAAAAACCTTCACTTCTTTCTCGTTACCAATTTCCAAGGTCATATAATTTATATTGATATCATCTAATATCATAGTCTATATGTATGATACATTTCTAGGGGACACATACATCTTGTGCAATGTATGGTAGTCATAGTCTACCTTATCAACATCAAATATTAATTTGTGTGCATCTAAATTTTTTTCACTAATTTGTTGCACCACGAATCTTCTCACCCTTATTCACATAGAATTTCCCAAGGAAAAAGTGTTGGTACACCAAAAATCTTCCTTCCCATCCAATACCAAGGGAAAATCATTAGGAATGTGCCACTCATGCTCGAATGCCTCACGCATTCACCTATACCATCTATCTACCCTTAGCTTATAAGCGTTAGTAATTCCGTTACAGGTGTACTCTGTGAATCTCTTGGTAAGGGACTTGTTCTCATGAGGGTATTTCCACATTTTATTATTTGGGTCATCCGTACTCCAATTTTTAAAAATAAAATAGACATGAGGACTACTCTCCAAGTTATCTTATCACCTACGCACACCTCTTCTATGATTCCTTCCACAATGAAAGAAACAATTTTGTATACGATTCCTTCCTTCATATTCTTTGTAATATGGAACCATCTTTTATTACAGGTCTACCTCTCCTATGCACTCAATTTAGTAACCATATACGTGAAGATTCTCAAAACTGGGTCAGGAAACTTAATAATGTTCATCACGTGCACACTCTTTGATACTTTAGCGTGATGGCAAAGTAGTCTCTACACCCACTTCAACATCCAAATTTGTCATTATTTTGATGCCTAAACTGCGCAACCCTATGATTCTTCCAATCCTCGGCATGGTAATGTGCACCCTCCTTCCAAAAAATTAGAAAAAATTATCATGGACCCGCAACACATAAGCCACGTATAGGCACTCGGGATTTCCAAGTAGGGAAACTCATAAATCTCAATAACTCTAGTACCTTCCAAAACCTGGTGTCCTTTATCATCATAAATCGGTTTATTATCGCAGTCCTTTGGTTCATCTTCTGTACTAACACATTCTCTATCTCACACTCATTTGAATCTGAGTGATGAATATAGTCACTCACTTTACATTTTCTGATATGGGACTCCAATATTTATCCCATGATAACCCCCTTAGGATATTGCATCTCCTGAGTATTGTTCTTCCGGCGCGTCTTCAACCTCAACCTCTATCTCTTTCTCCTTCCCTTTACTCTTAGTCACCGCTACGTGTGACCTTCTAGGTACCATTTCTTCTTCTCGCATAGCATTTCCTTCACAACTCAAAATATTTCATGCCCTAGGTGCTCAATAACCCTCTATTTAACCATTCACGCTAAAAATAAACTTTTTTTGCCCTCCTTGCTTCAAAATCTTGTTGACTATCAACTTTGAGCCCTAGCTCAAATTCAAGTTTTTGGTTTTCCTGTAAACCCTAACTCGCAACCCTATTCTCTATAATAAAACCTCATGCCTTTTCTCTAGTTTTAAACTTCCACCTGAAGGAGCTCCATAATCATACCGTGTAGCTTCTCAAACCGGATTGATTCTATTTCTCATCTTTGTCGTAATTTCACACAAATCCACTCACTTGCACTCTTTAATGCTTGAATTCTTCATAAGGAAATGTAGATAACAAACCCCTTTCGGTTCCCTTTTTATAGATTTCCAATTTTTACCACATTAATTTCTCTTCACCTACTACCTTACTACAACTTTAATCACAATTTTTACTTTTTCTACTCTTTTCTCTACTTTCTTCAAATAATGAATGCAATCATAACATTCTGGTGTGCTTACTACTTCTAAGCCATAGACATACCTACACACGCTTTCTGCACCACAACATCTCTTTCCTCTATGCTTTATACCAAGTAGTCCATCATGTTACTACCTACCTCACGTTACACGACGCAGCCTTTTCCTTGCTTGGTCTCTATTCTAAGAAATTCTTCCATCATTCTTGCATCTATGAAACCTTTGCTTACATACACCTTTTAATCAACATCCCTCTTCCCATTTTTGTATGTACACCTGTACTCAACTTTCCCTTCACGCACACTCCTAGTTCACCCTAGAATAAATTCATGTGTGGTCCTCTACACATCATCTCAATAGATAATAATCACCATCCTACATGCAAACATGAATATTACTACAAAACAAGCAAATCATTAACAACTAAAAAGCAAAAACAAAACATGAAAGGGAAACCTAATCTAAGTGGCAATATTTCCTTGTTATAAACACCAAGAAGCTTATTTATAGTAGGGCTTTATCCTACTTCCATTGAAGTAACTGGGTAACATGGTGCCATCCAACACCTGTAATTGGCATGCACCTGATTCAATTATCTTGGTTACTATAAAAGGTCCCAACAAATGCACCTTAAACTTTCCTTTGTAGCACGCAAACTTGGAGTCATAGAGAAGCACCATCTTTCCAACTATAAATGTCTTATTTTTAATATGCCTATCATGCTAAGATTTATGTTGTGCATTCTCAGTCTTCTTGTCCAACATGTAATTACACGTCACTCATCTAATTACATTAGTTTCTAAATGCACTCTTCCATAGACTTTTCATTTGACAATCCACCTATGTATGCAATACACAAGGATGGTACCAAAAATCCATAGGGAGTATGGCCTCTGTGCAAACAAGAATTGAAATGGTGTGGCCTTGCTCAATATTTTATATGCAGTCATATAAGCCCAAAGTAGATATGACACTTTATCATCCCAATCCTTTCTTCCAACATCACAAATCTTTGTAAGATTTTGTCCTGCAAATCTTGTTTAAATCTTCCGCATTACCATTATCTTAAAGATGATAAGGGGTGGTTTTATGGTGTGCCACCATAAATATTCCAAGATAATTCTGATTCTCTCATTTAAGAAATGAGTTCCTCTATCACTAGTCAAGCTTAATGGACAACCGTAACCAATAATAATGTTCTCCCAAAGGAACCTTTCCATTTTTACTGCATTTTAATCCTTCATAGGTGTTGTCGCTTCCCACCTTGTAAGATAATATGTACATTTAATGATATAATGTGCTTCGGTCCTACATGCAAGTGGTGCAATAGGTCCTAAAAATTCAATAGCCCACTTCTCAAAAGGTTATGCACTTGCTATGGATTACAAAAAAAAACTCATATCTATGTTCATGCTTGCCAACCCAATGA
The DNA here is from genome assembly GCA_018340775.1 of Taxus wallichiana var. yunnanensis. Classification (NCBI taxonomy): domain Eukaryota; kingdom Viridiplantae; phylum Streptophyta; class Pinopsida; order Cupressales; family Taxaceae; genus Taxus; species Taxus wallichiana. The sequence continues at coordinate 644,857,987 of CM031236.1, forward strand.
CAATTGCCACATGCCTTTATAAAAGCCTTACTATCCTTGTACAAAGTCTCCCACCAAATTCCATCCATAAGAATCTTGCACTCAATCATGTCGATGCATATTGTCCTCCTATTATACCTTCATGAGCTTCCTCCATGATAGTTTTGCACTCATGTTTTAGAACACACCTGCATAATACTTCATCTCTACCTAGCTTATACATCTCTCCTCCTTTCAATGATAAGGTGTTACACGTATAGCAAGATGTTTTTCTCCAATGTATTCATCCCTTCTCGCGTAAATCCAATTGCACAAAAATACTTTGCCATGTCTTCCAAATCTGCATGTGCATTGTAAAATCTAAACAATTGTGCATCAAGCGTTGTATCCTCAATACTCTATGCATCCTCACTAGATTTGATTCTTGATCGGTGATCAATATTTGATTTACTCTTGCATGGTTTTATAACAACTATGAAATCAAACTCTTGAAAAATAAGTATCCACCGGTAGATACACCCTTGACAACATTTCATTAACTAGGTACTTTAATGCCATATGATCTATGTAGAAGATCAACAAGGTAGCCAAAATGTACTTTGAAACTTATGAAGTGCTTATATCATATACAATGCCTCGCGATCGGTTATAGTATAATTCTAATATACTGGTGTCAAATTCTGTTTGTGAAACATATAGGATGGTCCACATTACCCTCTCTAGGTTGCATCAAGACTATGCCAATTTTTGTTCCAGAAACATCAACATCTACATGAAAAGGTTTGTTCTAAGAAGGAAATTACAATATCGATGTAGTAGTCAATCTCTCCTTTAAGCTCTCAAATGCTTCTTATTGCACGTCACCCCAATGAAAATGAAAATACTACACAATAATGTGCGAGAATCTTTTCATTCATTCTTGAGAAAATAGCATACCAATATATGGGTTAGGGTGCATTATGTGCAGGAAACTAAAACCCATATGGGAATGAACATATCTTGTTCCGGAAGGATTTATGTGAAAGAAAGTTGTGGGAAAAGGATCTATAACACACAAAGCATTAAGAGAGATCGATATTCCCATCCTTTTTATGTTGATAACCATAGGGATGACCCACTCAATCTCCTAGATTGGTTTAATAATTCCAGCCTTACACATCTTATCTATTTCTTCGTTCACTTTCACATGCAGGTTTGTATTCATCCTATAAGGACCCTTTCATGTACGTGTGTCTTCCTTCATCTTAATATTAAAGAGAGCTCCTTTTCCTTTTTGTCTGTGGGAAGGACTACCTATAAATAAGAATGCAAGACCACCAGATTTTTTGTTAAACAATAAGTGAGGGAACTAGAGCTCACACCGATGGGCCCAGAAATATTAGACTTCCTTTCAAAGGTGGTCAAATATTAGACTTCCTTTTAATACAAATTAATGCAAATGATAATAAAGAAGCTATTGCGAAATCACGATTTAGGTACCTCATTACTAAAAGCAATAGAGACTAAACTACCAATAATAAAATGTCATGTTATTTGTTTGGTCACTGGTTATTGATACGCTCGTGATCAAGTCAAGTTACAGGGATAGACAAGGCTGGATATGAGATTGTTTGGAGGTAAATAGGTGAAAGGTTGGTTTTTGGTATAAGTCACAGTGACCGATGCCGGTCACTGGATAACCGACCATGGTTATAAAACCGATACCGGTAGGGGATAACCGATATCGGTAGGGGCAGTGATTTAGGGCTTTTAAATGGAGGTTGGTTATAAGGTGGTTATGGGGTTTAGAAGGTTGGTAGATGGTTGAGGGGAGTAGTAGGGTGATAGAGAAGACTCAGAGAGTGAGAAAGTTGTCTTTGGGGCAATATAGAGATGGATGAATGAAGGTTAGGTGCAGGGTGCTGCCGGGTGGTAGATCCAGGAGTGAGCTTATAATCACTATGAATCAAAAGTTCACAAAGTAGTGTCTAGAAGCATACAAGGTAATAAAAGAGACTACTTACTAGTTTCTGATGTGATGCAGGTCCAAGGAATGCAGTGGCGAAGGCAAGGCTCAGTTGGGATGATCCGTAATCGAAAGTGAGCTGATGAAGCTATCCTCCGACTCTCCCAATGTTTGGATGAGTGTGACCATGATCTAGTTGCTCAGTTACAGTCTTGGGCTCAATACTCCTCTCTGCAACCTCTTCTCTCTCTCTCTCACTTGTCTCTCTCTTGCAAAATGAATTCGATCCTTTGTTTTGGTTGGGGGAGGTCATTTACAGGGAACCGATGGCGGTTACCTAACCGACGCCGGTCGCGTAGGGACCGATGTCGGTTAGGTCAAAGTTGGCTATTTTTAGTAAAATAGCCAACTTTCCCTCCTTTTCTCCCGAGGGGTCAGTTGTGGGCTTGGTCAAGTCATTATTAGGTTCATTTTGGTGCGGGTGAGGGGTGATGAGTCATGGGTGTGGGTCTGACCAAGTTATAGGTCTTAATTAGGTTAGTTTAGGGTTAGGGCTAGGTCATGGTGAGGTGGCGAGGTGAGGTGGCAGGGTTGGAGATGTGGATTTATTAATTATAAGGTAATTAATAAATAATTAAGTGTGTAAGGTTTAGGTGGTGAGGTAGGGTTAGGTTGCGAGACGAGATGCGGGGCACAGGGCATCGTAAGACCCAAATTTGGTGTCTACATTTGCCCCTTTTTCGTAGCTTGTCTTGTAAAGCTGCACTGACAATAATAAGAAGTGGTTGCCCCAGTTAAGGGTATAGGTAATCCCCCTCAAATCTATCACAGATTGAGGCGACGTGAAATCAGGGATAGGGTTGATAAAGGGTGAATGATGATGAGATGATGGTAAGATGGTGGGGTAAGTTCAAGGAAGCAGACGCACGTTGAAATGCAGTAGTGCGACCAGGGTACACGATTTGAAGAGCAAACAAGCAATTCATAGGCAAAGGTCGATAGTTTATCCAAACAAGGTTGATATAATCCTGGTATCCAAGGCATAGGAAGTAGCTCCAGGGGATATAATGGGTAAGGTACCGAACATTTAGGCATGTTCGGCAGTACCAAATGGTTGGTTTGGTTGAGATAAACATCACGGTCTCTGGTCTAGGCAAAGTTGGTCGGCTGATCAATTCAAGTATCCTAGTCATGCTAAAACATGAACAGGTGAGCTCGATTGAACAAACAACTACATGATGGGTGGATAGAATCATAATTTATGGGCCTCGATCGAGGTACTTAATCGGGTGCGGTCTCGGGCCGATTGGTTGGGGTCGGCCGATTAAGGTCGCGGTCGGGCCGAGGTTGGTTGTGGCCTTGGGTCGGCCGATTGGTTGGTTGGCGCCTCGGTCGGGCCGGTCGGCGGGCGCCTGGGTGGGCCGATTGGGTCACGCCTTGGGTCGGGCCGATTGATTGGTTGCAGCCTTGGGTCGGGCCGATTGGTTGGTCGCGCCTTGGGTCGGGCCGATTGGTTGGTTGCAGCTTTGGGTCGGGCCGATTGGTTGGTTACGACCTTGGGTCGGGCCGATGGTTGGCTTGGTTGCGGCCTTGGTCAGTCGGCCTGGGTTGGTTGGTTGCGCCTTGGGTCGGGCCGATTGATTGGTCGGCCCTTGGGTCGTCCGATTGGTGGTGAGTGTTATCAAAATAAATACGTGAAAATATTTATATTTTTAAGGAAAACACAACACATGATAGGTTATGGTAGGGGATGGTTATCAATATAAATACGTGAAAATATTTATATTTTTAAGGAAAACACAACACATGATAGGTTATGGTAGGGGATGGTCGAGCTAACCTTGGGAGACCCCATGTCTCCTAAGTGCTGCCTACATAGCCATCGCACAAAGCAAGGAGGGGCCTCGATCGATGTAGTTCTCCTTAGGACTAGGGAGAGGTGAATTCAGGCAATTTGGTTGTGGTTAGGCAATTTGTTGGTTGGTAAAAGTTTGATGTTGGTAGGGTAATGTTGTTGGTGTTGGTAAGGGTATAGGTGAAGCGAGGGTTAGCTTACCCAAGCATAGAAACCATGTCCTGATTAAGGTCAACACATAATCCTAGATTCGGGTAAAAGAGGCAAAAGTGTCCCATAGTTGGAAAGAGCTAAACAAACCACGTATTATCGTAGGATGAGCTTGAATCCCTAGGTACCTTGCATAGGTGAGAAGTCGATAGGTGAAAAGAGTTGTATAATCACAATATATCAGATATACGCACGTCCCTTGAGTTTTGTTGTTTTGAAGAATGGTGAGGTGAGGTGGATGGTATAGCTAGGGCAGAGAACTTGTTATAAGGTGATTATTCTGATGAAAGAGAACCAAACCTAAATAGACAAGTCCATGACTCAAAAGTGCTTTTGAATATTGCTTTTATTTTTCTGGATATAGACTGATCGATGCGGGAAGTCTATATGGGATATGCATTTTGTTGTTCTTGAGGTCTTCACGAAGCTGATCAATGCGAGAAGCTTCTGATAGAGGCTGACTTTGTATAGCTGTCCTTCAAGGGAGCAGTCTACTTATAGTAGTAGATGCGGCTTTGCACATAGCTATCCTTCGAGGGAGCAGTCTAGTTTATAGCTTAGAGGTCTAGATGTTTCCGTTTGGCATGAAGCATCTAGTTTTGGCATGAAGCATCTAGTTTTGTAGGAAGTTTGACTCAAGAATATCCTAAAATTGTATAATTGAGAACTTGTTATTTTGATACTTTTAAGTCATGGACCAGACTAAAAAGGGGAAGGCATCTTTAAGAGGAGGTGATGATCAAACCACGTGAGTTTGATTCTACTTTGAGATGCACGAAACAAGGTGTATGAGGTGGTAAATGAGCTCAAGGGACGAGCGCAAGGTAGATAAGAAGTGATGTAACACTAAATTCAATAGTAGAATGGTCGAGATGCAAGGCATTAAGGGGTTCAGGCTCAGGTTTACCATTAAGCGAAGCTAAACGATAAGTACCTGATCCATAAGTGTGAGTGATAATGTAAGGCCCAATCCAATTAGGAGCAAATTTTCCACGTTTGCTCTTTTCTAGTTTGGTTACATGTTGATTCTCTTTGAGGACAAGATCACCAATCTTAAAGGTACGCTCATGAATTCACTTATCATAAGCACGCTTGATGCGCTTTTGATAAATTTGAAGGTGGTCAAGAGCTGTAAGACGACGCTCATCAAGAAGCTCCAATTGGGCTAACCGCTCTTGCGGAAGTCATCATTGGTGAGAATATCCTGAGAGATATTCTGAGGGAAGGGATTTGTATTTCGAGAGGCAAGACAAGCCTCGGTACCATACACCAAAGAGAATGGTGTGGCATTAGTGGAAGTACAATGCTGGTACGATAAGCCCAAAGGGCAAAGGGGATGTGATCATGCCAGTTTTTCCCAGAATCATTAATGACTTTCATGAGAATTTTGGTTAAGGTTTTGTTAGAAGATTCAGCTTGACCATTTTCTTGTGGATAGTAGGGTGACGAGAAGCTAAGTTTGATACCAAAGTTGTCACAAAGGGCTCATAACAACTTATTTTTGAAAGATTTTCCATTATCTGTTATCAGGCGATGAGGAACACCAAAACGATAGATAATGTGATGATTGATGAACTCAACATTTTCTCTTTTTTGGTTGAAATGAGTGGAACGGCCTCCACCCATTTAGTGTAATATTCGGTTGCCATGATGATCCAACGGTGACGCTGCAAAGAAGGTGGGTGAATCTCACCAATAAGGTCTAAACCCCATTGTGAGAAAGGCCAAAGATCTCGTGTGACCTGTAGCGGGTGGCTGGGAGTATGTTGAAGGTTGGCATGTTGTTGACACATAACACAACACTTAACATATTCGCAAGCAGTATTTATTAAGAGTAGGCCAATAATATCCTAGGTGAAGGATCCGCTTGGCCACGGCAAGGCCACTAAAGTGCCCACCACAAATTCCATCATGGACTTGTTGGATGGTATGGGTGACTTCAGCACCGGTTAGACATCGAAGGAGGATACCATCGAAGCCACGTTTATAGAGGAGTCCCCCCATGATGACATAATGAGAAACACTTTTAAGAAAAGTGTTTTCCATTACTAGTAAGGTCAGGTGGGAGAACAGAGGTTGTAAGGTAGTCATGAAATTGGTGATACCAGGTATCCTGTGAATCAACAGATACATTATTTACCATACAAACATCCGGGACTAAGTAAGATGGGGCAAAGAGTTGTTGGACCAAGACAAATATGTCGAGTCAACAGAGGTAGGAATTTGTGAGGCCAAGCAAGCCATAGTATCCACAAATTTATTAGTTGAGCATGGAACGGTTTGGATAGAATAATGAGTAAATAAGGTCAAAAGTGAATCCACGTAACGTTTGTACTTTTGAAGTTCCTCATTTTTACATTGGTAGATGCCAATAACTTGATTTACTACCAATTGAGAGTCACCGAAAATGTTAATAGACTTCACACCTAAGTGTAACGCAACGTGGAGACCCAAAACAAGGGCCTCGTATTCCACTGTATTGTTAGTGCAGGGGAAATCGAGCCTGAATGAAAGAGGCATAGGTTCACCATCAAGAGGAATGAGAACAACGCCCGCCCCTCCACCACGCTGACATTTAGATCCATCAAGAAGAGGGTCATCGATAAGACATCACTGAGTGAAAGGGTTATGATGAGTTCATCAGGGAAAGTAAAATTGGTAAATTGTTCCCCAGGTAAAGGGGCTTCCACGAGTTGATCCATGATAGTTTGTCCTTTGACTGATTTCTGGTGTACAAACTCAAGGTCGAGGTCGGCGAGGAGCATAAGCCATCGGGCATGCGTTGCATTGGTTTAGATGAGGTTTGGCGTACATATAATGTATGGGGTCAGCATTGGTGATGACAAAAGTTTTGTGATTCAGGAGGTAATGTCGAGTTTGGTGGCCACGAATGATAGGGCTAGGCACAACTTTTCTACGTGTGTATACCTAGTCTCGTAATCCACAAGAGTACGGCTTATGTAATAAACTACTTGCTCTCGATGCTCAGAGTCACGATGTGCGAGCATGGCTCCTACAACATGGTCGGTGGTAGAAAGGTAAAGGTAGAAAGGGTGATCGTCCTGAGGTGGGATAAGCACGGGTGGCTGCAAGAGATAAGCTTTAAGAGCCTCAAAGGCTTGGTGGCACTCCTCGCTCCATTGAAAGACAATGTCCTTTTTAAGGAGATGATGGAAAGGTTGACATCGATCCGAGAGTTGTGAGATGAAACGCCGATAGATTGGAGTTTTCCCTGCAAACTACGTAATTGTTTTAGGTTAGTGGGTGGGGGGAATTTCTAAGATAGCTTTGACTTTAGCTGGGTCGACCTCAATGCCACGCAAAGAGACAATAAAGCCAAGGAGTTTTCCCGAAAGGACGCCAAAGACACATTTCTTTGGTTGAAGACGAACACAGTATTGTAACAAGTGATCGAAAATAATGGTTAAAACATCGAGATGTTCACCGATGTTTGGATTTTCCAAGAAGATCATCGACATAATCCTCGAGGATAGTGTGCATAATGTCATGAAAAATGTAAGTCATAGCCCACTGATAGGTCACACCAACATTCTTAAGGCCAAACGGCATGACACGATAGCAGAAGGTCCCCCAGGGGGTAATGAAGGTGGTTTTATGTTGATCGGCCGGGCTACTAAAATTTGATTGTATCCCGAGAAACCATCCATGAGAGAAAGCATCTCATGGCCCGCAGTGAGATCAACAAGTTGATCAATGCTAGGTAGGGGGAAGTCATCCTTTGGGCAAGCGAGGTTAAGGTCCCGAAAATCCATACATATCCGAAGTCCCCCATCGCTTTAGTGACAGGTACGACATTAGAAATCCATTGAGGATAGTCAATAGGTAAGATGAAAGAAACAGAAAGGAGTCATTGAAGCTCTTCTTTAACCAAGAGGGCAATGCGTGGATGCATTTTTCTCAGTTTCTATTTAACTGGTTTGAGTCTAGTTTCAGAGTGATGTTATGGACAACAATGTCAGGATCGATTCCTGGCATGTCGGCGTAGGACCAAGCAAAAGCTTGATTATGGGCACGGAGGAAGGTAGTGAAGGCGGCTTGTTCTGATGCGTCGAGAGATTGTCCGATCTTTACAATGTGAGGATCATCCTCCATGTGGATGTTGATTTCTATAGTCGACTCATTCAACATGGTTTGGGTTTCAGATGGTAAGGCGCGTTGAATATAAGAGTCATCCGCACTAAGGTAGGTGAGGATGGAGTCGTCATCCTGGCACTCCACAACATTAATCAAAGGTGAGTCTTCTTCGATCATGTCTGGATACAAAAAGGGGGAGAGAAGATGGGTCTTCACCATCACGTTGATAAGTGAGAGGACCTAGGAAGATAGCATTCACGAAAAAAAAAAGTTAGGAGGGATAGATTCCGGTCTATCGACTCCATGGGTGAAGATGGCAAAATGGGCGATGATGGTTCGAAGGGGTGACTTCGTCATCTTCCTAGATACAATTGACATGAGGTTTCTTCGGTGTAGGTGGTTCAGAAAATCCAAGACCACTACGATCTTTGTGTTTGCGTGTAGTCATGGGAATGATCATATGTCGGCCTTGTTCATAAAGACCGAAACCAAAACCTTTCCAAGCACAACGAGTCAGGAAGGTGAGGGTGAAACGACGGTTGGTTAGATATTGAAAATCAGATTGGAAGGGAACCACACCAAGGGGAGGTTCAGGGGTGACAGAGGATGCATCGACACCCCCATACGTTAGGTTGGTGTGGCAATTAGGTGGTCCGTAGGAGATCACCTCCCCCACACGACGGTCGTAGGTAGGATGCGCATGTAACTGTCCATACTCTTGTGGGGTATGGAAGGTGCTAACGTTGTATAGGTGGTACTCCCCCAACGTAAGGCATTGAAAAACACCTACCAAGGGATCCGAGGTTGGGATGTTGTCCACGGGGAAGGAAGAGGTATTCACGTTGGTGGTTTCATTGGTCGAAGGTGTGGGTGCGGCTAAGGTGGATGGTTGAGGCGTGGTCAAGTAGATGGTTAGGTCGATCAATGGGTGCCTTGACTGGTACAAGCACATCATTAGGGTGGTATAACATATTACAGGTTTTGAAGGGGGAAGCGTCAGCTGTGACGGTGTATGACTTCCCCTCATACTCAAATTTTATGCATCTATGTAAGGTGGAGGGAACGCATCCCATAGCCCGATCCAAGGGCGGCCTAACAACATGTTGTATTGAACTCTCCCTCAAGGACATAGAAGAGTTCGGGCAAGGTACGTGGCCCTACACGAATGTTAAGGATCACGGTGCCTAGGGTAGAAGTAATAGCATCGTTGAATGAACGCAACATGGTGGGGTTGGCACACATGCAGCTAGGAGGGATATTCATCTATTGGAAGGCTTTGGAAGAGACGATGTTTAGGCTAGTGCCCCCCATCGATCATAACACGACATACCCGGATGTCCTGGACGTAAGCCGAGATGAAAAGAGTGGGGTCAGGATCTTCTGCACCAAAGACGACAATTTCTTCTTCGGAAAAACTGACAGCAGCGGCTTGCTGTACAGGGACAGAGGTGGTTGTGGAGGTAGGTTGTTTGGTGAGAGAAGCGACGTGGTTGGGTGTTAAGATGGAGGCGATGGGTAGGGTTTCATTAGGTAGGACCTCTATCCCTTGGAGGATCTCAATTAGAGCTTGTCGATGAGATTCAGATGTTTGAATGAGATCATAGAGTGTCATTTTTACAGGAGATTGGTGAAGTTGTTTGATCATGGTGCGATGGGCAAACTCCATCAGAGACTGGATAGGTAGGTCCACGAATAACCACTTTAGGTGGTGGTGCGATCGGGATGGCGGAAGGAGAAAGAGAGGCCGCAGGTGTGCTCTCTTTAGCTTTTCCATTGTTTTTCTGACCTCGAGTAGCAATGCTAATCATGTTGATCTCATGAATACGAGATGAGGAAGATGGCAGGGATAAGTCATTGTTCTCGAGAGGTGGGGTTGCAATGATGATAGATTTTGGTGAGGCGGGGACAGTGGTATAGGAGAAGGGATCAAAGCTAAGGGATTTTCCCTCCGTAAGTTGTCTTTCTTAGATTTTCTATCCGAGATAGGCAACTGGCAAAGGATGGCTTTCAAAGCTTTGCATCCTTCTACATTGTGTCCTGGTGTGCAGTGGTAGGCACAGATTTTAGATTCATCATAACCTATAGGTCGAGGTTTAGATGGATCATAGGGTCTGAGTGGGGGTAGGGAAATGGTCATCCCCTACCAACATATCAAGGATCTTGGCGTAAGATCCTTTGAGCGGGTCAAATTCAGATGAAGATGAGGCTATTGATTGAGTGGGTGAGATTATTGATTGTTTTGGTAATGGTTGGGTACGAGTGGTTCATACGGGTGGTGGTTTAGGCAAGGGATTTTGATGATTGGGTTTAACTAGGCATGGCTTCTTCTACGCAGAAGTCATGTTTAGCTAGTTAGATGATGAGGCCACAGATGACGTGGTGGTAGGAAACAACCATGGGGAAAGAGGAGCGACAACAAACAAGTCCTTCGATGATCGAGTTTGCTTAGGGTTGGTAGGTAGGTAGGATACTTGGGGCGACGGTGTTGAGACACGCCCATGGATTTCTGTATGGGTGCAGAAGGTGCAGGTCATGTTAAAGAAGACGTGGGAGGCATGGTGTATTGAGGCAAGGTGGAGGGGTGAGGCCCCAATATAGAAGGTAGGTGTGACGACGAGGGTTGAAACCATGCCTGCTGTACTGGTGTGATCGGGGGTGAGGGTTTTAGTTGTGGCGGAGGCATAGATTGGACTCGAGGAGATTGGGTCTATCTCCTAGGTGGATTGACGGCTTTATTTTTGGATAAATCTAACCGTTTAGGTGGGTGCATCAGTGGGGTATCGTGAAGTCCCAAGCGTAGGGGAAGGTTTGGTTAGGTTGATAGAGGTGGATGAGGTATTCGGTAGAGATGAGGGGGTGGTAAGGTGAGGACATAGGCATTTTGAGCTTTTGTAAAAACTTCGGCATATGGTAGAGGTGTCTGGATTAGTCATCTAGCATTTGAGTAGAGCATGGTGTACTCAAACGTTCCCATAAGACTCGTCTATCTTCTGGGGGATGACAATCTTCACGTGTGGATGGGAATTTTGGTATGGAAGAGAAGTGGGCTGTGATTCCGTCCACTATGGGTGTGATACAGGGGGCGAATGAGGCATTGTATCAATGGGTGTTAAGAGGTCAACCGGTCACTGGAAAGATTTAGGCGATGAAGAACTGATAGGGAGGAGGGCATGTTCTAGAGGATCCATCATGGTTAAGGAGTTTGGTGATGTAGGCTCGAGGGGTTTCTCCTCTAAGGATGACAGAAAAAGTGGTGATCCTTCTTCTTTTGCAGCAAGAGTGGTGGAAGGAGATGTTTGGGAAATAGATAGGTTGGATAACATCCGCTCACAGTCTTGCAGGGATGTGGTGTAAGAAGGCTCTTCTGTGAGAAGAGAACTCTGGGTGGTTGATTCCTTTATGGGTAAAGGAATAGCGGGGCTGTCCTCTTGTCCTGATGAAGGAGAAGGGGGCGAGGACCCCTGCATTGGTGAAGAGGCTCGATTCAGAATTTCCTCGATGGAAGCCCTTGGTTGGGAGTTGAAAACCGCATGGATCTCATGCACACTCTTCTCCTCGGCTGAGGTTTCTTGGTTTGTGTTACTGTAGATGAATGGTTTGGAAATGGTTTGTTGAAGATTTTTAAATTTCGATTAGCAGGGGCATTAGGATTATCGAGGGTTATATCCCCTGCATCAACCATTTCCTGCACTATGTTTTTCAACATCTTGCAGTTTTTGTGGTTGTGTCCCTTCACGCGATGGAAGTTACAGAAGTCATTTTCTTTATACCAAGAAGGTATAAGCGGGGGGAATCAAACCCGAGTGAGGTTTAACAGAGGCAAGGTGATAGCTCCCGCTTTTTAAGCAATTTGTCCAAGATCACATCATAAGTTTCTCCCAAGGGAGTGTACTTGATGGGCTCGCTTTATACTTATAGGTGGATTTCAGCTGGGTATTAGACGGTGCTTGAGATTTGACCATCACCACGTGTACGGATCCTTTGATTTCAAAGCAACCGATGCGTGAGAGTTGGTGGTGTTGGGTTTGTTGGTGGAGTCTTGGGTTCGGAAATTTGAGTTTTTGTTGCGCAACTTCAATTTCTCCTCCTCTAAGGCTCGAATCTCTAGTTTCCGAGCCATAGTAAAGGCCTCATCAAAGGTGCGGAAAGTTTGAATTTGGAGGGTGGGAGAAATGTGTTTAGCGCAGGCCCGCATAAAGAGTTCGATGAGCTCGGCCTGAGGTAAGGCATAAGTAAGTTGGTTGATGAGGCCCCGCCATCGTCCAACGAAATCTGCGATAGACTCATCTTCAAATTGTCGATGGCATAGAGGTCGGTAATGGATACTTTCTTGGCAATATTGATGGAGAAGTGATCCAAGAAAGATTGGGCTAACTAGTTAAAGGAGAAGATTGAGTGCTGGGCTAAAGCACTGTACCACTCCAAGGTAGGTCCTGATAAGGACATGGGGAAGGTACGGAGTAGTAAGGCATCGTCATGAGCAATCGATAGCAGCATGTCTAAACGATCGCAAGTGTTGTTGAGGGTCCTCCTTACTACTAAAGCGAGTAAATTTCAGTAATTCCCATTGAGGAGGATATGTATGAAGGGGGACAGAAGGATGAATAGGCTCCCACAAACTTGCTCGTATGTCAGGGTGTTACGGCTTCCTGAAATAGAAGCCTCAAGATTTTGCATCTTGTCCATCATCTGTTTGATTAAATCATTGGTTAGGTTAGATGATGGTGTTGTCATCGTAAACGAGGAGGATTGGGCCAAGAGCCACTACTAGACAATGGTGGGGTTGAATGTTGATAAGGTAACGATGATGAATGTGTTGGGGCGGCCGAATAAGGGTGTCCTATATAAGATGTTGAGGCCACCGGATGAGTCTCATGGAAATGAAAAGGTGGGCGGAGCCTGAGAGGGAAAGCTCATGTGATAGATGGTAGAGAGCGAGTTATGAAAGAGGCAATCTGCATGGGAGAGATGAGGTAGGGGCAGTGGATGGTAGTGATATGTGGGGCCCCAGATTAACCAAAGGAAGGCCAATTGGTGCAGTATGAACCACCGAAGCCACTGAGCTGGGAGACGGGGCTAAGGATGAAGATGGTGAGGCGGAGTTATTAGGTGGGGAAGGGGCTAAGTGAGCGGCTATACTAATAGGCATACCAAAGAGGAGCTGACCGTCGGGTGTACGGTCAGGGGTATGAGACAAATAATACTGTACGGCACTAGGATTAGCATCCAAAAATTTGGCAAAGTCCGGATCTCCTACAGGGATCTTGGGAAAAGCACTGGTGTCCGTAGGATTCCCCATAGGATGCAAAGGGGGTGACTCAGAAAAGACACAACAAGCATGTGAAACCATGGTTATGGCTTGTTTCCGGGTGATAACAACCATGGACAAGAGGATACAACAGGGAATTAGTCAATCAGAATAGAAACAACAACAAAATGTTGGAATTGGTAGGTTGCTGGTTTGTTAGGAACTGTGAAACACAGTAACCGATATCGGTCTGGTAACCGATGTCGGTCGATGGTAGAATGCGCCGGTGCGGGCCAAAGTAACCGATGTCGGTAGAAGAGGACCGTGTGGTCACTGTGAAGGCAAAGAGAGAATGTAAGAGGCTACTGGTTTGGGGATAACAAGGCTTAGTATACCCACCAAACTGTCTGAAGTGATCACTGAGACAGGTATAACAGAGAAACAAAATTGAAAGAAAAAAAAAAAAAAAAGCAAGATACACAAGCAAAATCAAGAGACTAACCCTAGGATTAGTTTTAATCACTTTGGGCTTATGCCTTAGATGCAAGATGATGTCAATCCTAAACAAAAGACCTAAGGGAGATGTCAAGTTTGTTTTGGCTTGTAAGGCTACCTCAATCGGGCGAGGAATACCGCGGGAAGGGGGATGTTTGAGATGTTGTGTAGATTATGATGTGATTTGGTATGTGTTGTGCAGTGAGAGTAAGATTAATTTCTCATCAATACCATGGATATCACCCCCACGTGTGTACGACCTGTTACTTAATCTACGTTCACTAGAATTAAAAACAACAAGCAAGAATGTGATGCACGTGTTTTAAACCCAAATCAAAATGATATTCGATGAAGCAAAGAAAGAGAAGAGGTTAAGAAGATGACTTTCACTAATGCAAAGATGCGAAAGAAAGACAAGTTCTTTTACCAAAATGACAAAATATTTTGTGAATATTTAGAAGAAAGAAACAACAAGTGTGCTCCCTATATGAAAACAAGCAAGAAAGAAAGAAACCCGAGAAGGGTCCCACCAAACGTGCCAAAAAATGTTTCACATAAATTTTGTTCCAGAATAGAGTTATTTCTATCTTTTCATTCTCTTGAGAAATAGATAAGGGTTAGGGCTAGGAGGAATACCTGTTGAGTGTTGGGAAGGTGTGCGCGTACCGTAGAGAGATCAAACCAATTGTGAAGAGCTCCTTTTTGTCTGGGAAGGACTACCTATAAATAAGAATGCAAGACCACCAGATTTTCGTTAAACAATAAGTGAGGGAACTGCCTTGGGCCCAGGAAATATTAGACTTCCTTTCGAAGGTGGTCAGTTCCCTTTTAATACAAATTAATGCAAATGATAATAAAGAAGCTATTGCGAAATCACGATTTAGGTACCTCGTTACTAAAAGCAATAGAGACTAAACTACCAATAATAAAATGTCATGTTGTTTGTTTGGTCACTGTTATTGATACATTCAGATCAAGTTACAGGATAGACAAGGCTGGATATGAGATTGTTTGGAGGTAAATAGGTGAAAGGTTGGTTTTTGGTATAAGTCACAATGACCGATGCCGGTCACTGATAACCGATCATGGTTATAAAACCGGTACTCGGGTAGGGGATAACCGATATCGGTAGGGGGCAAGATTTAGGGATTTTAAATGGAGGTTGGTTATAAGGTGGTTATGGGGTTTAGAAGGTTGGTAGATGGTTGAGGGGAGTAGTAGGGTGATAGAGAAGACTCAGAGAGTGAGAAAGTTGTCTTTGGGGCAATATAGAGATGGATGAATGAAGGTTAGGTGCGGGTGGTGCTGGGTGGTAGATCCAGAGTGAGCTTATAATCACTATGAATCAAAAGTTCACAAAGTAGTGTCTAGAAGCATACAAGGTAATAAAAGAGACTACTTACTAGTTTCGATGCGTGATGCAGTCCAAGGAATGCAAAGTGGCAAAGGCAAGGCTCTCAGGCTGGGATGATCCGGCAAATCGAAGTGAGCCGATGAAGCTATCCTCCGACTCTCCCAATGTTTGGATGAGTGTGACCGTGATCTAGTTGCTCGCCATAGTCTTTGGGCTCAATACTCCTCTCTCGCAACCTCTTCTCTCTCTCTCACTTGTCTCTCTCTCTGCAAAATGAATTCGATCCTTTGTTTTGGTCCTTTAGGGGGGGAGGTCATTTACAGGGAACCGATGGTGGTTACCTAACCGACGGCCACGTAGTAGGACCGATGTCGGTAGGTCAAAGTTGGCTATTTTTAGTAAAATAGCCAACTTTCCTCCTTTTTCCCCCGAGGGGTCAGTTGTGGGCTTGGTCAAGTCATTATTAGGTTCATGTTTGGTGTGGGTGAGGGGTGATGAGTCATGGGTGTGGGTCTGACCAAGTTATAGGTCTTAATTAGGTTAGTTTAGGTTAGGGCTAGGTCATGGTGAGGTGGTGAGGTGAGGTGGTAGGGTTGAGATGTGGATTTATTAATTATAAGGTAATTAATAAATATGTGTAGGGGTAGGGTTAGGTTACGAGGCGAGATGCGGGGCACGAGGGCATTGTAAGTTTAGGTGGTGAGGTCAAAATAGGAGTCTTCCCATCATACTCATATATATGTGTAGGTACATTTCTCCTATTGAACCTTGTTGAAAAGGTGTTCCTCAATTGTTTCTAGCCCAACAAGTTATCCCCGTGTGTCACCCACTAATAATTTTTTCTTCCACACAAATTATAAACCATCATGTTCCTATTTTCACCCTCATTCTACGGTGTTCCTTAATGGCACGTAAGAATGATTTAGTATTTTCTTCACCGGATACCAGGGTAAATGAACTTTTCCCATACACCTAACAATGCAGAGTCCGATCACTCTAGTTACATGTCCCTTCATCTTGCACCTAACCATTTCATATGTGTCATGGGCCCAATTATCACAAGCAATACGTGTAGTGTCATTTATTGACTATGCATCTTCCCATTGAAGCATGCCTTCCTTGGATGGTTCCACATTCTCAATATCTTGCATAGTACATGCATAAATCCTATTCAGATATTCTTCACTCAAAGGATCGAGGTATGGTGTAGGTTTTGCTTAGTTCATAGGTATAATCATGAGCTCATCTTTATTTTCAAAGCTGATATATCCCTTATAAAAATCCATATCTACATTGTTCACATAACACTAGGGTCTCCCAAGTAGTTCGGAAAGTTGTCTCCTTCAACAAGCTCTACTACACTGGAAGTCTCAAGTAAATTTGGCCCTTGTATTGTAATGGAAGCATATTTGAACACCCCAATAGGTATATCCTTTTTTCCACCATATAAAACATATTTAAAGATGGTTGTAATGTTAGGCTCCCCATCCGATTCCATGCATCTAGAGTGAGCACATTTACCTTAACGTCTATATCTATCATGATATTTGTTACCAACCACCCATTAATTACTACATCCAAAGTTATTTCTTTATCATACTCATGGTTCTATAGTGGTAATTTTGCATATAGTATCTATCACTCACGCTCAATTCTAGTGAGTGATACCTTTTCACATAGTCATTCCCTTAACAATGGGATAATATTATCCTAACACAACATCTTACACAATTCCTTTAGGTCATCCACATCCTTCGGTTGGAACTCAACATTCTTCACACGTTATCTCGCACCCCCGCTTCTTCAAGAATTATATCTTACTTTTCAGCTCTCTGATGACCCCCATAATTGCCCGATAAAATTCCTTCTAATTATAAGCATCTGGATATCCGACATGCATGCCTTATTCTCTTGTGATGAGTGTTCTAGCTTTAAGAGGTTTATATGTCCTCCTTGCGTTAGTGTGAGTAGTGACCAACAAAGGTTGTAACTCAAAATCAAGTATCTTCTTTGATATCCATTGATCACTCTTCACACATTATACATTTATCATCCTCATTTCCTTGTCCTTCTTCTTGTTCTGGCACATTTACTCATAAATTTTAGGGTAGTTCTCAAGCTTATGATGCTTACCACAATAGGCACATACTGGTATTTTGGGGACAATCACGCTGGTAATGATATGGGGACCCACAAGTCTAAAATGTCCCATATGGAAATCTAATTTGGCCACCATGCCCTATGATTCTATATCCTCCATGGAATCCACCCCCTTTAGTGTTATGTTCTTTAGAAGGTTGATTATTTTGTACCTAAGAGTTGCTTTGCCATGTGGTCTACCATAATCCAATCTCACGTGCCTCATGAATTTAATCTATTACTTGGTAATCCTTCGTATCATGAGTGTATGCATCATAGATATTACAAGACATAGTCATGCACTTCAAGAGAGGAAGATTCCATACATCATGGTCCTTGTGGAAAATATCACAAGACTATAACAATGCATGCATTGTCCTAAGTGGGAAGCTATCCTTGGTATTTCCTTCAACCTCAAAATCATTATACCATATACCACTGTGTGTCTCATGTATCAAGTTAGAAGAGAGCTTCTTCGATTGTTTAGCCATAGGTGTTATCTACGCCTCCAAGAATGGACTCACTCCAAGATCAATATGTAACACCTCAATATTACACTTCATCAAACTAAGGGAATTTTTTAATTTTCCCATTTAATTATCTTGATGCCTTAAATTATTAATAGCTTACAATAGATTAATCCAACATTAATTAATATTCATAATCCATCTTGACAACCTATGATAACCATGTGCAACTATAAGGGTTTAGATCCTACTCGATCCCCTTTCAATGCTCTACACAAGCCAATATACCCAGTATATCATTTGGTTAGACCTTTTAAAGGTACATAGAACCATGTGCATCTTCTTAGTGTCATCCTCCCACTCATGACATAGTTTAAAAGAAGAAATGGTGACAGACAATGTAATCATTCATTTGTAATACTATGGCCATAGTTTTTGCATTGCGCTAACAAGCCTAGTTTTGTGACTACACATAAGCCACTTAAAACTTGTCCTTCCTTTCACCGCAAAACCATCTCAATATAGTATCGATTCTTTTCTATTGATTAAGTATTAATTTCATAGTTAACCATTTTAGTTCATTCATTTATAACAATGTAAACCTTCATCCTATGGATAGGTTAACTAAGTTTCAAGATGATATCCAAACCACGTTATAGGTATGCAATGATCTCCATGAGTCATTGCATAAGTATGTACCCACTTCCACGTGATCGTCAACTATATCAGTTTCGATTAAGAGACTGGTTTAGTCAAGTATAAGACTTGAAACCTTTCGCAACATTAATTAATGTCATTAATACCCTTTAATTGATACTAGGTATGTTTTTGTTTACCTAAGGTAAATTAGTACATCAGTACCATTTCATGAGTTTTTAATATACTTTCGTACTTTATTTCATAATGTTGTATGTTGCAAATAGTTATATCAACTTACTTATCTACCCAAATAGGTACATCATTTATAATGTTTTCTTTGAGTACTCATTCATATGTCCTTGTGTGTAATTATTGTTTTAATTATGTAATTAATAGTTTATAATGACATCTTATAAACAGTTATCATATCTCAATTATTCATCAATTCATAATGGTTACCATGTTGTTAAACAATGATTAACATTGTTGTATCAACACCATCATAATGATATAAGCAATCAACTTTATATTCATAATTTGACACAAAAGTATGAATAAAGAATATCAATGGTGGTATTTTAATACAAAAATATCATTTTATTTTTACATTAGAAAAGCAATACTTTCACTTTAATTTAAATAAATACCTTTATGATATTTCACAATCAAAACAATATCGAACAAGTAAATTGTATCTAGTCTTTATTTCTTTTTGTAATCATTTGCAAAACTCCTGATGATATGAAAAATGATAAAGTACAAAAATGTACATGGTCAATTCACAAGAAGCTGGCATGGATTTACACTCCTTAATATAATTGTTTCATTTAAAAGTAATTAAATACAACATGAATAAAACAAGTAAACAACAATTCAATGATCTCATTAAATGATTATCTTTTATTCATAACTTTTCAAACAACATTGTTGTCTCAATAACAGAGTTCCATCTGAATCTGCTATTTTCAATCCAAGAACTCAATTCATAAGAAGGGATATAACTCTTCACCTGATTGCCTTTCATATGGACTCATTAATAGAATATTATATTTTCATTTATTAAGTAGCAAAACCCGTACTATAATTGCATTCCAAACTAACTAAGTTATTGCCATTATAATTTACATGAAGAAGAGAATCATTCTATCATTCCAACCAATGTTCATCAAATGCTTTTCAAAGAATAGAAAGTAGATATTGTTCTTCTAGATTTCTACGTAAAATTTCTAATAATTTCAATGGTTTAAAAAAGTATAAATATTTCTTTAAAGCCACAGAAACATATCCATGCATTACATAAATTAACCCACAATCATAATCATATGTTCTGGAATACTTTAGAATGGGTTACGAAAGAGAATTTACCATATATCACAAAAATAGTAAATCAATAATCAAAGTATATTGTCATTAACTAAGGCTACATATACAAAAATTCCTTTTGATAAAAATAATAGTTATAAGTCAAAATCTCTTAAAATCAGCCCATAATGGTGAAGTAATCGAACAAGAATAACACATGCCTTCTATAATGGGAGACAATATGAAGACATAACAACCAATCGACATCACATTATTCCAACTAGAGAATCATGGTAGAACTAGGGTCAACAAAGGAATATCCTCTCATGGAAGTATGCATTTGGTTTAGTCGTCCCAACAATTAATCAAATGAAAGGAGAGAACATCGAAAACTATCCGTAGAAAAACCCTTAAGAAAAATTATCCATTTTATAACTAACCACTCATTCATTTTGTATTTACTAATATAAAATACTCTAAATTATTAAGGTTCAAACCGAGATCAATACACTATTGAGCACATGGACTGCATGAAAATAGATGTGAAGGGAATATGTGATAATTCAAAACATCAACTCAAGAGAGGATTCAACAGAAGCCTTAAACTTGATCAACTCACACCCATTACATATTCACAATCATGCCCAACATATAGATGCATAGCCACATTTGAGGATAAACCTAGATTTAAGAAAATACTTAAATACCCATATTCATATTTCAACACACTAATCCTTCTAGAAAAACCAACACGAATCCGATAGAAACCATTAGTATTTATTTATCACAAAAGATTAACCCCCTTCAAATAATTTCTAAAGATAATAGAAAATAATTAACTACTTGATAAATAAAACAAGTAGACTAAGGAAATGAAACCCATTTCTATGTTTATTGAGTTCCTAAAATATTCGTGAAACTTTCTTCGAATCTTCCTACCAAGTTGAGCAAGAGCTTCTAAATGAATTTCTCAAATTAACACAAAATAATTCGACCCCGGATCACAAAAATAACAACCCTCGATCTCAACATTTGTGATAAATATTGTGGGGTCATCCATAATAACCTCCTCCCGAGTTGATTCAATATAAATCAATAAGATGTTTGCATGACTATCTCAAAAGTGGAGTTCGAAGAGGAAAAGGCTCTAAATTGAGAACAATCAATGAAATAAAATAACAATAATG
Source organism: Taxus wallichiana var. yunnanensis (assembly GCA_018340775.1). Classification (NCBI taxonomy): domain Eukaryota; kingdom Viridiplantae; phylum Streptophyta; class Pinopsida; order Cupressales; family Taxaceae; genus Taxus; species Taxus wallichiana. The sequence continues at coordinate 644,878,902 of CM031236.1, forward strand.
ATGGGTCAATAGATTATTGGAGAAGATTTGAGTTTCCCTAAGACTGGTACATGAATTAAATGCATGTCATTCTCCTGTGCCATGTTGTCGCTCTATTCAATTTGTAGGCGCCCCGTGTTTTTACTAATTTTAGCGGGAGTAAAAAGTGCTAGAAGAAATCAAGACTAGGGAAAATCTTTCCTTATGCATGGTCATTCTACCAATGAAATAATTAAACCAACTAATCCATTATAGTTTAGTCATAGATTTACTTAGTCTTAGTATATCCCATAAAACAGATTATCAATTAATTTTGCTATTAAGTATGGTCAATAGAAAACAAGCCCCAATGATAATCAAGTGCCAACGCGCATATGAACAATACCTTGTTGTTAATAAACAAAATTGACCTCTTACCAAGGAGTCATGATCGGTCAAAGGTGAAAATTAATACAAATAATTTTTGATCCCATGCATAGCATGATCCTTCATATATCAAATATAACATTGAGTGAAATGAGAAAGCTTACCAAAAACAATCAAGTATTTAATCAAGATAAATATACTTGAATCTATATTTTCTTACAAATCAAGGAGTTGCAGTTTACTTGTTGATAAGGATGTCATTATCCCAACCTCCATTTAAACTTAATGAAAACGAGTGTAAACTTTTACTTGTTGCTTGTTGAGGACCGTTATTACAATTTATGTCCTTTGACCTCCATGATAGAAAAATAAGGTTAGTATCATGCGATCAACTATGTTTTTCCTTTTGAAATAGTATTATTACAACCACATATAGATCCCTCATATTAGGAAATCATTATTTCTAGTAAGAATAGAAAACTATCAATTTCCATATCCGGTACGAAACAAGGAAAAGTACCCAATGATGAAATCATCTCATTCAGCAATGTAAGTAACACAATAATATTCATTATAGATACCGCTGCATTGCCAAACAATCCAACAATGCACAAAGTTATCCTACTCAGCAAAGTAAGCACATTCAACATTAAAGAAAAAAAAGGAATAAGTTATAAATGCAAGTGGTTTACAAACACTGGGAAATAATCATTGTTGTGTGGTTGTTGTACGATGGAAAAGCGACAAACGAGCATGGGAATCTACAAGTAACTCTTCCTCGCACTTTGACCTCCCTAGGTCGTGTTGAGACAAATCGGTGGGGATGGATTATACGTGGGGTATGGGTAAACTAGTTAGGCAATATTATATCTTCGACACGCACTAATGGAATCTGCGAATCTAAGGCAAAGAAGGCCCTCCTAACCTAAATTGGCATGATAGATCGGTCACCGAGGATGACTGCTCGAAGGCTCCAATCAATATCGAGCTCTGTGTGATCTGATCTATAGGTTGTGGGATACAAGGAAAATGACCTGGGACTATTTCATGTATATCTCCGACAAGGTCATGGGATGGATGATGGATATGGTGGATTATACTTGGTGATTCTCCACCTAGTCCGAGAAATCCTTAGCTTCGTTAGCTACTACTATATCCAAAAGGGATAACTGTGTGTGATTATAATAGGTAGAAGTGGAGTGGATCTGAATACTTATGTGCGTAAACCAACGCATCAACATCGGATTAACCTGTGGACTCATTGGGTTGTGGGATTTGTGAATCACAACCATAGATTCGTGGTTGTTGTGGACCTGCTATGGTCATGTGTGGAATCAGTCCCTAATCCCTAGTATCCAATAGTCGTATGCCTTTTCGGCCTCTATGTTCAGAATTAACAGTTGTGCAATCTTTTCAGAGTATCTTACAGGTGTTCTTGCAACCTGAATTCTTAAGCTAGTGTCTATATCAGTGAGAGTATCTCCTGCGTCTGGTTGTGGGACCAAAGGATCACAACCGAATGTTTGCTCTCTTTCAAGCCCTTCTACAGTCATGCGGATGTTTATCTAGGGTAACCTGTAGTTTGGCTGGTTTGACTAGAATATGTGTGCTTGGTCATCTTCTATGTTTAACCCTCTTAACTGTGAGCTGATCTGTTGTAAGTCTGTTGTTGTTTGGAAGACTTGGATTCTAAGATTCTGGTCTATATCGGTTATTGTTATGACAAGATTGGGTTGAGGCACGATAGGCTCGAATATGTATTCTCTGGGCTCCCTAGGTCCCGTGATTGTCATGCAAAAGGAAGTGATATAAAGCTAATTAATGACAGAATAAATTGACTACGCAAGATATATCTATGTATATTCCTAAATCTAATATTTTGATAAACTACTGAACAAAATTTAAAAGAGCAATTATCTAATATATCTAGAAATTGACAACTAAACTAATAATGAAATTAAAACAAACAAAGCAGCCGAGTATAGCTACTTGTCTGTGCAGTTGTGAATCTATTCTAAGTAACCAGATAATTGATCTAATCTATTTGAAAGACTCTCGATCCTACCTCAGAAGTGAGGAGTGAATCATAGTTTCTCATAAACTATCAATCCCCACAGCTTCCCTGCAATATCGAAAGTAAAATTAACTAAAATGAAATGATTGACTACTCTACTTGATATGCTTTTAACTAGAACTTTGAAAGCTTGAACCTGGATTTTGCAGAACAGTGGCGAATCCGATGGTGTGTGGCCTTGTCCCCTCAGTGTGATTTCCTCATTCTTTCATGCTCACGTGGATCTAGAAAAGCGTGTAATGCTAGCATCAACAAAAGTAGATATGGGACAATGGTAGCTTAGGATGCAGACTGAATACAATGTGAGTAGGAGAGGGATAACGCAAGAGAACAGAGCTTGGCTTATGTAATTCCTAGTGGGATTTATTGTGAGTCATGCAACATAAAACGTCCAGAACCTGAAACTATCCTATTTGACAAGAAGAACCTACAACTTTAATGGCTTCCTACTAAAAATCAAACTATCCTACTCTAATTGATTGGATGAAATAATAACAACACTTGCACAAGGAGAATATGTGGCTTTCTAATAGCTAAACAACACTACCATGCATACAACAAATGAAACTATGAATCCTAAGAAAAATTGAAAGGCTAAGCTATTGAAATGAGAAATTCAGAGGCAAATTTGAGGGGCCATTTTCTTGAGCACAAGCCAGCTATTTATAGAATCCCATTTACCCAAAGGTGAAAACCAAATTGATCTCTTAAACCATAAACAATGCCAAAACACTATTCCAGGGAACCAGAATCATAAATACAAGCAAAGGCGGTGAAAAAAGCTGGTAAACGTTGAAAATTTACATGAGTCACATTAAAAAGAGCATTCTAGAAAATGCGTGAAGGACTGCCACCACCGACAGCGGGGTGGCGATCCGCTGCTAAGCGGCGGTCACGAGACCACCACCTAGGCAGGGCGGCGGTTTCGTCATTGAAGACCGAAAAGCAAAGAAAAGGAGGGGGAAGGAAAAAGCAAAGCATGCAGGGGCTAAGCGGGGCATGCGGGATGTTAACGCATACTTGGAGATCTTTTTCGGATCCCGAACACCTTGTGAGGAGACCTGTATCATCATTGGGGCACGTGTAACATTATCTCGGCGGTGCGGTACCCTACTGATTTTGGGTGCGTACATATTGCCCCCTCAAAGAAGTGTTTTAGCCATGAAGAGACGTAAAATGGTGGATCCGAGTATGGCGGTCCCAAAATGGGAAGTTAGAAGTTATACCTGATACGTCTGTGTGTCGGAATGACGCCATCCAAAATTCCCGCCACTTGCAAAATGAAAAGAGGACTCAAGTGCAGATAGACAAAATAGATCGGAAAATAAATACTAAAATAATATGAAATGAGGACGTACTAGTTGAGTGGGGATAAGAACTTACCTCCGTCGGTGCTCCAAACTTGTAAAAGGGAATTCAAAATAAGTCAAGTTCTTTATATATGTAAAAGTGGGCCCATTTTCCTATTCATTTGCACGTGTTGATTTGGTTGATTTTGAGCTCTGGGACCCACGGTGACGGTTTCTCACGCGAGTATAGTCAAAACGTTCGGGACGAGATCGTGATCATGCCTCCACGAGCGGAACACCGACCCGCGAGATCACAGGTTAGTTTTTCTCGATTTACCATTTTTGCCCCCAAAATGTTAAAATGGTGAAATCTTTGTCATGGGGGGATTATTTTCGAAAATGTTAGTTTTAATAGAGTCAACTAGGGGGCTCCTACTGGGTAGGCTTTGTTTGAGTCAAAACGGTCTTTATTTTGTGTTTTTAGCCACTTTTAGGGCACATGACCCGCGTGGGTTTTCGGGACATGACCGCCACCCTAAGCAGGGCGGCGGTTACGAGACCACCACCACCCGATCAAGGCGGCGATTCAAGACTTCCGCCTTTAAGGTGATGACTACAGACACGCTTCCCCTGCTTTCAAGGCGGTGGTTCTACACAGAATGTATAAATAATACTTATTTGAATTTGTTTTTGCATTTTTAGCATCCTTTCCTGCTTTCATGATTTTTCTAATGTCACTTGGATACTAACTTACTCTGTTTTGTGTGTTTTTGGGTGTATGCAGGTGAAGGAGGAGTATATCCGATGGAGTCGGGAGAGGGAGTGTGATAGACTTCCAAAAGTATTGGATGCCCTTTCTCAAGATGAGCAGGACACTCTTCAAAGGGCCAGTATACTACGTATTTCATGGGTCCCGCATGTTGCACCATCTAGTCACATACTTTGTGACTTATTTTCATATTGGGATGCAGATCGGAACACTTTCCGATTACCAGGGGTCTAGGGTGAGTGGACCATTACTTTGGAGGACGTTTACTGTATCTTGGGGGTCTCGATTATCAAGAGATGGCTCACTCTTGAGACAGTAGGGTCACGGGCTCAGACAACATAGTGGGCCTCATATATGGGAGATGCAGTTATCTCCACTGGTTCGAAGAAGGGGGTGAGGGTCCGATCTATTCCTAGCCTGCCTATCCCCTTGATTCGTCAGGCCATTATGGGGATCCTTGCCTTGAGATTGATCGGGGACAAGGGAGGAGACACCTTACTATATTGTTGGTCCCCCATCATTGCACAGATTGAGGGGCATGGCCAGATTTATGCCTGGGGAGCCGAAATTCTTGGGACCACCTATCATGATTTGTACTGGGTGGTCCATTTACAGGGGTAGTCATTGAGCCATCTGACCCTAGTTATGAGCTGGGTCTATGAGCGTATCATCCCTTATGGGAGAGGTGTAGAGGTGGCAGATCCCGGCTGTGAGGGCAACTAGATGGACAGACATGTCGGTGCTCATAGCACCTCACCAGTCACCTCCTTGACCACTGATGACATGGAGGCCACACCTTATCAGGCCATGGCAGGTTTATGGGGCGAGGAGGCTCTTACTTTGATTTCTTGCTCCACCACAGGGCAACTTGTTGACAGGATGGGGAGGGTGGAGATACATCTGTTTGGTCGAGTGTCCCAACAATTTGGCCTTTTGTACGTGGGTATGCTTCCCCGAGTAGTACCGGTATATAGATCAGTTCGGGAGGCTAGAGGAGGTCCTAGAGGCCGGGGTTGGATAGTTGTTACTCCTGGTGTCCCCATTGTAGCTAGGAGGGTAGTACGAGCTTGAGGGAGAGCTGGTGCTCCTTAGGCACCCTTGCTTCAGATTTCCACCGGTCCCGCCCACAGCAGCGACGACCCCATTGAAATAGAATCTGATTCTGAGGAGTTCCCGGGGGGGAGACGGAGGAGGAGATCGAGGCTGAGGTAAGTGAGTCGGGCAGAGAGGAGGACAGCGATCCTGAGTGACATGACACTCGGGATATCTTCCGAGCAGAGAGGGTAGAGCGAGTGCGAGAGAGGGTGACTATGGTTGCGGAGGAGCCACTCTCTCGAGATCTTGGGTAGAGTTGATGAGTCCGTAGTAGGATGTAATGTGGCCCCGAGCACGGGAGGAGTGCACTAGTCGGCGGTGGCATCATGGCGGTGTGTCGACCCTAGAGATCCATCTTGGAGGCCCGGAGATCCGAGTGAGTTATCATCCTTCCTTTTAATGTTTGTTTCTAGTTAGAATTGCCTTAGTTGCTATCTCTCCTTTCGTTTACATTTGTTTCTATCTCTTGATTATTTCTAATTGGGTTTTTCTCCTTTGCTTGCAGAGACTGCTGATGAGTGGCGAGACCTGATTCACCGGGTATGCACTGATACCCTAATGATCCCTATGGAGAAGACCCGTGCGGAGCTATCCGTGGATGTAGGGGATCCCTCAGCAGCCGGTAGGCATACCAACATTTTCACCCCTGTCTGGCATGTGGTCATGATGGTGACCTCCCTCCGTACCGAGCTAGCGGAGTGCACGGGACAATAGAGCGCTTGATGAGGAGTCACTCTCATGGCGAGGTTGCATCTGCTCCTCGAGACCATGAGCCCTCCGTGCAGTCAGAGCGCTAGCATAGCCAGAGTCCTAGACATGGGCATGCACCCTCAGAGGGATCTCATAGGGGTTAAGAGGCCATTTGTATGATGTATTTGTATTTTCTAGGCTCTTTGAGCGTTTTGACCATGCTTAGCGCATGATGGCATTGTACAGGAAACCTTGATTATATATATATAGACATTCTTGTTTGGATTAGACTCTTGGTATCAATGTTCTTGTGATTTTATTTCGTATGTAAATTACAATGTTGTTTTTATATGCCTTTCAGAATGTATGCAATGGAGAACAAATGATACAAATGCTTGTTTTCTTTTTGTATTTCGTGATGTTGATATATGATAATGTAGACACAATGTGATCTTGAACTTTAGTTTCTATAAGCAATTTTTGGTACTTCATTTTTGTTTTGATAAAATGAGATGACTAACCGGTATGATGAGCGGATGAACTTGCCCCATTCCTATCTCCACGCAACTAGTAAGATGCGAGGGCTCATCACCAAGAGCTAGAAAGTGTACAAGTTGTGAAATTTGTTGAATGGTAGTGATGAGAGATAGACAAGTATTTGGTGGAACCACATTAGGATGCTACAAACCTACTCTACTCAAGTGACTCCATAGTTTAGAATGCTACTTGCTTTGTAGTTTATCTAGACTTAGATCCGTAGATGGCCACATGGTTGACAAAATCTGGTTTTTAGGGTTTTGAACTCTCTTGGAATTTTGGGCATCCGATTCATTCATTTTTTACTCAAGATTTCAAAGGTCCATTTGAGTTATTTGCTGACTACCTTCAATGTTTATTGTTAAGAGGACCCCCCATACCCTGCCCCATGCTACTAGTCAGAAGCGTGGGTTTATCACCATGGACAAGGTACAGGCGAGTAAGGGCATTCCCATCCTTTCCCAACCCTACGTCACTAGTAAGAGACGCAAGCTCATCACCGAAGGTTGGTAGGGCAAGGAAATGTGTAAAAATAAAATTTTCTATTTGATCTATATTTGACTTGTTTATTTGAGCAAAATGTTAGTATGTTCTTACTTCTAAAGAGATATGCATACGGGATAGATGTGACACGATGAAGCTTCTAGAACAGACCATAGGCAAGACACCTATCCTAGGGAGAAACCAAAAGTGAGAACAAGCATGCAGACCTTGGTATGGTTACCGTTAAGACTTTGTCATATCTAGCTTTGTATGGATGAAATGATTCTGAAATGGTGATGATGTTATGAAAATGAAGAAGTATGTTTTGAAAGCTAATGTCAATATCATCAGAAGTTTGTAATGAATTGCTTTGGGAATAAGTTCCTTGATCACAAGATTTGTACAAAACAAGCAGATGAAATGAACCTAACTACATGAAGATGTAATGTAGATATAATTATATAGATAGTGCTGGTCACTTATGCATAGAATCGTTTAAGATGTAGGGAATTGATAGTTTCACCAAATTCCTCACCCTCCAGTGTGCATAAGAGATATGCACCATTTCCATAGTCCTTCATGACTCGGTATGGGCCCAACCATTTGGGCCAAAATTTCTTCCCTTCTCCGGTCTTTTTATCGATTCGGTTGTCTAGTCTTAGAACTAGATCACCTTCATATATGTCTCGTTCATAGACCTTCTTGTTATACTGCCGGCACATCCGGTCAACATAGACTCTATGTCATTGTTCAACATCTAACCTGGCTTCATCTAGGCTTTCTAGTTGAGAGAGACGTGCTTCTCTATAAGCTTCTTCATCCAAAATCCCTTGTAATGAGATGCGGAGACTGGTATTTCAACCTCAAGTGGGAGAACTGCTTCCGCTCCGAATACCAGCGAGAAAGGAGTTGCTCTTGTTGGTGTTCTTATTGAGGTTCGGTGGGCCCACAAGGCTGGGTATAACTTTAAATGCCAATATTTTTTGTTTTCTTTCACCGTTTTAAGGAGAATGGCTTTCAATGTTTTGTTTGTTGCTTCAGCTTGTCCGTTGGCTTGAGGGTAATACAGGGAGGCTGTATGATGGTTTATTTTAAATTTATTGCATAGCTCACGAACCTCATCATTCTTAAAAGAAGTCCCATTATCTGTGATAACGGTTTGTGGGACACCGTACCTATAAATGATCTAGTTCAAAATGAACTTGGTGATCACGGAACTTGGTACAGTGGTGAGAGGCATAGCCTCTACCCATTTGGTAAAATACTCGGTGGCCGTGATTATGAAGTTATGGCCATCTGTAGATGAGGGAGAGAATTTCCCTATCAAATCTAGCCCCCATGTAGAAAAGGGCCATGGAGTAGCGATTGGTTGTAGAGCTTGTGCCGGCATGTGAATCTTATGGGAGAATTCTTGGCATTTATGACACCTGCGTACAAACTCTACTTTGCATCGTGTTCTAGAGTGGGCCAGAAATAGCCCATCCGATGTATTTTGTGAGTGTTACATGACCACCGAAGTGGCCTCCACATATTCCACTGTGAGATTCATGGAGAATCTTCTTGGATTCTTCTGTGTCAACACACCTTAGAAGCATTCCATCGAAAGCCTTATGATAGAGAACTTGTTCTATAATAACGTATTTAGCTACAATAATGTGCAACCACCTTCTTTGTTGCGGCATAGCACCTTCTAGATATGTATGGCTCATGATATAATTAATAATATCAGTATACCAAGGACATTCAGAGATGGGAGGTCTAGTTTCAACGTAATATATGCATTCATCGGGAAATTCCAAATCGACTAGATCGCCTCCGTCTAATGGGTTGTCAGCTAACCAATCTGCTATGATTTGTCCCTTAACGGACTTTTGATTTATCAAAGTTAATTCAAATTCACCTAATAAGGTCATAAAGCATCTAACCTTCTTAGACAAGGACCCTTGTGTGAGGAAGGTTCTTAAATGGTATGTTTTTGCAATGACCCTCGTTTCTTGATTTAGCATGTAATGTCTTAAGCGTTTGGTTACGAAGACTATGGCAAGGCACTCTCGTTTTGCTTGCATATAGCATGTTTCATAATCGAGTAACGTGCGGATTATAAAATAAATTACGCGTTCTCTCTTGTCATCGTCTTCTTGAGCCAGCATGTAGGCTAGCGAGACATTGGTAGCTCGTGAATATAAGATTAAAGGGTGATCTGGTTTAGGTGGCATTAGCGTGGGTGGTGACAATAGGAAACGCTTAACTGCTTGAAAGCCTCCTTGCAGTCTTCGGTCCAATCGGTGCTATACTCTTTCTTGAGTAGATTGTTGATTGGATGAATGGAAAAGCTTAAGTCTGGGATGAATCTTTGGATTGCACCGAGTTTCCCAAGAAATGACCTGATTCCAGATTCATCCGACGGTGGGATCATTTCAAGAACAGTGCAGATTTTAACTGGGTCTACGTCGATCCCTTGTGATGATATAATGTAACCTAGGAGCTTCCCTCCTGTCACACCAAATACACATTTTTCTGGGTTTAGTGTGACTCCGTATTCTATCAAACGTGAAAGAATGATATAGAGCACTTCCGGGTGATCACAACATTCCATGGCCTTGGCCAACAAGTCATCTATGTAGGATTCCATGATCTTGTGAATAAGATCGTGAAATATGTATGTCATCGCCCACTGGTATGTGGCATCAATGTTCTTGAGACCGAATGGCATAACAACGTAGCAATAGGTTCCCCAAGGAGTTATAAACATGGTTTTGGCTTGGTCTTGTTCGGATATTTTGATTTGATTGTATCCTGAGAATCCATCCATGAGAGACAAAATCTCAAAGCCAAGCTTGTTGCGTCAATGATGACGTCAATGGATGGTAATGGGAAGTTGTCCTTGGGGCACACTTTGTTAATGTCTCAAAAATCTATGCAAATGCGTATCTTCCCATTATTTTTGAGAATGGGAACGATATTAGATATCCATTGAGAATAATCGACTAGTTTGATGAATCCTACTTAGAGGAGTTTCATTACTTCTTCCTTTACCATGAGAGCCACCTTGGGTTTCATTGGTCTCAATTTTTGTTTAACTAGCTTTGCATCTGATTTGGTGACGAGATTATGTACCGCGATGTGTGGTGCAACCCCTATCATTTCTTTATAATTAAATGCAAAAGCCTTCTGATGTTCTTTGAGGATTTGAGTGTGTATTTCTATTTCTTCTGGAGTTAACGAAGATCCTAGTTTCAAGATCTTTGGGTCTTCCTCCGTTCCAATGTTAATATCAATTGTTTCTTCGATTAAAGAAGTGTTACCTTCTTCAAACTCAGGTGGGGTTAGAGGTAATTCCAGATCATCTCCATTCTCTACTGTGTACATGCTGAGTTCTTTTTGTGGGGGAAGCTCTATCATGGGATTTCTGAAGTAGGAAGATGAATGTGGGATTAAGGACAAATCTACCTCGTGATGGGTGAAATGTAATGTTGCATAGGCGTTTAAGTAATCCAGAGTGGCTCTATCACTATCAACGTGGTCTAGGATAATAGAGTTGTTCTCAGCTATGTTCGTTAAAAGAGGGTTTGACATTGTTTTCACTAATGGTTTAGTATGAAGGGATACCATGAAATGGGTATCTTCTAACTCATTGTTTGGGGTGAAGCGTGATGCTGAGGTTGCTATAGAATCCGCAAGAAGATTTTTTTCTCGCGGGATTGCTTCAATGGATATGAAGTCAAACTCTTTGCTCAAGGCTAATACCGCTATTTTGTATAGTTGTAAGTGTTCAGCTCTGGTTTCATACACCTCAGAGACTTGGTTCACTACTAATTGAGAGTCTCCTAACACCCTGATGTCATTAACACCAAGCCTTTTAGCTATGATGAGGCCAAGGAGGAGGGCTTCATACTCTGCGCCATTGTTTGTACATTCAAAATTTAGTTTAAAGGTGAACGGTAGGATCTTTCCCTCGGGAGAAGTAAAGATCACACCTACCCCAGCCCCATAACGACATCTTGCTCCATCGAAATGGAGAGTCCAATATTTAGTTGGGAAGATGGATGTTGGGACATTCACTACGTTAATTTATTCTACTTCGGTTACTTCTACCATGCAAAGATCCTCTGCTGGAAGAGCACCAACACCTAGGGTATATCCCATACCTACATAATCAAATGGTAGGAAAATTGGTAGATCATGTTCTAGTAATTTGACAATATTCGCAGTAGTTCCTAATGATAATATTTCTAAAAATTTCGTCTCATCCTTGAGGGCTGGAATAGTCTTGATTAGGCTCATAGTCTCAAGATCTGTTGTAGGTATCAATTTTTCTTCTAGTTTCACATCGGTCGGTTTATTAAGTTGGTTTGTTGGGAGTTCAAACTCAGAGTGAATGCCCGGTCTTTTCTTTAAGTCAGCTAGGTGTATATCAAATGGTTTTGGATCACCTTTGGCTACGAATACCTTTCCTAAGTGCAAGAACCTTACTTCTTGAAATAACGTAGAAGGGATTGCCTTCATACGGTGTATCCATGGTCGTAGAGGATCATATTATAATTGGTTTCCCGATCTATAATATAAAACTCAGTCAGGATTGTTTTGGGTCCTAAGGTAACTGGTAATGTTATAGTTCTAATCGAAGTGGCCTTAAGGCTATCATAGCCTCTTAGCGTATTCCGAGTCATGGAATAGTTTGTTTCTCCATACCCTAGCTTTTAAAGGAAAGAGAAGGGGACTATGTTAACTACTTCCCCATTGTCAACCATTGTGCATTTAACATAATTGTTATAAACCCACACTTGCAAATGTAAGGCCGGATCACCTCTGCGTGTAATCTCAGCATCTGTTGGCATTTCATTTATTTCGAATATAAACTCGATATCCCTCTTTGGCTGCCCCGAAGGGTAGCTATCAAAGTCTATATGGTTTACCTGTGTTTTGGGAGGTGGAGTGATGTTAATTAAAGGACCTAACCCTAATGCCTCTAAAAGAGCAGCCTTGTGGGCAGGAGAGTTCCTCAGCAAATCCAAAAAGGAGATGTGAGAGAAGGTTTTTGTTAGGTCATTAATCAGATCATAGGCACCTATAGGTTTCACTAATATTTGTTGGATGTTATCTGTCTCTAGTGAGTAACTTGGATTTGGCTGAGAGGAATACTCTCGTGTCCTTGTTACGGCTTCCATGGGTAGTTCGGTATCTAATTCTACTAAACCGACTATCTTGGGCCATGGTTGACTTCCTAATTGTGGTGCAACAAGTGGATTTAGTGAAGTCGAGGCTTCATAATCATTATTTCCTACCATTACACCTTTTTTCATCCCATTTAGATTTAATTTTCTGTTATTGTGACTTGGGAGCAGATCATTGAAGATCTTGAGGGGAGCATTTTGAGGGGAAACTACCCCTATAAAAGCATTTGGTGCTGGTGACGTAGGATCTACCAAGAACATATCTATGAAAAGTTTTCTTTTCTCCTCTGGCAAACGTTGCATGAATTTATTGTAGTCACGGCACGTTCTAGTGTCATGGCCTCGAATCTTGTGAAAACCACAATACAAGTTAGGATTGTAATTTCTAGGTTGTTGGTTTGGCGTATATTGTGGTCCAAGACTCTGATCAAACCACTTTGTCTATTAGGATTAAGGTTTTGTATTTGTTGTTTTTGGTTTTGGTTCTGATTTTGATATCCAGTTGAGTTTTGGCTTGGACCCTGTGTCTGGATCTGCCGTTGTTGTTGTTGTTGTGGATGATTAAAATCCACCAAATTGATTGTTGGGGTAAATTTGTTGCTTCGTTGATTGTTAACCAGTGGTGGAGTATTTAGAACATTGACCTTTTTAGCTTGGTCAATTACCCCATCGGTTGTTGTGTCACGATTCTTGTTAAGGATTTTAGGTCCTTGATTGGCATTTGTGGCAGTAGGGTAAGTCGTAGAATTCTAGTTGGGGGTGATTAACCTCCCATTTTCTCCATACGTCTAGTGACCACTATCTATTGCCGCATGATCTATTCGGAGAGCACTCTCAAGTACTTCATCGTAAGTCCTTAGTGGGAACTTCTGACTTCTTCCTTCACCTCTCTGCTGAGAGAATGAAGGAATAAATCGCATAGCTCCATTTGGTCCATGTTTGGAGCACTTTGGTCAAGAATAAAGGACTGCATGTACACCATCTCTGGATGAATTGACCGATAGATTCATTGTGTTCTTGTTTAATGTGCAAGAATTCCCGATTCTGTTCTAACAGTTTGTTCATGTCAAATGCCTTAATGAACTCTAAAACTAGTTGTTTAAACGAATGGATGGAAGCTTAGGGTATTATGTAATACCAATCGAGGCGAAGCTCTCCAAGGTTTTGGGGAATATTTTGGCAACAACCCCATCCCAAGGAAGCAATTCTTGAATGGTTGTAGCATAGGCCTTAATGTGTGTATTCGGATCTCCCTCCCCTTTGTATTTGGGCAAATCGGGAAGAGGTCTCGGAAGCATGACGCTTCGTATGGTGAAGTCTAAGGGCTCTTTCAAGTACTCCGAGTAATTCCCTATCACATAGGTTTCGACCATTGATGGTGCCTATTGAGGGGGAGGAGGTGGAATGGGTTGCTGATACGGCGTAGCGTATGCGTTTACAAGAGGAGAGGAGAACATATCTTCTTGTGGCGACTTGGAGTACATGTTTAAGTATGAAAGAGTATTCCTCAAGAGTGGATTGTGTTGTACAAGACCGGGGGGTATCATATTCTCCACCCGAATGGTGTTGGAGGCGGTGGTTTTAGTTGGTGTTTGTTGCAAATACTGAGGAGGCATGCCCAACGTGCCTATTCCTATGAGGAGGTCTACTTGGCTAGGATGATGTGGAGGATTGGAATTTCCTGCCTGCATGAATTGAGATGTTTGACTTGCTTGAGAAAGTTCTAACCCTCTAATTCTTTCTACTAAAGTCGAAATGACTTCATTTGGTGAAGTCCCAGTATTTTTCCTTAGTGGCATTTGTTGTATATTTTGAGGTTGTATAGTCATGTGATACCCCGCTATGAATTGATCATTTCCTACCAAGTTTCACCGAGGGCATTTCCTATAGGTAGTGGCATGGAGGTGTTTTCTTGAAAAGAGACCTCGGTCGTGTTTGTAAACTTCCTATAGGTGGGTACATACTCTCAGAATTGTTCATTCTTGGCGTAACGCACTGAATGTTCATCATCTAAAACCAGGTATGGATCTTATTGTCTGCTAATTTGTGGTCTAAGCAAAGACCCCGAGGAGATGAACCATATTCTCCTATGAATGTCATATTGTTCGAGCCTGAAGGCTCTCGTTTGTTGTGTTTGCGTGAGTTGATCCAACTCCTCTATTTGGAAAGATGAACTATATCTAGTCCTTGGAGGTGGAGCTTGTGTTGATAATTGGTTATTTGAATAGTTGTCACCCCATACTGAGAGCGAGGGTGATGACTGTCTATTTAGTTGAGCGTAGTATGCCTCAAGACCTAGGAGAGGTCTGACCATATGCATCGAATCCTGATATATTCGGGGGGTATATGAATACCCGTAGAATAATGGGAAAGAGCGAAGGTGGAAGAAAGAGGTAATAAAGAAAAGGGGGAACACTTGTGTGCTTTCACGTCGGGTTCACCAATTTTGGTGGTGAAGCTGATGTGAAGGAAAATGATGTGGAAAGATGAAACGTATACTAATGGGAAGAACATGTAGCAATATGATTCCGAATCAGAAGGTTGCGTGTTCAATTCACATCGAGTTCACAAATTTTGTATGATGGAAAAGTGACAAGAGAGCATGGGAATCTACAAGTAACTCTTCCTCGCACTCGACCTCCCGAGGTCGTGCCAAGACAGCTGGTGGGGATGGATTATACGTGGGGTATGTGTAAACTAGTTAGTCAATCTTATATCTTCGACACACACTAATGGAATCTGTGAATCTAAGGTAAAGAAGGCCCTCCTAACCTGAACTAGTGTGATAGATCGGTTAGCAAGGATGACTGCTCGAAGGCTCCAATCAATAGTGATCGTGATCTATAGGTTGTGGGATATGATGAAAATGACCTGGGATTGTTTCATGTATATCTCCAGACAAGGTCATGGGATGGATGATGGATATGGTGGATTCTATGGGTGATTCTCTGGCCTAGTCCAGAAATCCTTAGCTTTGTTAGCTACTATATCCAATAGGGATAACTATGTGATGATAATAGGTGGAAGTGGAGTGGATCTAAATACTTATGTTCGTAAACCAGCGTCAACATCGAATTGACCCGTGGACTCATTGGGTTGTGGGATTTGTGAATCACAATTGTAGATTCGTGGTTGTTGTGGACCTACTATGGTCATGTGTAGAATCAATCCCTAATCCCTAGTATCCAATAGTCGTATGCCTTTTCGGTCTCTATGTTCAGAATTAACAATTGTGTAATATTTTCAAAGTATCTTACAGGCGTTCTTGCAACCTGAATTCTTAAGCTACTGTCTATATCAGTGAGAGTATCTCTTGCATCTGGCTATGGGACCAAAGGATCACAACCAAATGTTTTCTCTCTTTCAAGGCCTTCTACATCGATACGGATGTTTATCTAGGGCAACCTATAGTTTGGCTCATTTGACCAGAATATGTGTGCTTAGTCATCTTCTATGTTTAACCCTCTTAACTGTGAGCTGATCTGTTGTAAGTCTATTGTTATTTGGAAGACTTGGATTCTAAGATTATGGTTGATATCGGTTATTGCTGTGACAAGATTGGATTGAGGCACGATAGGCTTGAATACGTATTCTCTGGGCTCCCTAGGTCCCGTGATTGTCATGCAAAAGGAAGTGATATAAAGCTAATTAATGACAAAATAAATTGACTACGCAAGATATATCTATGTATATTCCTAAATATGATATTTTGATAAACTACTGAACAAAATTTAAAAGAGCAATTATCTAATATATCTAGAAATTGATAACTAAACTAATAATGAAATTAAAACAAACAAAGCAGCCGAGTATAGCTACTTGTATGTGCAGTTGTGAATCTATTCTAAGTAACTAGATAACTAATCTAATCTATTTGAAAGACTCTCGATCCTACCTCAGAAGTGAGGAGTGAATCATAGTTTCTCAAAAACTATCAATCCCTATAGCTTCCTAGCAATATCGAAAGTAAAATTAACTGAAATGAAATGATTGACTACTCTATTTGATATGCTTTTAACTAGAACTTTGAAAGCTTAACTGGATTTTGTAGAGCAAAGTGGCAAATCCGATGGTGTATGGCCTTGTCCACTCGGTGTGATTTCCTCGTTCTTTCATGCTCACATGGATCTAGAAAAGCATATAATGCTAGCATCAAACAGTAGTAGATATGGAACAATGGCAGCTTAGGATGCAAACTAAATACAATGCGAGTAGGAGAGGGATAGCGCAAGAGAACAGAGCTTGGCTTATGTAATTCCTAGTAGGATTTATTGTGTGTCATGCAACATAAAACATCCAGAACCTGAAACTATCCTATTTGACAAGCGTAACTCTGCAACTTTAATGGCTTCCTACTCGAAAATCAAACTATCCTACTCTAATTGATTGGATGAAATAATAACAACACTTACACAAGGAGAATATGTGGCTTTCTAATAGCTAAACAACACTACCATGCATACAACAAATGAAACTATGAATCCTAAGAAAAATTGAAAGGCTAAGCTATTGAAATGAGAAATTCAGAGGAAAATTTGAGTGGCCATTTGCTTGAGCACAAGCCATCTATTTATAGAATCCTATTTACCCAAAGGTGAAAACCAAATTGATCTCTTAAACCATAAACAATGCCAAAACACTATTCCAGGGAACCAATCATAAATACAAGCAAAGGCGGTGAAAAAGCTGGTAAACATTGAAAATTTACATGAGTCACATTAAAAAGAGCATTCTGGAAAACGCGTGAAGGACCACCGCACCGAGCGGGGTGGCGATTCTGAGATCCATTGCCCTACAGGCGGCGGTCACGAGACTCGCGCCTGAGCAGGTGGAGGTTTCACTTCGAAGACCAAAAAGTAAATAAAAAGAGAGGGAAGGAAAAATAAAATCACGCAGGGGCTAAGTGGGGCATGTGGGATGTTAACGCATACTTGGAGAGCTTTTCCAGATCCCGAACACCTTGCGAGGAGACCTGTATCATCATTGGGGCACGTGTAACGTTGTTCCAGTGGTGCAGTACCCTACAATTTTTGGTACATACGATTGCACATGTAGCTACATGTCCATGTGTATATACTTTTCAGGATATACATACACACATGTAGCTACATACTCAGCTACGTAATAAGGATTATTCCCCAACCTTCATAAACCATGCAACATTTTATGACTTATCCTTTTAAAAAAGAAAACTAAAATTATAGGATATGACACAACACTTCCAACCGGCTCGGTGCACAAAGCTACTTCCAAGGCCTCGCACGGATCAACATGTCTTATGATATATGGATCTTTGAAACAGCAGTTTAACAATCCTCCAAAAAACCATTGTGTATGCTAATTTAGATGAATATCATAAAAGTTATTGACAATGATTCTTAAAACATGAGTTATACTCTCTCACATTTTCCGACATACCCCGCTTGATATCCTTGAGTGCGTTGATGTTATGATTCTCAAACTCTAGAATGTGAAACTTAGCCGAAATGCAAAGCATGTAAAACATTATAATCCACCACGCCTAATGTGGGTCATACTTTCTATACCAACTATGTACGCACCATTGAAGTACGGTCGAAAACTAGCTTGCCTTCCTATCTAAAGTTCTAATTTCTTTAGTGTGACATAGTAATTCATGCTTATGTGCATGATCTGCTAGATATTTTATACACCTATACTTTAGCAAGGGGAGAGACATCTCAAAATAAACTTGAGGTGTCCGATGTGGTTGTTGAGGTGACATCTACTAATATTGATTTGGTGGTGGCTTCTATGGTGGTGTATCTTTCCCTAGATCAGACTAGACATAAATCCTCCACCAATATTTCCTCCAAACAGCCTTGCTAACCCGACCCTCATGAGCCTCTTATACCCCCTGCCGCAGTTGCATGCCCATCGACAAACTTCCTTGTGTCCCAATTGTAGTAATGAACTATACACCCATTGTATTTTTTTCGTAACACCTACATAAGTTATTCCAATGGTCTATATGCTAACACTTTGCCATGTTCATGCTCCTAAAAACAATCCCCCAAGTGTACTTCCGAATGTTGGCATCTGTGTGCTTTCATGTCACATTACTAGTCTGATGCACTTCCTGATTCAGCACAAAATGATATCTACCAGTATCTACATACTTACCTTCACTATAATTCCTTTCAAAAACTACCTCTATATCTGGAACACCTTACGCAAGGGTTAGGTATCTAGGTTGAGTCGACGAATGCCCATGGTTCTCATTCTCTCCTCTAACATGCTCTCATCAAAATTTAATAGGTAATCTCTACCACACTTTCCCAAAGTTGAGAGGACATGATACTATGGCTCCTCATCTTTACAACTGCCTCAAACCTTCCCGATCCATCATTACTCTTAAATACATTAATGCTTCAATATCCCTCTCTTGCACTTCATTAAACTTGAGTTTTTTTCCTCTATCTTCCTATCTTCCACCAAGGCTTCCATCTTTCTCCACACCCGCACGTGGTGGAGATTTATATATCCATAGGTAGCCTCTCCGCTCCCAATTCTATTATCAATATCTTGATGGCTAATGGTATCGCGCATAAATAAGATCATATGGGTTCATGCAAGAAATTTAACTCATGTTCCTTAGGGAAAGAATACATCAAAAATGTGTACTCTAACATGTAATTACACAACACACCTACCCACCAACAATACTACACTCAATTCCACTCCTCATCGGCATCCAAGAGAGTCTAATAATCTTCCTACGTCCAAATCCTCAATCTATGGTAGTATATTCTCTTTGTTGTGAAAGCTACTAGCCACCGGTACAATTATACTGGAAAGAAACAAGAAAATCTCATACAATTCATGATAAAGATTATCTTCCACCCATTTTCATGCATTAAAATCAGGTCTAGTGCTATACCTCTATGTAAACTTATCTTTTCCATCTTCTACCCAACTTTCAATGCTCTCCAAAGACACTTGATGTTCCATCTGCGTGTAACATCCTAGCAGACAACTTTAAAAGAGGTCCCGGAAACAAAACCAAAATGTATTCTTTTATTTCACTTCAAAGGCTATGCGCACTAACACTTCATTGAGACAACTTTGAATTCTCACTTGAAGCAGGTGCAGCTGCCAAATCTTTCCTTTGAAATTCTTGACAAAAGGTTAGTATGCATGTTTATATTGATATTTAACCATGAAAATATTCAAACATAAACAACCATTCCATTCATGTCACTTTAGAAACACATATAATAAGGAAAAATAACAATCTAAATAATAACCAAGATCAATGAATCATTAGATCATCATAATCAAGCATATTCACCACTAGAATCCTTCCTCAATTATCCATTATGTCAAAAGCATTACATAGTAGAAGTTGAATACATAACAATCAATTCACTGTGCGTTATACCATGCGTGCAAGCATCAAACCCTATATCTCAGAACAAAATAGCATGAATTTGCTAAGATATCCAAGAACTACATATAATGATGACATACATCAAGTATATATAGGGGTGGGGACTTTCCCTTCACCGCCCATGCACTCTCCTAAAAATAGGTGTGCTCACGAAATAAACCTGCATGCTTTCTTTCCTAAAAATAGTCATGTGTATAAATCTCACATGCTTTTACAACAATTGTTAGTAATAGATCAGTCATAAAGATAAGACATGCTTTAATCCTATTAATATCCTCTATAAATCATGTTCTACATGTGCTTTTCTCACTTCCTTGGTCCACACTCCAAGTCTATTTTTAGGTCGGTCTAGAAAATCGGCTAGGTCCCAACTTTCTTCCCTATATGTGCACAGCCGCACACTACCCTTTTCCAACATCCATGTGGACCGTCCTAACCACTACCCATGTTCCTCTACGCATGTGCATTCTTGCACATAATCCTCCTATGCTTATTTTTACTTCGTCAATTTTCCCATCCAACAATCAATCAATTGAGGAACAACAGAACTATTCCCTTATTCTTCATATTCTCCACCTTTCCATTGTTTTTCAATTCCATTGATTCTATCATACATTTTGGGTGTTTAAGGAACTTTGGGAATTGATGACCCTTTCTTTGTTTCCCTTCATGCTCCACTTAACCGACTTGTCCTCTTTACACTCCATGTTAGATATTTTGGGTGTTTCGGGAACTATGGGAACTTTTGGTACCATACCCCACTTCATGTCATTCCCGCTTGGCCTACATACCCACTTCCCCACCCCTACTCACATCATCAAATATTTTGGCAGTTTTTGGTACTATGGGAACTTTCAAACCTATTCCCTCCAAATTCCCGGCCTCGACTCCGTGCTTCTTCAACTCCCTCCACCGGTGGCTTTTCCAAATATCACAGGTATAAGATGCACACAAAACATTGTTCCTAGGTTCCATTAGTGCCCCCAAATGTTGAAATATCCACTTTAAGCACTAGTTAAATGGAGTTAGTCTTTGAATGTGTTCCATCATGATTCCTCACACCCGATTTGATGTTTTTATCACTTAGAATGGAAAAGGTGGACTGTCTAAACTCACTAACCTTATAAAATGTTCCTCTCACTCTAAGTTTCCCTCAATCTTTCTCCTATTTTTTTTTCTTCTCTTCCCACCGCTCCCACATCTTAGGCACTATTTTCCTCATATCTCTCTCATTCCCCAACCAAATTCAAAAATTCTAGTTACATTGTGAACGTTAATCAGTTGCCTTCATATCCATCTATAAGGTGAGTAATTTCATCCTTATTTCACCCACTTTAATAGTTTTATTAGTTTTTGTGCTCTCCTCCTCAAATACTCTCAAAAAACCTACTATAAAACCGTTGTTTCTCCCCGAGTTCTATCCGACTTGCCAAAATGAAGTTTTAGTATGTTGGATATGAGCATATCTCCTCACTTGAAACCTATGTCCCTGAAATAAGAGATAGTGAAATTAAACACATGAATCTTGATGAATTCTAGAATGGGGGATAATAACTCAACCCCATTATCCGAGAGAGGATTATGAATAGTGGATTAGCTCGTGTGAGGGTTTCCTACATCCTGCTAGTGTATCGATATAGTTCTATGTTGTACCTCTTATTTTGATCCTCAAACAAAGTAGTTAAAGGAAACTTAGGGGTAGGTTGTTGTACAACTAGATTCTCATCACATCAACCTAGCTCTAGGAATTCCAACTTTTGAAGGTTCCAAAGTTCTAACCAAGGTTTATGCCCAAAGGGAGTATGATCTCACTCCTATCAAGTACCAAACAATGATTGTCAAATAAATTGCCATATAAATTGCCTTAATATTCAAAAAGGATAGGCCATATAAATTGCCTTAATATTCTCTACAAGATTGAGTTTTTAGAGTAATTATCGGATATGATAACATTATTGGCAAGAGTAATGGGTTTACCCTCAACTCAAGAGTTCCAATATTGAATAAGCCTTTACATCAACTTTATTCATGAATTTTTTTAGCCATTGAACTAGGGAGATATTATCTATGAGAATTTATCTCAGCAACTTACCCGGTACACAAAACAAAAAAATCTACATGACCTCCTATTTAATGTACACCATAGTTAGCTACAAAATATGGATTGGTTTGTGAATCTAGGAAAGCAGAAAAAACATTCTATCTATGATTTTTACACATAATTGAATCATGAAAACAATAATATCCACCATAGGAGAGTCAAAGATTTTTTCACAATGTTTTTTAGTGAGGCTACTAGAGGGGAATATAACAAGTAGGGTGTCTTAGGAGGAAATATGTTTAATTTCAGTTTATGGTAGCCTATTCATCTAATTCAGAAATCATCCTATATCTAAATAGTTAGGTTTGAAGGATATCCATAAAAGCTTCCAATATATTGTAGTGATAATATCATTCTAGTTGATATTTGTAGATAACTAGACCTTCTTCATATGACCTATAGAGACAAGAAGATATCTGACATACAATTTCCCATAACTTTGGGAAATTACACATGCAGATCATCCCTAGATGCATAAAATGTTGAAAGGACTATTTCCCATTCAATTTACATCCTTACCAGAAGAGGGCTTATTTTGATAGCAAGAACTTTATTAGAAATGACCTCTTACTAACATATCATCATTTTCCAACATTTGAGGACTACTGGGAGGATTGTATAGATGACTATGAGGTTAGGAAGAGAGCCTATGGAAGATTAACCTTACAATGATCTAATATTTTAAATTATATCCATTACATAGGGAATGATTGATGATGGTATAGATCTATTTACTATTGAATTCATCAATTCAAGATATTCACTCCTCTTCCATCCATTCACTTTGTTCATGGAAGGAAATTTATAATTCAGATGATCTTAACACTCCTTTTCTCTTGAGGTCTAGGTATTGGTTGAATAAAAAGGTTAAAGAATTCAATGATTCTCATAAGGAAACTTCTTATCCTAAGGCATATTCTTTACAAAAGGTCACTCCTTCCCAGTAAAATCCTTCTTCCTCTCCTCTTGACTATGGAACCAAATTTTATACTAAGAAAGATAAATCCAAAGAGGGAGAGAAGAAGAAAGAGACACTGGGACAAGGTGATGATAAATAAGAAACAAGAAACACATGAGTTATGAGGTGGAGCATCTCCTAAGAAAACACAACAAGATGAAGAAGAGGTTAGTGAAAAGAAATAGGTTAATAAGGAAGGGGAGGAAAGTGAGAAAAGTAGTGATGATGAAGAGGATGAGGTTGAGATAGTTGCCCCGATTCAAGAAATACAAGTGCTTCAAGACATAAGCTGGAGGTGAGAATACCTTCTTATTCCTCTCTTGTGACTTCCATTGTAGAGGTCTCAATCTCTCAAACTCATAGTTCTCAAATTTCCCTTTCATTTTATCCTTTGAAAACATCGTCAAAATATTCATTCACCTGGGTTCAATCCATGGTAGACAATAGAAAGATAAAGGTCCAATCTAGGATTGAGGTTCCCAAGTATGATGTAGTTTCTAATCTTCTTGGCACTTCTCATCATCCTCCTAAGGAAGCCAAGACTAACACTTGTCTTATCTCTAATTCTATATGATAACAATTCCTAGAGATTTCTAGGCCAAAATAAGATAAGAGTGAGAAATAAATTTCCTTACAAAATTTTGAATTGACTAGAATTTTCTTAGGAGAATCAACCCCCAAGGTTGAAGTGCACAACCTTAGGGAAACTATCTCTAAGGTTATTGAAATAGTTGAGAAAGGAAAGAAAACTCAAGAGCAATTGGAGGAGTAAGTACAAGCCTTGGATAATTTCATTAAATCCTTCCTCTCATATAATAAAACTCCATTGGATCCAACTCCTCTGTCTACACTTCCTCCAACCACTATCACTTTGTTGATATTGATCTAAAAGCAATAACATAAATTCACAAACACCACACTCTTGAAAAATCATCTGAGGCTTGGGTGGAGAAAATATTATGACAGATTGGAATTTATTGATGAAGCATGTAAGACCTATGATAATATCATTTTAGCTCAAGAACAAATCAATTCAGGGATTGACAACATTGATAAAGAAATCAAAGTTTGGGATGATGCCATTCAAGATCTTTGTATCATGGTTCTCACAGATGATAAAATCCTTATTTTTGATGAATCTAAAATAAATTTATCTAGAACTTGGAATTTCAGTGTTGAATGGAGAATAAAGGTCTTAGAGGAATCCTCAACTTAGTTACAAAATGTGGTTCAGAAAGGAGAATCTTTGACGGATGATATTTTTGCAGATTTGGAAGCTCTTCATTGTCATCTGTTCAAAGACAATTCATCAAAAATGAAATATTTTGATTGAATCAAAGTATATTAATACAATCATTAAGGATATTTCTTCAAATCATAATTAATTAACAAAGAAAAGATGAAGGAATTTTCAGATCTCAACAATGTCATCGTGAGAAGTAGCAAAAAAGGACTTTCTCTCAGTATGGAGGAACGTAAAATAAAATGAAATCCTCTCTTGGAAGTTGGTTGATAAATCTTTCCAATACCATTATACCTAAAGATACAGAGATATCAATTGCAATTACCAAATTCTGAATGCATGTTTTGAATTTTAAAGTCCCTGCATTTGGTGTCCCTTCTTTTCCATCTTCTTCAGGCTCATGACATCACTAGTTTATCTATTTTGTCATTGATTTTACTATATAAAAAAATAAATTTGTAATATAAATTCATTGAATGTAATTCAATTAATTAAGTTTTTTAACACTTAATTAAGACAACTAGTTAGTTTGGGTAGTTATTCTTTTCCTTTTGCCTATATAAGGCTTCATTTTCTTTGTAAAGGGGGTTGGATATTGGTGCATTTTGTATGTAAGAAATACTGATTTTGAAATACATAAGAAGAACCCTTCCTTATCTCCATTCTTGTTCTTTCTATCTTCTTTTCTTGTTCATGTTTCAGTTGGTATATTGTTTTCTTTATTTGGAATCTAAAGCTTTGTATTCTTGTTCATGAGACAATATTTAATCTGATTTGATTTAATTTGTATCTTATTTATTGTGAAAAATTCCATTTATACAGGCATGTATGTTCTTGAATTTCATTTACATACAAGAGTATGATAAGATCTGCAATCTTCTTATCTGAAAGTGTATTTATTATTCCCTCTCATTTATTCATTCTTGTGGTAATGTTGCGAACCACAAGAATGGTGTGTCTCTATTTTTTCCATATTTCCATACCATCGTTGTTGCATTCTTCTACCTTTTTAGTTCTTAATCTATCTTCTATATTAAAAATCATGAGATTATTCATTAACACCAATATCCTCATTAAAGATTATTAGTCTATAAATTTGTAAATATTTTAGAGTTCCAAATTTTTGGTTTAATAAGGGAACCTCCCCATTAAAGAGGAGGGACTATCATCCCCTAAAATGTTAATTGTGTCTCCAATGACATATTTTCAACCAACACTACGACACGCCAAAAGTAAAAATTTCACACCATGTTAGCCTATCACACTAGGATAGAGAAATTAGCGTGCTCACCCGATGTGTGAGAGAAGTATGGTTCCTAAAAGTTTGAAATTGATATGAAATATTTCCATACAATAATATAAAAGAAAGAATAGTATATCTTAAATATTAAACATGAACAAGTAAATAAGAAACTCACACATAAGAACAACTAAAAGACTCCATAATACATTGTTCTTTATTCATAATAAAATCACCATATCCCATGCCTTTGTCTCATACAAGCTTTCTCTCTCACTTTTTATCTTTTTTTTTCTTACATTGATCCCTCGAGGGGATATGTATACTAAGGGGGACTTTCCTTCAATATTTTAACAAGAGTTATAATTATCTCTTGAGTTATATTAATATCAATTGACTATTACATTGAGGTGGTGCATATACCACATGTCGTCATATTCTAAATTATATCTTACATGGAATCCTTGTATGCATTGCGTGGGATTCTTGATGGTCTAAATGAAGTAGCTTTATCATCCTTGGGACAATCAAATTGATGGTTAACTTCACCCTACCTATTTTTTTTTCATCGCTTATGTTTCCTCTTCATGCACATATAATTATTTTTAGTTAACATTATTTGACACCCAGCCTTCCTTTGCATCATTCATCTTATCCTTCATTTAGCTTATAACCTTTACATGCGCTTCCTAATTTCTTGTGGACCTGCCTCTTTATTCTTGTAGACACTAAAAATTACACAAAATCACTATTAAATTATGCTTTTGTCATAATTATATGTGGATAAGCTTTGAAAAATGAAACAATATCTTAGTGACACCATTATTTCATTGATTTCCTCTTTGTTACTTTATTGAGCTCAAATTATTGCTATTTTTCTTCTTTGATTAGATTTTGAGCCTTTAAATAGAGATATCTAGCATCCTATTTTAATTGTTTGTTGTTGTTTAATCTTAGATCAAGGGTCAAGACCGTACATATGGTTTTGACCATAGTGTATTTTCTTAACCCATTTTTCATTTGTTTTATCCACATGGGCCCATTTTTCACTCTTTTACCTTTCGGTTTATATATTTTGGGTTGGCCTTTCCTGCCACTAAGGTCTTAATTTCAAAGTAAGAACTCATATATATACAATTCTAACCTAAGAATTTATTATCTAGAAATCACCTATATATATCAAATACTAAGTTCAAATAGAAATGAACACTTCCACATTTCAATACACAACATAAGAGGGAATAGATCTAGTTTTTCTTGTCAACACATAAGGGTTTGATTGGGATGAGGTAGTCCAACCCCCTATCAAAGTGTGGAAATTCAAGGGAAAATCTAGGGAAAGGATATTTGTATGCACATTAGCACAAAACATTGGGAGAACTAAATGGAGTCATAAATGTAGTGCAACACTCGGTGAAATCACAAAGGAGTAACCATTGGGGTCGATTTGACTCGAGCATTATCATTTATTTTATCTAATGTTTTATTGGGTGTGTTGCGGGGCTAGGGTTTTTTTTTAAGGTTTAGCTATTAATCCTAGGTTTTGATACAATATTGAAGATTCTAAAAGGTGAAAAATAACAACACAGAGTGACACAAAGTTTCTAACCCCATTTTCTACAAGGTAAAAGTTGTATAGTAAGGTCAGGTTGTGTTTTACATTCCTACCCTAGTTGTGCAATCCTCAACAAGAAGGAAAAAATGCATGTGACTTGATTTGCATAGTTTCCATGTTTATTCTAGTTCTCTATCCCCCGAGACATCTTCACTATCATCCGAATTAGCTAAGTGACTCTTTCTATCTCGTTTACACATGTGATTGCTTGTATCTTCTACTCATAATGATTTTTATATTTTATATTCCTTGTATGTGATCTAAAATATAATATTGAATGCATTTGTAGTATTATTTTTGTATTATCAACTCAAAAGAACTAATTATTTTAATTAGGGTTGATATAGTTTTTGAACCCATTTTTTATCGAATCCTTAGCTTAATATATGCTCTATTCCTTGTGTGTTAGGAATTTTGATATCCAAACCCTAGGTGCCATAGGGTTCCATATTTTTATCGTATATTCAATCCTAAATCTGATTTGCACAAATTTTTCTAGGGTTTCATGGTTGGTTTTTCCTTTTATGCATGTTAATATCCAAACCCCTAGACCCCCTTAGGTGCATGTGTGGTTGATTTTTGTGCATTTATTTTATGTGTGTGATTATGGATTTTTTTAATCCTTGTGGAATCATTGTGGTTACTATCCCTCGAATCAATTACATTCCACCTATGAGGATGTAAAGAATGTTACTTCATTTTCATACTCTCCTCGAGATAACATAGTATTTAATTTTGATATAGGTCCCAATTATATGGTATTTACATACCATCCTCCTCACTATGGCCCTATTCCTACTATAAGCATTTCCCTAAGCCACTTTACTATGAAGGACAACACTACTCATAACCGTAATGTTGATCGTAGCTTTACAAGTCATACGAGAAGATTGGAGTAGTGATAATGAACAAGCACAATTTTTCCCACTAGTAGATGATGATTCCATAGATCTTTTATATTATAGTGACAATGAAATTATTTCTATTTTTCATATGAATTATATTCCTTCCATTTATAAATTGATTAATGATGTTCCTTGTGCACCCAATAATGAGGTAGAATCAATTCATAATGATATCCATCATGATAGCATATATGGATTTAATATATGTATGTATATATATATATATATATATATATATATATATATATATATATATATATACATACATATATATATATATATACATATATATATATATATATATATATATATACATATATATATATATATATACATACATATATATATATATATATACATACATATATATATATATATATATATATATATATATATATATATATATATATATGTATATATATATATATATGTATATATATATATATATATATATATATATATATATATATATATATATATATATATATATATATATATATATAATGTAAGGACACTATTGATCGATAAATATAACAAGAATATGCAAGATCAAGCTAAATAAGTATAAGCAAGAGTGAAAGATAGGGTTTGTAGAGAGACTACCTTTGTAGGTCCGAACCGATTCTAGGGTCGGTGATTGATCTAGAAAGGCTAATTCTAGATTGTTCGAGATTTGTTTCAAAAATGGAATGTGACTATCTAAGTGACATAAGAACTTGGCAGAGGACACATATGTCTAGGCACTAAAGCATCTGTTTTGGGTATTGTTGTATTTAAAATAGTTACGATCTTGGTTCTCATTGTCTTATTTCTTATCACTTCTTATTCATTATAGGTCGCGTCAAGTTCACTTTGCACTTCGCTTTATCACACATGTACCTAAAAATAAACCATATATACCTACACAAGACTCAAGCGTTCATTAGACTGAATAATAAATTCATATGAGAGAGTCTGATTGACCCAATAGTCATCCCAATGTGATCTTCTTTCCAAGCATTATACTACATTTAGACTCCATGTAGTTGTTGATGGCAAATCACAAGACTTCAAATGTCTCGCAACTCAATGGGTTGAGACTCTGGTGCGATTGCATAACATGGAGCTTTTCCCAGTGTGTGGACCTTGTGAATCAAGAAAATATCTCCGAATGAAGGCCAGTTCATATTCCTCTATTTAGATGCACACATAAAAATGTAGATGGTTTACTCAAAAACCTAATCTAACTTGCCAAGGAGACAGGGTAAGAAGATGCATAAAAATAAACCTAAACTAACAAAGGTGATGCACCGAGGAATGAAGAACACCTGTCTTGCCAATAAACACAAACCATTAAAATGTAATGCAAGATCATGCATAGATAACCAAAATTGTAGTGAAAGATCAGGAGGATGCAAATAAACATAGAGAGGGTTGAGAATCATCCACAGACATGCATTATCTGCTCCAAATATTGATACAATACACTACAAAATGCCAAGAGGCAAAGTTGCATTACAGTTTTAAATGGGAGGTTTGAACTCCACAAACTCACCTGCCAAAGAGAAGAAGGGAGGGGAAAAACAAGAATGTCCAACCTTTAGAAAGAATCCCCTCCTTACAATTTATAGGAAGAATGAGAGAGGGAAGAGAGAGGAAATCCAAATCTACCCCAACCACCTCTAGGTTACATTTAATTTATCTCATTATGGTAGTAGGTGAGAACCCTAGCAAACCCAAAAAGTGGCAAACTGTATTTTGCATTTTTAATAATTTTTCTCACCCAATTAAATATATCCAGTCATAGTTGGACAGAGGACCTCGTAATCTTTCTGAAAATTCCAACCTTGCGTGAATCCGAGCTCCCTGTGAAAAGTTATGGCCATTTGAATATCTGGGTCAAGGTCTGCTTCCTATCAGCGCTCAAAATGTTGCGCCTCCTGAAGATGCGCCCCAAAGCATCCATCCTTATGTCAACATACTCTTATTTTCACCAAGGTGTGAATTTATTCATGTCGACACCTTATTTCATGTGCCCTTTACCTGCGTTAAGGCGTGAATTTCTTCATGTTGACACCTTATGTCGTGTGCCCTTTACCTGCGCCAAGGCGTGAATTTCTTCATGTTGACACCTTATGTCGTGCACCCTTTACCTACACCAAGGCGTGAATTTCTTCATGTTGACACCTTATGTCATGCGCCTTTACTGTGCCCTCTACCTTCTCATTATTCCCATATCTACCCAAGGGGGAAGATATAAACAACAAGAGTTCTTGTGGTGTGT
This sequence comes from Taxus wallichiana var. yunnanensis, assembly GCA_018340775.1. Taxonomy (NCBI): domain Eukaryota; kingdom Viridiplantae; phylum Streptophyta; class Pinopsida; order Cupressales; family Taxaceae; genus Taxus; species Taxus wallichiana. Next base: position 644,909,091 of record CM031236.1, read on the forward strand.
GATTGAAATTGTGTCCCTTGACCTAGGTTTCCCGGTTTCATTCACACAAATAATAGTGGGATACAACTATTTTTTCCCAATGAAAAAAATTATGAAATGGAATTCATAATAACCTCCCCTATGCAAAGAATAGTATAACCCAAAATGCAGTCCCTTGTGTTGTTATTTTATGTATGGTACATATAGAAATGATGGTCCAATTTCCCTTATAATAGTTAGTAGGTTGTGTATATATGAGTTCTTAGTTTTGATTTTGACATATAGTGACACCAAAATCCAACCTAGGTTGTGAAAAGGATACAAAAAATACCCAAATCCAAAGTAAATTGACAACGTATAAATCCAAACGAAGAAGAAAAAATTTCCCAAAAGGACATTAGTGCTTGGAACTACTATTCTATCCGGGAGGTATAGTCCTGAAGAAGGAAACTAGAAATGGCACCAAATATTGGAACAAGGATCCCTATGACTTGACCAAAAAGATGAAAATGCAAGATTAAAGATGTGATCAAAGCAAGAAAAGGACCAAAGAGGTGTCACTAGTTCATAGTATCCAAACTAAGAAATCATGTATATAATAGCATACTACGGGCGTAATGTAATAAAGCAATAAGTGAATATTTTAGTGACTACATTTTCCCCTTCTTTATGATGGTGAATGAAAATTTGGTAGCATAAAGTAGAAAAGAAAATCATACACAGGGGTTGAAAGAAGGTTATGCCCAATAGCTTGCCAACTAATTATTGTAGCATGCCAAATGGAAAAGTGTAAGATTTTTACCATGGAATTCTAAGAAAAAGGTAAGGATCCTATGGGTGACCTTTTCGTGTGTGTAGTGAGATTGATGTGTGCTTGATATTTGATTCAATTTTCCATGTGTTCTTCACCTTCACTAGAGTAAGATATGACCTACAATAGAAAGCAAGTGTATTCAATGCTCATGGTAAATGCAATTGAACTTTAACTTGAAAAATATGTAAAATGGAAATATGTATTTGGAAAAAGCTAAACTAAGGGGTTAGAGTACACCTGAAATGCTAAAATTTAAAGAGATAGAAATATATTAGTGTTTGTAGACTTTATTCTTAGGAGCTAGTTAGGAGAGTCAAGAGTGATCAATTATCGACCTAACTCAATCATACTAAGGATTTGTGCGTCGTGTCGCCGAATTAGGGATTTGAGCATCTCTGTGCTAAACTTCAAATTTAGGCATCATGTTGTCACCAAGGGAAAGTGTATTTGAAGAGGTATAGGCTTTTCACTCCAATTGTTAACGCTTCCCCATGGATAAGTGTCACTAAAAATGATCACAAATATGGTTTGTAACTTGTCTTGGGTGACACATTGTTCTAGGAATATCATTTTTGTGCATATTCCCTAGGTGTCATTTCCTTATTTTTTCATGTTTTAGTTCCTAAATTAGTGTTTTGTGACATGCCACTAGCTTTATATTTCACTGATTCTAGATTGTTTCTTTGAAGTATTGACGAAACAGATAGGGTAACGAGGTGTAGGAGGAATACATGTTTTAATGTTGGTTGATGGGTTGTTGCGCACGTATGACTTCTGAATCCACAGCTGATTGTGAGAGCTTCCTTTTGGCTAGGAGGAACTACCTGTAATGCAAAGCAAGACCACCAGAAAAAGTTAAACAATATGTGCAGTGAACTGCCTAGCGTGTGCTAGATCCGGGAAGTGTGATACTTCCTAGATGGTTATCAGTCCACTATTTTAAACAATTTAATGCAGTAAATAAGGAAAATCCTATTGTAATTCGAAATGATTTAGGTATCTCACTTAAAACACAATAAGAAATAGATCTAATCTAACATGCTAGGTTAGAATAGGATCCAGAGGTCAAATAACTAGTTCTGGGTCTCTGCAGTCCGACGAGGGTCTCAAGTAGATCACGGGTGAATGAAGGTGAGAGAGAATTACGTGGGTAGGTCATTATTCTAAGTCAGTATGGGAAAATACGATGAACTGATGCCGATTCAGGTGGGACCGATGGCGATTAGATATAATTGGTGCCTGATTCTTCGTGGAGTTCGGCGGGATAATTTTAGCGGCGAATATTCGTAATATGGTGAAAATTTCATTTTAGGAAAATTTGAAAAGGTGAATTATTCGGAGTGGGTCGGTGTCCTGTTCGCCTAAAATATAAAGTATATTTTTTTTGGGGGGTCGGCTTCGCCTTCATTTGAAAACATCTCCTATAAAAACCTATTTGATTCGCCGGGTAGTATACCTCAAGTAGCTTACCAAATTACCAATACTGTGAAATTTGAACTCGCATACCCTTTGCACCAGAGATTCGTATTACTGTTATCCTGTGATTGTTGACGCGCGACAAATGCATTATTGACGCGCGACAAGAGAAATACTGACGCGCGACTTGGGCTAAGGCTTGACGCGCGACAGAGGAAGGCTTGACGCGCGACAGAGGAAGGCTTGACGCGCGACAGAGGAAGGCTTGACGCGCGACAGAGGAAGGCTTGACGCGCGACAGAGGAAGGCCTGACGCTTGACAGAGGAAGGCTTGACGCGCGACAGATGAAGGCTTGACGCGCGACCTGGGCAGTATTGACGCGCGACATCTGACAGTTCACGCGCGACAAGACCTCAGAGACTGTACAGAGTCGCTTCTTGGTTCTTTTGCTGACGCACGACTCTTTTCAGAATAATGGAAGGTGCCACCTCAAAGAATACGAATAACCTAAAAGTAAGTAAGAAATCTCAGAAATCACTCTTCAAGTATTTTGGAAACTCTGCGGATACAGATAATGTAAATACCAATCATATAGATGCCACCAAAAAGAATCAGAATACTGACTGTGTGGAAGGCATTATTGAGGTGGACATGCATTCTGCACAGTATCACAGTCAAACAAATGAAACCTACGATAATATGCCAGATCTTGAAGATATTGTTCTATTGGGGTGCAACTGCAAGTGCGGCTAGATATCACGAGATACAAACACCGAGCAAAATGGAAGACAAAATCAATATCAAACTCGGTCCAAGAAAGAGGAAACCAGTGATTGCGATATTGCTCAAAATTCAACTCAAAAAAGTAAAGCATTGAAAACAAACAAGAATATGTGGACCATTGGCGGGACATACAAGTTTGATTGGGCAGCTAAATTTCCATTTATTGAACTCCGTACAATCATCAAATTCTCAAGAAATCCCATGTGAATGTACATGTACAATATGTACGTGGAAATTGGGAAAGCAACAAAAATGCAATCAAGTGGACACAATAGAAAAACATTGTGGAAAACAATATTTAATCAGAATGTGGGATGGCGGATGGCGTAAAAATCAAAACACATAGGTGGAAAAGCGAAAAGGAGTGCATGCATGTCAGATACGCAGCGGAATATGAGGCAGAGAGCGAGAAAAAACACAGACATCTGTTGGAAAAGGGAGGAACAATCACATCACATATTGGTAAGATGAAAGAAACAAATCTACATGCAAAATTCATACAATTCTCTACTCTTTTTCAAATACTTAAAAAAGGAAGGGCGATGTCAGATTTCCTTGATTTCAAAGTTTTGTATCAATTTAACGGAATGCTGAATGTACCTCAGTCTCATTGGTCTGAGAGTAGTGGATGGGAAATGGCAAAATGCCTCTCGATGATAGAGAAGGAAGATTTGAAAGAGAATGTAAAAAAAGCAAACTTTATCTCTGTTTCAATTGATGAAGTGACAGCAGTCGACAACACCGCATGGGTATGTATCCACATCTATACATTAGAAAATCATATAAGGACACCTCATCTGTTGGGTGTTATGAAAATGGTTGAAAACTGCAATGCTGAAAACCTATACAAAATAGTTGTTTCTCATTTGAAAGATGTTGCTGGTATGACTGATTATGAAATTGCTACGAAGTTGGTATGCGTTGGAGCAGATGGTGCATCTGTCATGCAGGGTCACCGAACAGGGCTCTGTGTTAGATTACAAACAACAGTGGCCCCATATATGCTACCAATTCACTGCATGGCTCACAGAATGAATTTAGCGTATAAAATGGTAAGCAACCATGAAAATGTTGCTAAATTAGAAGACATAATAAGAGAACTCCATGCCTATATGTCAAGCAGCCCAAAACGTTTTCTGGAGTTCCAAAAATTTGCAATTGGAATTACAGACGGCAAAAAACTTCTGAAGGATGTGGAGACTAGATGGATCTCTTTGTATGAACCAGCATGCAGAGTTCGTGAGGAGTATCCTTCATTGGTTGGTTTCATGCACAAATACCGTCATGAAGTTGATAGGGCAAGGGACCTGTTGTTCCGCTTAACTGATTTGGAGACTTTGCTTACATTGCTTGGTATTCTTCCAATGTTAAAGGAGATCAATACACTGATGAAGCATGCACAGGGCAGATTGATCTATATTGTGGATTTTATAAGGATGAGGAAAATGGTATGTCAAAGTCTTGATATATTGTATTGTTCGCAGGATAGTTTTGATGCACCTGTTTTTAAAAATTGGAGAGATTTATTAGATCTTAAAAATCCTAACACCTATTTGAGATTTAATATTCACGATCACCTATGCATCTCTGTTAATGGGAAGGAAATACCTATGCACATTTTGCAAAGACGTCAAGATATTACAGGTTCGGAGCGAGAAGATGTTCCTGTAACACGTAATTTGTTTGAGTCTGTGATAGTTGAAACCAGAATAAAGCTTAAAAAAATTTCAGAAACCTTGTCGTCAGAAATTAGGGAACGTTTCTGTAAAGATAAAATTCTGGAAGCCATGGGTGTGATGAATCCGAATTTTTGGAATACAGAAGGTGGCCGTGCAGACTTTGTCAGTAAGCATTTCCATAAATCAATGGGTACAATAATGGAACAATTTACTAAGACGTCAGAGCTCAAGGGTACGGAAATCAAAGGTATACTGAATGCCGATTTATTAAAGTTTCAGTCAACCAATTTTGCAACAACAATGAGGAACCAATATAAGAATTTAGATCAACCTTCTGAAAGTGGTGCTATTACAAGGCTGTGGAGAGGAATCTATCAAAGTTCTATCTTACAAGAAGATATCAGTGAGTATTTCAGACTATATGAATTATGCCAGACAATGATTTTGGGGTCTGTGGAGGATGAAAGAGTTTTCAGTGCATTGTCATTTATAAAATCAAAACTGAGAAACAGGTTGGATAAAAATCTGGAAAGTTGCATGAGGTGTTACGTTTCACGATACTCCCTCGAAACCTTTCCGTTTGACAGAGCAATTGCGCACTGGAATTCCCTTTGCGAAAGAAGAGGTGTAAATAATACAGCTACAAGTACAAATATACCCAACCTTGAGAGTGTAATTGGCTCTTCGTCACATTCTACAGAAGACAACATCGACTTTGACGAAGCTATTGATAATGGATTGTTTCAACTTTAAGTAGGTATCTTCTTTATCTATCTTTTATCTTTATCATTTAAGATGTTACAGGTCTATATACTAAAAATATCAGGCGATTCACCCATCTATCTACTAATCCATTTCACGTGTTGGATTCTTTTAAATCACAGATCTAGCTCATTACCAATGGCAGTGATGATTTCAACTTTAAGCAAGTATCTTTTTCCCCTTAACCTTGAGAGTGTAGTTGGCTCTTCGTCACATTCTACAGAAGACAACATCGACTTTGATGAAGCTACTGATAATGGATTGTTTCAACTTTAAGTAGGTATCTTCTTTATCTATCTTTTATCTTTATCATTAAAGATGTTACAGGTCTATATACTAAAAATGTCAGGCAATTCACCCATCTATCTACTAATCCATTTCTCGTGTTGGATTTTTTTAAAACAAAGATCTATATTGTTACCAGTGGCAGTGATGATTTCAACTTTAAGCAGGTATCTTTTTCCCCTTAATCTTATTGTTTGTTACTATTCATTTTTTCAACTCTGGTTATAATTAAAAATGTTACAGGTGTATGTATTTACATTTAGTTAAATACAAAATTTTTATTTTTTGAAAACGTGGGTTGACATCCGTCCGAGGAAGTTTTTACTTCTCGGGACTGACAACGTCAGGCAACTCACCCATCTATCTACTAATCAATTTTTTGTGTTGAATTTTTTAAGACAAAGATCTAGCACATTACCGTTGATGATTTCAATTTTAAATAGGTATCTTCTTCAACATAATATTTATATTTACTTGACCTTTAAAGATATTGTTGGTCTATATATTTAAAGATGTTGCTGGCACTTCTCAGGACTGACAATGTCAAGCAACTCACCCCTCCATCTACAATGTCATGTGAAACAAAGATCTAGCACGTTACCCTTGATGATTTCACAGCAATCTAATACGCAAGAGGTAAGCTAAATCCTAGCATATTTGCAATTATGTTTAATTTCTTACCAGTGATGATTCTTTCTTGATTTCTTAGAATTATATTTTATTTATTTTTAATATATTTTATCTTCCTGTAGACCAAGGATTTTTTTTCTATTTACTATCTCTTTATTCTCCATTTGTTGGTGAGTGGTAGCTTCCCAAAAAATAGATATTCCTGCCACCTGATAGGATAAGGATACCTAAAATAACAAAAAATTAAATTGGAAAGTGATGTCGAAACATGTCACAATACTACCAAATTCAATATTCACATTTCCCTGATTCAAACCACAAGAGCCTTGGCTGAGTCACCCTCCGTTAATATTAAAGTACATTGATCAGAATTCTTCCCTCCTGCTTGATTTGCATCAAGTTTGGGAACATCAATTAATTTCCCCTTCTTGGTTCCATCAGTTTTCTTAAGATCTTTTTTTTGTTTAAACTTTTCCACTGCACTCCTCAGGTCAAACAAAGTTACAAAGCTCATCTTAGATAACCTGACCATACACCATGAATCTTCTTGTACTGGAAGAGACTGTTTCCAATTACCACTTATACCACTTTTAGAGAATTTTCATCACCAACTAGGACTGAGTCAGCTTGAAGCACTGACAGAGTAACTTGCATTTGATTGAGCTTTACCAACTAGATAACAGGACAGATTGCTAGACCTTAGCATCATTGACTTGGCTATCTTTATTTTAGACTGATAAAGGTCATTCATAAAATCCAAACACACTTTGAAGTCCTCAACACGTTGAAAAATCATAGTACAACAGAGATTCTTAACCTATCAACCTTAAGTCTACTTTCATAGACAGTATAACCCCACAGATACAATTAAAGTCCCACGACATAATTTTAAAGATAATTAAAGTCCCACAAGATATTCAGGCACTAAATTTTAGATTATACACATTAAATCGATCATCGTATTTCATCATCATCTATCATTGATTATCAATTGTCATCATTCATCATCTACGTCCACATACTATTCATGACAATGCAAGTAAACAAGAAACATACATATAATTCATGATAATCACCATCTAATCACCATATAATTAAATTCAAATAGCATAGTACAAACTCAATAGTTGAAGTTTTCAAATTCAATATTAAAAGTTTAGTCAATAATAAAAGTTTCTAATTTTCACAACCATCTAATGTAATCAAAATTTAAGATTGTATATAATTAAATTCAAATACCATACTCAATATTAGAAGTTTTCAAACTCAATATTTATAGTTTCCCCAATAATAATAAAAGTTTCTAGTTTTCAACCCTCTTTTTCTTTATCCAGTTGTACAACTCTGCTCCCTTCCCCAACGGCTTCTTCCACTATGGTTGTAACCCTTTCCCCAACAGCAGAAATAACCCCTGAACTTATAAGATCTTCTGCAGCACTGTCCAGATTTTTTATAATTCTTTCTTCTTGATTTGTTGCATCTCCATGAGACAGCAAATTTGGATCAGCAACTGCTTTGGCTTTGAACAAGATGTCAGGGTCGAGACCGTGCTCTTTAATGATCCGCTTTAGTGTATTGTTTTGTTTGTTAACCAAAACAATATTTTGCTTCAAATTTTTTGCTGCGGATAAGCTGTTCTTTGCTGTTTCCAAGTGAACTTGCAAAACCTTCGCCTGACTCTTCAAATTTTCATATTTCAACTGCACAAAAAGAGTAACGTCAATTCAAAGTATTAATGTAAATTCAAAATTTCAAATTAACAAAAATGATTGTTAGAATGTAATAGTACTTACAACCGCTCTATCTCTTTCGGCATTTGCGATTGATACCAAATCCTTGTCCTTTGACCATTTGTTAAAATATGCCTGGGCCTCGGCACTAATATTTTCCAATCTGTTTAGTGCTTTATCTAAAATGCCATCTTTATAGTCGTTGTTAAAAGTGACAGTCCCACATTTTACTTGGGTAAGTAGGGAATCCATCTTTGCAGGTTGATTCTGGACTGCAGCGTATAAACTATCCCTTTGCCAATAATTTTCATAACGACTAATAATCTCATTGATAAGAATTTTAGCCCTTTTTTCCCATTCTATAAGCTGTTGCATTTGAGGAATTATAAACTCACTGACATGGGATTGACAATCATTACCAATTAGGTTCTCCAAAGGAAAATGTGGAAACTCTTCACTTTCTGAATCTGATGCAGAAGATCTTGCTGGAGAAGAGTGGGGGCTTTCACCATGACCAAGATCAACTGCTCCTTGTTTCTGTCTTTGGGTGGGCTGATCCTGTTGTTGAAAAAATAAATCAAGATTTAGATAAATAAATTTGAAAACTGAATATTTAGATTTAGATAAATCAGAATGTAATTAAAAATTGTAAAGAATATTAAAATTGAAATTTGAAGACTGAAGTATACCTGCTGGCCTTGAATCATCTCGCGGGTATCGAAAAAACCAGTTGGGTCATTGCTATCAATGCCCAAATAATCTTCATCTAAATTTATATTGTTCAAAATGTGATATGCCACAGACTTTGGGCAAGCCACCAAGTGAGAGAGATGGAATTCGAAACGAGGAGTCAAGGTTCAGTGTCCCACTAGGGGCCGGAGCAAAAGGCATTCGTTTACCAATGGTCTTTTTCACTGTTCCTCTGGTTGGCATTTTAAAAATTAATGGTTGAGTGGGTGTCGGTGCCGTGGCTTGCTCATGACTGACATGTGCTGAAAAGTACAAGAAAAAATTAAAAATATTAAAACATTTCATAAACTAAAAACTACGAAATTAAACGTTCTATACAAAAATTGTACCTTGTTGTCGAGGGGTTGTTTTTTTCGGTGCTACGGGTGGCCTTGTAGGAGTTGTACTCAGTGGCTGTTCTGAAGATATCAATGCATGGGACTGTATTGAGTGAGTTGGGGAAGAAGGTTCCATAGTCCCTGCTATTCATCAATATTAAGTGTTGTCAATTCAGTTTGATAAAATTTAAATTGAAAAATAAATCTGCAACTTTGGAATTTGTAATTAATATATGAGAATGTATTACTTCTCTGGCGTTTAACGAGTTCAAATTGTTGAGGGTCTGGAGAGGAGTGAGCTTCCATTTCGGAATGGGAGTCCCCCGAAGCCTCCGCGTGTAGTTGGCCTCTTCCTCTCGACATCTTTTTTTTTTTGGGAATGGCTTCAAGATATCTTCTCTGCAAAACATTAAAATTTAAGTTTTAATAACTTCGCACTGTAATGAAGAAAATTGTAATACAATTTACAAACTAAAAAGTTTATACCTGTTGTTCTGCAAATGGAATTGAGAATTTCATCAAAGCCTCATCAGAGCAAGTAGGAATTTCTTTAGCTTTTAAATTTAAAAGTGCCTCATAGTAGAAGCCGAGGAGATAGTTGGTTGAATAAATGAAAGGTTTTTCTGACATTTTCGAATTTGATATGTCAGCTCTAATTTTTTTTGATATAAATGTGCACCAATCGAATTGTTGTTTTGAGATAGTGGCACAAATGTATGCAATGGCCCAATTTGGGATATCTGTTTGGCGACCCTGCATAACAATTCTGGCTTGAAAAAATGCAATAAGTGCAGCAAGAAAGTGGTGTGCAATTGATTGTGTATCTACACCACGCCTGGATTTATTGACATGGGCTGCAAATGCGAAACAGTGAAAATTAGCATCAATTTATAACAGCAAATTGTATCAGAATAAAAAACAGAATAAAAAACAGAATAAAAAACAGAATAAAAAACAGAATAAATTACTTACAATCAACATGGAAACCGTACTTTGATTCGAGAAATTTCTTGTTTTCTTCCACGAGTGTTGCTTTGGTTGTAACATTTGGTAAGTTTCTGATAGGAAGGCCGGTAAACCGATGTATGTCATTCGGATCGATAGAGAATTGGAACATGTGGCCATCGTTCAGAGTCACATAAAATATACCGTCCTCTGAATTGTAGCATGACAGAAGGTAATTCAAAATATCGGGATCTGTTTCGAAATGGGGCATATTAACTAACCCGGTAAATCCACACTCTTCTATTATACCTTGATATTCTGGAGACATCCTTAAAGCCGTATGGATGTGAGGGCATAAGGGATTCCTGTAGGTTATCTTGGAAATCGATTGACTTGGATTCTCTTCATTTTCTTGCTGAACTTGCAATTGGGAGGCATGTGAAGTCGACATTGTAGCTGAAATTGCGTCTTTGAAGAAGATTTCGACCTGCAAAAATTCAAGAATAGGAAAACGTAAACGAGAAAATGAGCGGAATAAGGGTATTTATAACCTAGATATAGGCGTCACTGCCCCTATTGACGCGCGTCATTTGCTTCAAATGACGCGCGTCAATAGGAAGCAGTGTCGTGCGTCATTTGATTATAGTGTCGCGCGTCAATAGATTGCTTTGGCGCGCGTCAATAGGTTGCTATGTCGTGCGTCATTTCTTCATAGTGTCGCGCGTCAATTGGTTATAGTGTCGCGCGTCATTTGTCTAGAGTGTCGCGCGTCATTTGATTACAGTGTCGCGCGTCATTTGATTACAATGTCGCGCGTCAATTGTTTACAATGTCGCGCGTCATTTGTTTACAATGTCGCGCGTCATTTGTTTACAATGTCGCGCGTCATTTGTTTACAATGTCGCGCGTCATTTGTTTACAATGTCGCGCGTCATTTTGTGACTGTGTCGCGCGTCATTTGTTTACAATGTCGCGCGTCATTACGATCTAGTGTCGCTCCAGTGTCGCACGTCATTAGGAGCTATTGTCGCGCCTGTGACGTGCGTCTTTAAGGATTCTGATTTAGCCTTGAAAAACCAGGCGAAAATTTTGTTTTTTAATACTGTCAAATTCGCCTTTCGCTGAAAGTGGTTACGGGGATATTCGCCAGGTATTTTCCACCTTCAATTTTATAGGGGTGTCTTAAAATGAACCACAGTTCAGGAATGCCACGAGAATGGGTTTTGGGTCTCCTTTGCGATTGCCTGACAAAGGATTTTGGTTGGTCGGGATGAGGTATTGGGTGATTTGGGTAGGATTTGGTGGGGTTTTAATGGGTAGAAGGAGGGGTTAGTGCTTTGGAGGAGGTAAATGTGTGCCTAGGTAAACAAAATATGATAATATAATGATGAAATGGAATGAACCAGAGAAGTATAACATTTACTTACTTAGATTCTGGTCTTGGATGCCTGTGAGTGAGGGACGGAGGTGCTGATGAGAGGTTTGAAGGCTGCAGGTGGTCACCAACTGAAGAAAAGCTTCTGCATGGGCTGCATGTACATTCCTCTTTGTTTGGTTAGATCATATCATTGTTGGGATGGTTGTGCAAGAAAAGATACTTGATCTCCTTCCTTGCATGCATGTTCTCACTAGAATTCACTCTTAGAAGATGCGATATCTCTCTGGAATGTGCTAATGTTTTCCAAAATTTTCAATCTTTTCCAACCTTTGATCAACCTTGATAATAAGGTTGTTTTGGGGTTAAAAGGGTAATCGACGGTGGTTACGTCTTAACCGGTGACGGTTAGGGGTGACCGGCGTCGGTCAAGGCAGGATTTCCTAGGTTTACTAAACTAGGGATATCCTCTTGATTTCCTCGGATCTTGTGTCATTAACCCACAAATTAGACTTCTTGTAAGCATGCGGGAATGTGGTTAGAGAGAATGTAGGCATTGATTTTTAGGGTTTGGGTAAGTCTTAGTTAGTTATGGCAACTTACTAAGAATAGGTCTTAGGTTGAGTTAGGTTGACGAGGTGTCTAAGTGAAGTGTATGTGTGGATATTATTTAAATAATAAACATAGTGAGGATAATGAGTTAATTTACTTTAAGTAATATCGGTGAGGTGGAGGGGGCCATGGCTAGGTGAATGTGATGAAGGGTGCTTATTTGTCGAGGGACCAAAGGGGAGTGTGACCTAATTTTAGTGTCTACATTTTACCCTTTTTGTTACGTAGCTTGTATTGGTAAGTGACACTAACAAAAATAAGATGTGGTTACCCCATGTGTGGATGAAGGTGATCCCCTCAAACTAGGAACTGATGAGGTAGAAGGCAGAATCGGTGAGTGGTTTGATAAAAGGTAAATGTGGTGAAAAGAAAGGTGGGTAACAGGGAAAAAGGAGCAAGGTCTACTCGGGTAAGCTAGGTAATGGGTCAGGGTCAAAGGTAGTAATAGTCAAACGCACACACACGTATAAACCGTGCACGCTACCAAAGGTTGAGCAAGAAAACTCTACATCGTCTAAGATCGATAGGTTTATCCAAACAAGGTTGAAGTGGTTTCGGTATCCTGTATAGGGTATGGTTAGAAAACACAATGTAGGTTCTGCGAGAACGTTTAGGTATGTTCCAAAGACACCAAAGGTAGGGTTAGGATAAATGGTCATGGAATAGGCTAGGTAATGTCATTAGGTCAATAACACAGTAACGATGCCACAAGTTATAGCAAACACATGAGGTCAAAGATTATTAATGCGATGGTCCAAGTCCAAATATATAGGTCACGGCATGGGTAAGACCAAGGTAGGGATAGAATAATGAGTCCCCAAAGGAGGAAAAATTTAAATGGGTAGGGTAAAGGTGGGGTGGGGTAAATGATCATGGTGAAGACTGGGTGGGGCAAAAAGGGAGGTAGGGGTAGGGTAAAGGTTAAAATTTAGGGCAATGTGCAGGTGATGGTGACCAATGTCAGTCATGGATAACCGACGTTGGTAGAGGTAAACCGATGATGGTTAGGTAGGCACGCGACCAATGTTGGTCAAGGGTAACCAACATCGGTTAGGTTAGGTTTGTTATAAAAACAAAAAATCCATGTTTTTGGTTATTCATTTGTTATTTTGCGAAGTGAGAAAATGACAAAAAGAGAGAAAAGAGAGAAAAGTGTCCAGACAAAATGGAACAGTGAAATGAGTCGGCAGTGTGTTTGATGAGTGAATTGTGGGTGAGCAAAGGTCCACGGATCATTACGAGTGATTCAATCATGGTGAGAGGTTGCAGGTAGCTATTTGGTGATAGCGGAGGTGGAGAGGGATCGGGCGGGCCTCTCGATACGGTGGCTAGACGTGTAACCGAGATAGTGTCGGCAAGAACGAGGTAAGCACCCTACTCTATGTTGTTGATTTGATAGATTAGAGGATTATTTTAGTGTTGGTTTAGGGTTTTGTTTATTTTTCGGTTTGGTGGGTGGGCACAAATTAAATTTGGGAATGGGGGAATATTGGGTAAAAGGAGGAATGGGGAGGGTAATAAATGGGATAGGGGTGGTGGGTGGAGGTCCAAGGGTAGTTTAGGTCATTTTAGGGGGTAAAAGGGGCAGGGGGTAGGTTTTTAAGATAAGGGGTTTGGGAAATTGTGATATTTTATCGATGTGGACTGTCCTTGGTCAAGGGTGACAGTGTCAATTAGGTGGAACCGGAATCACCACCAAACAGGTGATCGATGCTGGTTAAGGGGTGATCGGGGTCAGTAAGGGTGAACTGGTATCGGTCACCAAACAGGTGACCGATGTCGGTTAAAGGGTGACCGAGGTCGGTTAGGATGAACTGGTACCGGTCGGATTATTGGGCACAAGGGTCCAAAAGTGATATGGGCTAGGTAGTTGAGATGGGTAGGGTGAAAATAGGGTATAGGAAAATGATAATGGTTGAATATGGATGATATATGTAAATTAATGTCGTGCTTGTATTGGATGTAGGGGAGAGCGCAAGCTACATATGCGAGACAAGGTTCTACCTCTACTGGTGATAGTGCGCGGTGCAGTAACCCTGAAGGAGCTATAACATGTGGAGGCAGTGGGCTTGAATGGGGTTCATCGGTATAGACATGTATTCCAATAGCCCAGTTTGATGGTCACGCTCATCGATAGATGGGATTCCATGACCAACACGTTCCACCTGTCGACGAGTGAGATGACTATCACCCTACAAGACGTGTTCCAGATTCTTCGGTTACCCAGATTGGGTGCCCAAGTTTATTCTATCTCCTCTGAGGCCTCGGAGGAGTTGATTGTGTCTATTTTTGGAGAGGGGATGGCCGATCTAAGATTCCATAGCACCAGCTTGAGCTATGGAGAGATGTACAATGGTGGGTGGCTCGGCTTATGAGCCATACCACCCGTATCATGGCAGATGGATCTAGCTACCATTACAGTGCAGAGAGAAGCACCCTACATGGGTAGGTAGTTATGCTCATTACCCAGTTGGGTATACTACGAAAAACATTTGGAGGGCTAAGAGGTGGAGGCAGCGAGAGCTGCGCGTATAGGTTGCCGATCTGCCCGCAAGCCCGATGGCTCGTGGAGGAGATGGAGATTGAGAGGAGGGGGATGGTCATGTGGTAGCCTTACAAGCTCAGGTGGTAGGTTTATAGGGCCATTTGACCACATCCCAGGCATAGATTAGGGTCTTACAGCCCGTATACAAGCACAAAGGGGGGCCACCACCATCACAGGCACCGGGACCGGGTCCCAATTCACAGGCAGAAGTGGGATAGGGTCTCGTAGGGTAGGTACAGGGGCCGAGAACTATGGGACCACCACAGACCGTGCCTATATCCAGTTACGGGATGCCCTAGGTGAGGCAAGATACTATCAGAACAACTAATGGCAGTCGGGATAGACTTCATATCCTATGTCGAGTACTAGGCATAGCAAGCGTCTAATGAGAGGACGAGATCCTGCACTCACTATGTGGAGAGCATAGGAGGTCAGCGAGCTTTAAGGCCCAATCAGGCAGAGGCTACCAAAGTGCACGGAGGCCAGCTCTAGTTGAGGCGTTAGCAGGCACCCAGAGTCCGAGGGCACAGGTGATTGAGATGGAAGACATGAGCCGAGATGCTTGATATGCGGGAAACTAATTTTTGATGTATGATAGTGATTTTGTGATTATATACTTGCCTATGTGCTGATGGATATGCATAGTTTTGATCACATGCCAGCCTGCATGTCGATGACAGTGAGGATGTATGAGATATTTTGTATATTTTGAGCATATACCAACTTGCGCGCCGAAGAGATTTTGTATTATTTCATTAGTTTATTGTATATATGAGACCAGCCTTTGTGCTGATGACATTTTGTATTATATATCAGCCTGCGTGCCAATGATTTTGAGATGATGGACATGATGAGATAGCCATTTATATTTGAGATACACATTGATTTATATGATGAGATACATGTTATGATTTGATTTGTTGATGTGTTTATGAGATATGAATTTTTGTGTTGATATGGATGGAAATTAGGTGAGTTAGGCATGATGGAGTCAGGTTGGTATAGGCATGGATCGAGTCAAGTTATAGGCATGGATTGAGTCAGGTTATAGGCATGGATTGAGTCAAGTTATAGGCATGGTTGAGTCGAAAGTAGGTGAAGTGGTGATTCATTATTTTATGCAATGAATGATAATATGGGTCATATGTGAGATGTGGTATAATCTATGCATGATGATGATAGAGAAATGGTAGGCGTAATAAATGTATGTTGTGATAATGTTTAAAATATGAAACAACTCATTATGTATGTGGTTTAATTTCCAATTTCAGGTATAAAAGGGAAACTAAGTTAGCTTAAATGTAATGTGAGGCACATGGAAGATGAATTATTTAGGGTATAGGATGGTGAGCTAACCTCCAAGGGCCCCATGCCCTCGGAGTGTTTCCTACATAGTCCCGGTGAAAAAGGGACCTCGGGGCCGATGTAGTTCCCCCATAAGCTAGGGAAGAATATGAGGAGGTACGAAAATAAGTTGGCAGGTGTTTGGGCATGTTGTGAGTTTTAGATGTATTAGGTGTGGGTGGATTATAGGTAAAGTGATGTAGGTGATGTAGATTGTGACAAAAGAAAAGATTACCCCAAAAGTAAGTGTCGAGGACCAAGTCCTGTATAAGGTAATCAAAATGTAAACAAAGATGGTTAAAAGATAAGAGGGGGCAATAAAGCCATCTGGTTGGTTAGGATCATACCGAGTAGATCATACCTTGGCGGAGGGGATGAACATAAGACCCTAAAGACATTACATGATGGACTGTTCTACGATGAAAAGTAGTCACATGATCACCAAATGTCTAAGTTCCAAGAATTCTCTTGAGGTAGTAGTAAATGGGAGTGGGCATGGTTTGAAGGGTGAAAAGTGGGTAATTTTTATATTGTACAAGTAGCATGTGCTTCGGGCAAGAGGACCTAGGTCACAATGGGCAAGTCCATGACAAAAAGGTTGTTGATGTGACTTATAGTTGAAATAGACTGATCGATGCGGGAAGTCTATATGGGATGAAGAAAATGTAACTCCTTGAGGTCTTCGTGAATCTGATTGATGTGGGAAGCTTCGGTTGCTCTCATTTTTTTAGAGCTTTACATAGTTGTCCTTTGAGGGAGCAATCTATTGATAGTAGTAATTGTCGAGAGGACGATGTCCTTTTGAGGGATTCATCATCTTTTTAGAATTTTGACTCAAGGAGTTTGGTCCCATGTGAGGTCTTTGAAACCATGGACAAGACCAAGGTGGAGAATAAGAATCTTTTTCAAAAACAAGGTGAAATGACCATGGGATCAAATCTAAAGGTATACAAAAATATCCATGAGAATCATACTATGTGCAAAGTGCCATGGTACACATATTCAAGAGAAGATAACAAGTGATGGGTACTCACATGATTCTTCTTTAATCATTAGTGAGGTGTATGAAGGGAATAGTGCTCAAGGATGAGCATGGAAAGAGACAAAAAGTGAGGTAGGACTTCAAGTCAACAATAGAATGGTCAAAGATGCAAGGCGTTAATGGGCTCAGGTTCAGGTTTACCATCGAGTGAAGATAAACGATAAGCACCCAATCCATAAGTATGAGTCACGATGTATGGTCCAAGCTAATTAGGAGAAAATTTGCCTCGTTTAATTTTTTTGCTTTGGTTACGTGTTGATTTTCTTTCAGGACAAGGTCACCGACTTAGAAGGTTTGTTCATAGACACATTTGACGTATGCACGTTTGATACATTTTTGGTAGACTTAAAGGTGATCCAGAGCGTTAAGACAACGTTCGTCTAATAACTCTAGTTGTGTTAAACGGTCCTTACGAAAGTCATCATTATTGAGCATGTCATGGAGAGAAATGTGGAGTGAGGGGATCTGGACTTCGAGAGGTAGGACTGCCTCTGTACCATAGACTAGAGAAAAAGGTGTGGCTGTAGTGGAAGTGCAAATACTAGTGTGGTATGCCCACAGGGTAAAAGGAACATGTGTATGCCAATCCTTCCCAATATCGTCAACGAATTTCATAAGAATTTTGTTTAAGGTTTTGTTAGTGGATTTGGCTTGGCCATTTGTTTATGGGTAATAAGGTGATGAGAAACTAAGCTCAATGCCGAAGGCGTTGCAAAATTTTTTGCAATGTTTTGTTTTTAAATTGTTTTCCATTGTCAGTGATGAGGCGATGAGGAACACCAAAGTGAAAAATGATATGGTGGCTAATGAACTCACATAATTTCTCAGCTTTCGTGGAGATGAGTGGTATGGCTTCCACCCATTTTGTATAGTACTCGGTAGCAGTGATGATCCATTGATGGCATTGGTAAGAATGGGGATTGATTTCTCCGACAAGATCCAAACCCCATTGAGAGAAGGGCCAAAGGTCTCGAGTGACCTGTAAGGCATGACTAGGTATATGATGAAGATTTAAATGTTGTTGGCATTTTACACAATGTTTGACGTATTTGTAACAATCATGGTTAAGGGTCACCAAGAATAGCCTGAGGCAAAAGAATACGCTTAGCAATGAGAAGGCCACTAAAGTGACCTCCACATATATTGTCATGAACTTCCTTAATGGTATAAGGAATTTTAGAACTTGTGAGGCATCGTAAGAGAATATCGTCAAATACATGGTTATAGAGGAGGTCCCCTAGAATGATGTAACGAGAGACCTTTTTAAGGAAGGCATGTTGTCCATTATGGGTAAGATCAGGAGGTAAGATGGAGAGAGAAAGGTAGTCGAAGTATTATTTATACCAAAGGTCACTCAGGTCAGGGGTAGTGGTTTCAATCGAGAAGACATCGTGAGGTAAATAAGAAGGTGATTAGAGTCATTATATGGTGACAAAGATTGTAGAATCGGCGGGTGAAGTGGGTATTTAGGAAGCTAAGCAGGCCATGGTATCTACACACTTGTTGGTTGAACATGGGATGGTTTGAAGGGTGTAACGATTAAAGGTGGTCAAAAGTATGTCTACATGATGTTTATACTTTTGAAGTATCTCGTTATGAAATTGGTACATACCATTGACTTGGTTTACAACCAATTGAGAATCACCAAAGATGTTGATTTATTTGACATCTAGGGCATAGGCGGCTCGGAGACCTAGTACGAGTGCTTTGTATTCAGAAATATTGCGGGTACATTCAAAATATAATCTTAAAGACAAAGGCATGGGTTCACCCTTAAGGGGAATGAGGATAATACCAACCCCACCCCATGTTAACACTTGGAACCATCGAAGAAGAGTTTCATTTGGTAAGGGGGTTTTTCTAGGGAAAGAGTAGCAATAGACTCATCTAGAAATTCGAAGTTAGAGGGTTGATCCCCAGAAATAGGTGCATCGGCCAATTGGTCGGCGATAGCTTGGCCCTTGATGCACTTTTAATGAATGCATTCGAGGTCAAGATCAGCTAAAAGCATAAGCCATCATGCAACATGTTGATTTTGATAAGGTTTGGCATACATGAAGTGTAAGGGGTCGATGTTGGTCACAACATAGGTTTTGTGGTTGAGTAGGTAATGATGGAGTTTGGTGGCAATGAAAACTAAGGCTAAGTAAAGTTTTCGGGGTGGTTGTATCAGGTTTCATAGTCCAAAAGAGTACGGCTTATGTAATAAACCACTTGCTCCCTATATTGTTCATCGCGATGAGCGAGCATGGCTCCCAAGGAATGATCGGTAGCTGAGATGTATAGGTAAAAAGGTTGATCATCTTTAGGTGGAATGAGTACAGTGGTTAGAGAAGGTATTGTTTTAAGGCCTCAAAAGCTTTGTGATAGTCATCATCCCATTTAAAGGAGACATCCTTCTTGAGTAGATGATGAAATGGTTGACATCGATCAAATAATTGTGAAATGAAACAACGAATAGATTGCAACTTACCTTGCAGGCTACGGAGTTGTCTAAGGTTAATAGGCGAGAGGCATTTCAAGAATGTCCTTGACTTTAGTAGGGTCAACTTCTATACCACACGAGAGGAAATGATAAATGCAAGGATCTTTCCAGAGAGAACCATGAAGATGCACTTCTTAGGCTGAAGGCGGATGCAATATTTAATGAGACAGTAAAAGATGGTTTTGAGGAAGGTTAGGTGCTCGGAGCGGCATTTAGATTTGGCAAATATATCATCCACATAATCTTCCAATATGTGATGCATGATGTCATGGAAGATGTAATTCATAGCCCACCGATATGTGGCACCAAAGCATTTTTAAGGCCGAAAGGCATGACTTGATAGCAAAAAGGTCCCCAAGGGGTGATGAATGAGGTTTTTGTTGATCTTCCGGGGTAAGAAAAATTTGGTTATAACTGAGAAGCCATCCATGAGAGATAGCATCTCATGGCCAGCGTGAGTAAGGTCGACTTATTAATAGTCAATACCGGTAAGGGAAGTTCATCTTTTGGGCATGCTATGTTGAGGTCACGAAATTCCATACAAATGCGGAGTCCCCTTATCACTTTAGTGATAGGGACAATGTTAGAAATCCAACAAGGATAATCAATGGGTAAGATGAAGGAAATAGAAAGAAGGCGTTGAAGTTCGTCTTTGATGAGAAGGGGAATGTAAGGGTTCATTTTCCTCACTTTTGTTTAATGGGTTTGGCATCGAAATGTGACGATATTGTGGACCACTATGGTGGGGTCAATATTGGGCATGTCTATGTAAGACCAAGCGAAAACATGGTTATGATCTCTAAGAAAAGAAGTGATGGCTTCCTGTTTAACAACATCTAAAGATTGTCCGATCTTTAGGATGTGCGGGTCATCCTGAGTATGAATGTTGATCTCGATAGTCGATTCATTCAACATGGTTTGTGTCTCAAAAGGTAACGACCGATGAATATATGAGTCTTCTACACCAAGGTAGGTGAGTATAGATTCATCATCCTGACATTGAACGATGTTAATTGAAGGTGTATCGTCATCGATCATTTCAAGATACAGAAGGGAAGAGTGGAAGGGGCCTCGCCCTCGCATTGATAAGTCAAAGGCCCCAAGGAAATGGTGTTTATGAAAAAAAAAAAGTTAGGAGGGATAGATTTAGGATCCATCAACTCCGTTGGTGAGGGTGGTGATGAAGGTGGAGCAGGTGAAGAAGGTGGAGAAGAGCTAGTGTCCTTAATGAGTTCAATGCGGGCTTGTTTGGTAGGTGGTTCAGGAAAGCCAATACCACTATGGTCGTTATGTTTGTGGGTGGTACATGGAATAATGGTATGGCAGCCTTGCTCATAAAATCCAAAACCAAAACCCTTCCACGCACATCGGTGTAGGAAGGTGTGGGCAAAATGGTGATTGGTAAGTGATTGGAAGTCAGTGGAAAAGGGGCAAGTTTGTGGTGGTGGTTCGGGTGTGTAAGTGGTAGTATCAAGTCCCCCATAGGTGAGACTAGTACGAAGGTGAGGGGGACCATACAGGAGATGTTCTCCTATATGGTGATCATAACAAGGGTGTTGGTGAAGACTTCCATACTCTTGTGGAGTAAGGAATGTGTTGACACTTGTATAAGTGGTACTCCCCGCAATGAGGTGTTAAAAACACCTTCCAAGGATCGATGGTTGGTATGTAGGTAGCTGGAATGGATGATGTGTTAGAGGTTGATGTGAAGGTGGAGTTAACGGATTGGGAAGTTGATGGGTCAGTCATGGAGGTTATGGCAGTGGTAGGAATGGAGGAGGTATGTGTGGTAGAAGCAGTAGTTGTACTGGTAAGTGGAGGTGTAGGTGAAGAAGTAGCGGTTGTGGAGGTAGACGGCTTAATAGGTATGAGCACATCATTGGGTCGGTAAAGCATGTTGCATGTTTTAAAAGGTGATGGATCACATGGAATGGTATAGGTGTGTCCTTTTTGTTCAAACTTTACACAACAATGAAAAGTGAAAGGAACGCAACCCATGACACGAATCCGTGGTCTACCAAGTAACAGGTTATATTGAAATTCCCCCTCCAAGACATAAAATAATTCTGGAACAATTCGGGGGCCCACGCGAATGTGGAGGATGATGGTGCCTAGTGTAGAAGTGATAGCGTCATTGAATTAACGCAACATGACTAGATGTTTATGCATGTAATTGTCAAGTATGCGCATTTGAGTGAATGCATGGGATGAAATGATGTTAATGCTAGCACCCCCATCAATCATCACATGGCATACCCGTATGTCATCGATGTGGATAGAGATGAAGAGGTATGGGTCTGAGTCATCATTTTGGTGTGGCATGATCTCTTCCTCTAAGAAGCTAAGGGAGGCCACTTGGTGAATAGGGTGGGGTGAATATGAAGGTGGTAATTTGGTGAGAGAGGCTATACGATGGGGGTATGATAATGGAGGCTACGGATGTAGGGTCATTGGGTAAAACCTCAATAGATTGAAGAACCTCCATGAGATCTTGATGATGGGATACTGAGGTTTGGATGAGGTCATATAGGGAAAATTTGAGGGGAGATTGGTGTAATTGTTTGAGCATGGTGCGATGTGTGACACCATTAGAAATGGGGTATGTGGGGCTACGAGATAGTAATTTTAGGTATGGGTGCGAGATAGTATGTTGGGTATAGGATTGGTTGGTAGGCTAGTTGTATTTTCTTTACCCTTATCCTTTTGAGCACATGTAGTGACATGTATCATGTTGATGTGAGGGGAGTTGGAAAACAGAGAAGGTATAGGGTGAGTGGTATAACGACATGATGGGCAAAAACCTACCAGAGGAGAAAAACCCTGTGAGGTGAGTTGGGCGCAACGACATTTGGGTGGTGGTGTGGCAAGTTCTCTGATGTGAACCATGTTAATTTCAAATATTGGGTGTGGCTCTAGGAGATGTGGGATGGAGTTTTGGTTGTTTAGTGGGTAGTGTGGGAATGGGTGTTGGTGAAGAAGGATCCTCATCAAGAAGGTCATCGTCATCAAAGTTGGCTTCCTGGAGGACACAAATGGATAAGGACAATTTTCAAGGCCTTACAGCTTCTCACATCATGTCCCGGCACATGATGGTAGGCAAAAATTTTAGTATCATCAATCCCTTTTGGCTTGGGTTTGAGGGGGTCATAAGGCCTGAGTGGTGGTAATGTGATGACAGAAGTCTTAAGGAGGTTGGTTAAAATTTTGTTATAAGACCCTAATAGTGGATCACAATGGGAAGTGAATGTTGGTTTGGGTGTAGGTGTGGTTGATTGTTGAGGAACAAATTTTGGAAGAGGAGGAGTGGGTTTAGCTATGGCTTTGGGTCTTTGGCATTGTTTTGGGTTTCGGTCGTGCTTGTTTAGGTAGGGTACAGTAGATGGATGGGTAGGAGGGTGTGTGGTTGTTTTGACGACCTTATTTTGGGGTAGTGGAGTTTTTTTAGGTCACACCTTCATGGGTAAAGGTGATATGGGTGTACGAGGTCTAAAAGGAAAAGCGAGATGGGGAACAGGACAAGTTACCCATGGGGATAACGGAGGTACTATGAAGGTAGAGGATGAGGGTCATGCAGGGAGGTGTAAGGGACAGTGAATAAAGTGTAGCGGGTAGTGAAGCAATAACCGAGGGTATTAGAGGTATGGGTGGTAAAGATGTTGCAGGTGTTGGTGTAATTTGTGTTGGGCGCCCGGGGAGATTAGAGGTTTGTGAGGAAGGAATGGGTTGTTGTGTTTTTGGTTTATTGATGGGTGGAGGTTTCTTGACCATGTGGGGAGAAAAAGATCCTAAGATAGACAAGACAGTGTAGGTGTGATTGGCACAGCCAGGGTATGAGTTTTATGGGTGTGGTGCTTCTGTTTGGGTGTCGAGTAGGTGTGGTGTTGTCTTTGGAGGATGTAGCTAAATCCAATTTGATAGGTGGATGAGTAAGGTTGGTAGTCGGGGTGACCCCTAAAGTGGTAATAGGTTTAGTCAAGGATGATGTCATAGGTGTGGGTTTGGGTTTAGATATAGATTGGGCTATGGGTAAGGATGTGGTTTGAGCTATGACAAGTGTCGTGGAAGGAGTTGTGATAGAGGTGGTTGTGTTTGGTTTGATTGGTCAAAATATTTTTGGGTAGATAGTGGAGGTATCAGTAAGTGACCTCTGCATCTGCGTTGAGACATGAAGCAAAAGGCATCCCCATAGTAAGTATCTATCCACATAATCTAAGTGATTGAACAAACATGTGAACGGCATGTCTGTAGGTGGAGTTGATGAGGACTTAATGGAAATTCCCATAAAATGTGTCTTAGAGACGGGAAATTGGCTAGCTTCAGCTTCTATGGGTAAGAGAGTCGAAAGTAGGTCTACAGGATTTTGGGTAGCGAATGGAGAATGCTCACCAAGAGGCAAAGGTATCTCAACTGGGTCTATGGTAGGTGTCGAAGGTGATGGAATCTCCTCTACAAGTGGAGGAACAAATAGGTGCTCCTATGTGGGTGGAGGAGGTAATGGGTGTTTCTTTATGGGTGGAGGAGGTATTATGGGTAAAGGTTCTCTAAGTGGAGAAGCCAAAGGTGAAATGGTATCGATGTTAGCGGAAGACTCCTCCGTAGGTGATGAAGGAGATGAAAGGTGTTCCTCTATGGGTGAAGGAACAGGGGAGGTTGGTTCTTATGTTGAAGGAGGGTTTTGGGCTAGGATTTCCTCTATGGAGGGAATATGAGGTAACTGGGAGGTGACAGGTATGTCATTAAAGATAGCATGGACCTCGCGGGTATGGGTATCATGAGTTGAGGTCTCACCGATTTGATCAGATGAAGGGGCATGGTTGGGAAATGGTTTCTTGAAGATGTGTAGGTTTTGGTTGGTAGGTGAATTAGGATTATCCATGGTTAACTCACCTTTCTCGAGAATTTCTTGGACAATATTTTTGAAAGTGATGCAATTGTCGTCACTATGACCCTTTACTCGATGATAGTTACAGAATTCGTGTTCTTTATACCATGCGGGCATGGGGTAAGCAGGGTCAAAACCAGTGTGTGGTTTTATGGGTGGAAGAGTGATGGCTCCGGCTTTGATAAGCTTTTCTAAGATAGAAGAGTAAGGTTCCCCAATTGGGGTGTATTTTCACTGCTCTCGTCTGAATTGAAAAGTTTGGATGGGTGAGAGATTAGATGAGGGGGTAGCCTAATTTGATGGATGAGCTGGGCCAGCCTTGAGTACCACTGTGTTAGCGATGCCCTTAGCTTTTGATTAATTGGTTTGTGGTTTGGAATAAGAAGAGGTATCATTTGACTTGAATCCTAAATTATTATTGCGTAATTGGATTTTCTTCTCTTCGATGGACCGAATCTCTAACTTTTGTGCCATAGTGAATGCTTCGTCGAATGTTTGGAAGGTTTGGACCTGTAAGGTCGGTGAGATATGTCTAGCTCAAGCCCATGTGAAGATCTTGATGAGTTACTGTTTCCTGGCGGTTGGAAGGTGAGTTGGTTGATAAAGCTACGCCAAATGAGTGAAAAAATCTAAGATAGATTTGTCCTCATATTGACATGTGGAGTATAGGTCGGTCATGGTAACCTTCTTGACGATATTGATAGGGAAATAATCCAAGAAGGCTTGGGATACTTGATTGAATGAGAATATGGAGTGTCTAGGTAATGCACTATACCAATCTAATGTAGGTCTAGTCGAGATATGGAAAAGGTTCCCAAGAGCAAGGCATCATTGTGAGTGATCGATAACACCCGTGTTTGAACAACCGTAAATGTTGCATGTGGGTCTTCTTTTTATTAAAACAATTGAATTTAGGCATTTCCCAATACACAGGTATGGGCGGATAGGAATGGATGGGTGGATGGGCTCGTTGCAAATCTCATCATAGGTGAGAGTTTTGCAAGATTCGAAAACCGATGCCTCTAATGTCTACATCTTGTCCAACATCAATTTGATTAGGTCATTAGTAGGTTGCGATGATTGGGTGCCTCATGTAGCGTGAGAGGGTTGGTTTTGGGCATATAATGGGGTGGCACTCCAGTGTATGGTGCTTTCATGTAGGTTGATTGGGAAGAAGGCAGTGAAACAGGGGTACGTACCTGAGTGAATAATGGAGGAAGTGATAAATGGTTGATTATATGTATATGAAGGTGGAAGGGTCGTGTAACCCTAGTGGAAATGGGAGTTAACAATTGTGGAATGGAAAGGACCACATTATAAAAAGGGGTAGGGGTCACCGACACGGGAGGTGGTAGTGTAGCTACAAGTATGTGTGAGACATTAGGGGTGGATGAGGTTGCATTTTGGGTAGTTGTCAAGGGTATGGTGGATGTGGCGGGGGTAACGGAGGTGGCATACATGGCATTCATAGTGGGTATAGGACCTAGCTATAAAACAACTTGGGGTAAGGTAGATGTGGGCAACACAGAGCCAGATGGGGCTGATGCAGGAGTGGGAGCGAGAGTCGGGGGATAGATACGGGCATGCCATATATCAACTAACCCAAGGTATATCGAGTGGCAAGTGGGAAAGGTAAAACTGCAAGGTGGCGGGGTTTTAGTCAAGGAGTCATGTGAACTCCTCATCTCCGGTAGTGATAGTGATAGGTTGGATGGGATCCATGGCTGGTGATAAAATGAAAGGTGGTGAAGGACTAGGTGGGAGGGGTTGACAATTGGCATGAAATATGAGTGTGATTGCTTGTCTTGAGTCAAAGCACCATGTGAACCAAGATCTTGATCATGTAGGGTTGCTTCTCTCTCGTAAATGACACGAGAAAATCGTAGGAATAGATGAATCTGGCGGAAAAAAGTGGATTAGGTACCAAATGGTGGTTGGAAATTGAAACAAGCTAAAGGATGTCGGTTAAGGAAAATCGACATCAAGGTTAGGGAGTAACACTACTGCGATTCTTATAGAAAATGGTCAGTGAGTGAAAAACTAGGTAGAAAGTTGAATCGGCAGGTATCCCAAATCGACGGTGTTTTACAATGTCAATGGGAATGATGGCAGTGACAGGGACTGTGAAAAGTGGAAGAAAATGAATAAAATTTCCTTTTGGGTAGGTTAATAAAAGGACCTAGAACCGACGTCAATTGGGTATAACCAACGACGGTCAGAGGGTAACCGATGACGGTTACTATGAAATTGAAATGGTGGTGAAAAAAAGTGGTTGCGAATTAAAATCTGATGTAGAATCGACTCGAGAATAATTCAGGGAATGATGATGATATGGCCCAGAACACTCAAGTGAAGCCGAATACACCAACTATGATAGCTCACCTCAAAACGCAAGCCAAGCAAAAAAACACTAAGAAAAATGTTATCCTAGGAGTGCCTTTTCTATTATGTTTGTTTAGCTTATGCTATTTAAGGACTAACACATGAATTGTGAAATAGGGTTTTTGGTGAGGATGGCTTCCTGAAGTAGATCTAAAAGGTGAGGTTTCAGGTATGTTATGGTGGGGGCGGGCCTCGTATGACTCGACAGAACAGCGGAGCCGGTGCCCACTATGCCATGATCATGTGATCACCTACGCTTCTTCTAGGTAAGATGTTGTTTAAGAATGTGTGTATTTTAAAATTTTTTGAGGTTTGGTAAGACTCAGAGAGAGAGAAAGAGAAGGAAAGTGCTTTCTACAGTTCGTTTGTCAACCATCAGCTGGTCATGACCTCCAGCGTATAGGTTGCCCATAATTAATGTGAGCTAATGCGATAAATCAGAATGTAATGCACTTATTTTTAAGCCCAAATCAAAGTGTGAAGTTGGATGACACAAAAAGATGAAGAGGAAGAGGGATGCTCTTTCACTACAATGCAAAAAACATGAAGAAATGGTTCTTTTTAATTACACCAAAAGAAAGGTTTCCTTTAGAGAAAATAGAAAGAAAAGGTGGGTTACCAAGGAAGAAAATTAATGTGTATGCTTTTCAGAAGGGAAACAAACACACAAATTTTCCTAGGAATGAATGAAATGCAAGGAACCCTAGATGGGTCCCACCGGGCATGCCAAAATGTTTCACCTGATTCTAGATCATTTCTTTGAAGTATTGACGAAACAGATAGGGTAACGGGCGTAGGAGGAATACTTGTTTTAATGTTGGTTGATGGGTTATTGCACGCGTATGACTTCTGAATCCACAATTGATTATGAGAGCTTCCTTTTGGCTAGGAGGAACTACCTGTAATACAAAAGCAAGACCACCAGAAAAAGTTAAACAATATGTGTAGTGAATTGCCTAGCGTGTGCTAGATCCGGGAAGTGTGATACTTCCTAGATGGTTGTCAGTCCATTGTTTTAAACAATTTAATGTAGTAAATAAGGAAAATCCTATTGTAATTTGAAATGATTTAGGTATCTCACTTAAAACAAAATAAGAAATAGATCTAATCTAACAGGCTAGGTTAGAATAGGATCCAGAGGTCAAATAACTGGTTCTGGGTCTCTGTGTCCGACAGAGGTCTCAAGTAGATCACGGGTGAATGATGATGAGAGAGAATTAGGTGGGTAGGTCAACCTGTTCTAAGTTGTATGGGTAAATACAAGAATGGCGATGCCGATTCGGGGTGACCAACGGTGGTTAGATATAACCGGTTCCGGTTACTGTGGAGTTCTGGGAATGCCACAAGAATGGGTTTTGGGTCTCCTTTGCGATTGCACAAAGGATTTTGGTTGGTCGGGATGAGGTATTGGGTGATTTGGGTAGGATTTGGTGGGGTTTTAATGGGTATAAGCGTGGGTCGATATTGGATTAGATCAATGGGTGGCTAGGTAAACAAAAGATGATAATATAATGACAAAATGGAATGAACCGAGAGAAGTATATCATTTACTTACTTGGATTACGTCCTAGATGCCTGTGAGTGAGGGATGGAGGTGTTGATGAGAGGTTTAAATGCTGCAGGTGGTCACCAACTAAAGAAAAGCTTCTACATGGGCTGCATGTACATTCCTCTTTGTTTGGTTAGATCAGATCATTGTTGGGATGGTTGTGCAGGAAAAGATGCTTGATCTCCTTCCTTGCATGCGTGTTCTCGCTAGAATTCACTCTCAGAAGATGCGATATCTCTCTAGAATGTGCTAATGTTTTCCAAACTTTTCAATCTTTTTCCAACCTTTGGCCACCTTGAGAATAAGGTTGTTTTGGGGTTAAAAGGGTAACCAACGGTGGTTCCATCTTAACGCAACGGTTAGGGGTAATTGGTGTCGGTCACGGTGGGATTTCCTAGGTTTACTAAACTAGGGAGATCCTCTTGATTCCCTCGGATCTCATTCAGTTAACCCACGAATTATACTGGGAGCTTCTTGTAAGCATGTGGGAATGTGGTTAGAGAGAATGTAGGCATTGATTTTTAGGGTTTGGGTAAGTCTTAGTTAGTTATGGCAACTTACTAAGAATAGGTCTTAGGTTGAGTTGGCTTGATGAGGTGTCTAAGTGAAGTGCATGTGTGGATATTATTTAAATTAATATATTTAAATAATAAATATAGTGAGGATAATGAATTAATTTAATTTAATTAATTAAATTAATATTAGTGAGGTGGAGGGGGCCATGGCTAGGTGTATGTGATGAAGGGTGCTTATTTATCGAGGGACCAAAGGGGAGTGTGACCTAATTTTAGTTTCTACACTTTAGATAATGTTAGTAATCGAGTGCAATCTAAAACTAACTATGTAGCTTTTGAAACTAGAGAATATTGTAGTTACACAACTATTGAAAACTACTATGTGACTATTTTTACCCCATGATAGGAGTGCCTAGGTGGGACATTAGCGCTCAACCTTCATATCTATACTTTGGGAGATTTTTCTAAGTCAGTGACTTTTGGCCAAGTCTATTTCTGGCCTTGTTTTATAACTGATTACTTCTCTGATCATGTTGAATTTGATTCTATAAATACTTTTGTACTGTTGTGAGGGTGAAAAGGTTCACCCACTATTTTTTCCCACTCGTTTGGCGTGCATGAGATGAACAAAAATGAACGGAGCCCAAATGTGGAAGGATGAAACTGATATGCATATCTGATATAGGCATTCTTGCATGGGTATGGGGACTACACTTGGTAGTTACCAAGGTGCAAGAAAAAAATTGGAAAATTCTAGCATATAATTGTTAGTGATAAATAAAAATGCACACGAAAATAACGAGTAAAATCATATAGAAAAAAGAAAAAAGGACACAACGAGAAGTTGGTCGCATACATTGGACACCACTTAGGATGTCACAAGATGATCGAAGCCATCAAGGCTTGTTCAATAATTGAAACAAGAAAACATAGGTCATAGCCTATAAACAATAGTAAACAAGATACAAGCAAATTAGAAAACCATGATTGGAAGGAGTCTTATAAGGAAAATGTTACACATGAAGCACCCATTAGCATGTTAGGAAAGATAAATAGTATGTCACAATGCAATATCTAAATATATGACTGGAATTGTGAAATATTACAATGATAGAACCCGATAATAAGTGGAAAAAAGGATAGATGCCCCCATGAGCCTCAATGGGACTAGTAATGGACAAGGAAAAACATCATACATTGTGAAAAAAATTGTAAGTGATCTGCATTCACACTAAGATACCATGTGAATTTTCATGTGTGTATGAAAAATAATAGTCAACAATAGTAACATGATAAGAAAAGGTGAAACATATAGTAATAAAAGGAAACAAGAGTACATTCGATCAAGATCTAAGTAAACATTTGTTTAGATTTGTAATTTCAAATATGTGAAAGAGAACAACTAGAAGGGATGAATAAGGATACCCCTAGTGTATGTGTGTAAAGTGAGGTTCATATAGGTAAGGATGCCCTCAACAATAAATGATGAATCAAAAACAAGAGTGTGTCATTGATTAGTGTGAGGGAGTGAGATTACCCTAAATGTGAATGGCATTATGATCTATGCAATGAGGATACAAGGAGATGTCCCATGATCTTCTTATGTAAAAATATGAACATGAGGTAAGGACCTAGTTTCATGTGATAGTGCATGTAGCATAGTATGTGGAGTAGGATTGTTTCATACATGTGGAAACACAAGAATAGGTGGAACATTGGTAAACAAAAGAGCTACCAGATAATAATGTCAACATAGTGAGGGGAAAACCCTATAGAGTCCAAGATCCCAACTACATGAGTAGGAAGTGTAGAAACAAGAAGAATGTGCCCATTAGGAGAAAATATAATAGATGTAACATTGGACTTGTTGGAAATAGTGGAAGGAGTAAGTGCAAACATAAGGATCAATATGTGATTCAAAATATGTGTAACATATGTAATGCTAGGAGGCTCATCAAGAGAAATGGTAAGCGATGGAGGGAGAGAAACAAGAATCATCAAAATAAATAGGTGTAATTTGGGAAGATCAAAAGAAATAAATTAGAATGAATTAGTCAATATGACTATAGATAGAAATGTGCAAAGACGGTATTTGATTTCCCCATGGATGTAACAATAAAAAGTACAACCATAGTAAATTAATCATGCATATAATATTGGAAACTCATGTTGGAAGCACAATGGATTCAGAGGGGGTGAATTATTCCTTTAAAAATTTAAACAAATTCATATTTACTTTCTTAAATCATAAACCATTCAACCATTAATGTGTGCACAACATCATGCAACATACATTCAGATAACCATGAATATGAGAGAGAACACCATAAAACAATATATATATATATATATATGGTAAACCCTCAAGGGGAAGAAAACCCACTAGAAAACTTTGTTGATATTACACACAAAAATACTCAAGTGAATATTACACAAAGACAAGAGATTTATTTACTTTAAGGGGCACTAACCCCACAAGGAGCACCAACCCCTAAACCTTTTTTTTATATTACTCACAACAAGATACTTATATGAATATGACTCATCACACAATATTTTAATTATAATATCATTGAATATATACTACAATAACTCATCTGATGGTGATCACAAGATTCAGCTTCAAACTCCTTCAAACCCTACTTCAAACACACCTCCTTCTAGCTCGCTCAAACTTGGAAAAACATGACTTGTTTTGATATCAAACCCTTTCACACAAGCTCTCAAAATTTCCTCATCTTGTTACAAACCTCCTCAAATTTGAAATTATTCCTTCATACATCACACACATGCACACGGCTCAAGACATACACACACACACACTTAGGATGCACTTTTCCCTCTCTTACAACTAGTGTAGATTTGAATTCAAACATGCACATTATACCATTTTCATCCATCAAACATGAAGAAAAAAATTATATCTCCTTTATTTCTACCAATACATCTTAAAAACATCCCAAAACATTCATAAAAACATTCATAATGGACCCATGTAGGTCGGTCATGCCCAAATGCACTAAACAAAGCTAAAAACAACTCAAAACCCCATCACCTAGATGACTAAAAACCACAAACACCATAACCATGATTATTCAAGATCCCTAATTTCTCACACATTTCAAATATGACATAAAAAATCATCCATGGTTATTAATGATTTTTCACCACCAATTTCTTCATAACTTACTCAAAAAGGGGCATATCCTTCTCAAAATAGTTGTTTCCAAGACCCTATCTTCACCTTTGGACCTCAATAAAACCTAATAGCAACTAAAATATGGCATGTAACCCATAATTAGAATAACTTGGACCTATATATAACATACATGCTTTCTAGATCTCATGAAACATACATACATGCAAACCACACCAACTTTCCTCTTCACCAAACCGAGTTGTGCGAGAAAATAATTTTACAAACACAACTGGTTTACACCCTTTATGATACATTAAAGACCTAAAAATTCCTTTAATAGGAAAAAATTATCCCTCTTTACTCTCTAAATGATATCAAGAATCAATCAATCCATATCATGCCTCTTCTACCTCAATCATTCAACTAAAGAAATTTTGTCCTGAGAAACAAGAAACCTTATTCTTCACAAATTGAGTTATATAACCTATAAAAATCATCATAAAGACACAATCCTTATAAAATTATAAATTTCTCTGAATCATCTTTCCATAACATGTTACATTTACTTACAACTCCAAGTGGAAGGCCTTCAACTAGGCCCATCTCTGAAACTGCTCCAAAACTACCTTAAGACCAGTCTTCATAAATAGTAACATTTTTCCATTTATAAGCTCAAAATAATCTAAAACTATCATGGACATCAAGTAAAACACCCAAGATAAAAATAATGTCAATTTCTTTCAAAACTCTTTTAGACAACTTTGTCCCAAATTGGGATTATTCATAAACTTTCATGTTTGAGTGGGGTCCACTCATCACTACATACTCTATCATACCTTTTTGGAAATATGAAGGAGTATTATACAAAATATAATCATCATACTACCAAAATAAATCAATTCTAATCAATTCTAATGAATATCTCTCCTACCTCTTTTGAGCTAGGGTTTCAAGTACACAAAAAGTTGT
Source organism: Taxus wallichiana var. yunnanensis (assembly GCA_018340775.1). Lineage (NCBI taxonomy): Eukaryota > Viridiplantae > Streptophyta > Pinopsida > Cupressales > Taxaceae > Taxus > Taxus wallichiana. The sequence goes on from CM031236.1 coordinate 644,942,021, forward strand.
TTACCTTCTTAACATTTGTTCATAAAAATGTGACGATGAAACCACTCCATTATTTTTGTGAAATTTTATTAACTCAATGTAAAATCATCCCTAAAATCCACAAGTTCCCATTCAAATCACACAATTCATGGTGAGCATCAGAAGGTGTAATTTGAGCTAGAAAATGCTCTTTCTTGGACCCTATTTCACATAAAACATCATAACTTGCAAAATATTCTTCAAAATGACTTGAAATTTTTCTCACACCTCTAAGAAAACCCTTTCAACCATCTAAAAACATAATCATATCTCAAATAGGTATCCATATTCTCAACCCATCTCATTTGCATGACTATCCCTTGGGGTTTTGCATGGATTAAAATAGGGTCACCAAAAACCAACACTATAAATCAAACAAACCTCTCCAAAATTTCTTAACATCCCTAAGACAACGTGAATCACTCACCTACATTCCTCAAAGAGATCATATATCTCTACACCTCCTCATTTGGTTTCCAACCACCTAGAATATATATAGATGAGTACCTGTAATTGAGTCTTCAAGATCTACCCACACCTTGAAAATCATGTGAGTGCCTAAAAACTCTCCAAACATTCTCCCCATGATGCTACCATGCTCGTAAAGCCACCAAGAAACTCAAACCATCATGCACCATCACCTAGGAAAACTAGGTCACATGACTAGGCTTGTTAGACCAATCCAATGCCATCATGAAACCACATGATACTCCATTACATAAACCTACGTAGCATGATATGATCCTTCTCCATCATCCTCTTTGTCATTAATGATATTTTACATCAATGACAACACCTAGAACTCAACATGCCAACAATCTCCCCTTTGTCATTGATGGAAAACCACCTAATCTTCTCTCCCTTTTTGCATTCGTGAAAAAGTGCAGACCTATACCAACTAATCTTCATCTTTCTCAACTTCATATGATCACCTCTTGGTTGGAAACATCAACCAAAGTCTTCAAACTATCTCACAAACTTGTAATTTATCACTAAATTCTAATTTTGACCTCTTTTATCATCTAGAAATTGTTGAACTCCCCTTGAGCAGAAGCATACTTGAACTTACACATGCCAAAAATGATAAAATATGGATTAAAACATATTATTTCCTTATTTTTGAGTTAAAAATCACACAAATCCACCATTTGAACTTACCAACCTGTTTCTCCTTCCTTAAGCTCTACTTTTGACCTTTTCATAGCTTGATAACACCTGTAGGCACTCATTAAAAGAATGTACACAACTCATACACATACCAAAAGTTATGACTTCAAGGCTAAGAACTTCAAACTTACCTCTTTCTTTACCTATATCAACTTTTCAAGGATCATACTTGTCTTCAACTCTTCCATATCTTGTCCCATACTACTTTTGGACTAAGATCCCTAAACATTTCCTTTAGTGAAATTTAGGCCAATTTTTACAAGCTCTAGGATCTCAATCACATCATGAACTGATACCCTATGATTTCCCTGGACCTATAACACCATTCTCTAGTATAAAACATAAAAAATTGGCTTACCTTTATTTCTTACCATACCATAAGGATGAATTAATCACCTTACCTCTACCCTAAAGCTCTATTTCAGTGATCTTGATCTTGTTTCTAAGGAAAGGTCTTCTTGGTTAGTTAACACACACTTTTTTCTATTATATCTTCATTCATCAACAAATCTACCTTACTTTTCATCTTTATCATGTTTTTGAGTACACAATATTTCTCTCTATGATCTAATGGGACATATCATACCTATGACACATCACTATAGCAGAGACATACCCTACAATGCCCTAAATCAAAGACATTTTTCTCAGAATGCAAGCAAGAAGCTCTTAAAACCTTGTAACCACATTCATTCATATTAATATGACTTCCTTATGTTTAGACCATCTGATTAAGCACATACTAGTCTCCCCCTGTCTTATAAGATCAACTCAAACATGTAGGTCATCATCATAGCCTTTCTAGCCTCTATACCTAGTTATGATGTTCACCATATTTAGTTCTTCAACTACTCTCAAGTATTCATTTTAAAACTAGCTTATTCACCTTCATACAAATATTATTTACCTTATTAGAGGTAAAAAATCTTGATTGAAGTACATAGTGACTCCCCTTACCTTAGTAAGTCCATACAGATCCAGAATAACTGAGAGCACGATTTTGATTTTTGAATCTTGATAAGACATCATATTTCTTCATACAACTATTAACACCTTAAGACATGACTCAATCCCAACTATCATAACATTTTAAATCAAAAGTTCATTATTATACTTTAAACCATGTAGGTCCACTCAACTCATGATCACACTTACAAAGACACTTACACCTACTAAACTCATATTAAAGAAAGAATCTATTGTGCAACTTCAATTTCACTATTTTTTTACCTTGTTTGTCAACAATGAGGAGCCTCAATGATTAACATTGATTATCAACTTCATCATCATTCATGTTGTAACTCAAACTTCCTTTAATGATAAAAATGAAGGTTAAGAGCTTTTATTTCACTTTCACTTACCCACACTAATTTCACAAGCTATTAGCCCCGCTCCAAGAGATATTCACTTCTATATTTTGATGCATTCACTTTCACAAAGAATCCTTACCTGTTTTGAGTATCCATTTCCCATTTTATCTTCTCTATCAAGTTTGTATCATGTTCTTGAAATAATTCTTCCTAATTTTCAAGCCACTCATTTTAACTAGGTGTAGACACAATATCACACACTTTGGGAAATTATTTAGTCTTGATCTCATAATAATATTAATATGGTTCTTAAGTGAAAAGAGTACTAATTAACCCATGTATTTGGCCATCTTGCTTTGTTTTCTATTTCTACTATAGATCTTGCACCCGTACTTGCTCGATCTGTACTATTATACTTTGCATTTTCCTTATTTCTAACTAGGGCACCTTGTCCCCTCCGGCACCCTAATCCTCTTTGTACTTTCCTCTAACTTTTTGGGAAATTTCTATCCGTTTGATCTTTTTATATTTTTTTACTCAGCCTTTTCAAGGTTGATTATGAAATTAAAGAAAGAGAACCATATAAATATAAAGTTATGTGACCATAATGAGGGACCAAACACTAAGAATCTACTATCTCCACCTAAGGTTGTATCCATCAAAGGAATCTATAGCTCCATTTGCATCCATCTAGCTCCATCACAAGGGACACAAGGTTGGTTCATCTACATCACACTTCATAGGAGGGGAGTCTATTGTTTCCATGCACACATTATTTACATTCTACATCTAGTTACTTTCTCACTACTCAAAAAGTGCGACTAGCACAAGAGAAACCTAGGGAACAATTCCACACACACACACATAAAATTACATTGGGTTTGAGATGTAGTACAACACTCAAAGATAATTCCATTAATTCAACAATGAGGATAGTCTAGACCCATTCATATGCATCTTTATTTTTTAGGGTTTGATGCTTTATCTGGGGTTTTTCAGGTGATTCTTCATTACAGTCTATAACGACATTGGTGATCATACAAATCGACATACACGTGACTAAATACAAACACATGTGAATGTCTTGTGACACCTTAGAGGAGGTTCTTGACTATTTACATAGACTATGGTGCTCAAAATCTAGACCAGGGTGCCCACAGGTGCCTTTATCCCTCTTCGACACCCCAGTCTAATCGATATCTCAAATTTACATTTTCTTTCGATCCATGTGCAAATTTTTCCTCCTCCCTGCTCATCCGGTATCCATCATGACACAATCTCGCGACATCTAAGAATCAACTAAGGCCTTCTTAACCCTCTTTGCATATTATGGTTTCACATTCCATTTCTTAGATTGCTTGGGTAGTATTTCAATATTTTATTGTTTCATTTATTTAGCTATTTACTTCTCCTATAACACTTAGATTATAGTAGAATATTCAATTTTAGTTAATCACTAGGTCTCCAAGCACACTTCACGCTTAAATCTTATAATCTGTCATAGTTTCCTATGAATTTTGAATTCCACTTGGAATGAATCCACTTGAATCTTTAATTACACACTTTTAATATAATTTTATTCGAATTTAGGCCTTTAACTCCACCATTTAGTACCTTAAACACAAGATTTTCTTCATACTTCTTACTTGCATCCTTCTTGGATTGTACATAACCAAACTTCATGAACTCTAGCTTCCTTGTCTATTTCCATATCTGAACCTTATTTAATCATGATGATTACCTTCAATCATGTGAGGAATACTTATAGACTCTACAAAACTCATAAACATGCCTTAGAGACACTCAATTTTCCCATGTACATGCATCCGTAGCACCTCCTACTCGGTGAATTGACATATTAAGACTATGAATAATTTTCTCTCAAACTCATATCTCTTTTCCTTGATCTTTTCAAGTGGAATAATATGACATTCATATTCCTTGAATTGTGCTTTTAATTTCTTTTTCTTTTTCTTAGCATATTCCAACTCATTATGAACACACACTAGTTCATTTCATATTCATCTCTTTTTCTACATCTTTATATTGTATAGAGTCACCAAACAAGTATAGAGCCATCATTTATAGACTTCGTGGTGTCCTTGACCATGATAAAAATTCTGAATTAGATACATCACTATCATCTATTGAATTAGATGAATAATCTTATTCTTTTGGGTTGATAGATTCACACACATCTTCAAGGTCTATTTCTAGGTTATCTTCATCACCTTCACATGCTTCAATATCAACACAAGAGTCTTCTCTATTTCCTTAATTATACAAATCAGATAGAAATTTGGAAATAGGAATGTACATACCAAGAACATTTTTCCAAATATCAAACCCTAAGGGTTTCAAGCATGCCTTCATTCTGATAAGAGGATTATCTTCAACTTGAACTCCACTAACCTGTCATACATCTACTTCAAGAGGATCTCCTTCAATTAACTAAACTTCTCCAAAATGACCTAATCTGATACCACTTACTTTGGAAGCAAAATGGACTAAGAGGAAGGTTAATCATTCCCTTAAAAAAATATACAACTTCATATTTACTTGCTTAAATCATAAACCATTCAACCATTAATGTGTGCACAACATCATACAACATACATTCAAATAACCATGAACATGAGAGAGAACACCATAACACAAGATATAAGTGGGAAACCATCAAGGGGAAGAAAATCCACTAAATTTTTTTCTGATATTACTCACAAAAAATACTCAAGTGAATATTACACATCACAAGATATTTCTTTAGTGAGGTACCAACCCCACAAGGAGAACCACCCCTAAACCCTTGTTGATATTACTCACAAAAAGAGACTTACATGAATATGAATCATCACACAATATTTTGATTATAATATCACTTAATATATCCCACAACAATTCACCTGATGGTGATCACACAATTAATCTCTAAACTCCTTTAAACCCTACTTCAAACACACCTCCTTCTAGCTCGCTCGAACTTGAAAAGACATGATTTGTTTTGATCTCAAACCCTTTCACACAAGCTCTCTAAAATTCTTCATCATGTCACACATCTCCTCATATCTGAAATTATTCCTTCATACCTTTTACACACACACACACACACACACCCTTGGACAACAATTTTTCCTCTCTCTCAGAACTAGTGCAAATTTGAATTCAAACATGCACTTTATACCCTTCTCATCTCTCAAACATGAAAAAAATAGGTATCCCTCCTTTACTTTTAAAAATAAATCTTAAAAAATCCCAATAAATTCATAATAAATATTCATAATGGACCCATATATGTTGATCATGCCCAAATACACTAAACAAGCTCAAAAACAACTCAAAACCCCATCACTGGATGACTAAAAGCACAAGCACAATAATCATGATTATTCAATCTCCCTAATTTCTCACATGTAAAATATGAAATAAAAACATCATCCATTGTCTTTAATTATCTTTCACCAATCAAATTCTTCATAACTTACTCAAGAAGGCTCATATCCTTCTCAAAATAGTTGTTTCCAGGACCTTGTCTTCACCTTTGGGCCTCAAGAAAACCCAATAACAAATAAATGATGGCATGTACCAACTCACCGGAATCCCCTATACCTTTATATCAAATAAATTCTTACTATATAACATGAAACATCCATACATGCAAACCACACTAACTTTCCTCGTCACCAAATGGAGCTACCCAGAAAGAAATTTTTGAAACGTAGTTGTTTTGCACTCTTTCTCGATATATTGAAGACCTCCACATGCCTTCACTAGGAAAAAACTTCATCCCTCTTCACTATCCAACTAATATCAAGCATCAACCAATCCATATCATGCCTCTTCTACCTCAATCTTTCAACCTAAGAAATTCTATTATGAGAAACAAAAACCTTCTTCTTTACAAATTGAGTTGGTTAAGCTATCAAATTTCATCATCTAGAAACAATACGTATAGCATTGTAAATCCATTTTAAACTTATTTCCATAACATCTTACATTTCCTTACAACTCTAATTGGACGGCCTTCGACTAGCTCCATCTCCGAAACTACTCCAAAACTACCTTAAGATGAGTCTTCATAAATAGGCACAATTTTCCATTTAGGAGTTCAACCATGATCTGAAACTATCATGGAAATCAATTATAACTCCCAAGATAAAAACAAATTTCAATTTATTTCACTACTCCTTTGGAAAACTTTTTCCCAAACTATACTTCTTTATAAAATTTCTTGTTTTAGTGGGTTCCACTTATTACCACATGTTATATCATACCTTTATGGAGATCCTGGAGGAGTATTCTATAACATAAAATCATAATAATAGTACAAGAAATAAATTCTAGGAATTTATGATCGATATCTCTCCTACCGCTTTTGAGCTAGGGTTTCAAGCACACAAAAAGATGTTTACCTTCTTAACATATGTTCATAAAAATATGACAATGAAGCCACTCCATTATTTTTTTGAAATATTATTAACTCAATGGAAAATCATCCTGAAATCCATAAGGTCCCATGAAAATCACACAATTCATAGTGAGCATCGAAGGTGCAATTCAAGCTATAAAATGTTGTTTCTTGGACCCTATTTCACATAAAACATCATAGCTTGCAAAATATTCTTCAAAATGACTTTAAATTTTTCTCACACCTCTAAGACACCCCTTTTCACCATATCCAATCATCATCATATCTCAAATAGGTCTCCATATTCTCAATCCATCTCATTTTCATGACTAACCTTGGGGTTTTGCATGGTTTAGGCTAGGGTCAACTAGAACCAACACTATAACTCATCAAGAAACCTCTCCAAAATTTCCTAACATACCTAAGAAAACATTAATCACTCACTTACATTCCTCCAAGATCTCACATAGCTCTACGCCTCCTCATTTAGTCTTCAACCTATACCTGCACCCTGAAAATCATGTGAGTTCCTAAACACTCTAAAAACATGCTCTCCATGTTTCTACCATGCTCCTCAATCCACTAAGAAACTCAAACCATCATGCACCATCACCTAGGAAAGCTAGGTCACCTGACTAGGCTTGCTAGACCAAGCCAATCTCACTTAATCACCTCATGCCATCATGAAACCACCTGATACTCCATGCCATCAACCTACCTAGCATGATCTGATCCTTCTCCATCATCCTATTTTTCATTAATGATCTTTTACATCAATGACAACACCTAGAACTCAACATACCAACAAGTGAAAGTATTACAAATCATTTTCAAATCAGCATATGGTGCTCTAACTTGTGATGAGGAAGGTGTGGAGAGCGATGTAACATTAGAAGTACTAAGCATACGATCAATAGAAATAAATCAATAATGAGACATAATGGGATGAGTATCATGGGTGCCAATAGAAAATTTACCTTATAAATTAGTAGCACTCCCAAAAGGAGAAGGGTGTGCAATGTAGGTAATGTCATCAATATCATGTATGAGGGGAGTATCACAATGAGTAGTAACATGAGGTGTGGAATCTATTGTAACATTATCCATGGAAGAAGTTATATCTAGGACATGGGTAGAAATAATTTTATGGATAGTATGTAATCTATGATGGTCTAGAAGGATGTTATAAGGGACGTCATGAGGCATAGCGTGGCATATAACATCAAGAGTGTAAGATACCACAATAAGGGGAAGAGAGATTATGCCCAATACTTTCTTAGGTCTATTATCAAATCCATAGATACAAAGAGTAGATGGATTGAGATGAGAACTATAAATTTATATTTGATTGAGAAAAGAAATATTGCATACTTTAAGACCAGATCTAGGATCAACTAGGACACGCTTAAAAAGGATATTATGAAGTTAAACCTGGATATAGGGGAATAATTGGAATCAAAGGTATGGGAATCCATGAAATATTTGATAATGGGAATGTAAGGAGCGGGTTCACCAAATGATTTAACAAAATTAAATCTAATATAAGGACATTGTTGATCATATACATATAATAGTAAATATTCAATATCAAGCTTAAGAAGTACAAGAAAGAGTGATAGATAGGGTTTTAAGAATGACTAAGCTTGCCTCCATAGGTACAAACTGATTTTGAGTTGGCGACTGATCTATAAAGGCTAATTGTTTACTATTAGAGATCTATTTCAAAAATGGAAAGTGACAATAGCATGGACGACAAGTTCTAGAGAAGACATGAGCACCTAGCGCTAGCATCTATTATGGGTGCTCATGTCTATGAATAGTTTTGATCCCGGTTCTTTTTGTGTCACTTCTTATTTGATGTAGGTCATGTCTAGTTCACTACACTTCTTCTCTATCACACATGTACCGACAAAAAAAACCCTAGCTACTTACACAAGACTCAAGCACACATTAAACTAAATAAAAATGCATATGAGAAAGTCGTACTAACCCCAAAAATCACCCTGATTTGATCTTATTATCAAGAACTACATTACATTTTAGAATCCATATAGTTCATGCAGTGTGTGATTGAAATTGTGTCCCTTGAGCTAGGCTTCCCTAATTTTAGTCATACAAATAATAGCGGGATACAACTACTTTGTCCTAATACAAAAATGTGTGGTATGGAATTCATAATAGCCTCCCTTATGCAATGAATAGTGTAGCCCAAATTTGGTCTCATGTGTTGTTTTTTCTACATGTGGTGGATATAGAAATGATATCCCAAATTCCCCTCATAATAACTAGTAGGTTGTGTATATATATGATTTATTAGTTTGAATTTTTACATATATCAACACCGAAATCCAACCTAGGTTGTGAAAAGGATACAAGGAAATACCCAAAGCCAAATCAAATTGACTGTTGGGCCCCTAAAATATTGGCTAAGTATAAGAAGGTACGTAGGAGTGCAAGTCTTATTTGAATAAGGGCACGTAAGGTGAAAGCATCCAGATAAGGTTTTATGAGGGTTTAGTAGAACCATTGGCGTGCGCATAAGGCGAGAAAAGGTTTTGGGACTTAGACATGTTTGGCATATCGGAAAGAACATGAGGAAAGCATGACTCGACTGCGCATGCGGAGTGGATAAGGTGCTAGCCTGGCAACTTGGTGCCCATGAAAGGAATATACCTTGTGATAGAAGATTCCAAAAGGTCATCGTGGTGAAGAATGGAGAGCTCATGTCGAAGGATCATGCTCCCATGGAGGACCACTTGGAAACTTGGCATCCGATTTACAACTTCAGAAAAGTCATAGCAGTGCTTGTTAAGGCTATATATACAAGCACTTGGTAGAAGAGAAAGACACACATGGAGAGACCGAGAATTGAAGAGAGGCGAAGCCATGCAAGAATATTGTGAGGGTTCTATGGGTTGGGTTTAGAGGATTTTTAGGAGTATGTTGTATCAAGGGGATGAATTTGAATATTTTTCTTTGTACTACGAAGGGTTTAAGTCCAGTTCTGATCCATGACCTTGGTCTACACTATTATATGGATATGTGATTGCCTCAGTAAATGTAATGTGGTTATCAACATACTTAATATGAATATATGTGGTTCCAGTTTTACTTATATCTATATGGATCAGTTTTATATATATTTCATATGAGTAGGTGTAAACCCCTGTGCATTTCCTTTTTGTTATGATTCAGATCTATGTTCTGTAATGCTTTTCTTATTTGGATAAATACATTGGTCTAGAAGCTTGTTTACGAGCTCTAAGATGAATGTATGGTTCATTTCCAGTCTCTTCACTTAATTTTCTGTCATAACTAATGCATTCTCACACAACTCACATAAAGGAGGGGCTTGGCACCCACGTGTGCCTCGGTGAGCACCCAGCGCCCGCTGGGTGATAGGTCGACGCACATGGGATTTCCTTGTTCTTTGAAAGGGCATAAAAATGACTACATATTGGTTCCATTGTTGGGACCCTCTTTTCAAAGTTGTTGTGAGAAATGACATGCATCTTTGTCCTTGTGATGTGTGATGATAGAGTGCCTGACTTTAGAAAGTGTTGAAACATGGTTCAAGATCATGGAGGATGATTTTTCTCAAAGATTCAAAGACTGGACTTGAGTTCAATGCATGTATATGGGTAGAAGAGAACCTATACCATGAGTTATATGAGACATTATTTTGTTGCTTCCTAGTAGAGCTATATGAATGGCTTTCAAGCATACGCATCCAGATCAAGCTGGTACTATAGATCACATGTGTGGACCCAAGATGACTATCAAAGGCTGCAGGATGTAGATTCAACTTGGATGCCTACTATTGATCATAGGTGGAAGGGAGTACTAGCCAGTTACACTTTAGAATATGTCATTTTAACATATTCTTTCCCAGAAGTTGCTGAGTTCGAGTTTCTGAGGGAGCCTAGAGGATTATTTTTTAGTGTTATTCCTATGGCTATGAAGATCTTAGTCATTACTTTGAGTTTAGAAGCATTCCCCATGGTTGACTAAGGCGTTGGGCAAGGAAGATAAGGTGGAGGAAAATGTCGAGACATTACGGCTAAAAAGGAAAGGGAGGAGAGATGACTCAAGTATAGCGAAGCTCGTGAAAGGGAGATGACTATACAATGTGAGAGGGTTTTGAAGTTCACATAGAGGATGTGGATCTGAGCATTCTGTGCTACCCCATCTTGGAAAGCACGAAAGAGAGGCCCTTCAGCCTTCTAATGAGAGTTCATCACATGGAGAAAGAAGAGTCATCAACACACATCTCGAACCCACCTAAGAACCAACCCATGGTGCTTAGTTTTCTAAATCAAGAAAGAAGTATTGAAACCCAGTTGGTATCGGTGGGTGTGACCGATTGGTGCCCAGCAGGTATAATTTTTGTTTAGAACATCCATGACTACACATACCATTCCGGTGTTAGGAGGAATTTTTTGACAAAGTGCAAGTATGTAAGGTTTGGGCAACACATCTGGGAGTGGCACAGATACACTTGGCGGGCAAAGTGTAACAATCTCACGAGACCATTGGCGTGTAGTTTAGTGGGACATTGGGGACACTACGCATGACCAATTCATGCCCATTATTGGTTACAAGAGGATATGGAGGTGGAACTGTGACTCGCGGCAGGCATAGGACCTGTGGATCCAGTTGATCTAGTGGAAGGAACACCAAAGGGAACCAAGGATTTGGATCAGGAGGACAAGGGCCTCACCACCTCAAGTGTTCTTTGAGATGTATATATAGTTTCTAGATTACCAAGGTATATAGGATGTTACGGAACACGTGCACAAGTGTGAATTTCTATGATGCGTGAAGGGCATCACTACCCTGGAGTGAAAGGAAATTCATTTTGCAAAAACATTACAAGGTTGCATGCATAGCTGGTATAGAAAGTAAAACCCCTATCAGATGGTGGTAGATCAAGAATGCCTTCCTAGAAGAGTTCCATATACCAGAGTTTGAGCAAAAGAGCATCAACACTTTGAAGGAGATCCAATAGGGAATGACAGAGAGAGTGTGGGAGTATGATGCATGGTTTTAAACTCTCTTGTCAAAACTGTCATATGACATTCACCCTTCATAGCATGCTCAATGGTTTGTTAGAGGTTTGATCACTCCATTTAGGAGGGCATTTTCATATAAAACATTAACCGACTCGCACGAGGCTCTAGAGGTTTCCTTATGTGTAGAAGCGCTGGGAGCATTGATACTGGTGTTAGCCCTTTTCTAGAGGCTAAAATTGTTGCCATGGACAAGCGGTTAGAGAAGTTGTCTGAACTCTACACATGAGACTTTTAGTGGTTTTTGGTGCATAGATTGTGAAGTAGAGGGCATGCCAAGGATATTTTCCCACAAATCGACGTGCCATAGCAGTAGATTGTGAATTTTGACATGGGGACCATGATGTGAGTAGATGTCCCTTGTTAGAGTGTGTAATTCAAAAGAATGTGTCTTGTTACTACAATATCTGCACCTCTACAACCCATGATACTAAGGATTGTAGGCTTATTGACCAAATCCATAAGGCCATTGATCATGGTGTGCGCTAGACCAACTTTTCCAGTAGTTCCAAGGAAGATGATCACCATTATGAAGGACATGTGGATGGAGGGGTGTGTGGTAGAGGTTTTCCTAGAGGATTCTGTGGTCACAGGAACTGCATGGAGGAGGAAGAAGTGAGTTTGCATGAGGAACCTACTATAACCACGGATCTACGAACATTACGAACACGAGTGTTCGATTTATTGTAGTGCTCATGGTGTGGGAAGAAGCATCGGTATGAGGAGTTCCTTGAGTTGTTTGAGCACATGACCTAAAGCAGCAGTAGAAGGACAAAGGTGTTGGGATGGTGAGTATAAAGAAGGAAAACACACAATGGATCCCTAGAGTAGTGTGTGAGTCATGGTTAGAACCTATTTTGGTGACAACACAAGAAAAGGTTGTGCATGCTAAGGAAGTACCAAGGAAAAGGACTCTAGTCTCAAGAGAAGAATTTGTGCACCTGGAAGTATCCGGACCCTACCCACCGAAGGAAGTGTATCAAGAGACAATGGATATCATTTGGATTTTACAGGAGAAATCCAAAGTGTCTAAAGGAGCGATCCGAAGCGCGGGAGTAAAGGAGGAATGCTAAAGCTCCACGTAAATGACTTGGATGAGGTCAAGGAAGTGTGAAAAATTTTAAGGCAAGAGAATATTATTCCCTTGCTAGGAGAATGACTATGGGAGAAGATGACAGATGCCGAGTAGAGTGCAAAAGGCAGGTATTGCATGAAAACCTCCCTCCCTATAACCTTGAAAATGACAAAGAGATCACACCGAACGCATTGTGGATGGTTGGTTGTTGAGAAACATATTTATTGACACTTGAGTAGAAGTTAATGTTCTTACATTAGATGTCCGGCATCAAATGCGAATGCCCGCATTACATCCATCTTCGAATGTGTTGTATATGGCAAATAAAACTAGGGAAATGTCCATTGGAGTATTAAAGGATGCAGTGATCACCATTTAGGGGGAAAAGTTTACTAGAGACTTTGAAGTCTTGGTGCTCACCGAGGCAGACAATTTTCCAACACTGCTTGGGCACCCATGGTGTTATAAGAACAACATTGACCTAAGGTTCAACAAAAGATATATCAGTTTTGAGAATAAAGAAGAATGGGTCATCATCCCTTTGATGGATGGGAATTTGGTGCCTTACACTAAACCTTTGTAAGAAGAGGTCCTTGATAGAATTCATGTGTGTTCCATCAGAGACCTAGAGATAATTCACCTGACATAAGGAGTTATCCAATTTAAGGATGCCCAGATGTGAGTGATACAACAAGCATGGCATGTGAAAATTGGGTACACGAGACCTATGAGTTAATTAGATGAAAATTGAGAGGGTCTGTAACAAGAGTGACCATGGTGCACTCACTCAAGTGCCTAAGAGGAAAGAAGCTGCCAAGTTACTCAGGAGGGGAATACCACAAATTTTCTTATGGGACATGGACACTCATTGGAAAAGTGAGGATGAAAGAAGAGGGATGCTCGGTTAAAACCTACTTGGGACTACAGCGCATTGGTGGGCTACACATCGAGAATCTCCCGGAGGTGGTGTGAGGTAAGAATCACATTTTCTATAAGGTTTTCCATAAATAATGCGCCCATTGTCATCCAAGAATATCATGGCAAGGAGCCTGCCTCACTCCACATCCAAGCTTGTGAGAAGGCCTGGGTAGGAGACACAAAGGCCTTTCCACCATCATCATGGCTTCATAAGCTATATACCACACTACAAGGTTGTGCACACACATGGTATATCCACTCGAAACATGCCATCACCAGAAATTGGCGGAGTTGACAATTGATCTCATCCAAGCTTTTGAATATCATAGCACAAAGCCACCTATGGATAAGGCGTTGCAAGTGATCAAGCACCTTACAATGGGGGATAGTGCCATGGTAGAAGACATACTACTAGATTTGTTAGGTGAGCCCAGTTTAGAGGCACACTTCAATAAGGATGAATCTAAGGAGATACAGCTTGAGTGCGAGTGCATAGAAAAGAAAAAGGGGAAGATGATTTATGTCATAGATGGTGAGGAGATGGAAAGTCTGGATGTTAACCTCTTTGTAAGTATGTTTGGTGTTATAGATAGCGTTGATGAAAGGATGCACGCTTACCATGAGCCCCTAAAAATGAAGAAGGTTAACATTGGGTCAGAAGTAGAACCCAAGGAAGCTATTATTGAGACTATTGGTTGGAGAAGGAGGTCCCAAAGATCATTGATCTGTTACATGAGTTCAAAGATTTGTTCCCACATGGGTATCATAAACTTAAAGGCTTCCACCATTCCTAAGGGGAGATGAGGATTAAATTTAAGGAAGGTGAGCACCCGATCCTAAAGAGGCCATGTCAAATGAACCCAAATTTGTGCATACAGGTCAAGGAGGAGATAGACAAGATGGTAGCGTCAGGTATCATTGAGGTTGTTGAAGATTCAGAATGGATAAGCCCAATGGTCATTAGTATCAAGAAATACGGGAGGATAAGGATTTGTGTTGACTACAGGGACCTGAATGTAGTATGTGTCATTGATCCCTTCCCAACCTCGTTTATTGAATAAATCTTAGGAGTGGTTGGGCATGAATTCTACTCTTTCATGGATGGGTTCTCAGGGTACCACCAAGTGAGGATTGCAAAGGAAGACTAGAGAAAGAAAACTTTTTCCACTGAATGGGGAAGTTTTGCCTATACGGTTATGCCTTTTGGGTTGAAGAATGTGTCTGTTGTGTTCTTGTGTATTATAGTACAAGCCTTTTAGGACTTCATCGATAAATTTCTTCATGTCTATTTGGATGATTGGACATGTATGGTCTAGTCAAAGACCATTGTGATAACTTAAGACTAATGTTTGAAAGATGTCGGAAGTTGAGGATATCCCTCAACATCAAGAAGTGTGTCTTTGCTACCCCATTTGGAACCTTATTGGGACATATCATATGCAAGGAAGGCTTACTAGTAGATCCCACCAAGGTTGCGAATGTGGGTTTAGGGGAGCCTTCAAGCCAAAGCATTGTGCGTGGATTCCTTGGGCATACAAGTTACTGTAGGAAGTTCATCAAGGGATATGCCAAGACCACCACACCCCGGAGGAATTGCTTAGACACAAGAGTGATTTTCATTGGGAGTGGCACAAAGAGGGCATTTGACACTTTGAAGGATAGGCTTATCACAACACCCATACTTTGTTTCCTAGTTTGGGATAAGCCTTTCCACATTCATGTGGATGCCTCTAGTATAGTCATTGGAGTAAATGACTTGACACAACCTCGGTGAAGGGGTTATTGACCATCCCTTGTGTTTTACAAGAAAAAGGCTAACATCAAAAAACAAAATTACACCACTATTGAGTGTGAAACACTATCCATGATCTACGCATTGCAAAAGTTTAGGAAATATCTACTGGAAACACCATTTTTATTCTACATTAACCACATGGCATTATAATACTTGGTAAACAAGCCCTTTCTACAAGGGCGCATATGTCGATGGAACCTAATATTCCAAGAATTTGAGTTCACAAAGGTTATCAATCCAGAAAAAGTAATTTTGGACCCGATCACTTGTCTAGGATTAACTCAGAGAGGGCGTACAAAGCATTAAGGATATCATGCTAGACGCGCAATTGTTTAGGTTACGATGTGCACCCTAAGACTTAGAAGATATTATTGTGTTTCTCAAAATGGGTGTGGCGCTGAAGGAATGAAAGCATTAGAGAGGAAGCAGATTAGTTGTATGTGTCATACCCTATATGTTGGTTAGTGGTGATCTTTACAAGCTAGGACATGATGAAGTGTTGTGTCGGTGCATGATAGAACATGAGCGCCTAGCTATTATGGAGGAGCCACATAGAGGAAGTGTAGGTGGACACTATGCAAGGGACTCCACTGCGCGCGTAAGATACTATAAGTTGGGTTATGGTGGGAGAACCTATATCAAGATTTCAAAGAGTATTGCAAGGCATGTGATCATTGTAGGCCCCATTTCACTAGCTACACATAGGATGGGATCACGCTATGTAAGCACTTGCATGGATTATTTGACAAGATGCGCAAAAGCAGCACCTACTAAGGATTGTACAGTGGCTACAATAGCTAGGTTTCTATTGGAAAATATTATTACAAGGTATGGATGCCCGTTGAGCTTAACTAGTGATAGGGGTATGCATTTCCTAAATGAGACCATCGTAATTATGTTAGCGAGTTCATGGTGATTCATCATAAGACTAGCCCTTACCATCCACAAGCAAATGGAACTCGCTGAGGCATTTAATAAAATACTCACCATACCCTAACCAAAATTTGTGACGTTGGTAGACAAGATTGGGATGACAAAGTATCAACAGTTTTACGAGCGTATAGGAAAACCTACAAGAGGTTAAATAAAGTCACACCATTCCAATTGGTTTTTGGCATGGAGGTTTTCCTACCCATTGAATTCATGTTACCTTCTCTTTATATAGCACGCGCATGAGGATTGGTCGACGAACAAGTGCTTTGGAAGAAAGGATTAAAAAATTGATGAAATTAGATGAGAGACGATCATTGGCCAGGTGGATTCAAAAGGATGAAAAGGCTAAACAAAAAGCATGGCATGATTGCCACATCAAAAAAACAATTTGAGGTTGGGCATATGGTACTATTATATGATTCCAAGTTTCTGCGCCATCCCAGAAAGTTGAAATTCCATTGGCTAGGGCCCTATACAATCTCGAACATCCTTGATTCAGTACATGCCAATGAGAGAGCTGGATGGGACAATATTGTCGTGCCATTTCAATGGAAGTAGGCTTAAGCCCTACTATAAATAATTCTTCTTGGTGTATGTAATAAGGCGTGTTGCCAATTAGTTAAGAATTTCCCATTATGTAATTTCCTTTATTGTGTTTCCCTTTCTCGACATTTGTTCTGTTGTTTGTTTTTACCTTGGGGACTAGTAACCACATTACTTTTTGAATTTCATGCATGTGCAGAGGACCACACATCTATTTTAGTGTGGGGTGAAGTGATGCGAAGTATAGGCCCGTAATACAAGTTGAACTGGTATTATAAGTTGCAGTGAATGGCCCGGTTGATGGATACAAAGCGTGTAAGGATGAAGGAAACACATGGAAGAAGAGGTGGATGAAAAAAGGTTGGTGTCAAGAAAATACTTCAAAGAAACCACGTATAAAGGAGGAAGAAGCACAGGAACAACACAAGGTAGGTGAGAGAAAAATCAGGTGAAGGACAAAAGAAGTACCTTTGGCGATGTTGACATGCGCATAAGAGTCTCCTATCAGGATGGATTGTTTACACACCAAAAGGTTGTAGAATGTTTCGTGTAAGATTGGGCATGTAAGTGAAGGCGCGTAAGGCCAACTTGGTGGAAAAATCCACATTTAGTGGTAAGTACGATGGTAGGTAAAATAGCATTTAATGTTGGAAAGAAGAAAAAGCTATAAATAATAAGTTAGGCACTTCATTATTTTACCTTTCATTTATGAAGTGAAAAGAGTTCTCATGAACTAGGGCATCCAAAAAGATATGTGAAATCTAAGAAATCTAAGAGGACATGACTAGAGTAGATCCGAAAACCAATAGGAAAAGAGTACATGGGTATGTAGGAATTTGTTGATAAGGAAGTTGTTAAGAAGAGTCGTCTTGTGGAAGAGTTGTTCTAGTTAGGGTTTGATAGCTAGGGCACTATGTTATGAGGGTTTGTTCATAAGATTGAGTCTTGGGATTGGATAAAGTGGTAGAGTAGAGCAAGGAGAAGATTTTTTAAGTGTAACCTAACTAGAAGAATGGCACTAAAGAAAGCAACCATCTCACCTTGAAATTAGAAGGGCAAGGGCAAGGGGAAGAAAATGGATACCACACAAGCACAAATGAAGAGTGAGTACAGCAGAGATGCAATACCCAGATGGGTTATTGCTGCAAAAAGAATGGGAGTCCCATTTACAAAAATGACTATAAGTGACTATAATCATCGCACTAGCACAACAAAAAGAGAAGTGGCTTTGGAGTTGGTTCACCCAACAAACAAGAGGACACCGGAGGGCATGCCCATATACAACGATGAAGTAAAGGTTAAATTGGAGAAGGCAGGGTTACTACAACTTTACGAATTACCCTACTTTGGAAAACCTAATTGCTTCTATCAATGGCTAATGGCATGTGTTCACGAAGAACTTTTTTATTTCATGGGGCACAAGATGTGCATAACTCCCCAGTTGATTTCCAAAATCACATGCCTTATCTGTGAGGGGGATAGCATTGATGATGACCTAAGTGACAAGGAGGCCATCAAGGAAATAGTAGCCACATATGACTACAAGAAAGGATCATGATACTTTGACATCGTAGAGATTCTAGACCCCATGATGAGGATGGTTGCGCACTTGGTAACCAAGATCAATGATCAAGAAATATGGACTCAAGTGAACAAGGCATGGCTGAATGTATTCCAAAAATATCTAAAGGGACCATCTACAACTTGTTTATTTTCATCACAGATGAAATCATTAGCAACAAGCATGCAAGAAGGAGAGAAGATATTATTTGATAATGTCCTTCTCACAATTGTTTTCTCTCGAGATCGAGTTGCACGATGGGCCGGAAAGGTTTGTTTGGGAGTACCCGAAAGAGGATCCCTCACTCGTGAAAAGGTTCACAAAATATAATTGTGAGACCATGACAAAATGCCACTCACAAGGCACGCTTAGAGAAGTGGTATAAGTGCATGAGAAACGCATTTGGGGCAGAATGGAGGATTCCGGAGAAGTTACCCGTGCTTGTGAAAGGAGAAGTACAATTTGCGGTGTATCAACACTTCAATTGGAAGATTTAGGTTAGCGAGAAGAAAACATGGGTCTGTGGTGCAAACTACCCTTCTCCTTCACCGTGTAATATTTCCAAGTAGGGGTGAACATGTTCAAAGAGGCTAAGAGACTAAGGTTCGACCTTAGTGAGGTGGATCAAGACCACAGAGAGCTGCGCAGGAAGTTAGTCTACCCCAAGAAGCATGTGTACGTGGAGAGATATGTCTCCCACAAGATACAAATGATGAAGCCTATAACATTGCCAATTGTTGGAAGGGCTGCAGTAAGGATATACCTTCGCATAAGGCCAAAATTTGAAAAAGGAGCTTACTTGGAAAATGATGTATCCATCCTTGAAGACCCCACAAGAAGGAAGAATCCCGCACCAAAGAAGAGGGAAAGAGAAGAGGTGTAGAAAGCACCAAGTGTTTAGACTACACAAGCGGTAAGTGCACCGGAGACAAGCACTAAGCCTAGTACTTATGCACGGAGAAATAAGTCCCCGGTGAAAGAAAAGACTCCAAAAGAAGAAGCACCAGAGCACGAAGAACCCATCACTCAAGAAGTCACCAGAGGAGGAAAAGGAAGTAGAATCTCCTATCAGGAAGAAACAGAGGGCTGCGTAAGAATATGACTCGGAGGGTACAAAGAGCTTGGAGGCCTATAGAGGAAAAGAGAAGATGATGATTATGATGATGATGATAAACTTGAGGCGCTTCAAGGCCCTCATGTATTCAAGTACGTGACTTGGAGGAGGAAGGAGAGGAAGAAGAAAATGAGTACATATTTTTCAAGAGAAATAATGACAAGGAAGAGGAAGATACTCAGGACAAATGGGTAAGCGAAGAAATTACAAAAGAACAAAGGAACCCAAGCCTCACAAAGGAACAAGTAGACGAGGCCATGGAGAAAGAGGTAGAAAAAATCATCGAGGACCTAGTAGAGTAAGAGATGGAACGCAACACGGACCTGGTGATGAAGGAAGCAAAGGAGGAGAGTATAGAAAAGGAATATGGTAGCATGGGAGGGGATCCCAGTTTGGTTGTAAGCTTTCCTAAGGCCACACGCATGGGGAGAAAGAGCACAGAAGCATCACAAGTTTAGAGGATGGGCTATGTTGATGATCCGAACAAGGTGTTGCACATTCACTTTCAAAGCACCATACCAATGGAGCAACTCTTGGCTATGGAATCCTTTGATGAAGAAGGTGCATACCCTCAGACAAGTAAAATGCTTTCTTTGGCATTTGAGTCCCACATCGATGATCCAGAGTTCGAAGTAAGCCAAGGGGAATAATGAAGGTACTCGAGTCAAAAGGAGAAAACCCCTTTGTAAAATTTCATCGACTATCGACGAAAAAATCTGCAATGCGATGAACAAGGTTTCAGATTGAAGTAGAAGTCGGGCTCTTCGGGAGGAACAACGGGGTGGAGTTCCTAGAGGCGGAATGGAGAAGAAGGAAGAAGAGATCAAGGAAAGAACCAAGGACTTAAAGCGGGAGGAACTAATCAGTGCTCAACTAAGGTGTGAGTTAAAAGAAGAGAAGGCAAGGGTGCGCGAGGTTTACAAGAAAGTAGAGATGATCACAAATTCCATTATCTTGAAGCATCTAGATCTAACACCACCAACGTAGAAGTATGGATCCACCCTAGAGTGCCTAGAGGACTTGACCCACGTCCTCACAATGGAAATGCAACCATTGGCCTTGGAATTTGTAGAGGAGGCATCAATGCGTAAAGAAAAGGAGGACAAGATGAAGGTTGTGGAAATTATTTCTCAGTACAAGAAATTCCTCTCTAATGTGAAATCCATCACCCAAGTTGTTGAGGCCACCTATGACAACTGCATTGATAGAGATAGAGTGGCGATAATTTTAGTCGCCACTCATGAAGTAGAGCTCAAGGAGTTCTAAGAGAAGAACAAGGGGAATAGAGTGGAACTGTGAATTCTAGCCGAGGTGGATAAGAAATCGAGGCTATTAAGACCATGCGGGGCTAAAAAAACTAGCTAAAGGAGTTTTATCCCCATATCACTCAAAGGATGGATGTGCTCAAGGATTTGGGAAAACAATTGGAGGGGATCGTGGAAACAATGAATACTTAAGGACAAGGGATAATCTTTGAGGAGGTGAGCGCCTAGTTGGCGACCTCTCCACAATGTGCACGGAACAAGGTTGATACTTGGAATAAGTTAGAGGTATACTTGATGAAATATTTCCCCCTCCTCTTGCAGAAGTAATCATAGTTTCCCCATTCTTTCATTCTTTCCCTAATTATTCATTCCTTTATTCTTTCTCCAAACTATTCAAGGACAATCATTCTTTATTCATTGAGAAAATGTTCCCAAGGGTGGAGAACAGGCGTAGTGTGGGGTGATGTTGGGCCCCTAAAATATTGGCTAAGTATAAGAAGGTGTGTAGGCATGCAAGGCCTATTTGAAGAAGGGCGCGTAAGGAGAAAGCACGCAGACAGGGTTTTAGGAGGGTTTAGTAGAACCATTGGCGCGCCAAGCAGGTAGAAAAGGTTTTGGGACTTAGCCATATTTGGCATATCGGGAAGAACATGAGGAAAGCATGACTGGCTACACATGTGGAGTGGATAAGGTGCTAGCCTAGCAACTTAGTGCCCATGAAAGGAATATACCTTGCGATAGAATATTCCAAAAGGTCATCATGGTGAAGGATGGAGAGCTTGCGTCTAAAGGAGTGTGCTCCCATGGAGGACCACTTGGACACTCGACACCCGATCTATAACTTTGTAAAGGTATGGCGGTGTTTCTAAGGCTATATATACAAGCGCTCGATAGAAGAGAAAGACACACATGGAGAGACCGAGAATCAAGAGAGATGAAGCCATGCAAGAATATTGTGAGGGCTCTACGGGTTGGGTTTAGAGGATCCAGTATGAGTATGTTGTATCAAGGGGATGGGTGTGAATATTTTCTTTATACTATGAAGGGATTAAGTCCAGTTCGATGCATGACCATGGTCTACACTATTACATGGAATTGTGATTGCCTCAAAATGTAATGTGGTTATCGGCATACTTAATATGAATATATGTGCTTCCAGCTTTACTTATATCTCGTATGGATCGGTTTTATATATAATTCATATGAGTAGGTGTAAACCCCTATGAATTTCCTTTTTTATGATTTAGATCCATGTTCTTTAATGTTTTTCTTATCTCGGATAAATAAATTGGTCTAGAAGCTTGTTTTGAGCTCTAAGATGAATGTATGGTTCGTTTTAGTCTCTTCACTTATGTTTATTTCATAACTAATGCATTCTCACACAACTCACATAAAGGAGGGGCTCAGTGCCCAAGCGTGGCTCGGTGAGCACCCAGCACCCATTGGATGATAGGTCGATGTGCATAGGATTTCCTTGTTTTTCGAAATGGCATAAAAATGACTACACTGACAAAGTAGAAAACCAAATGAAGAGGATACAAGAACCCGTAAAAACATTAGCATCTAGGTGTTATTGTCTTGTCTAGGCGGTGTTGTCTCAAAGAAAGAAACTAGAAACATGACCAAATATAGGAACAATAATCCCTCCGACTAGACCAAAAATATTCAAATGCAATATTAAAGATGCGAGCATATCCAATCAAAGCAAGAAAAGGACTAAAGAGGTGTTATCGATGCCTAATATCCAAACTTATAAATCATGTATAAAATAACATACTATATGCGTAATGTAATAGTAAAAAATTCATATTTTAGTGACTACAATATAGTACCAATGCATTACATGAACATACGTGTGTTTCTCTCACTCCTCCTACATGTAAAAATGATGAGGTTGATTGTAACATGTATACCTCTCTTACCCATCATTATTTTTGTATTTCATCTCGCATGATAAATTAATGATATTTTTCTTACGAACACTTCTAGATGTAATCATGATATAAGTTATTTTCTTCCTTTTGTACATGTTATGCTTCATACCCCTTGTATTTCTACTCTTCCTCTTGAAAGAAAATGTAATGATTATATTATTACTTCTTCCATTCTAATTATAAATGAAATTGTGCATAATGACAATGTTTGTAAGAATGTGCATGTTGTTTCTTCTTTGATTGCACCTAATACACATATTATTGATACATATCTTAGTGTGATTGATTTATTTGTTGATAATGGTCATATCTATTTAAAACCTCTTCCGAGATTAAGCCCTTAGATCCTCAAGTTTTACCCAATTATGTTTCACATGACATGCTTCCCATTATGGCTTCTAGACCAACAAGTGTTTACATGTTTACTATTAATGGAAAAGTACAACCGTTGAATGATCTTCTCAATGTATATGGCATACCACCTCAATAGGTGATTTATCTTATCCATGTGGTTGGTGATTTACAATGAAAGGTTCATATATTAACACTATAAATCAGATCCTATTATGCTAGTATTGATGTTAATACCATCTATATAATATTTTCCCACTAAAGTATGTCAAGCTCGTTTCCCTAGGAATTTTTTCATGCCCACATTCCAATTTTTTTATGGCACTTCAGATCCATATAAACATATTATGCATTATAGGACACTTATAGTTTCATATGAAAATGATAGAATCCTTCTAAAATCCTTCTCCCAATGTCATACAAGTGATGCTCTCTATTAGTTTACCCATCTGCCTAGTAGTTCCTTAGGTGATTTTTTTGACCTTGAAGATGATTTTATAGCACATTTTAGTTACAATAGATTCCCTAGGGATACATACGAGAATTTATGTTCTTTACATCAAGGTGAGACCCAGCTCATCGTTGATTATATTATATGCTTCAAAGTAAGTATGCATTTACTTTTATATCAACCAAGTGATCTAGAAATACAATTTATATTCTATAGAAGTCTCACACAACCACGTAAAAGGTAATTATTTCATGATACATGTGACTTATTTAATGAGCTTTTCTTATGTGTCCTTGATTTAGAACAATACATGTGGCAACCATAAAAGCCTCATAATTTGTATGCAAATATTATCACCCCTCTTGTTACACACAATTATAACAAGCAACCATAGTTTATACCCAATGACCATATATTAAAAATTTTACATCATGGTCACATTTTTTACCATTATGGTCCTAAAACGAAAGTTAAACCAGCATCCCATCCAAGAAGAAAACCCATCTATTTTGAAAATTTTATTGATCGGCCTTATGAAATTTTCTTAACACTAATAGAAAAGAGGTTAGATTGGTTGCCACCCAGTGATCATCACCCACCTCATCAGTTTGAGCGAGAAAAGGTTCGTCCCTTTTACAATTTTTAATTTATTAATGGACACCATGATAATGATTTTTATGCATTGGTTTAGAAACATAAGTTATTAGAAGATAAAGGCATTAGCTTATAATACATGAGATTCAAATAGATCTACTTCACCTCCTTCATGGCATAATCCATCAAGAATGTTACATTTGATGCGCATTTTCCTACTATTGCATCTAACGATGTTTCTCACACTAAATTTCTTCCTACACAGGGGAAATATAAGCCCATATACAAATGGATCAACAAGGACCAAGGGATTGTCCCAAAAGTTGCACACGTAACTTCAACAAACCCTTCGATATATCTATTTTGCATCACGTCAAGCTAAATATTTCCATTTAAATGTCATAGTGAATTCTCATTACTTTATATGACTACTCAACATTAAGCACACATAGTATTTTCACATCTAATGCTTTACTCATTACATCCCTAGTCCACACTTCTCATGTTTGCTACCCTTTCACCTATGTTTCTTATGGGAATATTTGAGGATCACCCTTCCTTCTTTCTTAGGAATTCAATATGCTCACATGGACATAGATAATGGTTATGTGTAATTTGTGTAACATTTACCCCCATAGCTATATGAATGTATTTAATAAGGCACAATCAAATACTTAGGCACATACATCCAATTCACTTGTATCACAATCATGTCTATATTCTATACTACATCACATATATTTCCCTAATCATCAAATCTCACTACATAACATACATCATCCAAAACCTATGTAATGCATACATCACATCACGTCAAACATACATACATCAAATATCTACATAAATCTCAGCTACATGCATCCAGCTATATTATGAATTTTTATATGTTTTACTAATACCAACAAAAGTTATACAACAATCTAAAATCAATATCAATATCAATGCGTGTGTGTGTGTGTGTGTGTGTGTGTGTGTGTGTTTCAACATTTGATTAGTAATGATAATTAACTATGTAGAGGGTATATCCCTTCATGCATACACCAATCCTCATCATCACTTCTCCATACCTACATGAGCTTGTGAGCTCGATGCCCCTCCCGCACCTCTATGATCCCGAGATCATGACCTCGCCCGATAGGGTACCAATCATTCATAAAATGTCACCACTAACACCTAGGTATATTGGGCATGGGATTCAAAATCTTGTAATCAAATCGTGTGTCACCTCACTACCAAGATGGGCCTCAAGTGTCTACCAAGCTCTATGTAGATCTCATCTTGTTGACTCTACAACACTAAGCACGTGGAATTTGTAAATCAGTAACTAGATAAAATAGATAGGCATGCTCACCTGCAATATCATCAACCCACTCAAATAACCCACCAATCATTATATCTCCTAGAATGTTTCAAGTAATGTACACACCGACACATCAAAAATGGTAGTCCAATGCATATCACCTACAATTTTCAAAACATATACATTATCACCAATCATAATCATATTACAAATAATAACTTAATAATACTTATGTTGTGCTAGTATTGCATCTATAGCATCATCCCTAATGTCCTCTCCCACACCTACTCCACCTACATGTTAAGCAACATGTGCACCACCTACACCATTGGGTTTCGCATGCCTATCTAATCCGCCAACCATTATAGGGAATAATATAACCCAACGGTTCTTTGTCCATCACTCTATATAGGCTGATATGCACCTTGCACCATCTCCATCACTTAATATCACCATAGTATTTATCTCCCCTACGGGTGAAGGAACTAGCTCAAATGGAGTTGGCCCAGGGATGCGGCACCTCTCTATATGTTGTATATGTTAACCATATCTACGGATATGGTGCTAGGGTCACCTCTTGCATAATACCAAATTGACGAGTCAACCTCTCATACTTGAAATAGTTCCTGTTGGAAAATTAGTCCTCTAACCACATAGTCTTATGTATCCTATGTAGATCTACATCATCCGATAAAAACTGAACTATAATAAACAACACCGAATAACAAGAATATAGAAATTTGAATTCATTCGGGATATCATTGATATTGATAGAGGTTACATATATAGTGTTTGATCTCCTACAATGGTGGAGTCAACACTCATCTTCAATCCCTCATATCTCTCTCCATGAATCTCTCAAACTTATCCCTAGGATATCTCTCACATCCCTTTATTATCTCACACACCAAAATAGCTATGTGAGTTGTTTATTCAACAACTTCACTCACACACAACTATTAACTATATTATTAATATGAGTTGTATTAACTCATTATTAATAATATTACAATTTATTAATAATGTCACAATATATTTGTAACATCATCCTATGGACATCCCTTATACTCTTTATAGGGTCTCTATATGATATTTGTAGTTTTTGGCCTATCTAAAATATATATATGTCATCGTATCAAAATCTGTACCCCAGGCAGGACCCATCTCGTTGCCACAATCTCTAGGTGGGCCTAATCTATCAACATCCCACCAATCAGCCATACATAAGTAATGTGCTTATATCCCTATATATGTAACAATATACTTGTTTCCACACCTCCACCATGACTCTCTAAGGTAATCTTATATAGATACATGTACAAGTGTGCTAGCATGATCCAACCCCATGCATATCAGGTCCCATGATCCTCAATAGATATCGAGACACCACCACCATCCACCACTATAATAGATATTAGGAAATTTAGTGTTTACGTTGCTTCATTATTTACCATGTGGTAAATAACACTAGTTTTTTTGTATTACTTAGGTTAATGGCTAGTTTGTTACCTCTAAATCCATTGACGGGTTCTTTGTTATGTGTCCTTTCTATTTATGAGGAATTGGTTTTGGCTATTTCCTTGGCTATATAATATCCAATGTATTGTTTGTTTTATGCGTGGAATATAATATATGTTGGTTACTATTATTATGTGTAATTCTCTCTTAATGTTCAATCCTATCACTGCATAAAAGCTCCTATGAAACCTATCATCATTGATATCAGAGCAGGGATGGGATCTTAATCATTGAATGGGGAAAGCATCATTATTTTTCTTTGTTTCCGCTCTGCATGAGATTTGAATAGAGAAGCATCTCCAACATTGCATGAAATACATTTACCAGTATTGCACAAATTGGATCACAAAGTTTTTGTGAGATATATATTGTTGTATGATGTATAAGTATAGCAAGATACAACCATAGAGTAGCACCTATGTTGTGAGAAGAAAATCGTTTGTTTTTTCTGCAGACATGTGTCATTTTTGCATCTCGGATTGATCAACTATCTCACCGATGTTGCCATATATACTTGTAGTTGTATTCATCCTTGCAATCTTAACATTGAAGAATCGTCCTCCATCGATCTACTCTTGCCATCAATCTACTCTCATTTTCGGGACACAGTATCCAATTATTTCAAGATTCCACCCTTCAAGCTCGTGTACAGATCTATCATAGTGAAATACTGGATAATAACGCGACTGAAAGTCGGTAGTATGATTTTATTTATTTTTACAATAGTTATTTTTTAATTTCTTTGAGATTTCCTTTACGAAAGTTTCGTGGTATTTTTGGTACAATTCCCATATTTAATTGGATTAAAATATCAAGTTTGTTTTATGAGTCTTTATTTACAAATTTAGTCTTGAATATTATTATATAGCCAAGATCATAACCATTTAATGGTTAATGTCGTCAAAGCTGTTTTGGGTAATTATCAAGTGTATTATAGTCTATAGTTATAATAATGTTAGATAGTTATCGGTGGTAGTCTTTTCTAGGTGAGAATCGTGTTTTAATGTGTCTTTAAAAATTGCTTGCTTTGTAACGAATGCATTATTGGAGTATCTAACATTCATTGATTCGAGTAAGTCATAATGGATAAATTAAGTCATATTCAAATTTTTGATAGAAATATTTTCACACATGGCGCCTTTGAACACGCTTAATAGTGATTAATAAGGATTTGTGGAATATTTTAGATGGAAAAGTAAATGACTAAAATATGCGAGATGAAACAACAAAATGGGAGAGAAAAGAGTAAAAACTACAATGCTTATTGGATTGGGGCTATCTCGATGCTTAGTTTCATCATATAGATGTGTCTAAATCCTCTAATACAATTTGGCAAGAACTAAATAAATTGTTTGGTTCATAAGATGGAAGCACATTGATATATTTGAAGTAGAAATTGTTACGCTCAAAATGGAGGAAGGTGATAACATGGTACAACATATCGATTAGTTGTAATTGTAGACACCAAAATTAGGTCGTAAACCCCTTATAACCTCGTTAATTAAATAAACCATACTTTACATATTCATATCCCATAGTGCACATGATTAATTGAATTAATTACTTTAATTTATTTAATTAATGCCCTCACTTGACCACCTCACCTAGTCACATCACCTAAACACCTCATCATAGACCTATTCTTAGCATGTTCATTCTAACTAGAACTCAATCTCTACTTACCATAACTAATTGAGGCTTAGTTTAATCCTAACACTAGATGCCTATTCTTTCTCTAACATGTCCACTTACTTATGCAAAAATTACTATTTTAGACTGAAACAATGATGAATGGCCAAAAAGATAGCCAAGATCTGTCATTTTGGTAACCTAGGATTTCCCTCCTTAACATACGCCGGTTAACCCTAAATCGATGCCAGTCACCCTAACCGTCATCGGTTACCATATATTCACTTGAGTAACCTTGTTCCAGAGGTTGGAAGAATTATTCGAGTTTGAAGAGAGATATTTGCATGCAAGCACGAATCGAGACTTCTCACACATCCAGACACACACTAGTTGGCACCAAGACTCGATCGAGAAGACATTGGCATTCACGGTAGCATTTCGGGAAGCACTTCCGTGGCACTGACCACTAGTTTCATAAATCAGCCATCACCTTCCTCCAACCATCGTCTACAAATATAAGTAAGTGAATTTTGATCTCGCATCATTCCATACTTAGATCATCATTTCTTTAGCTTTCTCTTTTAAATCTGATTTTTCTTTGCATCCCATTATTTCCCACATTCCTGTCAATCCATCCACCTAACTACCTACAACTTGCCAACTCTCCATACTCGACTCCAGACATCTCTCGAGTATTCCTAGCATTGTTACCAACCTCACCATTCTCCGTCTATTCCCTGTGCAATCACAGAGAATATTCCAAAACCAAATTTTATTGAGTTTTCACCATTCCACCTCTACCGATGTCGGTTAACCTAAACCGTCGTCAATTTCCCTCTCAACAGGCATCGATCATACCAGACCGACGTCGGTCTCTATATCTGGTAATTTTGCCTATAACAGAACCTCATAACCTTCACCCAAAATACCCAAAACCGGATCTTGACATATTCTAGTCACCTTGGCTTCCTTCCCAACTTCTAGATCTGATCATAACCTTACCTATTAGATTATATTTGTTTATTGTATTTGAATGAGATACCTAAATCATATCAACTACAGTAGGATGTTATTTGTTTATGTTACTTTTTACATTAAATTATATTAAATTGTTGATTGACAACCAACTAGGAAGTATCACACTTCCCGGATCTAGCATACGCTAGGTAGTCTACTAACATATATTGTTTAATATTCCTCTTGTGGTCTTGTTTTTTATTTTAGGTAGTTCCTCCTAGCCAAAAGGAATTTCTCGCAATAAACATTGGATCGAGAAGTCGAGTGTGCGCAGCCTACCTTCCACCTTCATTTCATAGGTATTCCTCCTCACCTTTACCTTATATATTTTGCTCATACATACGCAACTTATTGGTGAAACATTTTGGCACGCCCGGTGGGACCCTCGTTTGTGGGTTCCTTTCTATTCATATAGGTTGCATCTTGTGTGTTTCCTTTCTAAATTGTTATTCACTAAATCTTCTTCTCTGGTAATTTTCTCCTTCTTTCTAATTTCTCTAAATGAAACATTTCTTTTGGTGCATTTAAAAGAATCATTCTTCTTTCTTTCTGCATTAGTGAAAATCATCCTCTCTCCTATTCATCACTTTCTACATCGAATATAATTGTCGATTTGGGTTATAAAATTTGTTGCATTTCATCCTTGTATGTTGCATTATTAGCTCACATTTAAAATTGAGGGGTGACCTATACACTAGAAGTCATGCCCAACTGATGGTTGACATATTTAAACCGTAGAAAGCACTTTCTCTTCTCTCTCTCTTTTCCAAACTGTAAAAATACAAAATTCACACATCTTCTTAAACAACATCTTACCTAGAAGAAGTTGTCAACGATCACATGATCAGAGGATTGACAGTGGGCACCCAACTGGTTTCTTTGTCCAGTCATACCTCAAAGAAAGAATCGCCCCCACAAAAACATAACCTAAAACCTCCCCTTTAGATTGCCTCTTCATAGGACACCTTCCCAACCAAAAAAATTTATTCTAAATTCACAAGTCAATCTCAAATAGCATAAGCTAAAGTAACATAAAATTCACTCATAGGATTACATGTTTTTCTTAGCTTTCTTCCTAAATTGTGTTTTGAGTTGTGAGGATTATGTTTCTTCATTTTCTTCTTCCTTTCACACTCCACCATCATAGTTGGAGCATTTTGACTATTTCTGAGTGTGTCAAGGCCTCATATTATCATTCTCAGATTTCTGGATTGATTCTTCATCTGATTTAATTTACAAAATCCATTTTTCTTCACTTCTTCAGATTTCACAATAACCAGCGTCGGTCCAGTGACCATCATCGGTTCCCATTAGATCATCATCGATTTACTCCGACCGGTGTCGATCACCACCAACTCTTTTGGTTATTTTACCCAAAACAACTTTCATCACCTTCTCTTTTCTATTTGTAGTCCTTAGGACATCATCATATTCCCAACAATATGATATCACTGTCAAGTACAATTTCCCCATTTCATTTTCATCACTTCTGCTTCATTTTCTTAAACTGGTGTTTTCCCACAGGAACCAGGTATTAGTTATCAGTAATCATCATCGGTCCCCTTTGACCATCATCACACCTTAACTAGCGTCGGTTTCCCTGTTTTGATTTTCAATTGAAACACTGACCAAGTCCACCTACCAGTATCTATTCTTTTCCATTCCTATTGTTTTCTGTGTCATCTACAGTGTAGCTTTACCAAGTCAAGTCTAATTCAAATGGTGTTGACTCGCACTAAATAAATGCCCTTATATTTCACGCTAGTCTTCAACCACTCCCACCTAGCCCATCACCTCCTTCCATCCTGTCGCCTATGGATCCAACTTAGCCTATCACCATTTCTACCGGTGATGAGGAGTTTGTAAGACTCCTTGACCAGAATCCTGTGGCCTTACAATACTATCTTGCCCACTCATCTACCCAAGACTCCTCAGGATAACTAGTATACAACATGCCTGTATCTATTCCATATGCCCTCGCCCCCACTTTTGTGTCAGCTACCACTAGCTCAACATTTCCTTCATCCACCTTACCCCCTGTGGTATCTCAACTGGGCCCCACATCCACTATAAATGCTACACCAACAACATCTATTACACCCACTGTGTTGACCATTCTTTCACCAACCACCTTGAGCGTGGCCCCATCTAGCCCCTTTTTCTCGTATATACCATCTGCATCATAACCACCCTTGGTGTCAGAAACCCACACCCCATTTCAAAACCTATTCCTTTCCATCCCACAGTCTCTACCACCAATTACCACGAGATTCATTACGAATACCCCACTTGTTTTCACACATCACCAGTAACCCCCAATCTCGTCTATCACTTATTCGGGGTATCTTCCGCCTGTATCTATCCCCCTTTCGTAGTTTTCATATTCGGCACCCCCATGTACCGAGATGTCATCCACATCATACACCCATCATCAACCTCCCTTTATTGCAGAGGCGCCCATTCCTCACAACCCACCAATGACCTCATTAGGATGATGATGGAAAATATGTAGACATTAGAAGCATCAGTTTCCGGCTCTCGTAACTCCTTAACTTATGAAAAAATCTATAATGAGCCTATTCATCCATCTATTCCTATTCTCCCATACCTCGTGCATTGGGAAACTCCCAAGTTCAACCATTTAAATAGTAAATAAGACCTTCAATAAGCACTTATGCTTATTCAAACATGGGTGTTATCTAATTGCCCATGATGATGGTTTACTCCTACAAACATTCCCCATGTCCCTAACAGACCCGCCTTAGATTCATATAGCAGCTTTACCTAGACATTCCATCTACTTCTTTAAATAATTGGCACAAGCGTTCTGGACCACTTCTCAATCAATGTACGCAAAAAGGCACTATGACTCGACCTATATTCGACATGACAAGATTATGACGAAATCTATCATAGATTTCATCACTCACTGGTGAAGTATTATCAACCAATTAACGTTCCAGTTACCTCAAGTTGAACTTATAGAGTTGTTCACTAGAGCTTGTTCCAGACACATCTCACCAACTCTGTAGGTACAAACCTTCCATACCTTCAACGAAGCATTTACCATGGCATGAAAGCTGGAAATTTGTGCCATTGAAGAAAAGAAAATCCAATTACGAAACAAAAATGCCATGTTCAAATCAAATGATTCTTCTTCGTCTTCAAAACCCCAAAACAATTATTCAAAATCCAAAGGATCTCCAACGCGGTAGTTCTCAAAGCTGGTCTATCTCATCCATCTAATCAAGCCAAGCCTTCCTCCAATCTTTCCCCTATTCAGACTTTTCAGTTCCGGCAGGAACAATGGAAGTAAACTCCAATTGGAGAGCCCTATTCTTCAGTCTTGGAAAATATTCTTAAAGCCGAAGCCATTGCACTACCCCCCATAAAACCTCATACTAGTTTCGATCCCACTCATCCTATACTTGTGTGGTATAAGGAACATGACTATTGTAATTATCATCGCATCAAAGGCCATAATGACGGTAATTGCATAACTTTTAAGAACATTGTCCAGGAAATTTTAGATAATGGAGATCTCGTCCTGAACAACCCGAATGCACCAAAAATCAAAACTTGGATATCTTTAAGAATTCATTCCCTAACCATACACCATCATCTAATAAAAATGGTGAACCTTCAACCAATGACAACAATGTCCGTGAATTCCACGTTATTTTCGATATCATATCGGTTGTTCCTCAATTTCCACCTATTCCATCTATTGAGGAAATTTTGGCACGAGCTCCTCTACCCACAAAGGAGCATACCTCTTTCACTCCTTCACCCTCAGAGGAGTCCCATTCATCTCCCCCTTCACTCATGGAGGATTCCAAAACTTATGTTGATGTTGTTTCACCGTCCATGTCACAACCTACCGAACAATCAACAAGTATTAACTCTCCCACTCATAGGAGAATCATCATCACCTTCTCCTCCACCAAAAGAGAAATATACCTCACCCCACCTACCATCTCTCCTACCCATGGGAGATCCTTTAGACACGTCACTACCTATTGGGGATGATTATCCATTAGAATTCCAGGATCCCATTGATCTAGTCTCGCTCTTCTACCCACAGAGTCCAAGGCTAACAAATTCTCTGTCTCATAGACATATTTTACAGGGATTGCCACTAAACCATGTCTCCTCTTACAGCAATCTCGTTTTACATGACTAGCCAATCGCTTGGATTACATTCATAATTCCACGCTTTGGGGACGTCTTCGACTCCCCTTTTCAACTCAAATGCAATTTTTTCCT
The DNA here is from genome assembly GCA_018340775.1 of Taxus wallichiana var. yunnanensis. NCBI lineage: Eukaryota > Viridiplantae > Streptophyta > Pinopsida > Cupressales > Taxaceae > Taxus > Taxus wallichiana. The sequence continues at coordinate 644,976,254 of CM031236.1, forward strand.
ATAGATACATCCAGATCTATCCAAATGTATTTCCAAGCAAGTAGATCAACCCTGACCATGCATGTCAAAATGGCCTCTTATCCGTCACCTTTACCTACATCTAAACCTTTACCCATGACTAAATTCATTCATATGCCTAATAACCTACCCACACCTATATCCTCATCCATATCTAGACCCATCACTACCTTGGGTGTCATGCCGACATCAACCCTTACCCATCCACCCGTCATATTGGATTTAGCCACATCTTCCCAAATTGACACCAAAATTATCCCTCCACTTAAAATAAAGACCCAACCTTCTAGGCCACATACACCAGTTTCACCTACCACACCTTTGTCACCTTCGCCCCTTCCGTCCATCCTAGGACCTCAACCATCGACCTTGGCCAAACAACCCCCTACCCAATACCAATCAAAAGCCAAGCAACATACCTCATCATTGTGACCCTTTGTTACATCTAATTTACATGCACAACAAACACCTTGACCCTCACCCGTAGATTTCTTACCACCTATACCCCACCAATTATTATAACCCTAAATTTCCATAAATGACTTCAACCCCAACTTCCCATAAATGACTTCAACCCATACCATCTACCCGACCTCTACCAAGCACTTCCACCACAACTCTATTGTCCCCATGGTTAACCTATCCTCTTCCACTGCCTGCTTTTTTTTCCTTCTACATAGTGTATTCATGTTTCACCTTTACCCAAGAAGGTGAAATTGAAAGGCAAGAACCCACTACCCTCCAACAAGGTACTTAAGTTAATAACACTGCCATTATTTTTTCTTCTACCACACCTTTACCCAAGTGGATACCATCAAAACCTAAGATAGTACCACCTACCAAACTAGTGGTCCAACCCATTCCCCCTCCTATAACACCTCTTCCCCACAATCATCCTCACCTTTACCCAAACCCACACTCACTTCCCACTGTGATCCATTGACAGGGTCCTACACTAACATTCTAGCCAACCTCTTATAGACCTCAGTCATCACATTACCGCCACTTCGACCTTACGACCCCCTCAAACCCAAACCAAAAGGGTTTGATGAAACTAAAATTTTTGCCTACCATCGTGTGCTAAGACATGATGTAGAAGGTTGTAAGGCTCTCAAAACCGTTCTCCTCCAACTATGTCCTCCTGAAGCAAATTTCGACGATGATATTCTTGATGAGGACCCTGTTCCACCTTCACCTATCACCACACACCATCGTCCCTTGCTTCTTCAATGACCTCCATCTCCACCCCCACAACCATTTTATCCACCTCTAAAATTCAAGATCAACATGGTCTGTATATGAGAGTTGGCCAAACCATCACCTAAATGTCGGTGTGCCTTACACATTTCACAAGGTTCTTACCCCGCATTAAGTTTTTGCCCATCATGTTGTTATAATACTCAGGACATACCTTCTCCATCCACCTCTTTCCCTCATATTAACATGATCCAAGTTTTCACTCATGCCCAAAAAGATGAAGGGAAAGAAAAATCAACCAACCCATCCGTTAATCATGTGCCTAACATACCGACTACACCCACACCCAAAATCACCATTCGAGGTCCCACATACCCTATTTCTAACAGGGTCTCCCATCGTACAATGATAAAACAATTACACAAATCCCCTTTAAAATGTCTTTGTATGACCTCATCAAAACCTTTGAATCTCACCAACAGGCCCTCATGGAGGTCCTCCAATCCATTGAGGTTTTACCTAATGACCCTACACCTGTGGCCTCCATTATTACCCCTCATCATCTAGCCTCTCTCACTAACTCATCCCCTTCCTCTACACCACCTATTCACCAAGTCACCGATCTCAGCTTTTCTAACAATGAAATTGTACCTCTCCAATCAAATGACTCGATCCCACCCTTTTCATCTCCATCTATATCGATAATATACGCGTATGATGCATTATGATCGATGGTGGTGCCAACATCAACATCATCTCCTCCCATGCGTACAACCAAATGCGCATACCTACCAATTGCAAGCATAATAACACAGTTATGTTGCACTCCTTCAATGATGCCATCATTTCCACCATTAGTACCATCATTCTCCATGTTCACATGGGCCCACGTACTTTCTGGGAATTGTTATACGTCTTAGGGGGTTCCAATACAACCTGTTGATTGGTTGACCTTAGATTCATGTCATTGGTTGTGTTTCCTTTGACTTTACACCGTTGTGTAAAATTTAAACATGAAGGACATAACTACACAATCCCAAACCTGACTCGTAACCATTCAAAACCTATAACATGTATTAACGACCTAATGATGTCCTTGTACCAGTTAAGGTATCTACCACCGCTTCCACTTCTCTTTCACCCACATCCCCATCCACCGATGTTGCCACTACCTCACCTGCACCTACCTCTTCTATTCCCACTTTTTCCATGGCCTTTGCTTCTAACCATCTCATTAACCCATCTAGTTCCCAACCAACTAATCCTTCTTCTTCCCAATCGCCTATTAATTCATCTATTCCGGCTACACACATATCTACTACCGATCCCTTAGAAGGTGTTTTTCAACAAATCACTCTAGGGGAATACCACCTCTACAATATAAACACATTCCTTACTCCACAAGAGTATGGTAACCTACGCCAACATCCTTGTTATGACCATCACATAAGCAAGGTCTTCTCTTATGGTCCTCCCCACCTTCACACCAACTTAACATATGGGGGACTTGATACTTCCACCTATTCACCCGATCCACCTTCCCAAACATAACCATTTTCATCTGACCTCCAATATCTCACCAACTATCACTTTGCCCACACCTTCCTCCACTGTTGTGCTTAGAGGGCTTTGGCTTTGGTTTTTACGAACAAGGTCACCATACCGTCATCCTCACTGTGCACCACTCATAAACATAAAGACCATAGTGGTATCAGCTTCACCGAACTACCCTCTAAGAAGGCCCACATTGACCTCATCAAGGATGTAAAACCTTCTCCACCCCATTCACCCACGTCACCACCTTCACCCACGAATCTATGGATCCAAAATCCATTCCTCCTAACATTTTTTTCGTAAACACCATTTCCCTGGGACCTTTGACTTATCAACGTGATGGTGAGGCTCCCTCTTCTCTTCCCTTCCTATATCCTAACATGATCGATGATGATACACCATCCATTAATGTCGTTCAATGTCAGGATGATGAGTCTATCATCACCTACCTTGGTGTGGAAGATTCTTATATTCACCATTCATTGCCTTGTGAGACACAAACCATGTTAAGTGAATTGACCATCGAAGTCAATATTAACACTCAGGATGACCCACACATTCTAAAGATAGGCCAATATTTATATGCTACTCTTGAACAGAAGCTTTTCATTCTTTCCTCCGTGATCATAGCAACACTTTTGCTTGGTCCTATGTTGATATGCCCTAGGTATTGATCTAAACATTTTGGTCCACAATATCGTAATTGTTCCTAAAGCCAAACCTATAAAATGTAAGCTGCAAAAAATACATATGTGCATTTCCCTTCTTGTCAAATAAGAACTTCAGTGCCTTCTCTCGGTTTCCTTCATCCTACTCATTGACTATCCCTAATGGATTTCTAACATTTTTCATGTCACAAAAGTGACAGGGGACTTCACATTTGACCCGATTTCCATGACCTCAACCTAGCTTTCCCCAAAGATGATTTTCCTCTACCTAGTATTGACCAACTAGTTGATCTTACCGCTGGCCATGAGATGCCATCACTCATGGATGGTTTCTAGAGTTATAGCCAAATATTACTCACCCTAAGATAAACACAAAACTACCTTCATCACTCCTTGGGAGCTTCTGCTATCGAGTCATGCCTTTTGGCCTTAAAAATGTTGGTGCTACATATCAGTGGGCTATGACTTATATCTTCCATGACATCATGCATCGTATATTAGAAGACTACGTAGATTACCTTCTTGCCAAATCTAAACATCAGGCTGAACATCTTACAGTCCTGAAAGTTATCTTTGACCATCTCATCAAGTATTACATTTTTGTTCAACCAAAGAAGTGTGTCTTCATTGTTCTCTCAGGAAAGCTCCTTGGTTTTATCATTTCTTTACGTGGCATAAAATTCAACCCTACTAAAATAAAGGCTATTCTCGAAATGCCTCCACCTACTAATCTCCACCAACTTCAAGTTTGCAAGGTAAGATGCACTCTATTCATCTATTTGTTGGCTTATGCTTATTGCAGACCTAGACCTTGAATTTTTCCATCAAAAATATGTCAAAGGCCAAACCATCACTGACCAACTTACAGATGCACCTCTCTCTAGAGATTATTCTTCTAACTTCAATTTCCCAGATGAATCCATTACTACCCTCTCTTTGGATGATATTGTTTATCAAATGACCTTATTCTTCAATGGTTCCAAATGTCAGCATGGGGATGGTACAGGTATTATCCTCATTCCTCTTAATGGTGAACCTATGCCTTTATCTTTCAAACTAGATTTTGATTGCACTAACAACATCACCAAATATGAAGCACTCATATTAGGCCTTCAAACTGCCATCACCCTAGATGTCAAATCAATTAATATATTTGGGGACTCTCAACTAGTTATAAACCAAGTCAATGGTATATACTAGTGTCATAATGAAATAATCCAACAAGAAAAAAACACCATCTCGACATATTTTTGACTACCTTTGACTGTTACAAACTTCAAACCACCTCATGTTCTACTAATAAATTTATGGATACCATGGCCTTCATGTATTCTCGGACACCTGCTTCACCTTTCGACTCCAAAATCTTTGATGCACCTAGAATTCAGTGATACAAATCCAATAAAACCCTAGATGTGTTGGCACATCACTCAACCTAAACTAAGCACTCACCTGAAGCGCACAAAGGTACTAGGTCCCTCTTTAGGGTTGCTATTTGCAGGATGTTAGCATGATGAAGACCTCAACATATATAGTTCTATTACTAACACATCATTCTACAGAGCATACCAGATCTATTCTTAAGGGAGAAATGAATTAAGTGCTAACCAAGATGAGATCAAAAACATACTAGATTCAGATACGCACAAAATTAACACTTAGCTTCAACCAATAACCTCCATTATATTCAATGCAATAAGTATACGGAGATCTTCATTACAATATAAATGAGTATGTGCGTAACAACATAACTCTATATATATCTCCTCTTTGTATGTCTCTATATCTCTCTATGTTGATCTCTCTCTATTACAAAGTTTACTACATACTTATAAGGGTGGGGACTTTCCCTTTACCACTTATCCATTCCTAGAATAGGTCGCATGCTATTATTAGCCACTCACCTTTACAAAATTAGCCACACATGTAAGTGCACTAACAATAGACTACCGTTGGCTAACCGACGCAGATAGTAGATCTATTTTCGGCCTCGTGTCCATGCAAATTTATTCGTAGTTAATCCTCCAAAATATCCAATGTGTGGTGCACATGTCTCTGCCTCGTTTGTGTGCTTTGCATGTCATCTCTAAAAATATACCTTCATGAGCGAAAACAGCTAAGTCCTGAAAAGCTAAACTTTTGTTCCATGCGCGTGTTCTTCCTATCCATCTGCACCTGTGAATATGACTTGTTTTCCCACGTAAACTTCTTGTGTGATTTTTTTCAAGTGTTCTATGATAAATATTACCCCACATTAATCTCATTATTGCACCGACAATGGTCATCTCCAAAACTGAAGTAAAGAATTGAAGAATGGAAAGAAGTAAAGAATAGAAGAATGGAAAGAATGAAAGAATGTTTTTACTTTGTAGTTCCCTCTTCTGCAACTTGAACAACTAATTCAGGATATTCCTATTTTATTTCGGCCTCCAAGGTCTACCACCCAACAAGTGCCTCCTCTGCTCTTTCTAGAATGTCCACAGCAATAGACTCCAGTTCATCTTTCGCAGATCTCTCTATCTCATTTTGTAAGACAAACATAATGTTAGACATTGCAGTCATCCTCCCCTCTAGTAAATCCATCTTCTACACAATGAGCTTCCCAAGCTCTTTAAACCGATTCTTGTGTGGTTCTTGTGCTACTACTAGGGCCTTGTGCTTCTATTTAACCATTGATAATATTTCTGCATGGCCCAATGTTTCTTCCTTCATCACTTTTTGGACCTCATTATTCTCCTCCAGGTTTTTTACGTTAATGAGTGCCTCTAGAGCTATGCAGATGTTCATGGCTCAAGATCGCTTTCTTCAGTTCTTCTTGTAGCACTTGCAGTAGTCCTTCATATGATGTAATCTTTCACATCACTGAAGCCTTTTCGTGCTCTACCTCTTATGTTGGATCCTTTGGCGCTGGCATGCACAGAGGTTCATCTTTAAGCACTAGGTCCACTAATGTACCTACATAGTGTATTGTTGAAGGAAATTTCTTTGGTACCTTTGGCTCTAAGTGTGGCCTAGCTCTTATAACATTATCACCAATTTCCTCTGTGATGCTGATAAATACAGTGTTATTTTTCTCTGCTAAGAATCTTTCCTACGTTATCCACGCTATTTCTCATCCTTAGTTTTAATCTCTTCCCTTAGCGCCCTAATTGTGGCAACCTTGTCCATATTCCGCCTCGCCACCTCTGTTGAGACTTTCACCAATGCATTGCTTACCTGTTCATCTAACATGATAGTAGGATTTATTGTCATGTGTCTAGCCTAAGGTGTCTTCTTCAACCTCCTCGATACACATGACTCCTCACACACATCAAAATCTAGCTCATCCATGTGTGTGTGCATGGACCATGATAACTACTTCCTTGTGCGCACTGTAGCCATATCTTCATCCATTAATTCCCAGCCATATAAGTCCTTTTGTGACAGTGTGCTCTGGAAATGGGCACAAATAGTTTTACCTACGTCCTCTACATAACCCATGGTTGGTGGAATGTGCTCTCCACTTATTCTTCTAGACCTTGGCTACTTAGGAACTTGAGCCTCCAAATTTGGGACTTGTGCCTCCGCATCCTGAGTAGTATCTGTAACTATCTTATATGTTCCCTTTTCCTCCTCATCTCCTTGCTTCATTTCTTCACCCTTATGTTCTTCTACATTCTTTGGAGATGTAGGAGAATTAGGCATGCTTTCCTCGACTCTTCGCCCCTCATTCAACTGCAGTTTCCTTCTCCTTTTCATGGTTGTCTCCTTATTTGGAGAGATTCTAGGTGATTTGCACTTTGTTTGCAGAGGAGCGCCCTGGGTCCTTGTTCTCCTAAATACTCTCTTAAACTTGTGCTCTCCTTAGACCGCATCCAAGTCCTCATCATCCCCCTCTTGTGGGCCGAGGTGGTGTAGTCGCGCACTCACCACCCTTATTCGTAAGATGTCTTCAACCTCTATGCTCCAAACCACCACTATCCTCATGCTCATCCTCCTCATCCTCCACAAAATTGGTTCTGTGGGATTAGGCACTCGGATTTTCTCCATCATGTGCTTCCCCTTTGGTGGTGTTGGAAGTGTGAACTCATCTTCCACATACTTGTTATTCTCCAACTTGGGCTTTAGTTGGAGGTACACCAATGTTGCTCCAACATCTCCCATAGCCAATCTTACTAGTTTAATGCTCAATACATCTGAAATGAGCCTTTCAATATATGTAGCCCACCCTAGATACACATAATTCTTCATTAGCGTGTGGTATTCACAATCTACCTTTTCCGTATTGAACGTGAGGTGCCGCGCGCCTATGAACTTGTGTACGTATGCCCGGAAGTACCTTGTTGTGAAGGCATATGGTAACTTACACCAAGGGCTCCATGATCCATCCTTCATGGTGAACCGCGCTATGCAAAAATGTTGGTATACAACGAATTGAACTACCTTTCCAACCACCAAAGGCAAGTCCTTGGGAATGCACCATTCTTCTTCAAAGGCCGCGTGGAACCTATTGTATCACTTATTGGCCCTTTACTTGACTCGTTATGGCATGGATCCTTTACACAAGTACTTTTGAACGTTCGCATGTGACTTGTGCTCCATGGGATACTCCCATATCTTTTCTTTTGGTCCATCAGGTACTCTGATCTCCATGAACACTAGTGACAACAAAACAGCTCCAAAGTTGATCCTTCCTCCTGTGTGCTTCCTCAATGATAGTTTTTGTAATGTAACGTGAAATTTTGTAGACTACCCTTCAGACATATTTTTAGCAATGTGTAGCCACATGGTATTCACTTGTGACCACCTTTCCTAGCCATTTAACTTTGTAACGAGATGTGCAGCTTGTTTTGCATATAATCGGATATTTCTTTAGTTTATCAATGTCCATGCCACAAGGACCCTTTATGTACCCCAACTCCTTTCTGGTATCCAATATCATGGTCTTGTTTGTTAAATCTTCTCATGTGTCTTTTAACCCTGTTACCGTGGAGATAAGTGCGGCTGAAATTCTAGCTCTACGTCCTGCAAAGTAGAAAAAATATGTGTGCACTCTGCTCATGAGCCACTAGTATAAGGGCTCATATTTCCCGAAGTAAGGGATCTCAAAGAGTTGGTAAAATCCAATCCTCTGTAAGATATTCTCACCAGCATCGTCATACACTGGCATGTCTTTTGCCGTGTGTTTATTTGTCTTTGTGTTCAGCAAGGCATCAAGCTCCTTCTTATTCTCTATGGTACGGTGGTTGTACTCACTCACCTTGATTTTTCTTATGTGAGAATCCCACTCCTAGCCTATGATAACCCCCTTTGGATATTGCATTTCAAAAAAATTACTTTCGAGAGCCATCTCCTCTTCTTCTTCAACCACCTTCTTCTTTCCCTTCACTCCTGCTGTAACTACTTTCTTGGGTGCCATTTCTACCTTGCAATCCTTTGTAGATCCTCACCTCTTGAATTCTACAATGTGTGAATCAAACCCTAGCTCAATTTAGCATGCCCTAGGTGAAATCACATGCCCTAGCTCCTCTCTATCACCTTGCTTCGCTCAAACCCTTCACCACCAGGGACATAAGCTCTTTCTACGCACAGATCTCTTCATCACAACTGGTTACACACCTCTCACACCTCAATTTGATCACTCAACTCTTTGCACTTAGATCTTTTTCAAATAATCTTAATCGCAACGGTAAAAATGAATTCACATCCCATCCTTATATAGATTTTCAAATTTTGATGCATTCATTGCTCCTTCACCTACCAAATATCCTCTCATTAATTGACCAATTCCATCCTTTCCGTGGGTTGAATCTTCACTCCCCGCCTATAACCTTCTAGCGTGCCTTCCTACTCTCTGGTCACAGACTTCTCTTCAGCGCTTCCTTGCACCCGAGTACCTCGTCACTACACCTTCTACTAGTAGTTGTTATGGCCTCTGCTTACCTCGCGTTATACTGTCCCTTCATTCATCTCCATCTTTGGTCACTTTTTAGAAGCAATCCTTTGACTTGAAGAGCACCCATAGCAACTTATTCCTTTCACCTTTCAATTCCCATGATTTTGTACCTAAATATCGACAATCCACCCCACACTAAAAATATGTGCAGTCCTCTGCACATAAACATGCTTCATATAGTAATTAGCTTCATGCGCGCTTATTACACAACACACCAACTAAATTGACAAAGCATAGCAACAAATAAGAAAACACATTAAGGAAATAAAAAATTGAAAACCTAATCTAAATGGCAATACTACCTTATTACAAACACAAAGAAGACATATTTATAGTAGGGCTTCACCTTGCACTATCCCCCATAGTTAAGCACTTGATAACTTTTAATGCTTCTTCTACCGGAGGCTTTTTAGAGAAGAAGTCAAATGTCTGGACCATTCCTGCAATTAAATTCTGCCAATTTCTAGTTTCTCTATGGAGTTCTGCATATACATACCAAGCACGCGCGCAACCTTGTAAAGTGGAATAAAATTGGTGCACCCAAAGTGAAGGTGGTAAAGCTTCCTGCCCTTATGTCCAGAGTCTCTCACACTTCTAAACGTGGTGTTGAATAGGTTGATTACCATGATAATTGCATATTTGTGTAGGTGCATTGCTCCTAAAGAACCTAGTAGTAAGAGCAATCCCAATTTCATTCCATTCGACCATATTATCCCTGTGGACCACCCACCAGCATGTTTTTGTCCCACGTAGTGTATAAGCGAGCATATTTCTTCTTTCTAGTGGATCTATCCATTTTTCTTCCATGGCGCGTAGGAATACCATGGGATCCCCTTCTCCTATGTAACAAGGTATCAAGTTGTTACCTATCCTCCTGACATAACATGGTTTTGTGCCTCGAGGGAATATGCTCTTTACTTTGCATCCTACTAACTCATAAGTGCTATGAGCCCAATTATCACATGCAACACTCATAGTATCACTAATAGACTATGCATCCTCCCACTGAATTAGTCCTTCTTTGGTTGGTTCAATCATCTCTGGATCTCGGATGGCGCGTACATAAATCCTATTCAGATCTTCTTCACTTAAGGGCTCAACATAGGGTGCGGACTTTCCATCTGTTAAAGGGATAATAACCCTTTCCTCTTTATTTTCAAAATTGATATAGCCCTTGTTGAACCAAAGATTAGCATTATTTGCATAGCACCAAGGACACCCCAATAGAGCTGGAAATCTATCCGACTCTACTAGTGCTAACACTTCAAAGTCTCCAAGTGAACTTTTCTCCTTGTATGGTAATGGATGCATCTTTCAAAACTCCAATGGGAGTGGCCTTAGTCCGATTAGCCATGAATAATACATTAGAGGATGGCTGTAATGGGGGTCTTCCCATTTGTACCCATGCATCCAAGGTAAGAACATTGACCTCCGCACATGTATCAATTAGTATATTACTTAATAGCCACCCATCCACAACAACGATTCGATTGATTTCCTTGTCATAATCTAGGCTATGAGGATGAAGATTTTCATGTAGGATCTGTCATCCAGTCTCAGTACTTGTGCATGAAGTGTTCCCTTTTAACCAACTCCTTAACAATGGAATGATGTTCTCCTGTGCAACATTTTACACACTTCTCTCAAGTCATATATATCAGTTTGGACCATCTCTTGATGCTTTCTTCTACTCCTTTAAGTATTTTATCTCACCTGAAGATTCCTTAGAACTTCCATGGTTTCCTGATAAACCTCCTTCTGATAGGCAGGATCTGGGTACCATGCATGAAGAACCTCATCTTTAGTGATGGTAGGCTTCTGCTGCAATGCTTCCCTAGCATGTGTTTCCTCAACACGGGTCGTGATCTTCACTTGTAGTGCCTTAGATTCTACTTCCATCTTGGGCATCCATTGATTGTCCACAGCGCGATGTATCCTAACCATCCATGTGCCTTTGTTTTCTTGTTTATGTTGCTTACTCAGATGCTCATATAAGTCTGGGCACTCTTCATAGCTATGGTTCTTTCGTAAAAAACATGTACTATTCGGAGGACATTCACGCCAATAGTGATCGGAGATCTCGCATGTATAACATGTGCCGTGAGGAAACTCACTTCTTCCACCACCATGGCCTCGTCCTCTGAATCCACCACGATATCCTCAACCTCTACCACGAATGCCTTCAAAACACCCCTCATTTCGATCATAGCATGCCTGATTGTGCTCCCAGTCTTGATGCTCATTCTTTCCCTTAGAGTTATCTGAAACTCCTATTTTTCATACACCAATATCTATAACATCATGGATCTATCTAATCACTGATAGTACGCTTTCACAAGTCGTGGACTGTAGATTTTGATGGCTTGAAACGTTCTTCCTTATCGCGCATTGTAATAATGGGTAGCGGCTAGCATCATGGTTTAGGTGGCATATTTCACAATCCATCAGCAATGAGTGTATTGTTCTGCAAGGGAAACTATCCTTTGTGTGACCTTCTACTTCACAATCTATGCACCAAATCCCTGTGTATGTCTCATGAGCTAAATTTGTTGATAGCTTCTCCAATTTTTTTGCCATTACTTCTATTTGTGCTTCTAAAAACAGTGCTCACCCCAAGATCTATGCTTTCAACCGCCTCAACGTGCAAAGCTTCTTCAAACACTTTATGCGGATCGCCAGTATGTCTTATGTGATAATTCCCTCCTAAAAGGGGTAATCAAGCCCCCAATGAACCATTGTGTATGTTGGCTTGTGTGTATGTCATAAGAAAGCTTTGATAACAACATTTTAAACCATGCATCATACTCCCTAACACTTTCAGTAGTGCCTTGCTTAATATCCTTGAGCGCACTTATACTCTTCTACTCAAACTCAAGGATATGAAACTCTTTAAGGAATGCATCCTTTAAAGTTGTATAATCTACGCAAGTCTGATCAAGGTCAAACTTTTTGTACCAGCTGTGTGCGTGCCCTTGTAACATAGTAGCAAATTGGCTTGCCCTATGCTCAAAATATGTGATTCCTTTTACGCGCCATAATATTTCACACATGTGCACATGTTCAGTAGCATCTTCTATTCCCCTATACTCTGGAAGATGAAGAGATATTTCCATGTAAATATTTTGGGGTTGGTGTAGAACTTTTCCACCTGATTCAGAACCTCTTGTGTTTCCCTTGCCTCTAAAACCACCAGATCCACCTAAACCAGAGCTACCTATGCCTCTTGATCCCAAACCTGTAGTTGGAATAGGTCATATAGACATAGTCCCCTATGCTCTAGTAGTAGTACTATAATGAACCCCTACAGTCTATGAATTACTTCCACTTCCAGAGGTGAATCCAACATTCGGTGACCTCATATTCTATGTGGACATTGTGCCTGAAAACATACATCCAAATAACAATGAAGTCATCTGCCCTGCCATTGATGTGTTTGATCTCTTACTTCCCAAACTTGCTTGCTAATTACTTGTCATACTAGATACTGGAAAACCAAGCACAAGGGCTAGGTTACTAGGTGGATTCAGATGCACGCCCATGGCCAAGGTAGTCTCTATTGGCGCACTTCGTCGTGACACCAAGGAGGGATCCCTGTCATGCTTTCCAAGATGGGGGAGTTCCTAATGCTCTGGCTCCACATCTTCTACATGAGCTTCAAATCCTTCACAAGCCATCTCTCTCCTCAATGCCATACTTTCTGCAATGGTATGTTGCTTCTCTATCTCCCTCTCACACGCCTCATTATACTTAAGCTACCTTTCCTCTCTTTTCCTTTCTACCGCTAGGTCTTCCATCTTTCACCAATCCTGTTCCTACCCCCACGCATGGTGGGGTTTAGTTATCCATTGGTTTACTCTCCAGATTCAAGGTTACCATCAAGATCTTGATCACCAGAGGAATGCCTTGTAGGTAAGCTCCCCTTGGATATCGTAAAACTAGAATTCAGCTACCTCTGGACACGAATAAGTGGAAATTGAGTATTCCAAGATATAGTTGTTCAAGACACCATGAAACCACATATCCATAGCTCGAGTCCAAATCAAATCAGCATCATAAAGGGCCTAGAATTATTCCTACATCCAAACAAGTGTGTGATACCTCCAATTCCGCTTAGATGCATAAGCAATTAGCCACTCATATAATTCTACTGGAAAGATAGCGAAAAATATCTCATATAAATTGTCATACAGATTCTATTCCACCCACACTTGTGTGTTAAACTCGATCCAAAGTGTTGATTCGCCACACGTATTCTTCTTCCAAATCACGTATCCATTCTTCAACACTTACTAAGGTCAACTAGTATGTCTTCATCGTGAACCATCTTGAAAAAACCGAAAAAGGTCCCGACAATGTAGCCAATGATGTAGCCTAGAATTCAGCTTATACAAATCCAATAAAACCCTAGACGCTTTTGGCACATCTCTCGCTTTCTCTTTAGGATTGTTGTTTTGCGGGATGTTAGCATGATGAAGACCTTAATGATATATAGTTCTATTACTAACACATCATTCTATAGAGCATGCCAGATCTATTCCTAAGGGAGAACAGAATTAAGTGTTAACCATGATGAGATCAAAAACATACTAGATTCAAATATGCACAAAATTAACACTTAGCTTCAGCCAATAACCTCCATTATATTCAATGCAATAAGTATACGTGCTTCATTATAATAAGAGTAGTGTGCGCATAACATCATAACTCTATATATATATATATATATATATATATATATATCTCCTCTCTTTATGTCTCTATATCTCTTTATGTCGATCTCTCTCTATTACATAGTTTACTACATACTTATAAGGGTGGGGACTTTCCCTTCACCACTTATCCATTCCCAAAATAGGTCACATGCTATTATTAGCCATGCAACTTTACAAAACTAGCCACACATGCAAGTGCGCTAACAATAGACTACTGCTAACTAACTCACAGTAGTAGATCTATTTTTAAACTATGTCCATGAAAATTGCTTCGTATTTAATCCTCTAAAAATAGCCAATGCATGGTGCGTACGTCTTTTCCTCGCTTATGTGCTTTGCATGCCATTTTTTAAAAAATACCTTCATGAGCAAAAATGGCTAAAACTCGAAAAGATAAACTTTTGTTCCACACATGTGTTCTCCCTATCCATCCGCGCCTATGAATATGACTTGTTTTCCTGCATGGACTTCTTGCGTGATTTTTGTCAAGTGTTCTCTGATCAACAATCTTTGTCACAATACAAAGGCTGCAATCACCTTCTTATTTATCTAGAGATATCAACGCCATCGAACCATTGCACCTAACCCACGTGACCTTTGGTATAAGCAGGTTTGATAGTGCACCTTTCTTAAAGGTGTCTCTCACTATGTCATCATGGGTGGTCTTCTTTATAAACGTGGCTTTGACGATATTATCTTACGATTCCTTACAAGTTCTAAAATTCCCTACACCATCAAGGAATTTCACGATGGAGTTTGTGGAGGTCACTTTAATGGCTTAGTTGTCACTAAACGCATTCTTATCCTAGGATATTATTGACCAACCCTAAACCTTGACTATTGTGACTATGTCAAACGTTGTGTGAAATTCTAGCAACATGCTAATCTTCATCACACACCTAGCCATGCCTTACAGGTCGCATGAGATCTTTGGCCTTTCTCTCAATGGGGTTTAGATCTTGTCAGAGAGGTCAATCCTCATTCTTCACAACGCCATCGTTGTATTATAACTTCTATCGAATACTAAACTAAATGGGTAGAAGCCATTCCCCTCATTTCTACAAAATCCAAGAAAATTTGTGAATTCATCATCCATCACATTATTTGTCGCTTTGATGTTCCTCACCATCTCATCACTGATAACGAAAAAAAGTTCAAAAACAAAACCTTATGAAAACTTTGTGATGTATTTGGCATTCAACTCGGTTTCTCTTCCCGTTACTACCCATAAACAAATGCCCAAGTAGAATCAACCAATAAAACTCAAAAAATTCTTATGAAGGTAGTTGATGATATCTGAAAGTATTAGCATACGCACATTCATTTCTCCTTCTAGACTTACCGTACAAGTATTCGTACTTCGATGGTTGCCACACCTTTCTCTCTAGTCTATGACACCGAGGTTGTTTTTCCTCTCAAAGTCTAGATTCCATCTCTCTGCATCTCACTTCAAGACATGCTCAAAAACGATGACTTTCACCAAGATTATTTAGCACAACTTGATTTATTAGATGAGCATCGTCTCAATGCTCTTGATCATCTCCAAATATACCAACAACCTATCAAACGTGCCTATGAAAAACATGTCCATGATTGAACCTTCCAGGTTGGAGACCTCTTCCTAAAGTAAAATCAACATGTAACCAAAGAAGAGAAAAGTAAATGAGGAAACTTTTCTCCTAATTGGCTTGGACCCTATATCGTTACTCATACCTATGAATTGGGTGCTTATCATTTGTCTTTGCTCGAAGGTAAACCTAAACCTAAACCCATGAATGCAATGCATCTTCAACTGTTCTATTGTTGAATCAAATCCTATATCACTTTCTGTCTATTTTAAGCTCGTCCCTTGAGCACCCTTCACCTTTCATATCACCTATTCTTACGGTCAACAACTAAACATAAATCATGTGATTACCCATCACCTTTCAACCTTATCTTCAATATGAGTACCTTGGCTTTACTCATGGCATGATTTTCATGGATACTTTTCATCTTCTTCAAGATGGAATCCCATGGTCATTCATTATTTGAAACCATCTCTTTCATAGCTAATCTCTGTGTGCTATGGTTTTTTTCTTCTAGATAAGAGCCTAATCTTCCACTATATTCTTTTCCATGACGTAAAACGTCTAAAACATAAAATAATTTCAAAAAAAAATGGGATTCAACTCCTTGAGTCAAACTTCTAGCAAAAATATGATTACTCCCTCAAAAGGGACATCTCTTCTCTCTATCTTGCTATTATAAATAGACTACTCCCTCAAAGGACAGCTATACAAAGCTTGCCATACTACACATAGTCTATCATAAAAAGGGACTATCCTTGCAAAAACAAAATAAAATACTCAGAAGCTTCCCGCATTGATCAACTTCATGAAGACCTCAAGGAGATAATATACTCATCCCATGTAGACTTCCCGCATCGATCAGTCTATCAAACACAAAAGTAAAAAGCAAAAATGATAACTTTTTTGTCATGGACTTGCCTATTTTGATCATGGGTTTCTTTCCGTAAACAGGATGCATTACGCTAAGTCACCCTAAAACCACCCATTTTCAACTCATCGCCTTTTCGCCCTAATTTCCTATCTTCTCAAGGGACTTGCCGCAAAAATGACATTTCGTGATCATGTGACTTTCTTCACCCTTAGCATAGTCAATCATGCAAAGTCTTTAGGGTTTTACGTTCATAAGCCAATCTTTGGTATGGTAGCCTCGTTATGCCTCTTATCAATTGGGTAGCTCTTTTTGTCACCTCTTACAATTCTACCTTCTTCATCGCCTATCGATTCTCCTATACAGACCATACCATCAACAACTACATTTTAAATATTTCCACTTTCACCTAAGACTCAACCATGCCTATAACCCATATCCAATCATGCCTAAAACCTACTAACCCATTCCTCTACCTCATCATATTCTTCCCTAGCTCATGGGAGAACTACATCAGCCTGAGGCCCCTTATTCATCGGGGCTATGTATGCAACACTCGAGGGCATGGGTCCTCAAGGTTAGCTCGGCCACTCTTTACTCTAATCCATTTTCCCCACATATTTTCTATTAACATTATACCGTAATTAGTTTCCATTTTTCATAACACTTGGAAATTTACCACACATACATATCTACCATTTTATCACATCATCAAAACATCCAATCAATCATTCCACATTTCTATAATATCACAAATTTTAGAAATTTACACCATAACATACACATAACTCATCATTTATTTCCCATGTTACCAATAATGTGGAAACTAAATCAAAACCAAAAACATGATCGAACCATGCCTATACCTAACTCAACCATGCCTAGCCGACCTAACTCAACCATGCCTTAAATTACCTACCTCAACCATACCTAAACCGAACTAGCTCAACCATACCTAACTCACCTAACTCCACCATGCCTAATCCACCTAGTTTTCATCCATACACAAATAACAATAGAAATTTCAAAACATAAGTACATCATCCATACCATCAATCTCACGATCTATAAATGAAGGTTTTTGTATCCATCAAATATACACTGATACAAAATAATACAAGTATCTCTCAAGAAACACCTCAAAATCTTCTAAGACACGCAAGCCGATATAATAATCAACTCACAAACACTCTCATGTACAGCCTCTCTATCATCGACACGCATGCCGGTATATATATCAAAAAATCAATATAATAAACATATATTGAGACATCAATCATCGCCCATCTAATGTCCATTCCATTCTCATCTGCTTTTCTCCTCCTCTCCTCTAACCCGATGCCCTCCTAACATCTCTCCACCTCGCCTAGGTATCATCTCTCCTAGCCTACAGCTGGAAATGAATGGCCTCCATGAACTCATGGCCTCACCCTGAACCTATCTCGAGGCTCACCGGCCCCTCGTGCTCTCTCTCGAGTTATGAGTACGAGAGCTTGTCCTCACAATCACTACCCGATGTGCCCTTTACTCAAAGATAAGAAGGGACATATATCCTTGTGGCCATTAGGCGATCCTAGTAAAATCTGGCCTCATTCAGGGCATCCCTAAATCTTTCCATCAACAATGTCTATAGTGGTGCCATGGGTCTCACAACAACCTATGACCTCTATCCTATTAATGATGGCCTCGGACCCTATACCTATGAACCCTTCCTCCTCCTCCATGTATCATGGGACCATTTCCCACTGCTGTTCGTAATATGAGACCCCGTCGTTGGGCCTATAAGGGTGCTCGAGCTATGACCCGGGGCTTGTAGGGCCACAACCTAAGCCTATGCAAAGGCCAAATGACCCTTCAAACTGTTATTTGTGCTTATAAGGTAGATACCTATCCCCATCACCATCACCACCCTATGCGCAGTACATATCCCCTGTGCGCAACTGGGCCTGCTGGGGATACCACATGTACTGTAAAAGTGGTAACTTATGCCTCCGATCCTGTGTGAGATGCCCCCTGTAATACTTCATGTTGTGTCAAAAGGATGGCCACCTACCCCTACAATGTGTCCCTTTAAACTGTAATAGTGGCTAAGTCAAGTTTCCCTGGCCTCGGTGGTGTTTCCCATAGCAAGCTTCCCACCACCGCTTTATTTGTTAATAACCCCAGTGTCATCATCAATCGCCTATCCACCACCTACTCCTCCTAACCTTTTGTTGGCATAGTCATTTGTTGTGGTAGAGGTATAGGCCTCTCCACATCATCTCTCTTGTACTATGGGAATGGTGAAGGCATGTTCTAGGGCAGCCTAAACTACCATCTGACCTTTGTCGGGAGGTATCATCTCGTGCTCTTCGACACGGTGCCCCTCTATCCACATAATCAATTGTAGCTCCTCCAACTCCTCGCCATGTGTCTATAAGAAGGGAAGCCAATATATGGCCTCCAAATAATTTCAACCCCTGACAATCCCTCTAGCTCTGCCTGTAATATGCCACATCATGTGCAACCCTAGCTTCCCTGTGCTCTCCCCCAACAAGTACCCAATGCCTGTAACCAATTTGGACCAAGCCCGCATCGAATGCATCAGGTTGGGGAAAACCAACTAGATGCACACATATGATATGCTCGTATGCCCAATAGTGAAGACAAAATGTACATCACAAACTTAACCTCTGTAGCCTCTCATAGGCCCACATCTCTCTATACAACTACACCAAGAATGTTGGTGCCCATTAAAAACAGGTCCTCTCCTTAATCATGTCCTGGAGAACCCCCATCAGTTCTCATGGTAATCTCCCACCCACTACATCTAGAAACACAAAACAACACATTTCCTCCATAATCAGGACAACCAACCTCATCTCCTGAGGATGGACCACATACATGTCTTCGTAGCTCAGGCTCGCGCTATGGTATCTCAACTCTACCATCACCTCTTCAAAAACAGCCACTATCGGCTCCTCTGAGGCCTCTAAGGTAATAGAATAGACCTTCTCCCAAACTATCGGTAGTCATAGGATCTTGTATACATCCTCTAGGGTGACAATAATCTCACTCATCGGTAAATGAAAAGTGTTGGTCGTTGAATCCCATCTATCGATGAGTGTGACCATCAAACTAGGATCTCGAGCTACATGCTGGTACCGTGATCCCAATCAGTCCTACATCTATCACGTTCCTCCACTCCTCCACAGTCATGCTCGACCATATCACCAATAATAGAGGTGGTACTTTGTCCTGCATCCGTAACTACTCTCTCGCCTACACCAATCAAACACAACATTGTTCAACCTTGACCATGCCCAACATACCTTTTACCCAACATACATTTTACCCAACATATATTTTACCCAACACACCTATTACATGACACAACTATTTCCCACCACATCCTACCCAAATCATAACCCTACCAACCACCCCTTTTTCCTAGTGTACTTGTTACACCTATTATACATTATCATCCTTACCCATATTAGTTCATTTTATCTACTTTCCACCCCCACCATCACCCAAATACCCTTTTTCCAATATTTTCCCTACATACAACTTCCCTTAGCCCTTCCTTGACTATTTTTCCTTCCCCCTACCCATCCTTTACCCTTATTTCTCATTACCCCTAACCAATGCCGGTTGCCTTAACCGTCACTAGTTTTCTTGGACCTAAATCGCCCATTTCACCAATGTTGGTCACCTCGGTCTTGACCGATGACGGCCAACACCAACCAACAACATCGGCCAACCCTCGACCGACGTCGGTCTCTATTTCAAAATCAAAACCAAAATCCCCCTTTACCTAAAAAAATTTTCTCTAAACCAACCTAAAAACCTACTCTACCCTACCCAAACCTACCCTAACTTCATTCCCACCCCTATTTACACTATATTAGACCCCCCCTCCCTCATTTCATTCATTTTACCTACAAATGAAAAATAAATTTCCACCCAAACCCCCTTTAACCCAAACCAATTTAAAACATCATTTTCAATCCAAAGATAAAAGCGGATTGAATCCTACCTCATCTTGGTGCCATCAGCATGGTGGTATGTCGCTCAGCCTCCACGCCGGTGGCCCACTCGACCCCTCTCCCCTCCACCATCACCAAATCAACTCCTTGCTGCACAACTAAGAAAACCACTCCAATCGATCTTGTGGACCCTTATTAAGCACCAATCAAGCACTAGTCACCCGCCAACTCAGCTCAAACACCTTGTACCATCGTTTTCTCCTCTTGATCCACCGCTTTGTCGTTTTCCTAAATAACTACACGTTAAAATGAATCCATAAAATATGGATTTTTCTTTTTATTAACCCTAACCCAACTTGACCGATGTCAGTCATACCAAACTGACGTCGATTACTTTTTAACCGCATCACACCTACTATTACCATTTCCACCCCAATTTGCACATTTTTGACCTCAACTAATTATTGCTTGATACCCTTTGACCTCACCCACACTTATTGTAACCTACCTACACGCCCAAATTACCCCTACATTTCCTTAGTTACGTCTCGGGATTTTTTATTTTACCTATACCTTGGTCTTACCCATTCCATGACCTATTTACCGGACTCGACCTAATTTGTGTGACCATTGACCTTGTCTACTCGTTATACCTTGTAATGTTGTTACTTATGTTATTTTAGGTCTAATGACCTTACCCTACCTATTTCTCGTGTTGTTTATACCACCCCAACCTTTGGTGTCTTGGAACATACCTAAACATTCCCCGCATCTCGACCTACGTTGTGTTTCCAGACCATATCCTATGCCTTGGATACTTGAATCACTTCACCCTTGTTTAGATAAACCTATCAACCTTAGATGATGTAGATTTTGTAAGCTCTTCAACTGGTACTATGTTTCATCTATTCATGTGTGTGCATTTGATTGCCATTACCCATTACCCAATTTTACCCTAGCCCATTACTTATAGCCTGAATTGACCATCACCCTTTCCCAAAATACCCATACTCTTCCCCACCTACCTTCACTTCCACTAACTAACCATTTATCAAACCACTCACCAATTTCGTATAACACCTCATCGCCCTAGTTTAAGGGGGTTCACCTTCACCCACACTTGGGAAACCCCACTCTCACCTACACATGGGGCAATTAATTCCTATTTTTGTCAGCGTCACTTACCAATACAAGCTACACGACAAAAAGGTGCAAAATGTAGACACCAAAATTAGGTCATACCGCCCTTATAACCCCATTAATTAAATAAATCATACTTTACATATTCATATCCCATAGTGCACATGATTAATTGAATTAATTACTTTAATTTATTTAATTAATGCCCTCACTTGACCACCTCACCTAGCCACATCACCTAGACACCTCATCATAGACATATTCTTAGCATGTTCATTCTAACTAGGACTCAATCTCTACTTACCATAACTAACTGAGACTTAGTCTAACCCTAACACTAGATGCTTATTCTTTCTCTAATAGCATGCCCACTTACTTACATAGAAAATACCATTTTAGACCTGAAACAATGGGAAGAACTAGCCAAAATGATAGCCAAGATCTACCATTTTTTGCAACCTAGGATTTCCCACCTTAACTAACGTCGGTTAACCCTAAACTGACATTGGTCACCCTAACCATCATCTCTGCTACCATATATTAAGCCGAGTAACCTTGTTCTAGAGGTTGGAAGAATTATTCAAGTTTGGAGAGAGATATCTCGCATGCAAGCATGAACCAGAGCCTTCTCGCACATCCAAACACACTCTAGCCAGCACCAAGACTCGATCTCAAGACATTGGCATTCATAGTAGCAATCATAGAAGCACTACCATAGCACTAACCACCAATTTCACAGATCAACCATCACCTTCATCCAACCATTAGGTCTGAAAATACAAGTAAGTGCATTTTGATTTGCATCATTCCATACTTAGATCATCATTTCTTTAGCTTTCTCTTTTAAATCCTATTCTCCTTTGCATCCCATCATTTCCCACATTCCTATCAATCCATCCACCTAACTACCTACAACCTCCCAGCTCTCCATACCTGACTCTAGACATCTATGAGTATTCCCAACACTGTTACTAACCTCACCATTCTTCGTCTATTCCTTGTGCAATCACAGAGAATCTCCCAAAACCAAATTTTATTGATTTTTACCATTCGCCTCTACCGACGCCGGTTAACCTAAACCATCATCGGTTTCCCTCTCAACTAGCATCGGTCATACCAAACCGATGGCATTCTTTGTATCTAGTAATTCTACCTATAA
Source organism: Taxus wallichiana var. yunnanensis (assembly GCA_018340775.1). Classification (NCBI taxonomy): domain Eukaryota; kingdom Viridiplantae; phylum Streptophyta; class Pinopsida; order Cupressales; family Taxaceae; genus Taxus; species Taxus wallichiana. The sequence continues at coordinate 644,999,044 of CM031236.1, forward strand.
CAATAACCTCATAACCTTTACCCAAATAACCCAAATCCACCCAAAACCTGATCTTGACTTGTTCTAGTCACCTTGGCTACCTGCCCAACTTCCAGATTTGATCATAACCTTACCGTTATATTAGATTTTCTTATTGTATTTGAATGAGATACCTAAATCATATTAACTACAATAGGATGTTATTTTTTTACGTTACTTCTTGCATTAAATCATATTAAATAGATTGATAGCCATCTAGGAAGTATCACACTTCTCGATCTAACATACCTTAGGCAGTCCACTGACTTATATTGTTTAATATTCCTCTTGTGGTCTTGTTTTGAATTTCAGGTATTTCTTCCTAGCCAAAAGGAAGTTCTCACAATCAGCATTAGATCGAGAATTCGAGCGCGTGTAGTCTACCTTCCACCTTCATTTCACAGGTATTCCTCCTCACCTTTACCTTATCTATTTGGCTCATACGTACGCAACTTATTGGTGAAACAAGAATAGATGTTGAAGTGAAAGATGATGATGAAAATTTGTATTTTTAAATAACATGTCACCTAGTTATTCTAATATGGTTTTCACACTAAGTAAAATAAATCACATTATTTAGAAGATTTGACTTCTTCTTTGAAAGAGGAAGAAAATAAAACAAATAAAATTAAACTAAAAGAGAGTGCATTGTATGGAAAAAAAGATAAATCATATGCTAAAATGAGTTCCGTGTCTTATTTTAATAAAGGATCAACTTCTAATGATACAAAGAAATAGCTCATCTATTATTATTGCAAATAATCAAGTCACTTGATTATGAATCGTAGGAAAAGATCCCAATATTTACTTGACGGTGTGGACACTATAAAATGCACCTTATGCATCATGTATCTTATTATAAAACACACCAAACATTATAAAACACAAAAAGACCAAAAAAATCATAAAATCCCACCAAATGGGGATAAAAGACAACTCACCATTCATTTACTAACCCTCACCCACTATAGACACAAAATCACAAACATATTACTATTTTACTATTTCAGGTAAGTATGTTGTTATATATATATGGATCTTACATGAGAAAAGTATTCATTGGTGACACACTCTCCTTTTTCGTCTCGCTTGTTGGTCTAATTTTTATTATATTGTTCATTTTATGTCACTTATGTACTCTCTTAGGTCACGTCACGGGATCCTCGTCTGTCATGGTATTTTCACATCTTTCATCATTTGTTACAAGACACCAAAGAACCGACACCCATTTTCGGTTCTAGGCGCTCCTTTCCCGCTTAATTCTTTCACTTATTTTGACATTTTTGGTTGGCCTTTTTGGTTTCCTTACCCTAATCCCAAGGTCCTAATCGGCATGTCATGTCACTAATGTCAAACTTTAAACAATATATTCCAATATATACGCAACATACATACCATTATAATGGATGGAAATTCTAGAGGGCTATCTTATTTACATAGTATCAAAGGGACTACATTTTTGGGCTTATTATTCTACATACATTGCATAGGAAGGGGAAGTTCTAAATTCCATCTCACACATTTACATCTCATCTACTCATAGCCCACTATCATGGCATCATTTGGTGAGGGAAACCTAAGGACACTATTCCAAACATAAGCACAAAGAACTACATGGAATTTGAGATGTAGCGTAGCACTCGGTGCTAAGTTCACTTAATCAGGTGACCATCGAAGTTAGCCAAACTCCCCATATTACATATTTTCTTTTTGGGATTTAATGTATTTTGAGGGTTTTGCAGGTCATCTTCTCTTTGCATGGTTACAGGAAAATTCAGAAATCATCCAGTGACATACATGCGACTACAAGTGAAGGTTAACAACACTTACACGACACCAAAAAATATATATTCTAATCCCTTGTGTAGTCACAGGTGCCTAGTAGAGGTATCTCGCACCTAGCACACTAGCCCAATTCCAAGCACCTTGGTCTAACCTAATCAGATAGCTCCACAATTTTCTCGAACGCAATTGTGAAAACTTACCATACATGTTCATCAATATTTCATCCCATAATACTTCAGATTAAGTGAAATATTAGCTAATTCATTCTCTTTCCCCTCTTGTATTTAGGGTTTCTATTTCATTAGCTTATTTCTTGTATCATATATGAATTCTAGCATTTATTTATCATAGTGTGACTCTAAAATTTATATTTAACATATATATTTTATTAAATCATTTGGTGAACCCATCCTTAGTTGAACTCATTTCCTAAGATCCCCATTACTAATAATAGATCCTCATTTCCTAGACAAACTATGCCTCGTGTGACCGTGAATCCTATCTTTCATGATGTTGCTTTGGCTGAACTCGGTGATCTTTATCACCATGGTCAATGTGATTTTGACATTCTCTAAAACTCCTCACTCACGAAATTAAAATTAACATTCCACTAGGTTTCACACGTCTAGCGTTTACATAGTCTAACCCAACCAAAAATTCATTGCATGTATTCCTTATTCTTCCATAGCCACCACGTTTTTTCTCTTCTTCCCTACTATTTTCATGTATGATAATGTTATTATAGATCCTTTTCTTGGTGACATGTTTACTTGTGGATGCAAATAAATATATTTCTCAAGATACAAATGAACATGTGCATGATATTTTTCCACTCATAGTCAAGATGAATTTAAAGTTTTATCTCATTCTTCTTCCATTTCTCAAAAATACTTCTAATGACCTGCAACGATATATCTCATGTTAGTTCTCCTACTACTTTATATGTTGATGATAGTATTGAAGAGCTACTTTCTTATGATAAGTTTTGGGGTCTTTCAGTCTTTTATTCAGCTTGGATTATTTGTGACATTCGGCGTAAGACAGGAAATTTGATGTGACACACAACAAGGGTTTGACCACCTTTTGACCTGTGAAAATTATTTTCTAAGCTTCTTCGCACAAACCAGGTGCCGAAAATTCATACCAAAGCACCCGTGGGTACCCAGTCCTCTTCCAGTGCCCCACCCAGCTAGATCCTCTAAATCCATATTTTTCGGTATTCTGTCTGATCATTCTTGCTCCTGATTTTTCCAGTCACCTCTATGACACCCTTCGACAACAATCATTATGCGGTTGAGTTCTTTCCTCTTCCTTCTTGCACATTAGGGTTAGCATTTCCTTTTGCATAGTGTTTTAGATTATTTACATTCCTATTTACTACATTTATTTACTTTAGTACAGCTATTCATAGCTTAGATTAACTATCCTCGCACTACTTAGTCCATTTTTAGTTAATCACTGAGTCTTTTTATTGATTACAGAAACTAAATAAGTTAAGAGTGAAGAATTCATATCCCCTTCCACGATTGATGACCTATTTGACTAGATGTGTGGTGTCACCATATTCTCAAAGATTGATATGAATTCTCGCTATCATAATTTTATAAGCTGTGAAGGTGACAATCCATAAGACAAATTTCGGATGAGGTACAACCACTATGAGTTCATAGTAGTTACTTTTGGGTTGACCAACGTCCTAGCCATATTCATGAGTTTGATGAATGGGGTATTAAGAAATTTCCTAAACCGTTTGTCATTTTGTTCCTTTACGATATTTTAATATTCTCACGTCATGAAGGAGGAACATAAGGACTATCTTCGTTGGGTTTTGTATTTTTTTGGGAGCACCATTTATATGGGAACCTTGCTAAGTGTTATTTCTTTCAGACTAAGGTACATTACCTAGGCCACATCATCTCAAGGGATGGAATCATTTTCAATCCCTCCAAGATTAAAGAGGTTATAGATTGGCCCGCACCCACTAATTTTACTAAGGTGCGTAGTTTCATAGGATTGGCGGTGGTACGACAATATATTTGTACAAGACTTCTCCCATATAGCTTATCTTGTTACTTCGCTCCAAAGTGGAAAGGGAAGAAAATTGAGTGGACATAAAAGTGTAAGCAGGCCTTAAGGACACTCAAGGAGAATCTCACTACTAATCCAATTTTAGTAGTTTTAGACCCGTACTTGGACTTCACAGCTTTTACGAATGCTTCATTGGCAGGTTTGGGAGTAGTGCTCATGCAAGAAGGCCACGTGATAGCTTTTGAGTCACATAAACTCAAGGATTATGAGTTGAATTATCCCACTCATGGCCTTGAGCTCATGGCGATGGCACATTCCTTGGTTTGTTGGCGCCATTTTATTTTAGGGAGACACTTTGTGTTGAGACCAAATCACCTAAGCCTCTATCACATTTTTACTCAACCTAATCTAAATTCCCAGCTGACGGCGTTGGATGGATCTTATATGTGAGTATGAGATGGATATCAAGCATGTGAAAGGAAAGGATAATGTAGTTAAAAATTTTATAATCCGCATGTGGAAAACAATGATGGCTTTAACTACCCGCATGACTTGAGAGGATGGATTCTAGCACAACTTTCTAGAGATATAATTTATTTGGTCGTCGGAGGGACATTGAGGCGCAGCCCGCCCTTAAGGGAAATTTTTGGGTCATACCTTGGAGGAAGATGGACTATTGAGGCATAGAGGGCATATCTATGTACCTAGAGAGGGTGATTTGAACCTATTCATATTATCAGAGGCCCATCGCACATCCTATTCATCCCACCCAGGGGTGAAGTAGATGCACACAGAGCTACAACATTTGTATCACTTTGGGAAGGATTAGAGAGATACATTACATCCTTTGTGGCACATTGTTTATATTGCAAATGAATTAAGTCCAAGCATCAAGCATCCTACCGGTCTTCTTTATCTATACGACATTCCGGAGTGGAAATGGGACACCATTTCCATGGATTTTGTTGTTGGTCTACACACCTCGACATACCACCATAGTGTTATCATGGTCATGGTAGACATATTAACCAAAGTAGCACACTTTTTACAGGTGAAGACAACGTATACAGCCATAACTATAGCTAGATTCTACTTTGATGATATTGTTAGGTTGCATGGGATTCCACACAAAATTATATGTGATTGTGACCTTTTATACACGTCTAACTTTTGGATTGATGTAGGAAACCTTAGGCACACAAATAAATTTTAGCATTGCTTACCACCCTCGACATGATGGTCGGACTAGGTGAGTTAATCAGGTATTAGAGGACATGCTTCACATGTATGTTATGGATCATCCGTCCCGTTAGGAAGAGTACTTGTACTTTGTATAATTCACCTATAACAATATGTTGTCGCCCTCAAAATCCCCCTCATTTTTAAGTCAAATTCAAAAATTTTGAGCTCACGCCCTCTAGAAGTGTTCAAGTAAAGTTAGAAGTCTGAAAAGATAGAGAAATTCATGCTTTGAAGTTGTTTAAACTCTCCAGTCTACATGGTTTGATAAATTTTTTGTTTCCCTGTCTAGACGCGTGAAAATTTTATTGTTGTCCTCATTTGAATGAAATTGTCAATATTTCTATGGCCATAGATTGTCAAACTTTTTATTGTTTTCAATCCCTTGGTTCATGAAAGAAATTTGAAAATCAAGCGCGAAATGGTGGAGTTTTCTTCTTCTCTGCATTTTTCCACAGTCATGAATGACAAAGTGCGTTTTCTTCACCGTCAACTTTGGCCCCATTATCCACAGTACATGGACATATCTAATTGAGGTGCATCATTGGGGAGATTTGAGAATTTGAGCCTTATTTTCATTAAAGGGGCTTAAAGTTAAAAAGTGACCCACAACCCCGCCAAACACAAAAGAAAAGTCAAATCTTGGGCCCGCCGTTGGAAAGTCAAAGCGGGAAGCGGGTCGGTGGAGAACTTTGAGGTTTTGAGCCTTTTTGAAAAAAGGGCTAAAAGGCATAAAGTGGCCCGCAACCCTACCCACGCCATGAGGAAAAGGCAAATATTAAACCCACATCGAAGTTCAAAGCAGGTGGGCAGCCAACAGAGCAATTTATGTTTTTGAGCCCGCATTGAAAAAGGGTAAAATTATAAAAGTGGCCCGCAACTCTGTCTCCACTCAAGTGAGGCCACGTGTCAAGACCATATCAAAAGTAGGTGAGCAGGCCAAAATGTTCCAAAATTCCAAATCTCTATAAAGTCACAAAATGCAAAAGGAATCCTCCACGCCCACTCTAGTAAATTTCTCCCACGTGGACGACTCTGGTTTAAAGTTTCAAAGGCAAGATGAACGGTTCAAATTCAAAGTTACAAAACGAGTGTAACGGCTGCATTATGAAAATTCTGGTTTTTCTTACCATTGGCATTTCTTCGCGAATCAAGAATCTGAATAGATGCGAATGATTGAAAAGAAATTGTAAACCATTTCTTGCTAACAAAGAAGACATTGTAATTGTTTCTCACAAGATATTTAATGGCTTCTTCGCGCCATTGTATGGGGTTGACAATTGATCTTGTAAACTCACGAGTGCATTGTACTTAGAGAAAGCAAAGGAGATAGCCATTTTCTTCTACTTTCCTCCATTCTCAAATTTCTTCCATTCCCACATTATGTACAACCCTTGTTTAAGCATCATTACAAGAAGAAGGATTTTATAGCCTCTTTGATGAGGAGATTTTAGAAACTTTGAGTTGTTTCTTCTCATAAATGCATGTGTTAAATTTTCTGACTAATGTGTGTAGGAATCTGATTTCCTACCTACAACATTAGTTTCCCTATCTCATTTCTCACTCCCTTTCCCACCTTCAAACAAAGTATTCCCTAGCAAGATATTGTTAGCTTTGTCGCAGGGTCAGTGGAGTGCCCCTGTTGGATCCCCGGTCGAAAGGCCACCACAGAAATCCACCTTTTCACGCACATGCATATACGACAGCTACACCGGTTAAGTAGAGGGACTTAGATTCCCAGTGTTGGGAAAGGAATCCACAAGTTTGTCCACCCGACAAATTTCCTCACCAACACAATAGTTATCACGATTCTATTGGTATGGCACCTTATAAGGCATTGTATGGGTGAGATTGCATGACTCCTTTGAGTTGGAATGGTATTGATGACAGAGTTATTGTAGGTCCTTCCATGGTTCGTGATATGGAGCAACAAGTAGTTCTTATCAAACGGTGACTACAAGATGCACATGACAGGTATAAGTATACGAGATGCCCATAGGATTGAGCATAGTTTTGAGGTGGAAACAAACGTGTTCTTATGGGATAAACTGCATAAGAGTCATATCTCATTATGGGAAGGGCTCTAAGCTTGCACCATATTTTATGAGACCCTTTGAGATTCTCGGGAGCGGATTGGACCAAGATCCTATCACCTTTCTTTGCCACTTAGCTTGCTTTGCATATCCATGATGTTTATCATGTTTCTATTTTTAGGAGGTAAGTATAGGATTCTTCTCACGTTATAGATTCGACATCCTTGCAGTGCATGAAGATGGAAGTGTTAACTTTGATCTTGTGTGCATTCTAGAGCATAGGACCTTGAGCCTTTGAGGTCGAGATCTTGATTAGGTGTGAGTACAAAGTGTGATCAATATGATGAGACTCGCTACCACATGGGAGGATGTTGTTACACTCGAGGGTTCGGTGCCCTCACTTATTCTAGTGACTTCCGGAGTAAGTTATTTTCTAAGGGGAGGGGGTGTAGTTCTCACTTCCCTCAAACATTGTTTAGATAGAGTTTCCTTTCATATTATAGTTTACTTCATATGGCTCATTGTATATGTTGAATCGGCATAGGGGTACTTAGACTTGCAGCTTTACATAGACTATGTTTCTTTTTGTGGCATTGGGTTGTACGGGTGCAAACCTTATGATCCGACTAGCATGATTATGGCATGGCATGTTGATATATAGTTGCTTTGTATAGATGTACATGGTTGATGTTTAAAGATTGTGATTGGCATAAATTACGGATCAGTGATGATGATGATGGTTAAATTTGAGTATGTTTTAAGTTATAATGAAATATATGTGTAATTGGTGTGTTTTATTATAAATTTAATAGTAATTATTTGGTCAATCTAGTTAATGGATATGACTCGTGTGTTAAGTGTGCACATCACGAACAGGTATAGAAGGTCATGCACAAAGAACAAAAATATATATACTAAAAACACCAAAGAGGATGGAGGTGGACTAACTCCCGTAAATCTCCATAGCCAACACAATTCGCCCGGATTTGGATATTTGAGGGTTGGTATTATGCGTAAGGTGAAACTTTATTGATTTATTTATTTAGGTTATATTCGAAACATTGTTGTTTAATCTTTTTCATGACCCTTAGCTAATTTTAGTGGTTTAATTAATCTCTTTTTTTGTGTATTCTAGTACTTTTATTAAGGGTAAATGATTTCCATTTTTGGTTGATTCTTACCTTGATTGGGGTGGGTGAAACTTTCCATTTTTGGTAAATTTCGGATTTTCTCTTTGGGGCCATTTTTGAGTGAAGTGTGGGACAAGTAAACCTTGTATCCCACTCTCAAAACTCATCCTTACACCTACCCATGGGGTAGGTGTACTTATTTTAGAGTTTTAAGCCATTTGGGGCTCATAAAGACCCCATAAAGGTGCCTTGGAAAAAATTCATCTACCCTTATTAATTTTGATGTAAGTTGTTTTTGGAATGACTTGTGAGTTGAGTGTTATTTATTTTGGGTTGTTAGATTTTTGTCCATTTTTACTCTCCATGTCTTTTCTTGTAAGAGCATTTAAGTTTTGTGGTTGAAATTGGATTTTGATTTGATTTGGCCCATGTGGGCATGGATTTTGATTTAATGGCATTTTTAGGGATTTGACTTGCCTTAGGAACTTAGGATGTTGTCACTTGGCACCATCCTAAGGGGGTACCCTTTGAATCTTTTCCTATTTAAGTGAGCTTATTTTGTCATTTTTGGGGAAGCCTTGATCTTGGATTTATGTTGCTTGGATTTTTTTGGAGTGATTGAAGCTTGGTGTTGAAGAGAGGACAAGATGAGAAAGAGGTGGGTACTTTTCCATGTTTATATTCTTGCAATTTTTTATTGTTTTACCATCATTCGATGGAATGTTGTGATTTTGATGCTCAATTGAGTTGTATGTGGATTTTCCATGTGTTGTCTACTTGATTTACACCCATTGTGGGGCTATCAAGCATGTTGTGTATATGGGGGAAGGTAGAGCCATTTGGGAGGCATAAGTAGATGTTAAACCGAAGTAAACTTGTTTTTAGGAACCAAGGGGCTTGGGCTTTGTTCTAGTGGAGCGAT